>OY728137.1:1879054886-1879804886 GCA_963277665.1 Viscum album | reverse complement strand
TAAACAATTGTAGGTGGATGGAAATAATATTACATATTGATGAAACATGGATGTGGATGACAAAATACACCCCAGTAAGTACTTACGAATAAACAATCTCGGATAAAAATGAGATTGTGATATTTCCCTTACCTTAGGTCCGATTTTCTTTGTACGTGTCCGAAGCTCCTGTATAATGGTTTAAATAATGTTATTGACTTATTCCAGAATCATAGATATTGATATGATATCATATATGGTCATATTCTTAGTTTCTTGTTAGTAATATTTCATTATTACTTGTTACTCGGGTCTTTATTGCCTTTTGTTCTTATGCGTGTTTTGCCGAATAAATTCTTATTCTTATTTTAAGGTTATATATAACTTATATCCATAATGGTATTAGTGTAACATATATCATATTTATTCATTCAATTCATTTATATAATTACTATGTAATGATGATCATGTAGAACGAGTCGCATCACATCGTGGAGACGGTATTCCGTACGTACGCACGAGTGATGATATCGTTCCTATGATCGTGGAACTGTATTGGAGTATATATATATTATTTCAGTATCAATATTACTTTATAATAATCATAAATAGTTACTCATTACACCATTATACCCATCCTTGTAAAGTGATGGTGGAAAATAGATTACACCACGGCGTGGAGACGGTATTCCGTACGTACGCACGCGCGGTGATTTCATTTTTCCGTAGGATGGATAGAAGGTGAATTAGGGTTGTTTCATATTTATAATAACATATCAGTATGTAAGTAATACTGATGTTATTACTTTATCATGAAACAACTAAAGAAGAAGAAGTTGAAGAAGAAAGAAATTGAAAAGATCGGTAATGGATATTACCTCTTCTTTGGAACGCCTCTTTGAATCCTCCACTTAGGGAACTAAGATTGGACTTTTAAGAAGACCAGGACCTCTAGGATTATTCTAGGGAAGTGGAGAGGAGAAAATGGCAGGGGTTGGCCGAGCTTGAGTGCTCAAATTGGTGGGAGGAGGAGGGGGAGGAGGTGCCCTTTTATAAGGGAGGAGAGGGGCACCTTAGGAATATCTCAAAATATTATTTTATATTAAAGTCAAAATCGGTTTATAATGGTTCCAAAGGGTCTTATTTATAAGCTAAAGTGGGGAAGGGTCGAAATCCTATCAACCAATAGAATTTAGACAAGTTTAGGGTATTATTTTAACCTTATCAATTAGATTTAACTCTAAGTTTAATAATTTAACTTTTACCATGTCTTTTTGTTTTCTTTCACTATATGGTTAATACACTTACTATAACATGCCAAACGAACCCCAAATTGTTTATTATTAATATATATATACTTATCTAAGTCATTTGGCAGAACCTTATATTTTTAGGAATAAAATAACAATTAATAATATAATATTTGATTTAAAAACTATTTTGTGTCAATTTTGACACTATTTGATATATGATTTTTGTGAAAGTCATAACAGAATTATATGTTCGAACTAAGTTGATTAAATCAACATTAACATATCATAATAACCTAGAAAATTAGTGTAATTCATAAGAAGTCTCAAATTACATTTATTTCGGTGTTTATAACATCAATTATGTCAATATTTCATTAATAAGATAATTACTGCATCATCATTGTGTCATAAATAAATTAAATTATTTAGTGTCTAAAAATTACAAATAAAATACCATTATGTAGGAAATCTTTTTATCTTTCTAATGAATATTTATAGTCGAATTTATCTTATGTATAACCCCATATTAAAAATGATTTACTTATTAAACTTTGATTTTAACTATTTTAACCCTTCTTTAAATAAATTAATAATAAATGTCCTAATCTAATCCAAGTGGGCCTAAATGGTCATATTTTATTCCTAAGTTTGTTTTTGGTCGAATTACACTTGTCCAATAGAATTAGGACATGTGTTAGGGTAATATTAATATCATATTTACCCTTAGTTACCCTATTTACTATTAACCGCGGTAAAAAAAATAAAAAGTTACTATTCACCAAAAAATTATTTTTATCTCATTGAACCACATTTTACTTACTGATATCAACCGTGTCTGTCGGATTTTCGAAATTCCATTCACAGAAGCGGTAAAATTAAGTTTTATGCAAAATTCAGTTTTTAACCTACCACTTAGTGGTTTCACTATTCATCAAAAATTGAAAGTTTTCAGAAAAATACCAAAATTTCACCCTAGGATAATTTCGATATTCTGAGTTCAAAAATGAAGTCCATTTTGAAAAATAAAATTTATAAAATTTAAAAAAGTGGTTATTACTATTTATAACGGCTAGTTTTAATAGCATATTGTTGTTTAGTGAAACTCGGTATTGCGTACGACGCAAGCTATCGAGGAAGGTCGCGATTGCGTGTAAGGCAAGCCAAGCAAGTGTTGTGTAGAAAAAGATTCCTTTGATGATTTATATAACATAAAAGTCTCGGGTGTTACATTCTACCCCCCTTAAAAAGAATTTCGCCCTCGAAATTCGTCACTTTGTAACAAACAGATGAGGATACTTCTCCCTCATCATATCCTCAAGCTCCCACGTAGCTTCTTCAAGTTGGTGGTTCCTCCATAAAACTTTCACCAATCGAGTGGTCTTGTTTCGTAGGACTTTTTCGCTACGATCCAGAATCTCTATCGGCTGTTCTTCATAAGAAAGATCTTACTCCAGCGGTACAACTTCTGAGCTGAGTAAATGTGAAGGATCTGGTATGTACTTTCTCAGGAGAGATACATGGAACACATCGTGAACTTGAGAGAGATTCGGTGGAAGCGCCAATCGGTAAGCTACCTTCCCAACACGATCCAGTATTTCGAAAGGACCGATATATCTAGGGCTCAACTTTCCCTTCTTTCCAAATCTCATAACCCTCTTCCTGGGAGATATTCGTAAGAACACTTTATCACCCACTTCAAACTCTAGGTCTTTTCTTCGGTTGTCGGCATAACTTTTCTGTCGACTCTGAGCTGCTCTTATGTGTTGTTGAATAGATCTAACCTTTTCTGCCATTTCATCAACGAGATCAGGTCCTAATAGCTTTCTTTCCCCAACTTCATCCCAGCAAGTTGGAGTCCTGCATTTCTTTCCATAGAGAGCTTCATAAGGAGCCATCTGAATACTGGAGTGAAAGCTATTATTATAAGAAAATTCCACCAAAGGTATGTGTTGATCCCAACCTCCCTTGAAATCCATAGAGCAAGCTCTCAACATATCTTCTAGGGTTTGAATTGTTCTCTCAGACTGACCGTCTATCTGGGGATGATAAGCAGTGCTGAAACTCAACTCTGTATCCAGAGTATGCTGAAGACTTCGCCAGAACTTCGAGGTAAATCTCGGATCCCGATCAGATATAATAGAAAGTGGTACTCCATACAATCTTACCACTTCCTTTACATATATCCTGGCAAGCTGATCTAGAGAGAAATCCTCTCTAATAGCAATGAAGTGTGCAGACTTCGTAACACGATCAACTATGACCCAAATAGCATTATTGCCTTTGGATGTTTTAGGAAGTCCTGTGACAAAGTCCATAGTGATGTTTTCCCATTTCCATTCGGGTATGGGTAATGGTTGTAACATCCCCTTAGACTTCTGTCTCTCAGCTTTAACTTGTTGACAAACCAAGCATCGAGAGACATATTCAGCAACATCTCTTTTCATGCCATCCCACCAGAAGTACTCTTTCAGGTCCCTATACATCTTCGTGCTTCCAGGATGAATAGAGAATGAAGAACTATGAGCCTCATCCAGCAGATCCTTCTTTAATTCGGGGATGGGAGGAACACAAACCCGATTCCTGAACTTTATTACCCCATCACAATCAAGGTTGAATTCAGGAACATTTCTCACCTTCTTTTGTAACTCGACATCTTCTTTCTGTGCCTCCCTAATCTTTGCATGTATAGATGGTTGAACATTCATTTGATAAAGATAAGATTTTTCACCTTCCATTATAATTCCAAGATCCATCCTTTGTAAATCCATAAATATTGGATCTTTTGTGATCCTCATCATGGATAAACTAGCATGGTCTTGTCGACTTAATGCATCTTCCACCTTGTTTGCTTTCTCAGGGTGGTAATGGATTGAGCAGTCATAATCCTTAATCAGCTCCAACCATCTTCTTTGATGCATATTCAGCTCCTTTTGTGTGAAAATATACTTTAAACTTTTATGATCAGTATAAATATCACACCTTTCACCATAAAGGTAATGCCTCCAAATCTTTAATGCAAAGATTACCGCAGCCAACTCCAAATCATGTGTTGGGTAATTTTGCTCATGGATTTTCAACTGTCGTGAGGCATAAGCTATCACCATATCATTTTGCATAAGAACACACCCCAATCCCTTCTTGGATGCATCACTGTAGATCACAAACCTTTCTCCACTACAAGGCAGTGTGAGCACAGGTGCACTGGATAACCTTCTTTTCAACTCCTTGAAATTCTCTTCACATTCCTCTGTCCAGACAAACTTAACTCCTTTCCGAGTCAACTTGGTGAGTGGATTAGATAATCGTGAAAAATCTTTTACAAAACGTCGATAATATCCAGCCAAACCAAGAAAACTTCGGATCTCAGTTACTGTTGTTGGTCTTGACCATCTTTCGATAACCTCTGTTTTTGCTGGATCCACAGATATCCCCTCTTTTGAGATTATGTGACCCAAAAATGCAACTTTTTGAAGCCAAAATTCACACTTGGTAAATTTGGCATAAAGCTTCTCCTTTCTCAGGGTCTTCAATATAATTCTCAAGTGATCTTCATGCTCTTCCTTGCTCTTTGAATAGACAAGAATATCGTCTATAAAAACTACCACAAATTGATCAAGATAGTCTCTAAAGACTCTATTCATTAGATCCATGAAGATAGCAGGGGCATTAGTAAGACCAAATGGCATCACTATAAATTCATAGTGTCCATACCTTGTACGGAAAGCCGTCTTTGGTATATCCTCCCTTTTGACCCTTAATTGATGATACCCTGAACAAAGATCAATCTTGGAAAAGTATTGACCTCCGCGTAGTTGGTCAAATAAGTCATCAATGCGTGGGAGAGGATATTTGTTCTTGATAGTGATCTTGTTAAGTTCTCGATAATCCATGCAGAGTCTCATTGATCCATCTTTCTTCTTAACAAATAGAACAGGTGCTCCCCAAGGTGACGCACTAGGGCGTATGAATCCCTTATCAAGATTCTCTTGGAGTTGCTTCTTCAATTCCTGCAACTCAATTGGGGCCATTCTGTAAGGTGTCTTTGAAATAGGCAAAGCACCCGGTACGAGTTCTATTGAAAACTCAACTTCACGATTTGGTGGAAGACCCGATAATTCCTCCGGAAAGACATCATCAAAGTCACGTACAATGGGCATATTCTTAATCGTGAGTTTCTCACCAACCATTTGAGATAAATAACCTTCATTTAGTGGAATCAATACCCATAAGATGGAAGAAATTTCCACTGGAAGGTTATATTCATCCTTGCATCGATAGACGATCGTAGATTGATCTGGAATATGAAATGTGACTTCCCTTCTTGGCAATTGATATGAGCTCCATGTAGAGAAAGCCAATCCATGCCAAGAATCACATCAAATTTCACTAAAGGAAGGATCACAAGATTTGCAGGAAGCACTTTCCCACAAACTTAGATCGGAGAAGAATTATAAACTTTTGATGCGACTGTTGTGCCATTAGGTGTTGTCACAGCTAACTCAACATCTAATTGTTGAGGTAATATGGTGATACCATTAGAAAATTCTTTAGAAATAAAAGAGTGGGTGGATCATGAATCAAATAAAACATTTGCTACTTTAGAGTGGATGGTAAGTGTACCTTTCACCACTTCGTTATCGTACTCCACATCGCTGATAGAAATTGCATGTGACTTTCCTTTGTCTTTAGCCTTAAGATTTTGTTGACATCGGCCATCATCATCAACCCTTGGATTTGGGCATTGATTGGCATAATGCCCCATCTCCTTGCACTTGAAACATTGAAGTGTAGTAGGTTCATTCTGTGTATCCCTTCCTTTGTTTCCATCATTAGACATCTTCTTCCCATTATCGCGACATTCAAATGCCCGATGACCTTCCTTTCCACATTTAAAACATTTACTAGTCCCTTTAAGACAACTCCCTCCATGATTCTTTCCACACTTTGAGCATAAGGGAAAGTTCATCTTCTTTTCAGTGTGCTCTTTAGATTTTTCTTTGAATTCCATCTTCCTCTTCTTATCAAACCCATGTGACTGATGGGTTACTCCAATCTCCATCTCGACTTTGAGAGCACATCGAACGATTTCCTCGTAGCTATTGAAGTCCCTTATGGCTAACACCCTTCGAAGACTTGGTTTTAAGCCACTAAAGAATCGATCGATCTTACTCTTAGGTTGGATAATAATACCAGAAGCGTACCTTGCAAGTCTTGTAAAATTTGCTTCATAGGTACCAACAGATTCATCATCCCTTTGCTTCAGTTCAAGAAACTCTTTCTCCATATTTGTTCGGAGAATACGAGGGAAGTACTTATTGAAAAATAAGTTCTTGAACTCGTCCCATTCCATAGACTCAATTTCATCCCTTTGCCTCGTATTCTTAATAGGATTCCACCATTGATCAGTATCTCCTTCCAAACGATACACTGCTAGGATGACTTTATCATGCTCAGAACATTGAAGAACTGAAAATATCTTTTCAGTAGTACTAATCCATTGTTCAGCAACTAATGGATCAGTAGACCCGCTGAAAGAAGGTGGACGCTACCTCATGAAGGATTCAACAGAATGTTGCTCCTTCCTTTGCTCGTTTGGAAGTCCTGCATGATTCATATCTTGAGAAAGTTGTGTGAGCATGGCTACAAGATTTTGCATTCCAGCTCCCATATCGTTTGGTTGCTCAGGGGGACAATCATTGCATTGCCCATCACATTCCGCATTAACACGGTTCCTTCGGGTTCCAGCCATTGACTAAAACCAAGAAGAATAGTGTGAGAAACACTAATTATAATAGGAAAACCACATAATCAAGGATAAAATTTCACACTTAAGGTTTTATCCTAGGGTATTCATGGCCATTTCTAAAACACTAAGATTGTGTTCTATTCTTAGACTTATCCTTAGGGTTCTTACTAAGGCTTTCACATCCTAATTTCCAAAGGTTGACTATACCTTTCCTCTGATACCAACTATAACGACCCATACTTTACATACATTGTTAATACTTCAAAATTGAAGCACACTTATTACAACATATGACAAAACCACAAAGGACCGTATAGGTATAGTGTCTTTAGAAACTGGGAAACATAAACAACTGGTTCATAAATCTTCTACAGTGTCTCCCATTTATTTCATCATATCTAGGGTCACTTTTAGCATATTCTACTTAATATCCATCTTCCTGACCTGGGGAAAAGAAAACATAAAAGAGTGAGCTCAAATGCTCAGCAAGGGCAAATAAAGGAAATAAAAATCATATCATATCTTTTTGAAAATCATAACCTGCAAAAGAGATCATAATATCTTAACATGGAATAAATCATAGAAGTGAAAATGAGATCCCCATAATCATAAAAATGAAACTTGAAACTTTGTGTCATGCACACATAATCATGGAAAATCATTTCTTGTTAGTCATGACTCATTGCCAAGACTATATTAGTGGACAGAGTCCCATTCTGAACCGAGTTACCCTCGTTTCAGGTCCTGTTTCACTGAACCGGTATAACCTACCCTTCCAGCCATGTCTATCTCATGAGATATAAATTCTTTACCCAATTCATTGGAGGGAGATATAGTTCCCACCCATCTTATAATGAATCCTTTCTTATGTGTGCCACATAATCATAAATCATACATCATCGCATAACCCATGAAATAAAAATGATATTCTTAAACAACATGACATCATAAAACAATTCATATAAGATAAAGGAATTCATAAAAATGTTTCCATCACAACATAATCAAATCCATGTAATAATAGGGGTAAAAACAGAACCCTTTTATTATCTTAGATGGAAAATAATTTTGATAAAATACATGAACTTCATTCTTGAGGAAAATATCCTTTCTACTTCAAAAACACTTTTCCTTTCTTAACATGTCATACAATTTTAAAATAAAAGGAGTTGATTAAAAATAAACTTGAATACTTGTAAAGGAAGCTTCTTGGAAATAATTTTTTAGAAATCCATTCATGCCGTATAAGTTAAAAAAAACATTCTTCGTACTTTTGTCGGAAAAGTCAAAAAGTACCTCGTACGAAAAACGACAAAAGATTCCTTTCATACATATTACTAAAAACTCACCTAAGGGTAAAAATGGATTTAAAAAATTGTAGGTGGATGGAAATAATATTACATATTGATGAAACATGGATGTGGATGATAAAATACACCCCAGTAAGTACTTACGAATAAACAATCTCGGATAAAAATGAGAATGTGATATTTCCCTTACCTTAGGTCCGATTTGCTTTGTACGTGTCCGAAGCTCCTGTATAATGGTTTAAATAATGTTATTGACTTATTCCAGAATCATAGATATTGATATGATATCATATATGGTCATATTCTTAGCTTCTTGTTAGTAATATTTCATTGTTACTTGTTACTCGGGTCTTTATTGCCTTTTGTTCTTATGCGTGTTTTGCCGAATAAATTCTTATTCTTATTTTAAGGTTATATATAACTTATATCCAGAATGGTATTAGTGTAACATATATCATATTTATTCATTCAATTCATTTATATAATTACTATGTAATGACGATCATGTAGAACGAGTCGCATCACATCGTGGAGACGGTATTCCGTACGTACGCACGAGTGATGATATCGTTCCTATGATCGTGGAACTGTATTGGAGTATATATATATTATTTCAGTATCAATATTACTTTATAATAATCATAAATAGTTCCTCATTACACCATTATACCCATCCTTGTAAAGTGATGGTGGAAAATAGATTACACCACGGCGTGGAGACGGTATTCCGTACGTACGCACGCGCGGTGATTTCATTTTTCCGTAGGATGGATAGAAGGTGAATTAGGGTTGTTTCATATTTATAATAACATATCAGTATGTAAGTAATACTGATGTTATTACTTTATCATGAAACAACTAAAGAAGAAGAAGTTGAAGAAGAAAGAAATTGAAAAGATCGGTAATGGATATTACCTCTTCTTTGGAACGCCTCTTTGAATCCTCCACTTAGGGAACTAAGATTGGTCTTTTAAGAAGACCAGGACCTCTAGGATTATTCTAGGGAAGTGGAGAGGAGAAAATGGCAGGGGTTGGCCGAGCTTGAGTGCTCAAATTGGTGTGAGGAGGAGGGGGAGGAGGTGCCCTTTTATAAGGGAGGAGAGGGGCACCTTAGGAATATCTCAAAATATTATTTTATATTAAAGTCAAAATCAGTTTATAATGGTTCCAAAGGGTCTTATTTCGAATCTAAAGTGGGGAAGGGTCTAAATCCTATCAACCAATAGAATTTAGACAAGTTTAGGGTATTATTTTAACCTTATCAATTAGATTTAACTCTAAGTTAAATAATTTAACTTTTACCATGTCTTTTTGTTTTCTTTCACTATATGGTTAATACACTTACTATAACATGCAAAACGAACCCCAAATTGTTTGTTATTAATATATATATCATTATCTAAGTCATTTGGCCGAACATTAGATTTTTAGGAATAAAATAACAATTAATAATATAATATTTGATTTAAAAACTATTTTGTGTCAATTTTGACACTATTTGATATATGATTTTTGTGAAAGTCATAACAGAATTATATGTTCGAACTAAGTTGATTAAATCAACATTAATATATCATAGTAACCTATAAAATTAGTGGAATTCATAATAAGTCTCAAATTACATTTATTTCGGTGTTTATAACATCAATTATGTCAATATTTCATTAATAAGATAATTACTGCATCATCATTGTATCATAAATAAATTACATTATTTAATGACTAAAAATTACAAATAAAATACCATTATGTAGGAAATATTTTTATATTTCTAATGAATATTTATAGTCGAATTTATCTTATGTATAACCCCATATTAAAAATGATTTACTTATTAAACTTTGATTTTAACTATTTTAACCCTTCTTTAAATAAATTAATAATAAATGTCCTAATCTAATCCAAGTGGGCCTAAATGGTCATATTTTATTCCTAAGTTTGTTTTTGGTCGAATTACACTTGTCCAATAGAATTAGGACATGTGTTAGGGTAATATTAATATCATATTTACCCTTAGTTACCCTATTTAATATTAACCGCGGTAAAAAAAATAAAAAGTTACTATTCACCAAAAAATTATTTTTATCTCATTGAACCACATTTTACTTACTGATATCAACCGTGTCTGTCGGATTTTCGAAATTCCATTCACAGAAGCGGTAAAATTAAGTTTTATGCAAAATTCAGTTTTTAACCTACCACTTAGTGGTTTCACTATTCATCAAAAATTGAATGTTTTCAGAAAAATACCAAAATTTCACCCTAGGATAATTTCGATATTCGGAGTCCAAAAATGAAGTCCATTTTGAAAAATAAAATTTATAAAATTTCAAAAAGTGGTTATTACTATTTATAACGGCTAGTTTTAATAGCATATTGTTGTTTAGTGAAACTCGGTATTGCGTACGACGCAAGCTATCGAGGAAGGTCGCGATTGCGTGTAAGGCAAGCCAAGCAAGTGTTGTGTAGAAAAAGATTCCTTTGATGATTTATATAACATAAAAGTCTCGGGTGTTACATTCTACCCCCCTTAAAAAGAATTTTTCCCTCGAAATTCGTCACTTTGTAACAAACAGATGAGGATACTTCTCCCTCATCATATCCTCAAGCTCCCACGTAGCTTCTTCAAGTTGGTGGTTCCTCCATAAAACTTTCACCAATCAAGTGGTCTTGTTTCGTAGGACTTTTTCGCTACGATCCAGAATCTCTATCGGCTGTTCTTCATAAGAAAGATCTTGCTCCAGCGGTACAACTTCTGAGCTGAGTACATGTGAAGGATCTGGTATGTACTTTCTCAGGAGAGATACATGGAACACATCGTGAACTTGAGAGAGATTCGGTGGAAGCGCCAATCGGTAAGCTACCTTCCCAACACGATCCAGTATTTCGAAAGGACCGATATATCTAGGGCTCAACTTCCCCTTATTTCCAAATCTCATAACCCTCTTCCAGGGAGATATTCGTAAGAACACTTTATCACCCACTTCAAACTCTAGGTCTTTTCTTCGGTTGTCGGCATAACTTTTCTGTCGACTCTGAGCTGCTCTTATGTGTTGTTGAATAGATCTAACCTTTTCTGCCATTTCATCAACGAGATCAGGTCCTAATAGCTTTCTTTCCCCAACTTCATCCCAGCAAGTTGGAGTCCTGCATTTCTTTCCATATAGAGATTCATAAGGAGCCATCTGAATACTGGAGTGAAAGCTATTATTATAAGAAAATTCCACCAAAGGTAGGTGTTGATCCCAACCTCCCTTGAAATCCATAGAGCAAGCTCTCAACATATCTTCTAGGGTTTGAATTTTTCTCTCAGACTAACCGTCTGTCTGGGGATGATAAGCAGTGCTGAAACTCAACTCTATATCCAGAGTATGCTGAAGACTTCGCCAGAACTTCGAGGTAAATCTCGGATCCCGATCAGATATAATAGAAAGTGGTACTCCATGCAATCTTACCACTTCCTTTACATATATCCTGGCAAGCTGATCTAGAGAGAAATCCTCTCTAATAGCAATGAAGTGTGCAGACTTCGTAAGACGATCAACTATGACCCAAATAGCATTATTGCCTTTGGATGTTTTAGGATGTCCTGTGACAAAGTCCATAGTAATGTTTTTCCATTTCCATTCGGGTATGGGTAATGGTTGTAACATCCCCTTAGACTTCTGTCTCTCAGCTTTAACTTGTTGACAAACCAAGCATCGAGAGACATATTCAGCAACATCTATTTTCATGCCATCCCACCAGAAGTACTCTTTCAGGTCCCTATACATCTTCGTGCTTCCAGGATGAATAGAGAATGAAGAACTATGAGCCTCATCCAGCAGCTCCTTCTTTAATTCGGGGATGGGAGGAACACAAACCCGATTCCTGAACTTTATTACCCCATCACAATCAAGGTTGAATTCAGGAACATTTCTCACCTTCTTTTGTAACTCGACATCTTCTTTCTGTGACTCCCTAATATTCGCATGTATAGATGGTTGAACATTCATTTGAGAAAGATAATATTTTTCCCCTTCCATTATAATTCCAAGATCCATCCTTTGTAAATCCATAAATATTGGATCTTTTGTGATCCTCATCATGGATAAACTAGCATGGTCTTGTCGACTTAATGCATCTGCCACCTTGTTTGCTTTCCCAGGGTGGTAATGGATTGAGCAGTCATAATCCTTAATCAGCTCCAACCATCTTCTTTGACGCATATTCAGCTCCTTTTGTGTGAAAATATACTTTAAACTTTTATGATCAGTATAAATATCACACCTTTCACCATAAAGGTAATGCCTCCAAATATTTAATGCAAAGATTACCGCAGCCAACTCCAAATCATGTGTTGGGTAATTTTGCTCATGGATTTTCAACTATCGTGAGGCATAAGCTATCACCATATCATTTTTCATAAGAACACACCCCAATCCCTTCTTGGATGCATCACTGTAGATCACAAACCTTTCTCCACTACAAGGCAGTGTGAGCACAGGTGCACTGGATAACCTTCTTTTCAACTCCTTGAAATTCTCTTCACATTCCTCTGTCCAGACAAACTTAACTCCTTTCCGAGTCAACTTGGTGAGTGGATTAGATAATCGTGAAAAATCTTTTACAAAACGTCGATAATATCCAGCCAAACCAAGAAAAATTCAGATCTCAGTTACTGTTGTTGGTCTTGAACATCTTTCGATAACCTCTGTTTTTGATGGATCCAGAGATATCCCCTCTTTTGAGATTATGTGACCCAAAAATGCAACTTTTTGAAGCCAAAATTCACACTTGGTAAATTTGGCATAAAGCTTCTCCTTTCTCAGGGTCTTCAATATAATTCTCAAGTGATCTTCATGCTCTTCCTTGCTCTTTGAATAGACAAGAATATCGTCTATAAAAACTACCACAAATTGATCAAGATAGTCTCTAAAGACTCTATTCATTAGATCCATGAAGATAGCAGGGGCATTAGTAAGACCAAATGGCATCACTATAAATTCACAGTGTCCATACCTTGTACGGAAAGCCGTCTTTGGTATATCCTCCCTTTTGACCCTTAATTGATGATACCCTGAACGAAGATCAATCTTGGAAAAGTATTGAGCTCCGCGTAGTTGGTCAAATAAGTCATCAATGCGTGGGAGAGGATATTTGTTCTTGATAGTGATCTTGTTAAGTTCTCGATAATCAATGCAGAGTCTCATTGATCCATCTTTCTTCTTAACGAATAGAAAAGGTGCTCCCCAAGGTGACGCACTAGGGCGTATGAATCCCTTATCAAGATTCTCTTGGAGTTGCTTCTTCAATTCCTGCAACTCAATTGGGGCCATTCTATAAGGTGTCTTTGAAATAGGCAAAGCACCCGGTACGAGTTCTATTGAAAACTAAACTTCACGATTTGGTGGAAGACCCGGCAATTCCTCCGGAAAGACATCATCAAACTCCCGTACAATGGGAATATTCTTAATAGTGAGTTTCTCACCAACCATTTGAGATAAATAACCTTCATTTAGTGGAATCAAGACCCATAAGATGGATGGAATTTCCACTGGAAGGTTATCTTCATCCTTGCATTGATAGACGATCGTAGATTGATCTGGAATATGAAATGTGACTTCCCTTCTTTGGCAATTGATTTGAGCTCCATGTAGAGAAAGCCAATCCATGCCAAGAAGCACATCAAATTCCACTAAAGGAAGTATCACGAGATTTGCAGGAAGAACTTTCCCACAAACTTCGATCGGAGAAGAATTATAAACTTTTGATGCGACTGTTGTGCCATTAGGTGTTGTCACAGCTAACTCAACATCTAATTGTTGAGGTAATACGGTGATACCCTTAGAAAATTCTTTAGAAATAAAAGAGTGGGTGGATCCAGAATCAAATAAAACATTTGCTACTTTAGAGTGGATGGTAAGTGTACCTTTCACCACTTCGTTATCGTACTCCACATCGCTGATAGAAATTGCATGTGACTTTCCTTTGTCTTTAGCCTTAAGATTTTGTTGACGTCGACCATCATCATCAACCCTTGGATTTGGGCATTGATTGGCATAATGCCCCATCTCCTTGCACTTGAAACATTGAAGTGTAGTAGGTTCATTCTGTGTATCCCTTCCTTTGTTTGCGTCATTAGACATCTTCTTCCCATTATCACGACATTCAAATGCCCGATGACCTTCCTTTCCACATTTAAAACATTTACTTGTCCCTTTAAGACAACTCCCTCCATGTTTCTTTCCACACTTTGAGCATAAGGGAAAGTTCATCTTCTTTTCAGTGTGCTCTTTAGATTTTTCTTTGAATTCCATCTTCCTCTTCTTATCAAACCCATGTGACTGATGGATTACTCCAATCTCCATCTCGACTTTGAGAGCACATCGAACGATTTCCTCGTAGCTATTGAAGTCCCTTATGGCTAACACCCTTCGAAGACTTGGTTTTAAGCCACTAAAGAATCGATCGATCTTACTCTCAGGTTGGATAATAATACCAGAAGCGTACCTTGCAAGTCTTGTAAAATTTGCTTCATAGGTACCAACAGATTTATCATCCCTTTGCTTCAGTTCAAGAAACTCTTTCTCCATCTTTGTTCGGAGAATACGGGGGAAGTACTTATTGAAAAATAAGTTCTTGAACTCGTCCCATTCCATAGACTCAATTTCATCCCTTTGCCTCATATTCTTAATAAGATTCCACCATTGATCAGCATCTCCTTCCAAACGATACACTGCTAGGATGACTTTATCATGCTCAGAACATAGAAGAACTGAAAATATATTTTCAGTAGTACTAATCCATTGTTCAGCAACTAATGGATCAGTAGACCCGCTGAAAGAAGGTGGACACTGCCTCATGAAGGATTCAACAGAATGTTGCTCCTTCCTTTGCTCATTTGGAAGTCCTGCATGATTCATAGCTTGAGAAAGTTGTGTGAGCATGGCTACAAGATTTTTCATTCCAGCTCCCATATCGTTTGGTTGCTTAGGGGGACAATCATTGCATTGCCCATCGCATTCCGCATTAACACGGTTCCTTCGGGTTCCAGCCATTGACTAAAACCAAGAAGAATAGTGTGAGCAACACTAATTATAATAGGAAAACCACATAATCAAGGATAAAATTTCACACTTAAGGTTTTATCCTAGGGTATTCATGGCCATTTCTAAAACACTAAGATTGTGTTCTATTCTTAGACTTATCCTTAGGGTTCTTACTAAGGCTTTCACATCCTAGTTTCCAAAGGTTGACTATACCTTTCCTCTGATACCAACTATAACGACCCATACTTTACATACATTGTTAATACTTCAAAATTGAAGCACACTTATTACAACATATGACAAAACCACAAAGGACCGTATAGGTATAGTGTCTTTAGAAACTGGGAAACATAAACAACTGGTTCATAAATCTTCTACAGTGTCTCCCATTTATTTCATCATATCTAGGGTCCCTTTTAGCATATTCTACTTAATATCCATCTTCCTGACCTGGGGAAAAGAAAACATAAAAGGGTAAGCTCAAATGCTCAGTAAGGGAAAATAAAGGAAATAAAAATCATATCATATCTTTTTTGAAAATCATAACCTGCAAAAGAGATCATA
This sequence comes from Viscum album, assembly GCA_963277665.1. NCBI lineage: Eukaryota > Viridiplantae > Streptophyta > Magnoliopsida > Santalales > Viscaceae > Viscum > Viscum album. Next base: position 1,879,789,003 of record OY728137.1, on the reverse strand, counting down.
ATATCTTAACATGGAATAAATCATAGAAGTGAAAATGATATCCCCATAATCATAAAAATGAAACTTGAAACTTTGTGGCATGCACACATAATCATGGAAAATCATTTCTTGTTAGTCATGACTCATTTCCAAGACTATCTTAGTGGACAGAGTCCCTTTCTGAACCGAGTCACCCTAGTTCCAGTCCCATTTCACTGAACCGGTAATAACCACTTTTTGAAATTTTATAAATTTTATTTTTCAAAATGGACTTCATTTTTGGACTCAGAATATCGAAATTAGACTAGGGTGAAATTTTGGTATTTTTTTGAAAACTTTCAATTTTTGATGAATAGTGAAACCTCTAAGTGGTAGGTTAAAAACTGAATTTTTCATAAAACTTAATTTTACCGCTTCTGTGAATGGAATTTCGAAAATCTGACAGACACGGTTTATAACAGTAAGTAAAATGTGGTTCAATGAGATAAAAATAATTTTTTGGTGAATAGTAACTTATTATTTTTTTTACCGCGGTTAATAGTAAATAGGGTAATTAAGGGTAAATATGATATTAATATTACCCTAACACTTGTCCTAATTCTATTGGAAAAGTGTAATTCGACCAAAAACAACCTTATGAATAAAATATGACCATTTAGGCCCACTTGGATTAGATTAGGACATTTATTATTAATTTATTTAAAGAAGGGTTAAAATAGTTAAAATCAAAGTTTAATAAGTAAATCATTTTTAATATGGGGTTATACATAAGATAAATTCGACTATAAATATTCATTAGAAATATAAAAATATTTCCTATATAATGATATTTTATTTGTAATTTTTAGACATTAAATAATTTATTTTATTTATGACACAATGATGATGCAGTAATTATCTTATTAATGAAATATTGACATAATTGATGTTATAAACACCTAAATAAATGTAATTTGAGACTTCTTATGAATTCCACTAATTTTCTAGGTTACTATGATATATTAATGTTGATTTAATCAACTTAGTTCGAACATATAATTCTGTTATGACTTTCACAAAAATCATATATCAAATAGTGTCAAAATTGACACAAAATAGTTTTTAAATAAAATATTATATTATTAATTGTTATTTTATTCCTAAAAATATAAGGTTCGGCCAAATGACTTAGATAAGGATATATATATTAATAATAAACAATTTGGGGTTCGTTTGGCATGTTATAGTAAGTTTATTAACCATATAGTGAAAGAAAACAAAAAGACAGGGTAAAAGTTAAATTATTTAACTTAGAGTTAAATATAATTGATAAGGTTAAAATAATACCCTAAACTTGTCTAAATTCTATTGGTTGATAGGATTTCGACCCTTCCCCACTTTCGCTTCGAAATAAGACCCTTTGGAACCATTATAAACCGATTTTGACTTTAATATAAAATAATATTTTGAGATATTCCTAAGGTGCCCCTCTCCTCCCTTATAAAAGGGCACCTCCTCCCCCTCCTCCTCACACCAATTTGAGCACTCAAGCTCGGCCAACCCCTGCCATGTTCTCCTCTCCACTTACCTAGAATAATCCTAGAGGTCCTGGTATTCTTAAAAGACCAATCTTAGTTCCCTAAGTGGAAGATTCAAAGAGGCGTTCCAAAGAAGAGGTAATATCCATTACCGATCTTTTCAATTTCTTTCTTCTTCAACTTCTTCTTCTTTAGTTGTTTCATGATAAAGTAATAACATCAGTATTACTTACATACTGATATGTTATTATAAATATGAAACAACCCTAATTCACCTTCTATCCATCCTATGGAAAAATGAAATCACCGCGCGTGCGTACGTACGGAATACCGTCTCCACGCCGTGGTGTAATCTATTTTCCACCATCACTTTACAAGGATGGGTATAATGGTGTAATGAGTAACTATTTATGATTATTATAAAGTAATATTGATACTGAAATAATATATATATACTCCAATACAGTTCCACGATCATAGGAACGATATCATCACTCGTGCGTACGTACGGAATACCGTCTCCACGATGTGATGCGACTCGTTCTACATGATCATCATTACATAGTAATTATATAAATGAATTGAATGAATAAATATGATATATGTTACACTAATACCATTATGGATATAAGTTATATATAACCTTAAAATAAGAATAAGAATTTATTCGGCAAAACACGCATAAGAACAAAAGGCAATAAAGACCCGAGTAACAAGTAACAATGAAATATTACTAACAAGAAGCTAAGAATATGACCATATATGATATCATATAAATATATATGATTCTGGAATAATTCAATAACATTATTTAAACCATTATATAGGAGCTTCGGACACGTACAAAGCAAATCGGACCTAAGGTAAGGGAAATATCACAATCTCATTTTTATCCGAGATTGTTTATTCGTAAGTACTTACTGGGGTGTATTTTATCATCCACATCCATGTTTCATCAATATGTAATATTATTTCCATCCACCTACAATTGTTTAAATCCATTTTTACCCTTAGGTGAGTTTTTAGTAATTTGTATGAAAGGAATCTTTTGTCGTTTTTCGTACGAGGTACTTTTTGACTTTTCCGACAAAAGTACGAAGAATGTTTTTTTTAACTTATACGGCATGAATGGATTTCTAAAAAATTATTTCCAAGAAGCTTCCTTTACAAGTATTCAAGTTTATTTTTAATCAACTTCTTTTATTTTAAAATTGTATGACATGTTAAGAAAGGAAAAGTGTTTTTGAAGTTGAAAGGATATTTTCCTCAAGAATGAAGTTCAAGTATTTTATCAAAATTATTTTCCATCTAAGATAATAAAAGGGTTCTGTTTTTACCCCTATTATTACATGGATTTGATTATGTTGTGATGGAAACATTTTTATGTATTCCTTTATCTTATATGAATTGTTTTATGATGTCATGTTGTTTAAGAATCCCATTTTTATTACATGGGTTATGCGATAATGTATGATTTATGATTATGTGGCACACATAAGAAAGGATTCATTATAAGATGGGTGGGACCTATATCTCCCTCCAATGCATTGGGTAAAGATTTTATATCTCATGAGATAGACATGGCTGGAACGGTAGGTTATACCGGTTCAGTGAAACAGGACCTGAAATGAGGGTGACTCGGTTCAGAATGGGACTCTGTCCACTAAGATAGTCTTGGCAATGAGTCATGACTAACAAGAAATGATTTTCCAGGATTATGTGTGCATGACACAAAGTTTCAAGTTTCATTTTTATGATTATGGGGATCTCATTTTCACTTCTATGATTTATTCGATGTTAAGATATTATGATCTCTTTTGCAGGTTATGATTTTCAAAAAGATATGATATGATTTTTATTTCCTTTATTTGCCCTTGCTGAGCATTTGAGCTCACTCGTTTATGTTTTCTTTTCCCCAGGTCAGGAAGATGGATATTAAGTAGAATATGCTAAAAGGGACCCTAGATATGATGAAATAAATGGGAGACACCGTAGAAGATTTATGAACCAGTTGTTTATGTTTCCCAGTTTCTAAAGACACTATACCTATACGGTCCTTTGTGGTTTTGTCATAAGTTGTAATAAGTGTGATTCAATTTTGAAGTATTAACAATGTATGTAAAGACCAACAACAGTAACTGAGGTAATGGAAAAAGGGTTTTTAATGATGTGAATAAAGAAAACACTGCAGAGAATGCACCACCAACACTTCAATGCTTCAAGTGCAAGGAGATGGGACATTATGCCAATAAATGCCCTAATCCAAGGGTTAGTGATGATCAACATGAGCAACAACTTAAGGCAAAGGAAAAAGGGAAGTCACATGCGATCACAATTGGCGATGTTGAATATGACAATGATGTGGTGGAATGAATAAGTGTTTGTGTAATGGGATTCCAAAATAATGTTGTATCATGGAGTTTTGGAATATCTACGTATTGGTCTAATGTGGTATTCAAAGTGATTGAGATATTTTTGGAAATAAGATGATATGCACATAATGAAGGGAAAATGAGAAAATGAAATGTTTAACAGTATTCATGAGCTCATGATTGATATAAGGACTAAGTGATATCATGGTTTGAGTATATAGAATTTTGAGGATTTTTGTATATGGAAAGTGTTAACTTTTAACTGCATTCAAGTTTTCACTATGGATCAATGGGTATTCAAGAGAGTACAAGATTAAGGCCTTTGAATGTTTGGAATGTGACCAATAAGATATATCTTATGATATATGGGGATCAATGATGGTATTATATCTCTGAGAGTGGACGACAGTATTATGGATAAGCCTAAAGATTGGAATGGTTTATGTTGGACATAAGTTAGTATTATTGATGGGATGTTATAGTAAAATAGCTTTAGAAAAAGGACAACCTGCAGGATGGGCGACAGCCCATCGCGTCGAACAAGGCTGTGGGAATCGAACTCACAACCGAAGTGCGACTGGCCTTTATCGCCTACCACTGACCTACAGGAAGTCCCTGTTTAGTAGAAAACTAGTTTTATTATATTAAGCAGTATGATATGTGAAGTATAAGTTCATTTTAGGAACCATATATGATTAATCTCACTATAGATCGACTTATGTATATAATTTTTGCTAACCTTTTGTTTGAGATAGATGGAATGACCCTTCATTCTATCACATGATCTGCTAACACTTCACGAATAACAAATTCAACTTCATTTATTTAAGAGATGAAGTGGAAAATTGTTCAAGGCACGAACAACAGTGAGATTGTACCAAAATAAAGTAAGTATTTATTATAATTCAAATTTTCAACTTTAGGGAAACGATCTTGAAAACCAAAAATGTTGTCCTAGTGATCTTATATCTGATGAATCAGATGGTACCTTATATCGTCACAAATTTATGGCTTTGTGATTGCTGGATTTTCCATAGCCATGTTCTCTACCACTCTCCATCAGAACATGATGGTTCGATTTCTCTTCCATATCCATATTTTCACCTATGTGGAAACCCAGTGATTAGTTTATTTGGGTAACCGTTACGTTTCATACTTTTGTTTTTAAAGATTGGTTTTGATATTCCTTTTTACGACGTGAGTTTCTATTAAAGAAACTTTCGAATAGTAAACCATTTATAACCCCGACGAATTTCGAGGGCGAAATTCATTTTAAGGGGGGTAGAATGTAACAGCCCGAGATTTTATGAAAAATATTCTTTTTAATTTCACTAATGTCTTGTGTTGTACGCAACACAAAAAGGATCTTGCACAACACACATCCTTGACTTGCCTTGCATTACACGCAATCGCAACCTTCCTCGATAGCGTGTGTAGTACGCAATACTGAGTTTCACGAACCAACGATATGCTATTAAAATATTATTAAAACTAGCCGTTATGAATAGTAATAACCACTTTTAAAATTTTAGAAATTTTAGCTCTCAAAATGGACTTCTTTTTTGGATTCGGAGTATCGAATTTAGCCTAAGGTGAAATTTTGGTACTTTTCGGATAGCTTTCATATTCTGATGAATGGTGAAAATTACTAAATTATAATTAAAAACAACTTTTTTAATCAAAATAATTAATAGTGATAAATTATTAATTTGAGTTGTTTTAAAGTATATTTAGAATATATTTTTACAATTTAATACAATGTTGGTCATTGGATGTAATTTCACATTTAAACCAGACATAAACAAGTGTCAATCTTTTTATAGATATTGTTTCTTAAAAACACGATATTTGTTTTAACAACGGGATTTAATTATAAATGAAACTTCTATGTTATGAATTTGGTAAAATAGACTTCATTTTTGAATTCGGAATATGAAATATAGCTTAGGATGAAATTTTGACATTGTTCTGAAAAATATCAATTTTTGATGAATAGTGAAACTACTAAGTGGTAGTTAAAAAAACTGAACCTTTCATAAAACTTAATTTTACCGCTTCTGTGAATGGAATTTCAAAAATCCGAGAGACACGGTTGATGTCAGTAAGTAAAATGTGGTTCAATGAGATGAAAATAATTTTTGGTGAATAGTAACTTTTTACTTTTTTTACCACGGTTAATAGTAAATAGGGTAACTAAGGGTAAATATGATATTACTATTACCCTAACACATGTCCTAATTCTATTGGATAAGTGTAATTCGACCAAAAACAACCTTATGAATATAATATGACCATTTAGGTCCACTTGGATTAGATTATGACATTTAATATTATTTTATTTAATGAATAGTTAAAATAGTTAAAATCAAAGTTTAATAACTAAAACATTTTTAATATGGGGTTATTCATAAGATAAATTCTACTATAAATATTCATTAGAAAGATAAAAGGATTTCCTACATAATGATATTTTATTTATAATTTTTAGACTTTAAATAAATTAATTTATTTATGACACAACGATGATGCAGTAATTACCATTTTAAGGAAATATTAACATAATTGATGTTATAAATGCTCAAATGAATGTAATTTGAGACTTTTTATGAATTAAACTAATTTTCTAGGTTACTATGATATATTAGAGTTGATTTAATAAACTTGGTTCGAACATATAATTCTGTTATGACTTTCACAAAAATCATATATCAAATAGTGTCAAAATTGACACAAAATAGTTTTTAAATGAAATATTATATTATTAATTGTTATTTATTCCAAAAAATCTAATGTTCGTCCAAATGACTTAGATAAGGATATATATATTAATAATAAACAATTTGGGGTTCGTTTGGCATGTTATAGTAAGTGTATTAACCATATAGTGAAAGAAAACAAAAAGACACGGTAAAAGTTAAATTATTTAACTTAGAGTTAAATCTAATTTATAAGGTTAAAATAATACCCTAAACTTGTCTAAATCCTATTGGTTGATAGGATTTCGACCCTTCCCCACTTTAGCTTCGAAATAAGACCCTTTGGAACCATTATAAACCGATTTTGACTTTAATATAAAATAATATTTTGAGATATTCCTAAGGTGCCCCTCTCCTCCCTTATAAAAGGACACCTCCTCCCCCTCCTCCTCACACCAATTTTAGCACTCAAGCTCGGCCAAACCCTGCAAAAATATCTTCTCCACTTCCCTAGCAACATCCTATAGGTTCTGGTCTTCCTCAAAGACCAATTTTATTTCCCTAAGAGGAGGTCTCCAAAAGGTGCTTCAAAGAAGAGGTAATTACCGTTACCAATTATTTAATCTTTATTTCTTCTTCGACTTCTTCTTCTTAGGTTGTTTCATTATGAAGTAATAACATCAGTATCACTCATATACTGATATGTTATTATAAGTATGAAACAACCCTATTTCACCATCTATCCATCCTACGGAAAAAGAAATCACCGCACGTGCGTACGTACGGAATACCGTCTCCACGCCGTGGTGTAATCTATTTTCCACCACCCCCTTACATGGATGGGTATAATGGTGTAAAGAATAACTATACATAGTTATTACAACATCACATTGATTCTGATATATTTTATAATCCACTCCAATTCAATTCAATATTTATGGAAATGATATCATCGCTCGTGCGTACGTACGGACTACCGTCTCCACGACGCGATGAGATTCATTCTCCATGTTAACCATTTAAGAATGATTATAAAGTATATATAAGAAATAATAATGAAATATATGACATTATAAAGCTACTGGATTTATGTATATATATATATGTATGTCATCTACTTACTTCCATTCAAGACAATAAGGAAAGGAAAACAGCGTTCATGCGTACGTACGGACTACCGTCTCCATGAACTGTGTTTTTCATTTCATTTATCTATCTATTATATATATATATATAATGAATATATATGATATATAAATCATATTTTATATTCTGGAAGTAAGTAAATCATGATATAAGTAATAATAATGTCAAGAACAACAAGTCAAAACACCTACGATAAATGAAACGATTTTACCCAAAACGCTTCTTTAACATGGAATTTACAAAAGAACGGGTAATATAATGTCATAAGTGAACCATATATGATATCATAACAACGAATATGATTCTTTAATAAGTCAATTACATTATTTAAACCATTATACAGGAGCTTTGGACACGTACAAAGCAAATCGGACCTAAGGTAAGGGAAATATCACAATCTCATTTTTATCCGAGATTGTTTATACTTTAGTATTTACTGGGGTGTATTTTATCATCCACATCCATATTTCCTCAATATGTAATATTATTCCCATCCACCTACAATTGTTTAAATCCAATTTTACCCTTCGGTGAGTTTTTAGTAAAAGATATGAAAGGAATCTTTTGTCATTTTTCGTACGAGGTACTTTTTTGACTTTTCCGACAAAAGTACGAGAAGAATGTTTTTTTTAACTTATACGGCATGAATGGATTTTTAAAACATTATTTCCACGAAGATTCCTTTACAAGTTTTCATGTTTATTTTTAATCAACTTATTTTAGTTTTAAATTGTAAGACATGTTAAGAAAGGAAAATGTTTTTGAAGTAGAAAGGATATTTTCCTCAAGAATGGATTTCAAGTGTTTTATCAAAATTATTTTCCATCTAAGATAATAAAGGGTTCTGTTTCTATCCCTATTATTACATGGATTTGATTATGTTGTGATGGAAATATTTTTATGAATTCCTTTATCTTATATGAATTGTTTTATGATGTCATGTTGTTTAAAAATCCCATTTTTATTACATGGGTTACGCTATGATGTATGGTTTATGATTATGTGGCACACATAAGAAAGGATTCATTATAAGATGGGTGGGACCTATATCTCCCTCCAATGCATTGGGTAAAGATTTTATATCTCATGAGATCGACAGGGCTGGAACGGTAGGTTATACCGGTTCAGTGAAACAGGACTGAAACGAGGGTTACTCGATTCAGAAAAGGGACTTTGTCCACTAAGATAGTCTTGGCAATGAGTCTTGACTAACAAGAAATGATTCTCTATGATTATGTGTGAATGCCACAAAGTTTCATGTTTTAGGTTATGATTATTGTGATTACATTTCACTGCCATGATTTACCCCATGTTATGAAATTATGATCTCTTTTGCAGGTTAAGATTTCCAAAAGTTATGTGCTTATGTATATAATGTGATTGATATTTCTTTTGTTTACCCTTACTGAGCATTTGAGCTCACCTTTTTATGTTTTGTTTTCCCCAGGATATAAAGAAAGGTTTTAGGTAAAAAAAAAGGAAGATCTTTATGGGAGATTTTGAAGATCTTTCACCACGATTAGAAGATTATATTCCGAGTTTCCAAAGACACTAAACTATTACGATCCTTGCGTGTGTGTTTTTTTGTTATGTACTAAGTATTCCGCAAATGTAATGTAAAGTCCATGTAAGTCAAGATACGGGTCTCTACAGTAAATGTAACAACCCGAGATTTTATGAAAAATATTCTTTTTAATTTCACTAATGTCTTGTGTTGTACGCAACACAAAAAGGAGCTTGCACAACACACATCCTTGACTTGCCTTGCATTACACACAATCGCAACCTTCCTCGATAGCGTGTGTAGTACGCAATACTGAGTTTCACGAAACAACGATATGCTATTAAAATATTATTAAAACTAGCCGTTATGAATAGTAATAACCACTTTTAAAATTTTAGAAATTTTAGCTCTCAAAATGGACTTCTTTTTTGGATTCGGAGTATCGAATTTAGCCTAAGTTGAAATTTTGGTACTTTTCGGATAGCTTTCATATTCTGATGAATGGTGAAAATTACTAAATTATAATTAAAAACAACTTTTTTAATCAAAATAATTAATAGTGATAAATTATTAATTTGTGTTGTTTTAAAGTATATTTAGAATATATTTTTACAATTTAATACAATGTTGGTCATTGGATGTAATTTCACATTTAAACCAGACATAAACAAGTGTCAATCTTTTTATAGATATTGTTTCTTAAAAACACGCTATTTGTTTTAACAACGAGATTTAATTATAAATGAAACTTCTATGTTATGAATTTGGTAAAATAGACTTCATTTTTGAATTCGGAATATGAAATATAGCTTAGGATGAAATTTTGACATTGTTCTGAAAAACATCAATTTTTGATGAATAGTGAAACTACTAAGTGGTAGTTAAAAAAACTGAACTTTTCATAAAACTTAATTTTACCGCTTCTGTGAATGGAATTTAAAAAATCCGAGAGACACGGTTGATGTCAGTAAGTAAAATGTGGTTCAATGGGATGAAAATAATTTTTGGTGAATAGTAACTTTTTACTTTTTTTACCACGGTTAATAGTAAATAGGGTAACTAAGGGTAAATATGATATTACTATTACCCTAACACATGTCCTAATTCTATTGGATAAGTGTAATTCGACCAAAAACAACCTTATGAATATAATATGACCATTTAGGTCCACTTGGATTAGATTATGACATTTAATATTATTTTATTTAATGAATAGTTAAAATAGTTAAAATCAAAGTTTAATAACTAAAACATTTTTAATATGGGGTTATACATAATATAAATTAGACTATAAATATTAATTAGAAAGATAAAAGGATTTCCTACATAATGGTATTTTATTTATAATTTTTAGACTTTAAATAAATTAATTTATTTATGACACAACGATGATGCAGTAATTACCCTTTTAAGGAAATATTAACATAATTGATGTTATAAATGCTCAAATGAATGTAATTTGAGACTTTTTATGCATTAAACTAATTTTCTAGGTTACTATGATATATTAGTGTTGATTTAATCAACTTGGTTCGAACATATAATTCTGTTATGACTTTTACAAAAATCATATATCAAATAGTGTCAAAATTGACACAAAATAGTTTTTAAATGAAATATTATATTATTAATTGTTATTTTATTCCGAAAAATCTAAGGTTCGGCCAAATGACTTATATAAGGATATATATATTAATAATAAACAATTTGGGGTTCGTTTGGCATGTTATAGTAAGTGTATTAACCATATAGTGAAAGAAAACAAAAAGACACGGTAAAAGTTAAATTATTTAACTTAGAGTTAAATCTAATTGATAAGGTTAAAATAATACCCTAAACTTGTATAAATCCTATTGGTTGATAGGATTTCGACCCTTCCCCACTTTAGCTTCGAAATAAGACCCTTTGTAACCATTATAAACCGATTTTGACTTTAATATAAAATAATATTTTGAGATATTCCTAAGGTGCCCTTCTCCTCCCTTATAAAAGGACACCTCCTCCCCCTCCTCCTCACACCAATTTGAGCACTCAAGCTCGGCCAACCCCTGACAAAATCTCTTCTACACTTCCCTAGAAACATCCTATAGGTTCTGGTCTTCCTCAAAGACCAATTTTAGTTCCCTAAGAGGAGGTCTCCAAAAGGTGCTTCAAAGAAGAGGTAATTACCGTTACCAATTCTTTCATCTTTATTTCTTCTTCCACTTCTTCTTCTTAGGTTGTTTCATTATGAAGTAATAACATCAGTATCAATCATATACTGATATGTTATTATAAGTATTAAAAAACCCTATTTCACTATCTATCCATCCTACGGAAAAAGAAATCACCGCGCGTGCGTACGTACGGAATACCGTCTCCACGCCGTGGTGTAATCTATTTTCCACCACCCCTTACATGGATGGGTATAATGGTGTAAAGAATAACTATACATAGTTATTACAACATCATATTGATTCTGATATATTGTATAATCCACTCCAATTCAATTCAATATTTATTGAAATGATATCATCGCTCGTGCGTACGTACGGACTACCGTCTCCACGACGCGATGAGATTCATTCTCCATGTTAACCATTTAAGAATGATTATAAAGTATATATAAGAAATAATAATGAAATATATGACATTATAAAGCTACTGGATTTATGTATATATATATATATGTATGTCATCTACTTACTTCCATTCAAGACAATAAGGAAAGGAAAACAGCGTTCATGCGTACGTACGGACTACCGTCTCCATGAACTGTGTTTTTCATTTCATTTATATATCTATTATATATATATATATACTGAATATATATGATATATAAATCATATTTTATATTCTGGAATTAAGTAAATCATGATATAAGTAATAATAATGTCAAGAACAACAAGTCAAAACACCTACGATAAATGAAACGATTTTACCCAAAATGCTTCTTTAACATGGAATTTACAAAAGAACGGGTAATATAATGTCATAAGTGAACCATATATGATATCATAACAACGAATATGATTCTGTAATAAGTCAATTACATTATTTAAACCATTATACAGGAGCTTCGGACACGTACAAAGCAAATCGGACCTAAGGTAAGGGAAATATCACAATCTCATTTTTATCCGAGATTGTTTATACTTTAGTATTTACTGGGGTGTATTTTATCATCCACATCCATATTTCCTCAATATGTAATATTATTTCCATCCACCTACAATTGTTTAAATCCAATTTTACCCTTCGCTGAGTTTTTAGTAAAAGATATTAAAGGAATCTTTTGTCGTTTTTCGTACGAGGTACTTTTTTGACTTTTCCGACAAAAGTACGAGAAGAATGTTTTTTTTAACTTATACGGCATGAATGGATTTTTAAAAAATTATTTCCACGAAGATTCCTTTACAAGTTTTCATGTTTATTTTTCATCAACTTATTTTAGTTTTAAATTGTAAGACATGTTAAGAAAGGAAAATGTTTTTGAAGTAGAAAGGATATTTTCCTCAAGAATGGATTTCAAGTGTTTTATCAAAATTATTTTCCATCTAAGATAATAAAGGGTTCTGTTTCTATCCCTATTATTACATGGATTTGATTATGTTGTGATGGAAATATTTTTATGAATTCCTTTATCTTATATGAATTGTTTTATGATGTCATGTTGTTTAAAAATCCCATTTTTATTACATGGGTTACGCTATGATGTATGGTTTATGATTATGTGGCACACATAAGAAAGGATTCATTATAAGATGGGTGGGACCTATATCTCCCTCCAATGCATTAGGTAAAGATTTTATATCTCATGAGATCGACAGGGCTGGAACGGTAGGTTATACCAGTTCAGTGAAACAGGACTGAAACGAGGGTTACTCGATTCAGAAAAGGGACTTTGTCCACTAAGATAGTCTTGGCAATGAGTCTTGACTAACAAGAAATGATTCTCTATGATTATGTGTGAATGCCACAAAGTTTCATGTTTTAGGTTATGATTATTGTGATTACATTTCACTGCCATGATTTACCCCATGTTATGAAATTATGATCTCTTTTGCAGGTTAAGATTTCCAAAAGTTATGTGCTTATGTATATAATGTGATTGATATTTCTTTTGTTTACCCTTACTGAGCATTTGAGGTCACCCTTTTATGTTTTGTTTTCCTCAGGATATAAAGAAAGGTTTTAGGTATAAAAAAAAGGAAGATCTTTATGGGAGATTTTGAAGATCTTTCACCACGATTAGAATATTATATTCCGAGTTTCCAAAGACATTATGTGTGAATGCCACAAGTGTTGGGATCAACACCTACCTTTGGTGGAATTTTCTTATAATAATAGCTTTCACTCCAGTATTCAGATGGCTCCTTATGAAGCTCTCTATGGAAAGAAATGCAGGACTCCAACTTGCTGGGATGAAGTTGGGGAAAGAAAGCTATTAGGACCTGATCTCGTTGATGAAATGGCAGAAAAGGTTAGATCTATTCAACAACACATAAGAGCAGCTCAGAGTCGACAGAAAAGTTATGCCGACAACCGAAGAAAAGACCTAGAGTTTGAAGTGGGTGATAAAGTGTTCTTACGAATATCTCCCTGGAAGAGGGTTATGAGATTTGGAAAGAAGGGGAAGTTGAGCCCTAGATATATCGGTCCTTTCGAAATACTGGATCGTGTTGGGAAGGTAGCTTACCGATTGGCGCTTCCACCGAATCTCTCTCAAGTTCACGATGTGTTCCATGTATCTCTCCTGAGAAAGTACATACCAGATCCTTCACATGTACTCAGCTCAGAAGTTGTACCGCTGGAGCAAGATCTTTCTTATGAAGAACAGCCGATAGAGATTCTGGATCGTAGCGAAAAAGTCCTACGAAACAAGACCACTCGATTGGTGAAAGTTTTATGGAGGAACCACCAACTTGAAGAAGCTACGTGGGAGCTTGAGGATATGATGAGGGAGAAGTATCCTCATCTGTTTGTTACAAAGTGACGAATTTCGAGGGCGAAATTCTTTTTAAGGGGGGTAGAATGTAACACCCGAGACTTTTATGTTATATAAATCATCAAAGGAATCTTTTTCTACACAACACTTGCTTGGCTTGCCTTACACGCAATCGCGACCTTCCTCGATAACTTGCGTCGTACGAAATACCGAGTTTCACTAAACAACAATATGCTATTAAAACTAGCCGTTATAAATAGTAATAACCACTTTTTGAAATTTTATAAATTTTATTTTTCAAAATGGACTTCATTTTTGGACTCAGAATATCGAAATTAGCCTAGGGTGAAATTTTGGTATTTTTCTGAAAACTTTCAATTTTTGATGAATAGTGAAACCACTAAGTGGTAGGTTAAAAACTGAATTTTGCATAAAACTTAATTTTACCGCTTCTGTGAATGGAATTTCGAAAATCCGACAGACACGGTTGATATCAGTAAGTAAAATGTGGTTCAATGAGATAAAAATAATTTTTTGGTGAATAGTAACTTTTTATTTTTTTTTACCGCGATTAATAGTAAATAGGGTAACTAAGGGTAAATATGATATTAATATTACCCTAACACATGTCCTAATTCTATTGGACAAGTGTAATTCGACCAAAAACAAACTTAGGAATAAAATATGACCATTTAGGCCCACTTGGATTAGATTAGGACATTTATTATTAATTTATTTAAAGAGGGGTTAAAATAGTTAAAATCAAAGTTAAATAAGTAAATCATTTTTAATATGGGGTTATACATAAGATAAATTCGACTATAAATATTCATTAGAAAGATAAAAATCTTTCCTACATAATGGTATTTTATTTGTAATTTTTAGACATTAAATAATTTAATTTATTTATGACACAATGATGATGCAGTAATTATCTTATTAATGAAATATTGACATAATTGATGTTATAAACACCGAAATAAATGTAATTTGAGACTTCTTATGAATTTCACTAATTTTCTAGGTTACTATGATATATTAATGTTGCTTTAATCAACTTATTTCGAACATATAATTCTGTTATGACTTTCACAAAAATCATATATCAAATAGTGTTAAAATTGACACAAAATAGTTTTTAAATCAAATATTATATTATTAATTGTTATTTTATTCCTAAAAATCTAAGGTTCGGCCAAATGACTTAGATAAGGATATATATATTAATAATAAACAATTTGGGGTTCTTTTGGCATGTTATAGTAAGTGTATTAACCATATAGTGAAAGAAAACAAAAAGACATGGTAAAAGTTAAATTATTTAACTTAGAGTTAAATCTAATTGATAAGGTTAAAATAATACCCTAAACTTGTCTAAATTATATTGGTTGATAGGATTTCGACCCTTCCCCACTTTAGCTTCGAAATAAGACCCTTTGGAACCATTATAAACCGATTTTGACTTTAATATAAAATAATATTTTGAGATATTCCTAAGGTGCCCCTCTCCTCCCTTATAAAAGGGAACCTCCTCCCCCTCCTCCTCACACCAATTTGAGCACTCAAGCTCGGACAACCCCTGCCATTTTCTCCTCTACACTTCCCTAGAATAATCCTAGAGGTCCTGGTCTTCTTAAAAGACCAATCTTAGTTCCCTAAGTGGAGGATTCAAAGAGGCGTTCCAAAGAAGAGGTAATATCCATTACCGATCTTTTCAATTTCTTTCTTCTTCAACTTCTTCTTCTTTAGTTGTTTCATGATAAAGTAATAACATCAGTATTACTTACATACTGATATGTTATTATAAATATGAAGCAACCCTAATTCACCTTCTATCCATCCTACGGAAAAATGAAATCACCGCGCGTGCGTACGTACGGAATACCGTCTCCACGCCGTGGTGTAATCTATTTTCCACCATCACTTTACAAGGATGGGTATAATGGTGTAATTAGTAACTATTTATGATTATTATAAAGTAATATTGATACTGAAATAATATATATATACTCCAATACAGTTCCATGATCATAGGAACGATATCATCACTCGTGCGTACGTATGGAATACCGTCTCCACGATGTGATGCGACTCGTTCTACATGATCATCATTACATAGTAATTATGTAAATGAATTGAATGAATAAATATGATATATGTTACACTAATACCATTCTGGATATAAGTTATATATAACCTTAAAATAAGAATAAGAATTTATTCGGCAAAACACGCATAAGAACAAAAGGCAATAAAGACCCGAGTAACAAGTAACAATGAAATATTACTAATAAGAAGCTAAGAATATGACCATATATGATATCATATCAATATCTATGATTCTGGAATAAGTCAATAACATTATTTAAACCATTATATAGGAGCTTCGGACACGTACAAAGAAAATCGGACCTAAGGTAAGGGAAATATCACAATCTCATTTTTATCCGAGATTGTTTATTCGTAAGTATTTACTGGGGTGTATTTTATCATCCACATCCATGTTCCCTCAATATGTAATATTGTTTCCATCCACTTGCAATGGTTTAAATCCAATTTTACCCTTCGGTGAGTTTTTAGTAAAGAATATGAAAGGAATCTTTTGTCGTTTTTCCGTACGAGGTACTTTTTATCTTTTCCGACAAAAGTACGAAGAATGTTTTTTTTAACTTATACGGCATGAAAGGATTTTTAAAACATTATTTCCAAGAAGCTTCCTTTACAAGTTTTCATGTTTTTTTAATCATCTTCTTTTATTTTAAAGTCGTATGACATGTTATGAAAGGAAAAATGTTTTTTGAAGTAAAAAGGATATTTTCCTCAAGAATGGAGTTCAAGTATTTTATCAAAATTATTTTCCATCTAAGATAATAAACGGGTTCTGTTTTTACCCCTATTATTACATGGATTTGATTATGTTGTGATGGAAATATTTTTATGAATTCCTTTATCTTATATGAATTGTTTTAGGATGTCATGTTGTTTAAGAATTCCATTTTTATTACATGGGTTACACTATGATGTATGGTTTATGATTATGTGGCACACATAAGAAAGGATTCATTATAAGATGGGTGGGACCTATATCTCCCTCCAATGCATTGGGTAAAGATTTTATATCTCATGAGATAGACATGGCTGGAACGGTAGGTTATACCGGTTCAGTGAAACAGGACCTGAAACGAGGGTGACTCGGTTCAGAATGGGACTCTGTCCACTAAGATAGTCTTGGCAATGAGTCATGACTAACAAGAAATGATTTTCCATGATTATGTGTGCATGAAACAAAGTTTCAAGTTTCATTTTTATGATTATGGGGATCTCATTTTCACTTCTATGATTTATTCCATGTTAAGATATTATGATCTCTTTTGCAGGTTATGATTTTCAAAAAGATATGATATGATTTTTATTTCCTTTATTTTCCCTTGCTGAGCATTTGAGCCCCCTCTTTTATGTTTTATTTTCCCCAGGTCAGGAAGATGGATATTAAGTAGAATATGCTAAAAGGGACCCTAGATATGATGAAATAAATGGGAGACACTGTAGAAGATTTATGAACCAGTTGTTTATGTTTCCCAGTTTCTAAAGACACTATACCTATACGGTCCTTTGTGGTTTTGTCATATGTTGTAATACGTGTGCTTCAATTTTGAAGTATTAACAATGTATGTAAAGTATGGGTCATTATAGTTGGTATCAGAGGAAAGGTATAGTCAAACTTTGGAAACTAGGATGTGAAAGCCTTAGTAAGAACCCTAAGGATAAGTCTAAGAATAGAACACAATCTTAGTGTTTTAGAAATGGCCATGAATACCCTAGGATAAAACCTTAAGTGTGAAATTTTATCCTTGATTATGTGGTTTTCCTATTATAATTAGTGTTGCTCACACTATTCTTCTTGGTTTTAGTCAATGGCTGGAACCCGAAGGAACCGTGTTAATGCGGAATGCGATGGGCAATGCAATGATTGTCCCCCAGAGCAACCAAATGATATGGGAGCTGGAATGCAGAATCTTGTAGCCATGATCACACAACTTTCTCAAGCTATGAATCATGCAGGACTTCCAAACGGGCAAAGGAAGGAGCAACATTCTGTTGAATCCTTCATGAGGCAGCGTCCACCTTCTTTCAGCGGGTCTACTGATCCATTAGTTGCTGAAAAATGGATTAGTACTACTGAAAAGATATTTTCAGTTCTTAAATGTTCTGAGCATGATAAAGTCATCCTAGCAGTGTATCGTTTGGAAGGAGATGCTGATCAATGGTGGAATCTTATTAAGAATACGAGGCAAAGGGATGAAATTGAGTCTATGGAATGGGACGAGTTCAAGAACTTATTTTTCAATAAGTACTTCCCTCGTATTCTCCGAACAAAGATGGAGAAAGAGTTTCTTGAACTGAAGCAAAGGGATGATGAATCTGTTGGTACCTATGAAGCAAATTTTACAAGACTTGCAAGGTACGCTTCTGGTATTATTATCCAACCTGAGAGTAAGATCGATCGATTCTTTAGTGGCTTAAAACCAAGTCTTCGAAGGGCGTTAGCCATAAGGGACTTCAATAGCTACGAGGAAATCGTTCGATGTGCTCTCAAAGTCGAGATGGAGATTGGAGTAACCCATCAGTCACATGGGTTTGATAAGAAGAGGAAGATGGAATTCAAAGAAAAATCTAAAGAGCACACTGAAAAGAAGATGAACTTTCCCTTATGCTCAAAGTGTGGAAAGAAACATGGAGGGAGTTGTCTTAAAGGGACAAGTAAATGTTTTAAATGTGGAAAGGAAGGTCATCGGGCATTTGAATGTCGCGATAATGGGAAAAAGATGTCTAATGATGCAAACAAAGGAAGGGATACACAGAATGAACCTACTACACTTCAATGTTTCAAGTGCAAGGAGATGGGGCATTATTCCAATCAATGCCCAAATCCAAGGGTTGATGATGATGGCCGACGTCAACAAAATCTTAAGGCTAAAGACAAAGGAAAGTCACATGCAATTTCTATCAGCGATGTGGAGTACGATAACGAAGTGGTGAAAGGTACACTTACCATCCACTCTAAAGTAGCAAATGTTTTATTTGATTCTGGATCCACCCACTCTTTTATTTCTAAAGAATTTTCTAAGGGTATCACCATATTACCTCAACAATTAGATGTTGAGTTAGCTGTGACAACACCTAATGGCACAACAGTCGCATCAAAAGTTTATAATTCTTCTCCGATCGAAGTTTGTGGGAAAGTGCTTCCGGCAAATCTTGTGATCCTTCCTTTATTGGAATTTGATGTGATTCTTGGCATGGATTGGCTTTATCTACATGGATCTCATATCGATTGCCAAAGAAGGGAAGTCACATTTCATATTCCAGATCAATCTACGATCGTCTATCGATGCAAGGATGAATATAACCTTCCAGTGGAAATTTATTCCATCTTATGGGTATTGATTCCACTAAATGAAGGTTATTTATCTCAAATGGTTGGTGAGAAACTCACGATTAAGAATATGCCCATTGTACGGGAGTTTTATGATGTCTTTCCGGAGGAATTACCGGGTCTTCCACCGAATCGTGAAGTTGAGTTTTCAATAGAACTCGTACCGGGTGCTTTGCCTATTTCAATGACACCTTATAGAATGGCCCCAATTGAGTTGCAGGAATTGAAGAAGCAACTCCAAGAGAATCTTGATAAGGGATTCATACGCCCTAGTGTGTCACCTTGGGGAGCACCTGTTCTATTTGTTAAGAAGAAAGATGGATCAATGAGACTCTGCATTGATTATCGAGAACTTAACAAGATCACTATCAAGAACAAATATCCTCTCCCACGCATTGATGACTTATTTGACCAACTATGCGGAGCTCAATACTTTTCCAAGATTGATCTTCTTTCAGGGTATCATCAATTAAGGGTCAAAAGGGAGGATATACCAAAGACGGCTTTCCGTACAAGGTATGGACACTATGAATTTATAGTGATGCCATTTGGTCTTACTAATGCCCCTGCTATCTTCATGGATCTAATGAATAGAGTCTTTAGAGACTATCTTGATCAATTTGTGGTAGTTTTTATAGACGATATTCTTGTCTATTCAAAGAGCAAGGAAGAGCATGAAGATCACCTGAGAATTATATTGAAGACCCTGAGAAAGGAGAAGCTTTATGCCAAATTTACCAAGTGTGAATTTTGGCTTCAAAAAGTTGCATTTTTGGGTCACATAATCTCAAAAGAGGGGATATCTGTGGATCCAGCAAAAACAGAGGTTATCTAAAGATGGTCAAGACCAACAACAGTAACTGAGATCCGAAGTTTTCTTGGTTTGGCTGGATATTATCGACGTTTTGTAAAATATTTTTCACGATTATCTAATCCACTCACCAAGTTGACTCGGAAAGGAGTTAAGTTTGTCTGGACAGAGGAATGTGAAGAGAATTTCAAGGAGTTGAAAAGAAGTTTATCCAGTGCACCTGTGCTCACACTGCCTTGTAGTGGAGAAAGGTTTGTGATCTACAGTGATGCATCCAAGAAGGGATTGGGGTGTGTTCTTATGCAAAATGATATGGTGATAGCTTATGCCTCACTACAGTTGAAAATCCATGAGCAAAATTACCCAACACATGATTTGGAGTTGGCTGCGGTAATCTTTGCATTAAAGATTTGGAGGCATTACCTTTATGGTGAAAGGTGTGATATTTATACTGATCATAAAAGTTTAAAGTATATTTTCACACAAAAGGAGCTGAATATGCGTCAAAGAAGATGGTTGGAGCTGATTAAGGATTATGACTGCTCAATCCATTACCACCCTGGGAAAGCAAACAAGGTGGCAGATGCATTAAGTCGACAAGACCATGCTAGTTTATCCATGATGAGGATCACAAAAGATCCAATATTTATGGATTTACAAAGGATGGATCTTGGAATTATAATGGAAGGGGAAAAATCTTATCTTTCTCAAATGAATGTTCAACCATCTATACATGCGAAGATTAGGGAGGCACAGAAAGAAGATGTCGAGTTACAAAAGAAGGTGAGAAATGTTCCTGAATTCAACCTTGATTGTGATGGGGTAATAAAGTTCAGGAATCGGGTTTGTGTTCCTCCCATCCCCGAATTAAAGAAGGAGCTGCTGGATGAGGCTCATAGTTCTTCATTCTCTATTCATCCTGGAAGCACGAAGATGTATAGGGACCTGAAAGAGTACTTCTGGTGGGATGGCATGAAAAGAGATGTTGCTGAATATGTCTCTCGATGCTTGGTTTGTCAACAAGTTAAAGCTGAGAGATAGAAGTCTAAGGGGATGTACAACCATTACCCATACCCGAATGGAAATGGGAAAACATCACTATGGACTTTGTCACAGGACTTCCTAAAACATCCAAAGGCAATAATGCTATTTGGGTCATAGTTGACCGTCTTACAAAGTCTGCACACTTCATTGCTATTAGAGAGGATTTCTCTCTAGATCAGCTTGCCAGGATATATGTAAAGGAAGTGGTAAGATTGCATGGTGTAACACTTTCTATTATATCTGATCAGGATCCGAGATTTACCTCGAAGTTATGGCGAAGTCTTCAGTATACTCTGGATACAGAGTTGAGTTTCAGCACTGCTTATCATCCCCAGACAGACGGTCAGTCTGAGAGAACAATTCAAACCCTAGAAGATATGTTGAGAGCTTGCTCTATGGATTTCAAGGGAGGTTGGGATCAACACCTACCTTTGGTGGAATTTTCTTATAATAATAGATTTCACTCCAGTATTCAGATGGCTCCTTATGAAGCTCTCTATGGAAAGAAATGCAGGACTCCAACTTGCTGGGATGAAGTTGGGGAAAGAAAGCTATTAGGACCTGATCTCGTTGATGAAATGGCAGAAAAGGTTATATCTATTCAACAACACATAAGAGCAGCTCAGAGTCGACAAAAAAGTTATGCCGACAAACGAAGAAAAGACCTAGAGTTTGAAGTGGGTGATAAAGTGTTCTTACGAATATCTCCCTGGAAGAGGGTTATGAGATTTGGAAAGAAGGGGAAGTTGAGCCCTAGATATATCGGTCCTTTCGAAATACTGGATCGTGTTGGGAAGGTAGCTTACCGATTGGCGCTTCCACCGAATCTCTCTCAAGTTCACGATGTGTTCCATGTATCTCTCCTGAGAAAGTACATACCAGATCCTTCACATGTACTCATCTCAGAAGTTGTACCGCTGGAGCAAGATCTTTCTTATGAAGAACAGCCGATAGAGATTCTGGATCGTAGCGAAAACGTCCTACGAAACAAGACCACTCGATTGGTGAAAGTTTTATGGAGGAACCACCAACTTGAAGAAGCTACGTGGGAGCTTGAGGATATGATGAGGGAGAAGTATCCTCATCTGTTTGTTACAAAGTGACGAATTTCGAGGGCGAAATTCTTTTTAAGGGGGGTATAATGTAACACCCGAGACTTTTATGTTATATAAATCATCAAAGGAATCTTTTTCTACACAACACTTTCTTGGCTTGCCTTACACGCAATCGCGACCTTCCTCGATAGCTTGCGTCGTACGCAATACCGAGTTTCACTAAACAACAATATGCTATTAAAACTAGCCGTTATAAATAGTAATAACCACTTTTTGAAATTTTATAAATTTTATTTTTCAAAATGGACTTCATTTTTGGACTCAGAATATCGAAATTAGCCTAGGGTGAAATTTTGGTATTTTTCTGAAAACTTTCAATTTTTGATGAATAGTGAAACCACTAAGTGGTAGGTTAAAAACTGAATTTTGCATAAAACTTAATTTTACCGCTTCTGTGAATGGAATTTCGAAAATCCGACAGACACGGTTGATATCAGTAAGTAAAATGTGGTTCAATGAGATAAAAATAATTTTTTGGTGAATAGTAACTTTTTATTTTTTTTACCGCGGTTAATAGTAAATAGGGTCACTAAGGGTAAATATGATATTAATATTACCCTAACACATATCCTAATTCTATTGGACAAGTGTAATTCGACCAAAAACAAACTTAGGAATAAAATATGACCATTTAGGCCCACTTGGATTAGATTAGGACATTTATTATTAATTTATTTAAAGAAGGGTTAAAATAGTTAAAATCAAAGTTTAATAAGTAAATCATTTTTAATATGGGGTTATACAAAAGATAAATTAGACTATAAATATTCATTAGAAATCTAAAAATATTTCCTACATAATGGTATTTTATTTTTAATTTTTAGACATTAAATAATTTAATTTATTTATGACACAATGATGATGCAGTAATTATCTTATTAATGAAATATTGACATAATTGATGTTATAAACACCGAAATAAATGTAATTTGAGACTTCTTATGACTTACAATAATTTTCTAGGTTACTATGATATATTAATGTTGATTTAATAAACTTAGTTCGAACATATAATTCTG
Organism: Viscum album; assembly: GCA_963277665.1. Lineage (NCBI taxonomy): Eukaryota > Viridiplantae > Streptophyta > Magnoliopsida > Santalales > Viscaceae > Viscum > Viscum album. The sequence continues at coordinate 1,879,765,436 of OY728137.1, read as the reverse complement.
TTATGACTTTCAAAAAAATCATATATCAAATAGTGTCAAAATTGACACAAAATAGTTTTTAAATCAAATATTATATTATTAATTGTTATTTTATTCCTAAAAATCTATGGTTCGGCCAAATGACTTAGATAAGGATATATATATTAATAATAAACAATTTGGGGTTCGTTTGGCATGTTATAGTAAGTGTATTAACCATATAGTGAAAGAAAACAAAAAGACATGGTAAAAGTTAAATTATTTAACTTAAAGTTAAATCTAATTGATAAGGTTAAAATAATACCCTAAACTTGTCTAAATTCTATTGGTTGATAGTATTTAGACCCTTCCCCACTTTAGCTTCGAAATAAGACCCTTTGGAACCATTATAAACCGATTTTGACTTTAATATAAAATAATATTTTGAGATATTCCTAAGGTGCCCCTCTCCTCCCTTATAAAAGGGCACCTCCTCCTCCTCCTCCTCACACCAATTTGAGCACTAAAGCTCGGCCAACCCCTGCCATTTTCTCCTCTCCACTTCCCTAGAATAATCCTAGAGGTCCTGGTCTTCTTAAAAGACCAATCTTAGTTCCCTAAGTGGAGGATTCAAAGAGGCGTTCCAAAGAAGAGGTAATATCCATTACCGATCTTTTCAATTTCTTTCTTCTTCAACTTCTTCTTCTTTAGTTGTTTCATGATAAAGTAATAAAATCAGTATTACTTACATACTGATATGTTATTATAAATATGAAACAACCCTAATTCACCTTCTATCCATCCTACGGAAAAATGAAATCACCGCGCGTGCGTACGTACGGAATACCGTCTCCACGCCGTGGTGTAATCTATTTTCCACCATCACTTTACAAGGATGGGTATAATGGTGTAATTAGTAACTATTTATGATTATTATAAAGTAATATTGATACTTAAATAATATATATATACTCCAATACAGTTCCACGATCATAGGAACGATATCATCACTCGTGCGTACGTACGGAATACCGTCTCCACGATGTGATGCGACTCGTTCTACATGATCATCATTACATAGTAATTATATAAATGAATTGAATGAATAAATATGATATATTTTACACTAATACCATTCTGGATATAAGTTATATATAACCTTAAAATAAGAATAAGAATTTATTCGGCAAAACACGCATAAGAACAAAAGGCAATAAAGACCCGAGTAACAAGTAACAATGAAATATTACTAACAAGAAGCTAAGAATATGACCATATATGATATCATATCAATATCTATGATTCTGGAATAAGTCAATAACATTATTTAAACCATTATACAGGATCTTCGGACACGTACAAAGCAAATCAGACCTAAGGTAAGGGAAATATCACAATCTCATTTTTATCCGAGATTGTTTATTCGTAAGTATTTACTGGGGTGTATTTTATCATCCACATCCATGTTCCCTCAATATGTAATATTGTTTCCATCCACTTGCAATGGTTTAAATCCAATTTTACCCTTCCGTGAGTTTTTAGTAAAGAATATGAAAGGAATCTTTTGTCGTTTTTCCGTACGAGGTACTTTTTATCTTTTCCGACAAAAGTACGAAGAATGTTTTTTTTAACTTATACGGCATGAAAGGATTTTTAAAGCATTATTTCCAAGAAGCTTCCTTTACAAGTTTTCAAGTTTTTTTTAATCATCTTCTTTTATTTTAAAGTCGTATGACATGTTATGAAAGGAAAAATGTTTTTTGAAGTAAAAAGGATATTTTCCTCAAGAATGGAGTTCAAGTATTTTATCAAAATTATTTTCCATTTAAGATAATAAAAGGGTTCTGTTTTTACCTCTATTATTAAATAGATTTGATTATGTTGTGATGGAAATATTTTTATGAATTCCTTTATCTTATATGAATTGTTTTACGATGTCATGTTGTTTAAGAATTCCATTTTTATTACATGGGTTACGCTATAATGTATGGTTTATGATTATGTGGCACACATAAGAAAGGATTCATTATAAGATGGGTGGGACCTATATCTCCCTCCAATGCATTGGGTAAATATTTTATATCTCATGATATAGACATGTCTGGAACGGTAGGTTATACCGGTTCAGTGAAACAGGACCTGAAACGAGGGTGACTCGGTTCAGAATGGGACTCTGTCCACTAAGATAGTCTTGGCAATGAGTCATGACTAACAAGAAATGATTTTCCATGATTATGTGTGCATGACACAATGTTTCAAGTTTCATTTTTATGAATATGGGGATCTCATTTTCACTTTTATGATTTATTCCATGTTAAGATATTATGATCTCTTTTGCAGGTTATGATTTTCAAAAAGATATGATATGATTTTTATTTCCTTTATTTGCCCTTGCTGAGCATTTGAGCTCACTCTTTAATGTTTTCTTTTCCCCAGGTCAGGAAGATGGATATTAAGTAGAATATGCTAAAAGGGACCCTAGATATGATTAAATAAATGGGAGACACTATAGAAGATTTATGAACCAGTTGTTTATGTTTCCCAGTTTCTAAAGACACTATACCTATACGGTCCTTTGTGGTTTTGTCATATGTTGTAATAAGTGTGCTTCAATTTTGAAGTATTAACAATGTATGTAAAGTATGGGTCGTTATAGTGTCTATCTCATGAGATATAAAATCTTTACCCAATGCATTGGAGGGAGATATAGGTCCCACCCATCTTATAATGAATCCTTTCTTATGTGTGCCACATAATCATAAATCATACATTATCGCATAACCCATGTATTAAAAATGGGATTCTTAAACAACATGACATCATAAAACAATTCATATAAGATAAAGGAATTCATAAAAATGTTTCCATCACAACATAATCAAATCCATGTAATAATAGGGGTAAAAACAGAACCCTTTTATTATCTTAGATGGAAAATAATTTTGATAAAATACTTGAACTTCATTCTTGAGGAAAATATCCTTTCTACTTCAAAAACACTTTTCCTTTCTTAACATGTCATACAATTTTAAAATAAAAGAAGTCGATTAAAAATAAACTTGAATACTTGTAAAGGAAGCTTCTTGGAAATAATTTTTTAGAAATCCATTCATGCCATATAAGTTAAAAAAAACATTCTTCGTACTTTTGTCGGAAAAGTCAAAAAGTACCTCGTACGAAAAACGACAAAAGATTCCTTTCATACATATTACTAAAAACTCACCTAAGGGTAAAAATGGATTTAAAAAATTGTAGGTGGATGGAAATAATATTACATATTGATGAAACATGGATGTGGATGATAAAATACACCCCAGTAAGTACTTACGAATAAACAATCTCGGATAAAAATAAGATTGTGATATTTCCCTTACCTTAGGTCCGATTTGCTTTGTACGTGTCCGAAGCTCCTGTATAATGGTTTAAATAATGTTATTGACTTATTCCAGAATCATACATATTGATATGATATCATATATGTTCATATTCTTAGCTTCTTGTTAGTAATATTTCATTGTTACTTGTTACTCGGGTCTTTATTGCCTTTTGTTCTTATGCGTGTTTTGCCGAATACATTCTTATTCTTCTTTTAAGGTTATAGATACCTTATATCCAGAATGGTATTAGTGTAACATATATCATATTTATTCATTCAATTCATTTATATAATTATTATGTAATGATGATCATGTAGAACGAGTCGCATCACATCGTGGAGACGGTATTCCGTACGTACGCACGAGTGATGATATCGTTCCTATGATCGTGGAACTGTATTGGAGTATATATATATTATTTAAGTATCAATATTACTTTATAATAATCATAAATAGTTACTCATTACACCATTATACCCATCCTTGTAAAGTGATGGTGGAAAATAGATTACACCACGGCGTGGAGACGGTATTCCGTACGTACGCACGCGCGGTGATTTCATTTTTCCGTAGGATGGATAGAAGGTGAATTAGGGTTGTTTCATATTTATAATAACATATCAGTATGTAAGTAATACTTATGTTATTACTTTATCATGAAACAACTAAAGAAGAAGAAGTTGAAGAAGAAAGAAATTGAAAAGATCGGTAATGGATATTACCTCTTCTTTGGAACGCCTCTTTGAATCCTCCACTTAGGGAACTAAGATTGTTATTTTAAGAAGACCAGGACCTCTAGGATTATTCTAGGGAAGTGGAGAGGAGAAAATTTCAGGGGTTTGCCGAGCTTGAGTGCTCAAATTGGTGTGAGGAGGAGGGGGAGGAGGTGCCCTTTTATAAGGGAGGAGAGGGGCACCTTAGGAATATCTCAAAATATTATTTTATATTAAAGTCAAAATCGGTTTATAATGGTTCCAAAGGGTCTTATTTCGAAGCTAAACTGGGGAAGGGTCGAAATAATATCAACCAATAGAATTTAGACAAGTTTAGGGTATTATTTTAACCTTATCAATTAGATTTAACTCTAAGTTAAATAATTTAACTTTTACCATGTCTTTTTGTTTTGTTTCACTATATGGTTAATACACTTACTATAACATGCCAAACGAACCCCAAATTGTTTATTATTAATATATATATCCTTATCTAAGTCATTTGGCCTAACCTTAGATTTTTAGGAATAAAATAACAATTAATAATATAATATTTGATTTAAAAACTTTTTTGTGTCAATTTTGACACTATTTGATATATGATTTTTGTGAAAGTCATAACAGAATTATATGTTCGAACCAAGTTGATTAAATCAACACTAATATATCATAGTAACCTAGAAAATTAGTGTAATTCATAAAAAGTCTCAAATTACATTTATTTTGGTGTTTATAACATCAATTATGTCAATATTTCATGAATAAGATAATTACTGCATCATCGTTGTATCATAATTAAATTAAATTATTTAATTTCTAAAAATTATAAATAAAATACCATTATGTAGGAAATCTTTTTATCTTTCTAGTGAATATTTATAGTCTAATTTATCTTATGTATAACCCCATATTAAAAATGATTTACTTATTAAACTTTGATTTTAACTATTTTAACCCTTCTTTAAATAAATTAATAATAAATGTCCTAATCTAATCCAAGTGGGCCTAAATGGTCATATTTTATTCATAAGGTTGTTTTTGGTCGAATTAAACTTATCCAATAGAATTAGGACATGTATTAGGGTAATAGTAATATCATATTTACCCTTAGTTACCCTATTTACTATTAACCGCGGTAAAAAAAAGTAAAAAGTTACTATTCACCAAAAAATTATTTTTATCTCATTGAACCACATTTTACTTACTGATATCAACCGTGTCTGTCGGATTTTCGAAATTCCATTCACAGAAGCGGTAAAATTAAGTTTTATGCAAAATTCAGTTTTTAACCTACCACTTAGTGGTTTCACTATTCATCAAAAATTGAAAGTTTTCAGAAAAATACCAAAATTTCACCCTAGGCTAATTTCGAAATTCTGAGTCTAAAAATGAAGTCCATTTTGAAAAATAAAATTTATAAAATTTCAAAAAGTGGTTATTACTATTTATAACGGCTAGTTTTAATAGCATATTGTTTTTTAGTGAAACTCGGTATTGCGTACGACGCAAGCTATCGAGGAAGGTCGCGATTGCGTGTAAAGCAAGCCAAGCAAGTGTTGTGTAGAAAAAGATTCCTTTGATGATTTATATAACATAAAAGTCTCGGGTGTTACATTCTACCCCCCTTAAAAAGAATTTCGCCCTCGAAATTCGTCACTTTGTAACAAACAGATGAGGATAGTTCTCCCTCATCATATCCTCAAGCTCCCATGTAGCTTCTTCAAGTTGGTGGTTCCTCCATAAAACTTTCACCAATCGAGTGGTCTTGTTTCGTAGGACTTTTTCGCTACGATCCAGAATCTCTATCGGCTGTTCTTCATAAGAAAGATCTTGCTCCAGCGGTACAACTTCTGAGCTGAGTACATGTGAAGGATCTGGTATGTACTTTCTCAGGAGAGATACATGGAAGACATCGTGAACTTGAGAGAGATTCGGTGGAAGCGCCAATCGGTAAGCTACCTTCCCAACACGATCCAGTATTTCGAAAGGACCGATATATCTAGGGCTCAAGTTCCCCTTCTTTCCAAATCTCATAACCCTCTTCCAGGGAGATATTCGTAAGAACACTTTATCACCCACTTCAAACTCTAGGTCTTTTCTTCGGTTGTCGGCATAGCTTTTCTGTCGACTCTGAGCTGCTCTTATGTGTTGTTGAATAGATCTGACCTTTTCTGCCATTTCATCAACGAGATCAGGTCCTAATAGCTTTCTTTCCCCAACTTCATCCCAGCAAGTTGGAGTCCTGCATTTCTTTCCATAGAGAGCTTCATAAGGAGCCATCTGAATACTGGAGTGAAAGCTATTATTATATGAAAATTCCACCAAAGGTAGGTGTTGATCCCAACCTCCCTTGAAATCCATAGAGCAAGCTCTCAACATATCTTCTAGGGTTTGAATTGTTCTCTCAGACTGACCGTCTGTCTGGGGATGATAAGTAGTGCTGAAACTCAACTCTGTATCCAGAGTATGCTGAAGACTTCGCCAGAACTTCGAGGTAAATCTCGGATCCCGATCAGATATAATAGAAAGTGGTACTCCATGCAATCTTACCACTTCCTTTACATATATCCTAGCAAGATGATCTAGAGAGAAATCCTCTCTAATAGAAATGAAGTGTGCAGACTTTGTAAGACGATCAAATATGACCCAAATAGAATTATTGCCTTTTGATGTTTTAGGAAGTCCTGTGACAAAGTCCATAGTGATGTTTTCCCATTTCTATTCGGGTATGGGTAATGGTTGTAACATCCCCTTAGACTTCTGTCTCTCAGCTTTAACTTGTTGACAAACCAAGCATCGAGATACATATTCAACAACATCTCTTTTCATGCCATCCACCAGAAGTACTCTTTCAGGTCCCTATACATCTTCGTGCTTCCAGGATGAATAGAGAATGAAGAACTATGAGCCTCATCCAGCAGCTCCTTCTTTAATTCTGGGATGGGAGGAACACAAACCTGATTCCTGAACTTTATTATCCCATTACAATCAAGGTTGAATTCAGGAACATTTCTCACCTTCTTTTGTAACTCGACATCTTCTTTCTGTGCCTCCATAATCTTCGCATGTATAGATGGTTGAACATTCATTTGAGAAAGATAAGATTTTCCCCTTCCATTATAATTCCAAGATCCATACTTTGTAAATCCATAAATATTGGATCCTTTGTGATCCTCATCATGGATAAACTAGCATGGTCTTGTCGACTTAATGCATCTGCCACCTTGTTTGCTTTCCCAGGGTTGTAATGGATTGAGCAGTCGTAATCCTTAATCAGCTCCAACCATCTTCTTTGACGCATATTCAACTCCTTTTGTGTGAAAATATACTTTAAACTTTTATGATCAGTATAAATATCACACCTTTCACCATAAAGGTAATGCCTCCAAATCTTTAATGTAAAGATTACCGCAGCCAACTCCAAATCATGTGTTGGGTAATTTTGCTCATGGATTTTCAACTGTCGTGAGGCATAAGCTATCACCATATCATTTTTCATAAGAACACACCCCAATCCCTTCTTGGATGCATCACTGTAGATCACAAACCTTTCTCCACTACAAGGCAGTGTGAGCACAGGTGCACTGGATAACCTTCTTTTCAACTCCTTGAAATTCTCTTCACATTCCTCTGTCTAGACAAACTTAACTCCTTTCCAAGTCAACTTGGTGAGTGGATTGGATAATCGTGAAAAATATTTTACAAAACGTCGATAATATCCAGCCAAACCAAGAAAACTTCGGATCTCAGTTACTGTTGTTGGTCTTGACCATCTTTCGATAACCTCTGTTTTTGCTGGATCCACAGATATCCCCTCTTTTGAGATTATGTGACCCAAAAATGCAACTTTTTGAAGCCAAAATTCACACTTGGTAAATTTGGCATAAAGCTTCTCCTTTCTCAGGGTCTTCAATATAATTCTCAAGTGATCTTCATGCTCTTCCTTGCTCTTTGAATAGACAAGAATATCGTCTATAAAAACTACCACAAATTGATCAAGATAGTCTCTAAAGACTCTATTCATTAGATCCATGAAGATAGCAGGGGCATTAGTAAGACCAAATGGCATCACTATAAATTCATAGTGTCCATACCTTTTACGGAAAGCCGTCTTTGGTATATCCTCCCTTTTGACCCTTAATTGATGATACCCTGAACGAAGATCAATCTTGGAAAAGTATTGAGCTCCGCATAGTTGGTCAAATAAGTCATCAATGCGTGGGAGAGGATATTTGTTCTTGATAGTTATCTTGTTAAGTTCTCGATAATTAATGCAGAGTCTCATTGATCCATCTTTCTTCTTAACAAATAGAACAGGTGCTCCCCAAGGTGACGCACTAGGGCATATGAATCCCTTATCGAGATTCTCTTGGAGTTTCTTTTTCAATTCCTGCAACTCAATTGGGGCCATTCTATTAGGTGTCTTTGAAATAGGCAAAGCACCCGGTACAAGTTCTATTGAAAACTCAACTTCACGATTTGGTGGAAGACCCGGTAATTCCTCCGGAAAGACATCATCAAACTCCCGTACAATGGGCATATTCTTAATCGTGAGTTTCTCACCAACCATTTGAGATTAATAACCTTCATTTAGTGGAATCAATACCCATAAGATGGAAGAAATTTCCACTGGAAGGTTATATTCATCCTTGCATCGATAGACGATCGTAGATTGATCTGGAATATGAAATGTGACTTCCCTTATTTGGCAATTGATATGAGCTCCATGTAGAGAAAGCCAATCCATGCCAAGAATCACATCAAATTCCACTAAAGGAAGGATCACAAGATTTGCAGGAAGCACTTTCCCACAAACTTCGATCGGAGAAGAATTATAAACTTTTGATGCGACTGTTGTGCCATTAGGTGTTGTCACAGCTAACTCAACATCTAATTGTTGAGGTAATATGGTGATACCCTTAGAAAATTCTTTAGAAATAAAAGAGTGGGTGGATCCAGAATCAAATAAAACATTTGCTACTTTAGAGTGGATAGTAAGTGTACCTTTCACCACTTCGTTATCGTACTCCACATCGCTGATAGAAATTTCATGTGACTTTCCTTTGTCTTTAGCCTTAAGATTTTGTTGACGTTGACCATCATCATCAACACTTGGATTTGGGCATTGATTGGCATAATGCCCCATCTCCTTGCACTTGAAACATTGAAGTGTAGTAGGTTCATTCTGTGTATCCCTTCCTTTGTTTGCATCATTAGACATCTTCTTCCCATTATCGCGACATTCAAATGCCCGATGACCTTCCTTTCCACATTTAAAACATTTACTTGTCCCTTTAAGACAACTCCTTCCATGTTTCTTTCCACACTTTGAGCATAAGGGAAAGTTCATCTTCTTTTCAGTGTGCTCTTTAGATTTTTCTTTGAATTCCATCTTCCTCTTCTTATCAAACCCATGTGACTGATGGGTTACTCCAATCTCCATATCGACTTTGAGAGCACATCAAACGATTTCCTCGTAGCTATTGAAGTCCCTTATGGCTAACGCCCTTCGAAGACTTGGTTTTAAGCCACTAAAGAATCGATCGATCTTACTCTCAGGTTGGATAATAATACCAGAAGCGTACCTTGCAAGTCTTGTAAAATTTTCTTCATAGGTACCAACAGATTCATCATCCCTTTGCTTCAGTTCAAGAAACTCTTTCTCCATCTTTGTTCGGAGAATACGAGGGAAGTACTTATTGAAAAATAATTTCTTGAACTCGTCCCATTCCATAGACTCAATTTCATCCCTTTGCCTCGTATTCTTAATAAGATTCCACCATTGATCAGCATCTCCTTCCAAACGATACACTGATAGGATGACTTTATCATGCTCAGAACATTGAAGAACTAAAAATATCTTTTCAGTAGTACTAATCCATTGTTCATCAACTAATGGATCAGTAGACCCGCTGAAAGAAGGTGGACGCTGCCTCATGAAGGATTCAACAGAATGTTGCTCCTTCCTTTGCTCGTTTGGAAGTCCTGCATGATTCATAGCTTGAGAAAGTTGTGTGAGCATGGCTACAAGATTTTGCATTCCAGCTCCCATATCGTTTGGTTGCTCATGGGAACAATCATTGCATTGCCCATCGCATTCTGCATTAACACGGTTCCTTCGGGTTCCAGCCATTGACTAAAACCAAGAAGAATAGTGTGAGCAACACTAATTATAATAGGAAAACCACATAATCAAGGATAAAATTTCACACTTAAGGTTTTATCCTAGGGTATTCATGGCCATTTCTAAAACACTAAGATTGTGTTCTATTCTTAGACTTATCCTTAGGGTTCTTACTAAGGCTTTCACATCCTAGTTTCCAAAGGTTGACTATACCTTTCCTCTGATACCAACTATAACGGTCTGGAATTACTTCCAGTGGACTATAGTTGATACCTATCAGGGCACTCCATGGGCGGCTACACCCCCTGGGCGGGACACACCACCATCCCCAGTGGCAGCCATTTCCTCATGAATCCCTTGGGCGGAGAGCCATGCTTCGTCCAACGCTCACATGTGAGAGTTCCCAAGGATCGGATAGCTTGCGTCGTACGCAAAAGAGTGAGCTCAAATGCTCAGCAAGGGCAAATAAAGGAAATAAAAATCATATTATATCTTTTTGAAAATCATAACCAACAAAAGAGATCATAATATCATAACATGGAATAAATCATAGAAGTGAAAATGAGATCCCCATAATCATATAAATGAAACTTGAAACTTTGTGTCATGCACACATAATCATGGAAAATCATTTCTTGTTAGTCATGACTCATTGCCAAGACTATCTTAGTGGACAGAGTCCCATTCTGAACCGAGTCACCCTCGTTTCAGGTCCTGTTTCACTGAACCGGTATAACCTACCGTTCCAGCCATGTCTATCTCATGAGATATAAAATCTTTACCCAATGCATTGGAGGGAGATATAGGTCCCACCCATCTTATAATGAATCCTTTCTTATGTGTGCCACATAATCATAAATCATACATTATCGCATAACCCATGTAATAAAAATGGGATTCTTAAACAACATGACATCATAAAACAATTCATATAAGATAAAGGAATTCATAAAAATGTTTCCATCACAACATAATCAAATCCATGTAATAATAGGGGTAAAAACAGAACCCTTTTATTATCTTAGATGGAAAATAATTTTGATAAAATACTTGAACTTCATTCTTGAGGAAAATATCCTTTCTACTTCAAAAACACTTTTCCTTTCTTAACATGTCATACAATTTTAAAATAAAAGAAGTTGATTAAAAATAAACTTGAATACTTGTAAAGGAAGCTTCTTGGAAATAATTTTTTAGAAATCCATTCATGCCGTATAAGTTAAAAAGAAACATTCTTCGTACTTTTGTCGGAAAAGTCAAAAAGTACCTCGTATGAAAAACGACAAAAGATTCCTTTCATACATATTACTAAAAACTCACCTAAGGGTAAAAATGGATTTAAACAATTTTAGGTGGATGGAAATAATATTACATATTGATGAAACATGGATGTGGATGATAAAATACACCCCAGTAAGTACTTACGAATAAACAATCTCGGATAAAAATGAGATTGTGATATTTCCCTTACCTTAGGTCCGATTTGCTTTGTACGTGTCCGAAGCTCCTGTATAATGGTTTAAATAATGTTATTGACTTATTCCAGAATCATAGATATTGATATGATATCATATATGGTCATATTCTTAGCTTCTTGTTAGTAATATTTCATTGTTACTTGTTACTCGGGTCTTTATTGCCTTTTGTTCTTATGCGTGTTTTGCCGAATAAATTCTTATTCTTATTTTAAGGTTATATATAAATTATATCCAGAATGTTATTAGTGTAACATATATCATATTTATTCATTCAATTCATTTATATAATTACTATGTAATGATGATCATGTAGAACGAGTCGCATCACATCCTGGAGACGGTATTCCGTACATACGCACGAGTGATGATATCGTTCCTATGATCGTGGAACTGTATTGGAGTATATATATATTATTTCAGTATCAATATTACTTTATAATAATCATAAATAGTTACTCATTACACCATTATACCCATCCTTGTAAAGTGATGGTGGAAAATAGATTACACCACGGCGTGGAGACGGTATTCCGTACGTACGCACGCGCGGTGATTTCATTTTTCCATAGGATGGATAGAAGGTGAATTAGGGTTGTTTCATATTTATAATAACATATCAGTATGTAAATAATACTGATGTTATTACTTTATCATGAAACAACTAAAGAAGAAGAAGTTGAAGAAGAAAGAAATTGAAAAGATCGGTAATGGATATTACCTCTTCTTTGGAACGCCTCTTTGAATCCTCCACTTAGGGAACTAAGATTGGTCTTTTAAGAAGACCAGGACCTCTAGGATTATTCTAGGCAAGTGTAGAGGAGAAAATGGCAGGGGTTGGCCGAGCTTGAGTGCTCAAATTGGTGTGAGGAGGAGGGGGAGGAGGCGCCCTTTTATAAGGGAGGAGAGGGGCACCTTAGGAATATCTCAAAATATTATTTTATATTAAAGTCAAAATCGGTTTATAATGGTTCCAAAGGGTCTTATTTCGAAGCTAAAGTGGGGAAGGGTCGAAATCCTATCAACCAATATAATTTAGACAAATTTAGGGTATTATTTTAACCTTATCAATTAGATTTAACTCTAAGTTAAATAATTTAACTTTTACAATGTCTTTTTGTTTTCTTTCACTATATGGTTAATACACTTACTATAACATGCCAAACGAACCCCAAATTGTTTATTATTAATATATATATCCTTATCTAAGTCATTTGTCCGAACCTTAGATTTTTAGGAATAAAATAACAATTAATAATATAATATTTGATTTAAAAACTATTTTGTGTCAATTTTGACACTATTTGATATATGATTTTTGTGAAAGTTATAACAGAATTATATGTTCGAACTAAGTTGATTAAACCAACATTAATATATCATAGTAACCTAGAAAATTAGTGGAATTCATAAAAAGTCTCAAATTACATTTATTTTGGTGTTTATAACATCAATTATGTCAATATTTCATTAATAAGATAATTACAGCATCATCATTGTGTCATAAATAAATTAAATTATTTAATGTCTAAAAATTACAAATAAAATACCATTATGTAGGAAAGCTTTTTAGATTTCTAATGAATATTTATAGTCGAATTTATCTTATGTATAACCCCATATTAAAAATGATTTCCTTATTAAACTTTGATTTTAACTATTTTAACCCTTCTTTAAATAAATTAATAATAAATGTCCTAATCTAATCCAAGTGGGCCTAAATGGTCATATTTTATTCATAAGGTTGCTTTTGGTCGAATTACACTTGTCCAATAGAATTAGGACAAGTGTTAGGGTAATATTAATATCATATTTACCCTTAGTTACCCTATTTACTATTAACCGCGGTAAAAAAAAGTAAAAAATTACTATTCACCAAAAAATTATTTTTATCTCATTGAACCACATTTTACTTACTGATATCAACCGTGTCTGTCGGATTTTCGAAATTCCATTCACAGAAGCGGTAAAATTAAGTTTTATGAAAAATTCAGTTTTTAACCTACCACTTAGTGGTTTCACTATTCATCAAAAATTGAAAGTTTTCAGAAAAATACCAAAATTTCACCCTAGGCTAATTTCGATATTCTGAGTCCAAAAATGAAGTCCATTTTGAAAAATAAAATTTATAAAATTTCAAAAAGTGGTTATTACTATTTATAACGGCTAGTTTTAATAGCATATTGTTGTTTAGTGAAACTCGGTATTGCGTACGACGCAAGCTATCGAGGAAGGTCGCGATTGCGAGTAAGGCAAGCCAAGCAAGTGTTGTGTAGAAAAAGATTCCTTTGATGATTTATATAACATAAATGTCTCGGGTGTTAGATTCTACACCCCTTAAAAAGAATTTCGCCCTCGAAATTCGTCACTTTGTAACAAACAGATGAGGATACTTCTCCCTCATTATATCCTCAAGCTCCCACGTAGCTTCTTCAAGTTGGTGGTTCCTCCATAAAACTTTCACCAATCGAGTGTTCTTGTTTCGTAGGACTTTTTCGCTACGATCCAGAATCTCTATCGGCTGTTCTTCATAAGAAAGATCTTGCTCCAGCGGTACAACTTCTGAGCTGAGTACATGTGAAGGATCTGGTATGTACTTTCTCAGGAGAGATACATGGAACACATCGTGAACTTGAGAGAGATTCGGTGGAAGCGCCAATCAGTAAGCTACCTTCCCAACACGATCCAGTATTTCGAAAGGACCGATATATCTAGGGCTCAACTTCCCCTTCTTTCCAAATCTCATAACTCTCTTCCAGGGAGATATTCGTAAGAACACTTTATCACCCACTTCAACCTCTAGGTCTTTTCTTCGGTTGTCGGCATAACTTTTCTGTCGACTCTGAGCTGCTCTTATGTGTTGTTGAATAGATCTAACCTTTTCTGCCATTTCATCAACGAGATCAGGTCCTAATAGCTTTCTTTCCCCAGCTTCATCCCAGCAAGTTGGAGTCCTACATTTCTTTCCATAGAGAGCTTCATAAGGAGCCATCTGAATACTGGAGTGAAAGCTATTATTATAAGAAAATTCCACCAAAGGTAGGTGTTGATCCCAACCTCCCATGAAATCCATAGAGCAAGCTCTCAACATATCTTCTAGGGTTTGAATTGTTCTCTCAGACTGACCGTCTGTCTGGGGATGATAAGCAGTGCTGAAACTCAACTCTGTATCCAGAGTATGCTGAAGACTTCTCCAGAACTTCGACGTAAATCTCGGATCCCGATCAGATATAATAGAAAGTGGTACTTCATGCAATCTTACCACTTCCTTTACATATATCCTGGCAAGCTGATCTAGAGAGAAATCCTCTCTAATAGCAATGAAGTGTGCAGACTTTGTAAGACGATCAACTATGACCCAAATAGCATTATTGCCTTTGGATGTTTTAGGAAGTCCTGTGACAAAGTCCATAGTGATGTTTTCCCATTTCCATTCGGGTATGGGTAATGGTTGTAACATCCCCTTAGACTTCTGTCTCTCAGCTTTAACTTGTTGACAAACCAAGCATCGAGAGACATATTCAGCAACATCTCTTTTCATGCCATCCGACCAGAAGTACTCTTTCAGGTCCCTATACATCTTCATGCTTCCAGGATGAATAGAGAATGAAGAACTATGAGCCTCATCCAGCAGCTCCTTCTTTAATTCGGGGATGGGAGGAACACAAACCCGATTCCTGAACTTTATTATCCCATCACAATCAAGGTTGAATTCAGGAACATTTCTCACCTTCTTTTGTAACTCGACATCTTCTTTCTGTGCCTCCTTAATCTTCGCATGTATAGATGGTTGAACATTCATTTGAGAAATATAAGATTTTTCCCCTTCCATTATAATTCCAAGATCCATCCTTTGTAAATCCATAAATATTGGATCTTTTGTGATCCTCATCATGGATAAACTAGCATGGTCTTGTCGACTTAATGCATCTGCCACCTTGTTTTCTTTCCCAGGGTGGTAATGGATTGAGCAGTCATAATCCTTAATCAGCTCCAACCATCTTCTTTGACGCATATTCAACTCCTTTTGTGTGAAAATATACTTTAAACTTTTATGATCAGTATAAATATCACACCTTTCACCATAAAGGTAATGCCTCCAAATCTTTAATGCAAAGATTACCGCAGCCAACTCCAAATCATGTGTTGGGTAATTTTGCTCATGGATTTTCAACTGTCGTGAGGCATAAGCTATCACCATATCATTTTGCATAAGAGCACACCCCAATCCCTTCTTGGATGCATCACTGTAGATCACAAACCTTTCTCCACTACAAGGCAGTGTGAGCACATGTGCACTGGATAACCTTCTTTTCAACTCCTTGAAATTCTCTTCACATTCCTCTGTCCAGACAAACTTAACTCCTTTCCGAGTCAACTTGGTGAGTGGATTAGATAATCGTGAAAAATCTTTTACAAAACGTCGGTAATATCCAGCCAAACCAAGAAAACTTCGGATCTCAGTTACTGTTGTTGGTCTTGACCATCTTTCGATAACCTCTGTTTTTGCTGGATCCACAGATATCCCCTCTTTTGAGATTATGTGACCCAAAAATGCAACTTTTTGAAGCCAAAATTCACACTTGGTAAATTTGGCATAAAGCTTATCCTTTCTCAGGGTCTTCAATATAATTCTCAAGTGATCTTCATGCTCTTCCTTGCTCTTTGAATAGACAAGAATATTGTCTATAAAAACTACCACAAATTGATCAAGATAGTCTCTAAAGACTCTATTCATTAGATCCATGAAGATAGCAGGGGCATTAGTAAGACCAAATGGAATCACTATAAATTCATAGTGTCCATACCTTGTACGGAAAGCCGTATTTGCTATATCCTCCCTTTTGACCCTTAATTGATGATACCCTGAACGAAGATCAATCTTGGAAAAGTATTGAGCTCCGCGTAGTTGGTCAAATAAGTCATCAATGCGTGGGAGAGGATATTTGTTCTTGATAGTGATCTTGTTAAGTTCTCGATAATCAATGAAGAGTCTCATTGATCCATCTTTCTTCTTAACAAATAGAACAGGTGCTCCCCAAGGTGACGCACTAGGGCGTATGAATCCCTTATCAAGATTCTCTTGGAGTTGCTTCTTCAATTCCTGCAACTCAATTGGGGACATTCTATAAGGTGTCTTTGAAATAGGCAAAGCACCCGGTACGAGTTCTATTGAAAACTCAACTTCACGATTTGGTGGAAGACCCGGTAATTCCTCCAGAAAGACATCATCAAACTCCCGTACAATGGGAATATTCTTAATCATGAGTTTCTAACCAACCATTTGAGATAAATAACCTTCATTTAGTGGAATCAAGACCCATAAGATGGAAGGAAATTCCACTGGAAGGTTATGTTCATCCTTGCATTGATACACGATTGTAGATTGATCTGGAATATGAAATGTGACTTCCCTTCTTTGGCAATTGATATGAGCTCCATGTAGAGCAAGCCAATCCATGGCAACAATCACATCAAATTCCACTAAAGGAAGGATCACAAGATTTGTAGGAATCACTTTCCCACAAACTTTGATCGGAGAAGAATTATAAACTTTTGATGCGACTGTTGTGCCATTAGGTGTTGTCACAGCTAACTCAACATCTAATTGTTGAGGTAATACGGTGATACCCTTAGAAAATTCTTTAGAAATAAAAGAGTGGGTGGATCCATAATCAAATAAAACATTTGCTACTTTAGAGTGGATGGTAAGTGTACCTTTCACCACTTCGTTATCGTACTCCACATCGCTGATAGAAATTGCATGTGACTTTCCTTTGTCTTTAGCCTTAAGATTTTGTTGATGTCGGCCATCATCATCAACCCTTGGATTTGGGCATTGATTGGCATAATGCCCCATCTCCTTGCACTTGAAACATTGAAGTGTAGTAGGTTCATTATGTGTATCCCTTCCTTTGTTTGCATCATTAGACATCTTCTTCCCATTATCGCGACATTCAAATGCCCGATGACCTTCCTTTCCACATTTAAAACATTTACTTGTCCCTTTAAGACAACTCCCTCCATGTTTCTTTCCACACTTTGAGCATAAGGGAAAGTTCATCTTCTTTTCAGTGTGCTCTTTAGATTTTTCTTTGAATTCCATCTTCCTCTTCTTATCAAACCCATGTGACTGATGGGTTACTCCAATCTCCATCTCAACTTTGAGAGCACATAGAACGATTTCCTCGTAGCTATTGAAGTCCCTTATGGCTAACGCCCTTCGAAGACTTGGTTTTAAGCCACTAAAGAATCGATCGATCTTACTCTCAGGTTGGATAATAATACCAGAAGCGTACCTTGCAAGTCTTGTAAAATTTGCTTCATAGGTACCAACAGATTCATCATCCCTTTGCTTCAGTTCAAGAAAATCTTTCTCCATCTTTGTTCGGAGAATACGGGGGAAGTACTTGTTGAAAAATAAGTTCTTGAACTCGTCCCATTCCATAGACTCAATTTCATCCCTTTGCCTCGTATTCTTAATAAGATTCCACCATTGATCAGAATCTCCTTCCAAACGATACACTGCTAGGATGACTTTATCATCCTCAGAACATTGAAGAACTGAAAATATCTTTTCAGTAGTACTAATCCATTGTTCAGCAACTAATGGATCAGTAGACCCGCTGAAAGAAGGTGGACGCTGACTCATGAAGGATTCAACAGAATGTTGCTCCTTCCTTTGCTCGTTTGGAAGTCCTGCATGATTCATAGCTTGAGAAAGTTGTGTGAGCATGGCTACAAGATTTTGCATTCCAGCTCCCATATCGTTTGGTTGCTCAGGGGGACAATCATTGCATTGCCCATCGCATTCCGCATTAACACGGTTCCTTCGGGTTCCAGCCATTGACTAAAACCAAGAAGAATAGTGTGAGAAACACTAATTATAATAGGAAAACCACATAATCAAGGATAAAATTTCACACTTAAGGTTTTATCCTAGGGTATTAATGGCCATTTCTAAAACACTAAGATTGTGTTCTATTCTTAGACTTATCCTTAGGGTTCTTACTAAGGCTTTCACATCCTAGTTTCCAAAGGTTGACTATACCTTTCCTCTGATACCAACTATAACGACCCATACTTTACATACATTGTTAATACTTCAAAATTGAAGCACACTTATTACAACATATGACAAAACCACAAAGGACCGCATAAGTATAGTGTCTTTAGAAACTGGGAAACATAAACAACTGGTTCATAAATCTTCTACAGTGTCTCCCATTTATTTCATCATATCTAGGGTCCCTTTTAGCATATTCTACTTAATATCCATCTTCCTGACCTGGGGAAAAGAAAACATAAAAGGGTGAGCTCAAATGCTCAGCAAGGGCAAATATAGGAAATAAAAATCATATTATATCTTTTTGAAAATCATAACCTGCAAAAGAGATCATAATATCATAACATGGAATAAATCATAGAAGTGAAAATGAGATCCCCATAATCATAAAAATGAAACTTGAAACTTTGTGTCATGCACACATAATCATGGAAAATCATTTCTTGTTAGTCATGACTCATTGCCGAGACTATCTTAGTGGACAGAGTCCCATTCTGAACCGAGTCACCCTCGTTTCAGGTCCTGTTTCACTGAACCGGTATAACCTACCGTTCCAGCCATGTCTATCTCATGAGATATAAAATCTTTACCCAATGCATTAGAGGGAGATATAGGTCCCACCCATCTTATAATGAATCCTTTCTTATGTGTGCCACATAATCATAAATCATACATTATCGCATAACACATGTAATAAAAATGGGATTCTTAAACAACATGACATCATAAAACAATTCATATAAGATAAAGGAATTCATAAAAATGTTTCCATCACAACATAATCAAATCCATGTAATAATAGGGGTAAAAACAGAACCCTTTTATTATCTTAGATGGAAAATAATTTTGATAAAATACTTGAACTTCATTCTTGAGGAAAATATCCTTTCTACTTCAAAAACACTTTTCCTTTCTTAACATGTCATACAATTTTAAAATAAAAGAAGTTTATTAAAAATAAACTCGAATACTTGTAAAGGAAACTTCTTGGAAATAATTTTTTAGAAATCCATTCATGCCGTATAAGTTAAAAAAAACATTCTTCGTACTTTTGTCGGAAAAGTCAAAAAGTACCTCGTACGAAAAACGACAAAAGATTCCTTTCATACATATTACTAAAAACTCACCTAAGGGTAAAAATGGATTTAAACAATTGTAGGTGGATGGAAATAGTATTACATATTGATGAAACATGGATGTGGATGATAAAATACACCCCAGTAAGTACTTACGAATAAACAATCTCGGATAAAAATGAGATTGTGATATTTCCCTTACCTTAGGTCCGATTTGATTTGTACGTGTCAGAAGCTCCTGTATAATGGTTTAAATAATGTTATTGACTTATTCAAGAATCATAGATATTGATATGATATCATATATGGTCATATTCTTAGCTTCTTGTTAGTAATATTTCATTGTTACTTGTTACTCGGGTCTTTATTGCCTTTTGTTCTTATGCGTGTTTTGCCGAATAAATTCTTATTCTTATTTTAAGGTTATATATAACTTATATCCAGAATGGTATTAGTGTAACATATATCATATTTATTCATTCAATTCATTTATATAATTACTATGTAATGATGATCATGTAGAACGAGTCGCATCACATCGTGGAGACGGTATTCCGTACGTACGCACGAGTGATGATATCGTTCCTATAATCGTGGAACTGTATTGGAGTATATATATATTATTTCAGTATCAATATTACTTTATAATAATCATAAATAGTTACTCATTATACCATTATACCCATCCTTGTAAAGTGATGGTGGAAAATAGATTACACCACGGCGTGGAGACGGTATTCCGTACGTACGCACGCGCGGTGATTTCATTTTTCCGTAGGATGGATAGAAGGTGAATTAGGGTTGTTTCATATTTATAATAACATATCAGTATGTAAGTAATACTGATGTTATTACTTTATCATGAAACAACTAAATAAGAAGAAGTTGAAGAAGAAAGAAATTGAAAAGATCGGTAATGGATATTACCTCTTCTTTGGAACGCCTCTTTGAATCCTCCACTTAGGGAACTAAGATTGGTCTTTTAAGAAGACCAGGACCTCTAGGATTATTCTAGGGAAGTGGAGAGGAGAAAATGTCAGGGGTTGCCGAGCTTGAGTGCTCAAATTGGTGTGAGGAGGAGGGGGAGGAGGTGCCCTTTTATAAGGGAGGAGAGGGGCACCTTAGGAATATCTCAAAATATTATTTTATATTAAAGTCAAAATCGGTTTATAATGGTTCCAAAGGGTATTATTTCGAAGCTAAAGTGGGGAAGGGTAGAAATCCTATCAACCAATAGAATTTAGACAGGTTTAGGGTATTATTGTAACCTTATCAATTAGATTTAACTCTAAGTTAAATAATTTAACTTTTACCATGTCTTTTTTGTTTTCTTTCACTATATGGTTAATACACTTACTATAACATGCCAAACGAACCCCAAATTGTTTATTATTAATATATATATTCTTATCTAAGTCATTTGGCCGAACCTTAGATTTTTAGGAATAAAATAACAATTAATAATATAATATTTAATTTAAAAACTATTTTGTGTCAATTTTGACACTATTTGATATATGATTTTCGTGAAAGTCATAACAGAATTATATGTTCGAACTAAGTTGATTAAATCAACATTAATATATAATAGTAACCTATAAAATTAGTGTAATTCATAAGAAGTCTCAAATTACATTTATTTCGGTGTTTATAACATCAATTATGTCAATATTTCATTAATAAGATAATTACTACATCATCATTGTGTCATAAATAAATTAAATTATTTAATGTCTAAAAATTACAAATAAAATACCATTACTTAGGAAATATTTTTAGCTTTCTAATGAATATTTATAGTCGAATTTATCTTATGTATAACCCCATATTAAAAATGATTTACTTATTAAACTTTGATTTTAACTATTTTAACCCTTCTTTAAATAAATTAATAATAAATGTCCTAATCTAATCCAAGTGGGCCTAAATGGTCATATTTTATTCCTAAGTTTGTTTTTGGTCGAATTAGACTTGTCCAATAGAATTATGACATGTGTTAGGGTAATATTAATATCATATTTACCCTTAGTTACCCTATTTACTATTAACCGCTGTAAAAAAATAAAAAGTTACTATTCACCAAAAAATTATTTTTATCTCATTGAACCACATTTTACTTACTGATATCAACCGTGTCTGTCAGATTTTCGAAATTCCATTCACAGAAGCGGTAAAATTAAGTTTTATGCAAAATTCAGTTTTTAACCTACCACTTAGTGGTTTCACTATTCATCAAAAATTGAAAGTTTTCAGAAAAATACCAAAATTTCACCCTAGGCTAATTTCGATATTCTGAGTCCAAAAATGAAGTCCATTTTGAAAAATAAAATTTATAAAATTTCAAAAAGTGGTTATTACTATTTATAACGGCTACTTTTAATAGCATATTGTTGTTTAGTGAAACTCGGTATTGCGTACGACGCAAGCTATCGAGGAAGGTCGCGATTGCGTGTAAGGCAAGCCAAGCAAGTGTTGTGTAGAAAAAGATTCCTTTGATGATTTATATAACATAAAAGTCTCGGGTGTTACATTCTACCCCCCTTAAAAAGAATTTCTCCCTCGAAATTCGTCACTTTGTAACAAACAGATGAGGATACTTCTCCCTCATCATATCCTCAAGCTCCCACGTAGCTTCTTCAAGTTGGTGGTTCCTCCATAAAACTTTCACCAATCGAGTGGTCTTGTTTCGTAGGACTTTTTCGCTACGATCCAGAATCTCTATCGGCTGTTCTTCATAAGAAAGATCTTGCTCCAGCGGTACAACTTCTGAGCTGAGTACATGTGAAGGATCTGGTATGTACTTTCTCAGGAGAGATACATGGAACACATCGTGAACTTGAGAGAGATTCGGTGGAAGCGCCAATCGGTAAGCTACCTTCCCAACACGATCCAATATTTCGAAAGGACCGATATATCTAGGGCTCAACTTCCCCTTCTTTCCAAATCTCATAACCCTCTTCCAGGGAGATATTCGTAAGAACACTTTATCACCCACTTCAAACTCTAGGTCTTTTCTTCGGTTGTCGGCATAACTTTTCTGTCGAATCTGAGCTGCTCTTATGTGTTGTTGAATAGATCTAACCTTTTCTGCCATTTCATCAACGAGATCAGGTCCTAATAGCTTTCTTTCCCCAACTTCATCCCAGCAAGTTGGAGTCCTGCATTTCTTTCCATAGAGAGCTTCATAAGGATCCATCTAAATACTGGAGTGAAAGCTATTATTATAAGAAAATTCCACCAAAGGTAGGTGTTGATCCTAACCTCCCTTGAAATCCATAGAGCAAGCTCTCAACATATCTTCTAGGGTTTGAATTGTTCTCTCAGACTGACCGTCTGTCTGGGGATGATAAGCAGTGCTGAAACTCAACTCTGTATCCATAGTATGCTGAAGACTTCGCCAGAACTTCGAGGTAAATCTTGGATCCCGATCAGATATAATAGAAAGTGGTACTCCATGCAATCTTACCACTTCCTTTACATATATCCTGGCAAGATGATCTAGAGAGAAATCCTCTCTAATAGCAATGAAGTGTGCAGACTTTGTAAGACGATCAACTATGACCCAAATAGCATTATTGCCTTTGGATGTTTTAGGAAGTCCTGTGAAAAAGTCCATAGTGATGTTTTCCCATTTCCATTCGGGTATGGGTAATGGTTGTAACATCCCCTTAGACTTCTGTCTCTCAGCTTTAACTTGTTGACAAACCAAGCATCGAGAGACATATTCAGCAACATCTCTTTTCATGCCATCCCACCAGAAGTACTCTTTCAGGTCCCTATACATCTTCGTGCTTCCAGGATGAATAGAGAATGAAGAACTATGAGCCTCATCCAGCAGCTCCTTCTTTAATTCGGGGATGGGAGGAACACAAACCCGATTCCTGAACTTTATTACCCCATCATAATCAAGGTTGAATTCAGGAACATTTCTCACCTTCTTTTGTAACTCGACATCTTCTTTCGGTGCCTCCCTAATCTTCGCATGTATAGATGGTTGAACATTCATTTGAGAAAGATAAGATTTTTCCCCTTCCATTATAATTCCAAGATCCATCCTTTGTAAATCCACAAATATTGGATCTTTTGTGATCCTCATCATGGATAAACTAGCATGGTCTTGTCGACTTAATGCATCTGCCACCTTGTTTGCTTTCCCAGGGTGGTAATGGATTGAGCAGTCATAATTCTTAATCAGCTCCAACCATCTTCTTTGACGCATATTCAGCTCTTTTTGTGTGAAAATATACTTTAAACTTATATGATAAGTATAAATATCACACCTTTCACCATAAAGGTAATGCCTCCAAATCATTAATGCAAAGATTACCGCAGCAAACTCCAAATCATGTGTTGGGTAATTTTGCTCATGGATTTTCAACTGTCGTGAGACATAAGCTATCACCATATCATTTTGCATAAGAACACACCCCAATCCCTTCTTGGATGAATCACTGTAGATCACAAACCTTTCTCCACTACAAGGCAGTGTGAGCACAGGTGCACTGGATAACCTTCTTTTCAACTGCTTGAAATTCTCTTCACATTCCTCTATCCAGACAAACTTAACTCCTTTCCGAGTCAACTTGGTGAGTGGATTAGATAATCATGAAAAATCTTTTACAAAACGTCGATAATATCCAGCCAAACCATGAAAACTTCGGATCTCAGTTACTGTTGTTGGTCTTGACCATCTTTCGATAACCTCTGTTTTTGCTGGATCCACAGATATCCCCTCTTTTGAGATTATGTGACCCAAAAATGCAACTTTTTGAAGCCAAAATTCACACTTGGTAAATTTGGCATAAAGCTTCTCCTTTCTCAGGGTCTTCAATATAATTCTCAAGTGATCTTCATGCTCTTCCTTGCTCTTTGAATAGACAAGAATATCGTCTATAAAAAGTACCACAAATTGATCAAGATAGTCTCTAAAGACTCTATTCATTAGATCCATGAAGATAGCAGGGGCATTAGTAAGACCAAATGGCATCACTATAAATTCATAGTGTCCATACCTTGTACGGAAAGCCGTCTTTGGTATATCCTCCCTTTTGACCCTTAATTGATGATACCATGAACGAAGATCAATCTTGGAAAAGTATTGAGCTCCGCGTAGTTGGTCAAATAAGTCATCAATGCGTGGGAGAGGATATTTGTTCTTGATAGTGATCTTGTTAAGTTCTCGATAATCAATGCAGAGTCTCATTGATCCATCTTTATTCTTAACAAATAGAACAGGTGCTCCCCAAGGTGACGCACTAGGGCGTATGAATCCCTTATCAAGATTCTCTTGAAGTTGCTTCTTCAATTCCTGCAACTCAATTGGGGCCATTCTATAAGGTGTCTTTGAAATAGGCAAAGCACCCGGTACGAGTTCTATTGAAAACTCAACTTCACGATTTGGTGGAAGACCCGGTAATTCCTCCGGAAAGACATCATCAAACTCCTGTACAATGGGCATATTCTTAATCGTGAGTTTCTCACCAACCATTTGAGATAAATAACCTTCATTTAGTGGAATCAATACCCATAAGATGGAAGAAATTTCCACTGGAAGGTTATATTCATCCTTGCATCGATAGACGATCGTAGATTGATCTGGAATATGAAATGTGACTTCCCTTATTTGGCAATTGATATGAGCTCCATGTAGAGAAATCCAATCCATGCCAAGAATCACATCAAATTCCACTAAAGGAAGGATCACAAGATTTGCAGGAAGAACTTTCCAACAAACTTCGATCGGAGAAGAATTATAAACTTTTGATGCGACTGTTGTGCCATTAGGTGTTGTCACAGCTAACTCAACATCTAATTGTTGAGGTAATATGGTGATACCCTTATAAAATTCTTTAGAAATAAAAGAGTGGGTGGATCCAGAATCAAATAAAAAATTTGCTACTTTAGAGTGGATGGTAAGTGTACCTTTCACCACTTCGTTATCGTACTCCACATCGCTGATAGAAATTGCATGTGACATTCCTTTGTCTTTAGCCTTAAGATTTTGTTGACGTCGGCCATCATCATCAACCCTTGGATTTGGGCATTGATTGGCATAATGCCCCATCTCCTTGCACTTGAAACATTGAAGTGTAGTAGGTTCATTCTGTGTATCCCTTACTTTGTTTTCATCATTAGACATCTTCTTCCCATTATCGCGACATTCAAATGCCCGATGACCTTCCTTTCCACATTTAAAACATTTACTTGTCCCTTTAAGACAACTCCCTCCATGTTTCTTTCCACACTTTGAGCATAAGGGAAAGTTCATCTTCTTTTCAGTGTGCTCTTTAGATTTTTCTTTCAATTCCATCTTCCTCTTCTTATCAAACCCATGTGACTGATGGGTTACTCCAATCTCCATCTCGACTTTGAGAGCACATCGAACGATTTCCTCGTAGCTATTGAAGTCCCTTATGGCTAACGCCCTTCGAAGACTTGGTTTTAAGCCACTAAAGAATCGATCGATCTTACTCTCAGGTTGGATAATAATACCAGAAGCGTACCTTGCAAGTCTTGTAAAATTTGCTTCATAGGTACCAACAGATTCATCATCCCTTTGCTTCAGTTCAAGAAACTCTTTCTCCATCTTTGTTCGGAGAATACGAGGGAAGTACTTATTGAAAAATAAGTTCTTGAACTCGTCCCATTCCATAGACTCAATTTCAACCCTTTGCCTCGTATTCTTAATAAGATTCCACCATTGATCAGCATCTCCTTCCAAACGATACACTGCTAGGATGACTTTATCATGCTCAGAACATTGAAGAACTGGAAATATCTTTTCAGTAGTACTAATCCATTGTTCAGCAACTAATGGATCAGTAGACCCGCTGAAAGAAGGTGGACGCTGCCTCATGAAGGATTCAACAGAATTTTGCTCCTTCCTTTCCTCGTTTGGAAGTCCTGCATGATTCATATCTTGAGAAAGTTGGGTGAGCATGGCTACAAGATTTTTCATTCCAGCTCCCATATCATTTGGTTGCTCAGGGGGACAATCATTGCATTGCCCATCGCATTTCGCATTAACACGGTTCCTTCGGGTTCCAGCCATTGACTAAAACCAAGAAGAATAGTGTGAGAAACACTAATTATAATAGGAAAACCACATAAT
Source organism: Viscum album (assembly GCA_963277665.1). Classification (NCBI taxonomy): domain Eukaryota; kingdom Viridiplantae; phylum Streptophyta; class Magnoliopsida; order Santalales; family Viscaceae; genus Viscum; species Viscum album. The sequence continues at coordinate 1,879,738,536 of OY728137.1, read as the reverse complement.
CAAGGATAAAATTTCACACTTAAGGTTTTATCCTAAGGTATTCATGGCCATTTCTAAAACACTAAGATTGTGTTCTATTCTTAGACTTATCCTTAGGGTTCTTACTAAGGCTTTCACATCCTAGTTTCCAAAGGTTGACTATACCTTTCCTCTGATACCAACTATAACGACCCATACTTTACATACATTGTTAATACTTCAAAATTGAAGCACACTTATTACAACATATGACAAAAACACAAAGGACCGTATAGGTATAGTGTCTTTAGAAACTGGGAAACATAAACAACTGGTTCATAAATCTTCTACAGTGTCTCCCATTTATTTCATCATATCTAGGGTCCCTTTTAGCATATTCTACTTAATATCCATCTTCCTGACCTGGGGAAAAGAAAACATAAAAGAGTGAGCTCAAATGCTCAGCAAGGGCAAATAAAGGAAATAAAAATCATATCATATCTTTTTGAAAATCATAACCTGCAAAAGAGATCATAATATCTTAACATGGAATAAATCATAGAAGTGAAAATGAGATCCCCATAATCATAAAAATGAAACTTGAAACTTTGTGTCATGCACACATAATCATGGAAAATCATTTCTTGTTAGTCATGACTCATTGCCAAGACTATCTTAGTGGACAGAGTCCCATTCTGAACCGAGTCACCCTCGTTTCAGGTCCTGTTTCACTGAACCGGTATAACCTACCGTTCCATCCATGTCTATCTCATGAGATATAAAATCTTTACCCAATGCATTGGAGGGAGATATAGGTCCCACCCATCTTATAATGAATCCTTTCTTATGTGTGCCACATAATCATAAATCATACATTATTGCATAACCCATGTAATAAAAATGGGATTCATAAACAACATGACATCATAAAACAATTCATATAAGATAAAGGAATTCATAAAAATGTTTCCATCACAACATAATCAAATCCATGTAATAATAGGGGTAAAAATAGAACCCTTTTATTATCTTAGATGGAAAATAATTTTGATAAAATACTTGAACTTCATTCTTGAGGAAAATATCCTTTCTACTTAAAAAACACTTTTCCTTTCTTAACATGTCATACAATTTTAAAATAAAAGAAGTTGATTAAAAATAAACTTGAATACTTGTAAAGGAAGCTCCTTGGAAATAATTTTTTAGAAATCCATTCATGCCGTATAAGTTAAAAAAAACATTCTTCGTACTTTTGTCGGAAAAGTCAAAAAGTACCTCGTATGAAAAACGACAAAAGATTCCTTACATACATATTACTAAAAACTCACCTAAGGGTAAAAATGGATTTAAACAATTGTAGGTGGATGGAAATAATATTACATATTGATTAAACATGGATGTGGATGATAAAATACACCCCAGTAAGTACTTACGAATAAACAATCTCAGATAAAAATGAGATTGTGATATTTCCCTTACCTTAGGTCCGATTTGCTTTGTACGTGTCCGAAGCTCCTGTATAATGGTTTAAATAATGTTATTGACTTATTCCAGAATCATAGATATTGATATGATATCATATATGGTCATATTCTTAGCTTCTTGTTAGTAATATTTCATTGTTACTTGTTACTCGAGTCTTCATTGCCTTTTGTTCTTATGCGTGTTTTGCCGAATAAATTCTTATTCTTATTTTAAGGTTATATATAACTTATATCCAGAATGGTATTAGTGTAACATATATCATATTTATTCATTCAATTCATTTATATAATTACTATGTAATGATGATCATGTAGAACGAGTCGCATCACATCGTGGAGACGGTATTCCGTACGTACGCACGAGTGATGATATCGTTCCTATGATCGTGGAACTGTATTGGAGTATATATATATTATTTCAGTGTCAATATTACTTTATAATAATCATAAATAGTTACTCATTACACCATTATACCCATCCTTGTAAAGTGATGGTGGAAAATAGATTACACCACGGCGTGGAGACGGTATTCCGTACGTACGCACGCGCGGTGATTTTATTTTTCCGTAGGATGGATAGAAGGTGAATTAGGGTTGTTTCATATTTATAATAACATATCAGTATGTAAATAATACTGATGTTATTACTTTATCATGAAACAACTAAAGAAGAAGAAGTTGAAGAAGAAAGAAATTGAAAAGATCGGTAATGGATATTACCTCTTCTTTGGAACGCCTCTTTGAATCCTCCAATTAGGGAACTAAGATTGGTCTTTTAAGAAGACCAGGACCTCTAGGATTATTCTAGGGAAGTGGAGAGGAGAAAATGGCAGGGGTTGGCCGAGCTTGAGTGCTCAAATTGGTGTGAGGAGGAGGGGGAGGAGGCGCCCTTTTATAAGGGAGGAGAGCGGCACCTTAGGAATATCTCAAAATATTATTTTATATTAAAGTCAAAATCGGTTTATAATGGTTCCAAAGGGTCTTATTTCGAAGCTAAAGTGGGGAAGGGTCGAAATCCTATCAACCAATAGAATTTAGACAAGTTTAGGGTATTATTTTAACCTTATGAATTAGATTTAACTCTATGTTAAATAATTTAACTTTTACCATGTCTTCTTGTGTTGTACGCTTCACCAAAAGGAGCTTGCACAACACGCATCCTTGACTTGCCTTGCATTACACGCAATCGCAACCTTCCTCGATAGCGTGTGTAGTACGCAATACTGAATTTCACGAAACAACGATATGCTATTAAAATATTATTAAAACTAGTCGTTATGAATAGTAATAACCACTTTTTAAATTTTAGAAATTTTAGCTCTCAAAATGGACTTCATTTTTGGACTCAGAATACCGAAATTAGCCTAGGGTGAAATTTTGGTATTTTTCTGAAAACTTTCAATTTTTGATGAATAGTGAAACCACTAAGTGGTAGGTTAAAAACTGAATTTTGCATAAAACTTAATTTTACCGCTTCTGTGAATGGAATTTCGAAAATCCGACAGACACGGTTGATATCAGTAAGTAAAATGTGGTTCAATGAGATAAAAATAATTTTTTGGTGAATAGTAACTTTTTACTTTTTTTACCGCGGTTAATAGTAAATAGGGTAACTAAGGGTAAATATGATATTAATATTACCCTAACACATGTCCTAATTCTATTGGACAAGTGTAATTCGACCAAAAACAAACTTAGGAATAAAATATGACCATTTAGGCCCACTTGGGTTAGATTAGGACATTTATTATTAATTTATTTAAAGAAGGGTTAAAATAGTTAAAATCAAAGTTTAATAAGTAAATCATTTTTAATATGGGGTTATACATAAGATAAATTCGACTATAAATATTCATTAGAAAGATAAAAAGATTTCCTACATAATGATATTTTATTTATAATTTTTAGACCTTAAATTAATTAATTTATTTATGACACAACAATGATGTAGTAATTACCCTTTTAAAAAAATATTAACATAATTGATGTTATAAATGCTCAAATGAATGTAATTTGAGACTTTTTATGAATTACACTAATTTTCTAGGTTACTATGATATATTAGTGTTGATTTAATCAACTTTGTTCGAACATGTAATTCTGTTATGACTTTCACAAAAATCATATATCAAATAGTGTCAAAATTGACACAAAATAGTTTTTAAATCAAATATTATATTATTAATTGTTATTTTATTCCTAAAAATCTAAGGTTCGGCCAAATGACTTAGATAAGGATATATGTATTAATAATAAACAATTTGTGGTTCGTTTGACATTTTATAGTAAGTGTATTAACCATATAGTGAAAGAAAACAAAAAGACACGGTAAAAGTTAAATTATTTAACTTAGAGTTAAATCTAATTGATAAGGTTAAAATAATACCCTAAACTTGTCTAAATCTTATTGGTTGATAGTATTTCGACCCATACCCACTTTAGCTTCGAAATAAGACCCTTTGGAACCATTATAAACCGATTTTGACTTTAATATAAAATAATATTTTGAGATATTCCTAAAGTGCCCCTCTCCTCCCTTATAAAAGGACACATCCTCCCCCTCCTCCTCACACCAATTTGAGCACTCAAGCTCTGCCAACCCCTGCCAAAATCCCTTCTCCACTTTCCTAGAATAATCCTAGAGGTCCTGGTCTTCTTCAAAGACCAGTCTTAGTTCCCTAAGTAGAGGATTCAAAGAGGCGTTTCAAAGAAGAGGTAATATCCATTACCGATCTTTTCAATTTCTTTCTTATTCAACTTCTTCTTCTTTAGTTGTTTCATGATAAAGTAATAACATCAGTATTACTTACATACTGATATGTTATTATAAATATGAAACAACCCTAATTCACCTTCTATCCATCCTACGGAAAAATGAAATCACCGCGCGTGCGTACGTACGGAATACCGTCTCCACGCCGTGGTGTAATCTATTTTCCGCCACCACCTTACATGGATGGGTATAATGGTGTAAAGAATAACTATAAATAGTTATTACAACATCATATTGATTCTGATATATTGTATTATCCACTACAATTCAATTCAATTCAATATTTATGGAAATGATATCATCGCTCGTGCGCACGTACGGACTACCGTCTCCACGATGCGATGAGATTCATTCTCCCTGTTAACCATTTAAGAATGATTATAAAGTATATATAAGAAATAATAATGAAATATATGACATTATAAAGCTACTGGATTTATGTATATATATATATGTATGTCATCTACTTACTTCCATTCAAGACAATAAGGAAAGGAAAACAGCGTTCATGCGTACGTACGGACTACCGTCTCCATGAACGGTGTTTTTCATTTCATTTATCTATCTAATATATATATATATATACTGAATATATATGATATATAAATCATATTTTATATTCTGGAAGTAAGTAAATCATGATATAAGTAATAATAATGTCAAGAACAATAAGTCAAAACACCTACGATAAATGAAACGATTTTACCCAAAAAGCTTCTTTAACATGGAATTTACAAAAGAACGGGTAATATAATGTCATAAGTGAACCATATATGATATCATAACAATGAATATGATTATGTAATAAGTAAATGACATTATTTAAATCATTATACAGGAGGTTCGGACACATACGAATCAAATCGGACCTAAGGTAAGGGAAATATCACAATCTCATTTTTATCCGAGATTGTTTATACGTTGGTATTTACTGGGTTGTATTTTATCATCCACATATATGTTTCCTCAATATGTAATGTTATTTCCATCCACCTAAAATTGTTTATAACCAATTTTACCCTTCTATGAGTTTTTTTTGTAAAAGATATGAAAGGAATCTTTTGTCGTTTTTTCGTACGAGGTACTTTTTTGACTTTTTCGACAAAAGTACGAAGAATGTTTTTTTTTACTTATACAGCATGAATGGATTCCTAAAACATTATTTCCAATAAAATTACCTTACAAGTATTCAAGTTTATTTTTAATCAACTTCTTTTAGTTTAAAATTGTATGACATGTTATGAAAGGAAAAATGTTTTTGAAGAAGAAAGGATATTTTCCTCAAGAATGGAGTTCAAGAATTTTATCAAAATTATTTTCCATCTAAGATAATAAAAGGGTTCTGTTTTTATCCATATTATTACATGGATTTGATTATGTTGTGATGGAAATATTTTTATGAATTCCTTTATCTTATATGAATTGTTTTATGATGTCATGTTGTTTAAGAATCCCATTTTTATTGCATGGGTTACGCTATGATGTATGGTTTATGATTATGTGGAACACATAAGAAAGGAGTCATTATAAGATGGGTGGGACCTATATCTCCCTCCAATGCATTGGGTAAAGATTTTATATCTCATGAGATAGAAATGGCTGGAATGGTAGGTTATACCGGTTCAGTGAAACAGGACTGAAACGAGGGTTACTCGATTCAGAAAGGGACCTTGTCCACTAAGATAGTCTTGGAAATGAGTCTTGACTAACAAGAAATGATTCTCTATGATTATGCGTGAATGCCACAAAGTTTCATGTTTTAAGTTATGATTATTGTGATTACATTTCACTACCATGATTTATCCCATGTTATGAAATTATGCTCTCTTTTGCAGGTTATGATTTCCAAAATGTTATGTTCTTATGAATACGATGTGAATGATATTTCTTTTGTTTACCCTTACTGAGCATTTGAGCTCACCCTTTTATGTTTTCTTTTCCCCAGGATATAAAGAAAGGTTTTAGGTAAAAAAAGGAAGATCTTTATGGGAGATGTTGAAGATCTTTCACCACGATTAGAAGATTTTATTCCGAGTTTCCAAAGACACTAAACTATTACGATCCTTGTGTGTGTGTTTTTGTTATGTACTAAGTATTCCGCAAAAGTAATGTAATGTCCATGTACGATAAGCTTAGGGTCTCTACAGTTGGTATCAGAGGAAAGGTTTAGTCAACCTTTGGAAACTAGGATGCGAAAACGTTAGTGAGATCCCTTGAGATATTTCTACGGTATATCTAGGGATGTCCCTAAGGTTAAGTATACGTATAGGTTATAGTACTGGAACTACGCTAAAGATCATAGAATTAAACCTAAGATGTTAGATATTGAAGGTACTCCCCCTTTATTATGTTTTTTTCCCTAGCATGATTTTTACCTCTCACACTATTCTTTTTGGGTTTTAGACGATGGCTGGAACCCGAAGGAACCATGTTGATCAATGCAATGGACAATGCAATGATTGTCCTCCTGAACAAACAAATGTTATGGGAGATGGAGTGCAAAATCTTATTGCTATACTTACACAAGCTATGAATCATTCTGGACTTCCAAATGAGCAGATAAGGGAACAATATTCTATTGAGTCCTTCATGAGGCAACGTCCACCTTCGTTCAGTGGGTCTTCCGATCCACTTGTTTCTGAACAATGGATCAGTACCACTGAAAAGATATTTTCAGTTCTTCAATGTTCTGAGCATGATAAAGTCATCTTAGCAGTATATCGTTTGGAAGGTGAAGCTGATCAATGGTGGAATCTTTTCAAGAATACGAGTCCAAGAGATGAAATTGAGTCCATGGAATGGGACGAGTTCAAGAACTTGTTTTTCAGTAAGTACTTCCCTCGTATTCTTAGTACAAAGATGGAGAAGGAGTTTCTTGAACTAAAGAAAAAGGATGATGAATCTGTTGGTATATACGAAGCGAATTTTACAAGACTTGCAAGGTATGCATCTGGCATTATCATCCAACCTGAAAGTAAAGTTGATCGATTTTTCAGTGGCTTAAAACCAAGTCTTTGAAGGGAATTAGCTATAAGAGACTTCAGTAGCTATGAAGAAATTGTGCATTGTGCTATGAAGGTAGAAATAGAAGTTGGTGTTACATATCCATCTCATGGTTTTGAAAAGAAACGAAAGATGGAGTTCAAGGAGAAATCTCAGAATAATGGTGAAAAGAAATTGAATGTTTCCTTATGCTCAAAGTGTGGAAAGAAGCATGGTGGAGATTGTCTTAAAGGGACTAGAAAATGTTTTAAGTGTGGAAAAGAAGGTCATAGAGCAGCTGAGTGTAGAAGTAATGGAAAAAGGGTTTCTAATGATGTGAATAAAGCAAACACTGCAGAGAACGCCCACCAACACTTCAATGCTTCAAGTGCAAGGAAATGGGGCATTATGCTAATAAATGCCCTAATCCAAGGGTTAGTGATGATCGACATGAACAACCGCTTAAGGCAAAGGACAAAGGGAAGTCACATGCGATCACAATTGGCGATGTTGAATATGATAACGATGTGGTGGAATGATTAAGTGTTTATGTAATGGGATTCCAAAATAATGTTGTATCATGGAGTATTGGAATATTTATGTATTGGTCTAATGTGGTATTCAAAGTGATTGAGATATTTTTGGAAATAAGATGATATGCGCATATTGAAGGGAAAACGAGAAAACGAATTGTTTAACAGCATTCATGAGCTCATGATTGATATAAGGACTAAGTGATATTATGGTTTGAGTATATCGAATTTTGAGGATTTTGGTATGTGGAAAGTGTTAACTTTTAACTGCATTCATGTTTTCACTAAGGTATTCAAGAGAATACACGATTAAGGACTTTGAATGTTTGGAATGTGACCAACAAAACATATCTTATGATATATGGGGATCGACGATGGTGTTAAATATCTGGTAATCGTTTTCACTATGTTATGAGAGTGGACTGCAGTATTATGGATAAGCCTAAAGATTGGAATGGATTATGTTGGACATAAGTTAGTATTGTTTAAGGATAAAAGTTTTTTCGATATTATTGATGGGATGTTATAGTAATATAGCTTTAGAAAAAGGACAACCTGCAGGATGGGCGACAACCCATCGCGTCGGACAAGGCTGTGGAAATCGAACCCACAACCGAAGTATGACTGGCCTTTATCGCCTACCGCTGGCCTACAGGAAGTCCCTGTTTAGTAGAAACTAGTTTTATTATATTAAGCAGTATGATATATGAAGTATAAAGTCCATTTTAAGAACCATATATGATTAATCTCACTATAGAATGACTTATGTATATTTAATAACTTTTTGCTAACCTTTTGTTTGAGATAGATGGAATGACCCGTCATTCTCTCACAAGATCTGCTAACACTTCACGAATAACAAATTCAACTTCCTTTATATAAGAGATGAAGTGGAAATTGTTCAAGGCACGAACAATAGTGATATTGTACCAAAATAAAGTAAGTATTTATTCTAATTCAAATTCTTCAACTTTAGGGAAATGATCTTGAAAACAAAAAATGTTGTCCTAGTGATCTTATAACTGATGAATCAGATGGTACCTTAGATCGTCACAAATTTATGGATTTGTGATTACATGATTTTCCATAGCCATGTTCTCTACCACTCTCCATCAGAACATGATGGCTAGATTTCTCTTCCATATCCATATTTTTACCTATGTGGAAACCCAGCGATTAGTTTATTTGGGTAATCGTTACATTTCATACTTTAGTTTTTAAAGCCAAGTTTTGGTATTCCTTTTTACGATGTGGGTTTCTATTAAAGAAACTTTCGAATAGTAAACCATTTATAACCCCGACGAATTTCGAGGGCGAAATTCATTTTAAGGGGGGTAGAATGTAACAGCCCGAGATTTTATGAAAAATATTCTTTTTAATTTTATTAATGTCTTGTGTTGTACGCTTCACCAAAAGGAGCTTGCACAACACGCATCCTTGACTTGCCTTGCATTACATGAAATCACAACCTTCCTCGATAGCGTGTGTAGTATGCAATACTGAGTTTCACGAAACAACGATATGCTATTAAAATATTATTAAAACTAGCCGTTATGAATAGTAATAACCACTTTTTAAATTTTAGAAATTTTAGCTCTCAAAATGGACATCATTTTTGGACTCAGAATACCGAAATTAGCCTAGGGTGAAATTTTGGTATTTTTCTGAAAACTTTCAATTTTTGATGAATAGTGAAACCACTAAGTGGTAGGTTAAAAACTGAATTTTGCATAAAACTTAATTTTACCGCTTCTGTGAATGGAATTTCGAAAATCCGACAGACACGGTTGATATCAGTAAGTAAAATGTGGTTCAATGAGATAAAAATAATTTTTTGGTGAATAGTAACTTTTTACTTTTTTTACCGCGGTTAATAGTAAATAGGGTAACTAAGGGTAAATATGATATTAATATTACCCTAACACATGTCCTAATTCTATTGGACAAGTGTAATTCGACCAAAAACAAACTTAGGAATAAAATATGACCATTTAGGCCCACTTGGGTTAGATTAGGACATTTATTATTAATTTATTTAAAGAAGGGTTAAAATAGTTAAAATCAAAGTTTAATAAGTAAATCATTTTTAATATGGGGTTATACATAAGATACATTCGACTATAAATATTCATTAGAAATCTAAAAAGATTTCCTACATAATGATATTTTATTTATAATTTTCAGACCTTAAATAAATTAATTTATTTATGACACAACAATGATGCAGTAATTACCCTTTTAAGGAAATATTAACATAATTGATGTTATAAATGATCAAATGAATGTAATTTGAGACTTTTTATGAATTACACTAATTTTCTAGGTTATTATGATATATTAGTGTTGATTTAATCAACTTTTTTCGAACATATAATTCTGTTATGACTTTCACAAAAATCATATATCAAATAATGTCAAAATTGACACAAAATAGTTTTTAAATCAAATATTATATTATTAATTGTTATTTTATTCCTAAAAATCTAAGGTTCGGCCAAATGACTTATATAAGGATATATGTATTAATAATAAAAAATTTTTGGTTCGTTTGACATGTTATAGTAAGTGTATTAACCATATAGTGAAAGAAAACAAAAAGACACGGTAAAAGTTAAATTATTTAACTTAGAGTTAAATCTAATTGATAAGGTTAAAATAATACCCTAAACTTGTATAAATCTTATTGGTTGATATTATTTCGACCCATCCCCACTTTAGCTTCGAAATAAGACCCTTTGGAACCATTATAAACCGATTTTGACTTTAATATAAAATAATATTTTGAGATATTCCTAAAGTGCCCCTCTCCTCCCTTATAAAAGGACACCTCCTCCCCCTCCTCCTCACACCAATTTGAGCACTCAAGCTCGGCCAACCCCTGCAAAAATCCCTTCTCCACTTTCCTAGAATAATCCTAGAGGTCCTGGTCTTCTTCAAAGACCAATCTTAGTTCCCCAAGTGGAGGATTCAAAGAGGCGTTTCAAAGAAGAGGTAATATCCATTACCGATCTTTTCAATTTCTTTCTTATTCAACTTCTTCTTCTTTAGTTGTTTCATGATAAAGTAATAACATCAGTATTAATTACATACTGATATGTTATTATAAATATGAATCAACCCTAATTCACCTTCTATCCATCCTATGGAAAAATGAAATCACCGCGCGTGCGTACCTACGGAATACCGTCTCCACGCCGTGGTATAATCTATTTTCCGCCACCACCTTACATGGATGGGTATAATGGTGTAAAGAATAACTATACATAGTTATTACAACATCATATTGATTCTGATATATTGTATAATCCACTCCAATTCAATTCAATTCAATATTTATGGAAATGATATCATCGCTCGTGCGTACGTACGGACTACCGTCTCCACGACGCGATGAGATTCATTCTCCATGTTAACCATTTAAGAATGATTATAAAGTATATATAAGAAATAATAATGAAATACATGACATTATAAAGCTACTGGATTTATGTATATATATATATATGTATTTCATCTACTTACTTCCATTCAAGACAATAAGGAAAGGAAAACAGCGTTCATGCGTACGTACGGACTACCGTCTCCATGAACGGTGTTTTTCATTTCATTTATCTATCTAATATATATATATATATATACTGAATATATATGATATATAAATCATATTTTATATTCTGGAAGTAAGTAAATCATGATATAAGTAATAATAATGTCAAGAACAACAAGTCAAAACACCTACGATAAATGAAACGATTTTACCCAAAACGCTTCTTTAACATGGAATTTACAAAAGAACGGGTAATATAATGTCATAAGTGAACCATATATGATATCATAACAATGAATATGATTCTATAATAAGTCAATGACATTATATAAATCATTATACAGGAGTTTCAGACACATACGAAGCAAATCAGATCTAAGGTAAGGGAAATATCACAATCTCATTTTTATCCGAGATTGTTTATAAGTTGGTATTTACTGGGTTGTATTTTATCATCCACATATATGTTTCCTCAATATGTAATGTTATTTCCATCCACCTAAAATTGTTTATAACCAATTTTACCCTTCGATGAGTTTTTTTTGTAAAAGATATGAAAGGAATCTTTTGTCGTTTTTTCGTACGAGGTACTTTTTGACTTTTTCGACAAAAGTACGAAGAATGTTTTTTTCAACTTATACGGCATGAATGGATTCCTAAAACATTATTTCCAATAAAATTCCCTTACAAGTATTCAAGTTTATTTTTAATCAACTTCTTTTAGTTTAAAATTTTATGACATGTTATGAAAGGAAAAATGTTTTTGAAGAAGAAAGGATATTTTCCTCAAGAATGGAGTTCAAGAATTTTATCAAAATTATTTTCCATCTAAGATAATAAAAGGGTTCTGTTTTTATCCCTATTATTACATGGATTTGATTATGTTGTGATGGAAATATTTTTATGAATTCCTTTATCTTATATGAATTGTTTTATGATGTCATGTTGTTTAAGAATCCCATTTTTATTGCATGGGTTACGCTATGATGTATGGTTTATGATTATGTGGCACACATAAGAAAGGAGTCATTATAAGATGGGTGGGACCTATATCTCCCTCCAATGCATTGGGTAAAGATTTTATATCTCATGAGATAGAAATGGCTGGAATGGTAGGTTATACTGGTTCAGTGAAACAGGACTGAAACGAGGGTTACTCGATTCAGAAAGGGACCTTGTCCACTAAGATAGACTTGGAAATGAGTCTTGACTAACAAGAAATGATTCTCTATGATTATGTGTGAATGCCACAAATTTTCATGTTTTAAGTTATGATTATTGTGATTATATTTCACTACCATGATTTATCTCATGTTATGAAATTATGCTCTCTTTTGCAGGTTATGATTTCCAAAATGTTATGTTCTTATGAATACGATGTGAATGATATTTCTTTTGTTTACCCTTACTGAGCATTTGAGCTCAACCTTTTATGTTTTCTTTTCCCCAGGATATAAAGAAAGGTTTTAGGTAAAAAAAAAGGAAGATCTTTATGGGAGATGTTGAAGATCTTTCACCACGATTAGAAGATTTTATTCCGAGTTTCCAAAGACACTAAACTATTACGATCCTTGTGTGTGTGTTTTTGTTATGTACTAAGTATTCCGCACAAGTAATGTAATGTCCATGTACGATAAGCTTAGGGTATCTACAGTAAATCATAAAAATGAAACTTGAAACTTTGTGTAATGCACACATAATCATGGAAAATCATTTCTTGTTAGTCATGACTCATTGCCAAGACTATCTTAGTGGACAGAGTCCCATTCTGAACCGATTCACCCTCGTTTCAGGTCCTGTTTCACTGAACCGGTATAACCTACCGTTCCAGCCATGTCTATCTCATGAGATATAAAATCTTTACCCAATGCATTGGAGGGAGATATAGGTCCCACCCATCTTATAATGAATCCTTTCTTATGTGTGCCACATAATCATAAATCATACATTATCGCATAAGCCATGTAATAAAAATGGGATTCTTAAACAACATGACATCATAAAACAATTCATATAAGATAAAGGAATTCATAAAAATGTTTCCATCACAACATAATCAAATCCATGTAATAATAGGGGTAAAAACAGAACCCTTTTATTATCTTAGATGGAAAATAATTTTGATAAAATACTTGAACTTCATTCTTGAGGAAAATATCCTTTCTACTTCAAAAACACTTTTCCTTTCTTAACATGTCATACAATTTTAAAATAAAAGAAGTTGATTAAAAATAAACTTGAATACTTGTAAAGGAAGCTTCTTGGAAATAATTTTTTAGAAATCCATTCATGCCGTATAAGTTAAAAAAAACATTCTTCGTACTTTTGTCGGAAAAGTCAAAAAGTACCTCGTACGAAAAACGACAAAAGATTCCTTTCATACATATTACTAAAAACTCACCTAAGGGTAAAAATGGATTTAAAAAATTGTAGGTGGATGGAAATAATATTACATATTGATGAAACATGGATGTGGATGATAAAATACACCCCAGTAAGTACTTACGAATAAACAATCTCGGATAAAAATGAGATTGTGATATTTCCCTTACCTTAGGTCCGATTTGCTTTGTACGTGTCCGAAGCTCCTGTATAATGGTTTAAATAATGTTATTGACTTATTACAGAATCATAGATATTGATATGATATCATATATGGTCATATTCTTAGCTTCTTGTTAGTAATATTTCATTGTTACTTGTTACTCGGGTCTTTATTGCCTTTTGTTCTTATACGTGTTTTGCCGAATAAATTCTTATTATTATTTTAAGGTTGTATATAACTTATATCCAGAATGGTATTAGTGTAACATATATCATATTTATTCATTCAATTCATTTATATAATTACTATGTAATGATGATCATGTAGAACGAGTCGCATCACATCGTGGAGACGGTATTCCGTACGTACGCACGAGTGACGATATCGTTCCTTTGATCGTGGAACTGTATTGGAGTATATATATATTATTTCAGTATAAATATTACTTTATAATAATCATAAATAGTTACTCATTACACCATTATACCCATCCTTGTAAAGTGATGGTGGAAAATAGATTACACCACGGCGTGGAGACGGTATTCCGTACGTACGCACGCGCGGTGATTTCATTTTTCCGTAGGATGGATAGAAGGTGAATTAGGGTTATTTCATATTTATAATAACATATCAGTATGTAAGTAATACTGATGTTATTACTTTATCATGAAACAACTAAAGAAGAAGAAGTTGAAGAAGAAAGAAATTGAAAAGATCGGTAATGGATATTACCTCTTCTTTGGAACGCCTCTTTGAATCCTCCACTTAGGGAACTAAGATTGGTCTTTTAAGAAGACCAGGACCTCTAGGATTATTCTAGGGAAGTGGAGAGGAGAACATGGCAGGGGTTGGCCGAGCTTGAGTGCTCAAATTGGTGTGAGGAGGAGGGGGAGGAGGTTCCCTTTTATAAGGGAGGAGAGGGGCACCTTAGGAATATCTCAAAATATTATTTTATATTAAAGTCAAAATCGGTTTATAATGGTTCCAAAGGGTCTTATTTCGAAGCTAAAGTGGGGAAGGGTCGAAATCCTATCAACCAATAGAATTTAGACAAGTTTAGGGTATTATTTTAACCTTATCAATTAGATTTAACTCTAAGTTAAATAATTTAACTTTTACCATGTCTTTTTGTTTTCTTTCACTATATGGTTAATACACTTACTATAACATGCCAAACGAACCCCAAATTGTTTATTATTAATATATATATCCTTATCTAAGTCATTTGGCCGAACCTCAGATTTTTAGGAATAAAATAAGAATTAATAATATAATATTTGATTTAAAAACTATTTTGTGTCAATTTTGACACTATTTGATATATGATTTTTGCGAAAGTCATAAAAGAATTATATGTTCGAACTAAGTTGATTAAATCAACATTAATATATCATAGTAACCTAGAAAATTAGTGGAATTCATAATAAGTCTCAAATTACATTTATTTCGGTGTTTATAACATCAATTATGTCAATATTTCATTAATAAGATAATTACTGCATCATCATTGTGTCATAAATAAATTAAATTATTTAATGTCTAAAAATTACAAATAAAATACAATTATGTAGGAAATCTTTTTAGCTTTCTAATTAATATTTATAGTCGAATTTATCTTATGTATAACCCCATATTAAAAATGATTTACTTATTAAACTTTGATTTTAACTATTTTAACCCTTCTTTAAATAAATTAATAATAAATGTCCTAATCTAATCCAAGTGGGCCTAAATGGTCATATTTTATTCCTAAGTTTGTATTTGGTCGAATTACAGTTGTCCAATAGAATTAGGACATGTGTTAGGGTAATATTAATATCATATTTACCCTTAGTTACCCTATTTACTATTAACCGCGGTAAAAAAAAATAAAAAGTTACTATTCACCAAAAAATTATTTTTATCTCATTGAACCACATTTTACTTACTGATATCAACCGTGTCTGTCGGATTTTCGAAATTCCAATCACAGAAGCGGTAAAATTAAGTTTTATGCAAAATTCAGTTTTTAACCTACCACTTAGTGGTTTCACTATTCATCAAAAATTGAAAGTTTTCAGAAAAATACCAAAATTTCACCCTAGGCTAATTTCGATATTCTGAGTCCAAAAATGAAGTCCATTTTGAAAAATAAAATTTATAAAATTTCAAAAAGTGGTTATTACTATTTATAACGGCTAGTTTTAATAGCATATTGTTGTTTAGTGAAACTCGGTATTGCGTACGACGCAAGCTATCGAGGAAGGTCGCGATTGCGTGTAAGGAAAGCCAAGAAAGTGTTGTGTAGAAAAAGATTCCTTCGATGATTTATATAACATAAAATTCTTGGGTGTTACATTCTACCCCCCTTAAAAAGAATTTCGCCCTCGAAATTCGTCACTTTGTAACAAGCAGATGAGGATACTTCTCCCTCATCATATCCTCAAGCTCCAACGTAGCTTCTTCAAGTTGGTGGTTCCTCCATAAAACTTTCACCAATCGAGTGGTCTTGTTTCGTAGGACTTTTCGCTACGATCCAGAATCTCTATCGGCTGTTCTTCATAAGAAAGATCTTGCTCCAGCGGTACAACTTCTGAGCTGAGTACATGTGAAGGATCTGGTATGTACTTTCTCAGGAGAGATACTGGAACACATAGTGAACTTGAGAGAGATTCGGTGGAAGCGCCAATCGGTAAGCTACCTTCCCAACACGATCCAGTATTTCGAAAGGACCGATATATCTAGGGCTCAACTTCCCCTTCTTTCCAAATCTCATAACCCTCTTCCAGGGAGATATTCGTAAGAACACTTTATCACCCACTTCAAACTCTAGGTCTTTTCTTCGGTTGTCGGCATAACTTTTCTGTCGACTCTGAGCTGCTCTTATGTGTTGTTGAATAGATCTAACCTTTTCTGCCATTTCATCAACGAGATCAGGTCCTAATAGCTTTCTTTCCCCAACTTCATCCCAGCAAGTTGGAGTCCTGCATTTCTTTCCATAGAGAGCTTCATAAGGAGCCATCTTAATACTGGAGTGAAAGCTATTATTATAAGAAAATTCCACCAAAGGTAGGTGTTGATCCCAACCTCCCTTGAAATCCATAGAGCAAGCTCTCAACATATCTTCTAGGGTTTGAATTGTTCTCTCAGACTGACCGTCTGTCTGGGGATGATAAGCAGTGCTGAAACTCAACTCTGTATCCAGAGTATGCTGAAGACTTCGCCAGAACATCGAGGTAAATCTCGGATCCCGATCAGATATAATAGAAAGTGGTACTCCATGCAATCTTACCACTTCCTTTACATATATCCTGGAAAGCTGATCTAGAGAGAAATCCTCTCTAATAGCAATGAAGTGTGCAGACTTTGTAAGACGATCAACTATGACCCAAATAGCATTATTGCCTTTGGATGTTTTAGGAAGTCCTGTGACAAAGTCCATAGTGATGTTTTCCCATTTCCATTCGGGTATGGGTAATGGTTGTAACATCCCCTTAGACTTCTGTCTCTCAGCTTTAACTTGTTGACAAACCAAGCATCGAGAGACATATTCAGCAACATCTCTTTTCATGCCATCCCACCAGAAGTACTCTTTCAGGTCCCTACACATCTTCGTGCTTCCAGGATGAATAGAGAATGAAGAACTATGAGCCTCATCCAGCAGCTCCTTCTTTAATTCGGGGATGGGAGGAACACAAACCCGATTCCTGAACTTTATTACCCCATCACAATCAAGGTTGAATTCAGGAACATTTCTCACCTTCTTTTTGTAACTCGACATCTTCTTTCTGTGCCTCCCTAATCTTCGCATGTATAGATGGTTGAACATTCATTTGAGAAAGATAAGATTTTTCCCCTTCCATTATAATTCCAAGATCCATCCTTTGTAAATCCATAAATATTGGATCTTTTGTGATCCTCATCATGGATAAACTAGCATGGTCTTGTTGACTTAATGCATCTGCCACCTTGTTTGCTTTCCCAGGGTGGTAATGGATTGAGCAGTCATAATCCTTAATCAGCTCCAACCATCTTCTTTGACGCATATTCAGCTCCTTTTGTGTGAAAATATACTTTAAACTTTTATGATCAGTATAAATATCACACCTTTCATTATAAAGGTAATGCCTCCAAATCTTTAATGCAAAGATTACCGCAGCCAACTCCAAATCATGTGTTGGGTAATTTTGCTCATGGATTTTCAACTGTCGTGAGGCATAAGCTATCACCATATCATTTTGCATAAGAACACACCCCAATCACTTCTTGGATGCATCACTGTAGATCACAAACCTTTCTCCACTACAAGGAAGTGTGAGCACAGGTGCACTGGATAACCTTCTTTTCAACTCCTTGAAATTCTCTTCACATTCCTCTGTCCAGACAAACTTAACTCCTTTCCGAGTCAACTTGGTGATTGGATTAGATAATCGTGAAAAATCTTTTACAAAACGTCGATAATATCCAGCCAAACCAAGAAAACTTCGGATCTCAGTTACTGTTGTTGGTCTTGACCATCTTTCGATAACCTCTGTTTTTGCTGGATCCACAGATATCCCTTCTTTTGAGATTATGTGACCCAAAAATGCACCTTTTTGAAGCCAAAATTCACACTTGGTAAATTTGGCATAAAGCTTCTCCTTTCTCAGGGTCTTCAATATAATTCTCAAGTGATCTTCATGCTCTTACTTCCTCTTTGAATAGACAAGAATATCGTCTATAAAAACTACCACAAATTGATCAAGATAGTCTCTAAAGACTCTATTCATTAGATCCATGAAGATAGCAGGGGCATTAGTAAGTCCAAATGGCATCACTATAAATTCATAGTGTCCATACCTTGTACGGAAAGCCGTCTTTGGTATATCCTCCCTTTTGACCCTTAATTGATGATACCCTGAATGAAGATCAATCTTGGAAATGTATTGAGCTCCATGTAGTTGGTCAAATAAGTCATCAATGCATGGGAGAGGATATTTGTTCTTGATAGTGATCTTGTTAAGTTCTCGATAATCAATGCAGAGTCTCATTGATCCATCTTTCTTCTTAACAAATAGAACAGGTGCTCCCTAAGGTGATGCACTAGGGAGTATGAATCCCTTATCAAGATTCTCTTGGAGTTGCTTCTTCAATTCCTGCAACTCAATTGGGGCCATTCTATAAGGTGTCTTTGAAATAGGCAAAGCACCCGGTACGAGTTCTATTGAAAACTCAACTTCACGATTTGGTGGAAGACCCGGTAATTCCTCCTGAAAGACATCATCAAACTCCCGTACAATGGGCATATTCTTAATCGTGAGTTTCTCACCAACCATTTGAGATAAATAACCTTCATTTAGTGGAATCAATACCCATAAGATGGAAGAAATTTCCACTGGAAGGTTATATTCATCCTTGCATCGATAGACGATCGTAGATTGATCTGGAATATGAAATGTGACTTCCCTTCTTTGGCAATTGATATGAGCTCCATGTAGAGAAAGCCAATCCATGCCAAGAATCACATCAAATTCCACTAAAGGAAGGATCACAAGATTTACAGGAAGCACTTTCCCACAAACTTCGATCGGAGAAGAATTATAAACTTTTGATGCGACTGTTGTTCCATTAGGTGTTGTCACAGCTAACTCAACATCTAATTGTTGAGGTAATATGGTGATACCCTTAGAAAATTCTTTAGAAATAAAAGAGTGGGTGGATCCAGAATCAAATAAAACATTTGCTACTTTAGAGTGGATGGTAAGTGTACCTTTCACCACTTCGTTATCGTACTCCACATCGCTGATAGAAATTGCATGTGACTTTCCTTTGTCTTTAGCCTTAAGATTTTGTTGACGTCGGCCATCATCATCAACCCTTGGATTTGGGCATTGATTTTCATAATGCCCCATCTCCTTGCACTTTGAAACATTGAAGTGTAGTAGGTTCATTCTGTGTATCCCTTCCTTTGTTTGCATCATTAGACATCTTCTTCCCATTATCACGACATTCAAATGCCCGATGACCTTCATTTCCACATTTAAAACATTTACTTGTCCCTTTAAGACAACTCCCTCCATGTTTCTTTCCACACTTTGAGCATAAGGAAAAGTTCATCTTCTTTTCAGTGTGCTCTTTAGATTTTTCTTTGAATTCCATCTTCCTCTTCTTATCAAACCCATGTGACTGATGGGTTACTCCAATCTCCATCTCGACTTTGAGAGAACATCGAACGATTTCCTCGTAGCTATTGAAGTCCCTTATGGCTAACGCCCTTCGAAGACTTGGTTTTAAGCCACTAAAGAATCGATCGATCTTACTCTCAAGTTGGGATCAACACCTACCTTTGGTGGAATTTTCTTATAATAATAGCTTTCACTCCAGTATTCAGATGGCTCCTTATGAAGCTCTCTATGGAAAGAAATGCAGGACTCCAACTTGCTGGGATGAAGTTGGGGAAAGAAAGCTCTTAGGACCTGATCTCGTTGATGAAATGGCAGAAAAGGTTAGATCTATTCAACAACACATAAGAGCAGCTCAGAGTCAACAGAAAAGTTATGCCGACAACCGAATAAAATACCTAGAGTTTGAAGTGGGTGATAAAGTGTTCTTACGAATATCTCCCTGGAAGAGGGTTATGAGATTTGGAAAGAAGGGGAAGTTGAGCCCTAGATATATCGGTCCTTTCGAAATACTGTATCGTGTTGGGAAGGTAGCTTACCGATTGGCGCTTCCACCGAATCTCTCTCAAGTTCACGATGTGTTCCATGTATCTCTCCTGAGAAAGTACATACCAGATCCTTCACATGTACTCAGCTCAGAAGTTGTACCGCTGGAGAAAGATCTTTCTTATGAAGAACAGCCGATAGAGATTCTGGATCGTAGAGAAAAGTCCTACGAAACAAGACCACTCGATTGGTGAAAGTTTTATGGAGGAACCACCAACTTGAAGAAGCTACGTGGGAGCTTGAGGATATGATGAGGGAGAAGTATCCTCATCTATTTGTTACAAAGTGACCAATTTCGAGGGCGAAATTCTTTTTAAGGGGGGTAGAATGTAACACCCGAGACTTTTATGTTATATAAATCATCAAAGGAATCTTTTTCTACATAACACTTGCTTGGCTTGCTTTACACGCAATCGCGACCTTCCTCGATAGCTTGCGTCGTACACAATACCGAGTTTCACTAAACAACAATATGCTATTAAAACTAGCCGTTATAAATAGTAATAACCACTTTTTGAAATTTTATAAATTTTATTTTTCAAAATGGACTTCATTTTTGTACTCAGAATATCGAAATTAGCCTAGGGTGAAATTTTGGTATTTTTCTGAAAACTTTCAATTTTTGATGAATAGTGAAACCACTAAGTGGTAGGTTAAAAACTGAATTTTGCATAAAACTTAATTTTACCGCTTCTGTGAATGGAATTTCGAAAATCCGACAGACACGGTTGATATCAGTAAGTAAAATGTGGTTCAATGAGATAGAAATAATTTTTTGGTGAATAGTAACTTTTTATTTTTTTTTACCGCGGTTAATAGTAAATAGGGTAACTAAGGGTAAATATGATATTAATATTACCCTAACACATGTCCTAATTCTATTGGACAAGTGTAATTCGACCAAAAACAAACTTAGGAATAAAATATGACCATTTAGGCCCACTTGGATTAGATTAGGACATTTATTATTAATTTATTTAAAGAAGGGTTAAAATAGTTAAAATCAAAGTTTAATAAGTAAATCATTTTTAATATGGGTTTATACATAAGATAAATTCAACTATAAATATTCATTAGAAAGATAAAAAGATTTCCTACATAATGGTATTTTATTTGTAATTTTTAGACATTAAATAATTTAATTTATTTATGACACAATGATGATGCAGTAATTATTTTATTAATGAAATATTGACATAATTGATGTTATAAACACAGAAATAAATGTAATTTGAGACTTCTTATGGATTCCACTAATTTTCTAGGTTACTATGATATATTAATGTTGATTTAATCAACTTAGTTCGAACATATAATTCTGTTATGACTTTCACAAAAATCATATATCAAATAGTGTCAAAATTGACACAAAATAGTTTTTAAATCAAATATTATATTATTAATTGTTATTTTATTCCTAAAAATCTAAGGTTCGGCCAAATGACTTAGATAAGGATATATATATATTAATAATAAACAATTTGGGGTTCGTTTGGCATGTTATAGTAAGTGTATTAACCATATAGTGAAAGAAAACAAAAAGACATGGTAAAAGTTAAATTATTTAACTTAGAGTTAAATCTAATTGATAAGGTTAAAATAATACCCTAAACTTGTCTAAATTCTATTGGTTGATAGGCTTTCGACCCTTCCCCACTTTAGCTTCGAAATAAGACCCTTTGGAACCATTATAAACCGATTTTGACTTTAATATAAAATAATATTTTGAGATATTCCTAAGGTGCCCCTCTCCTCCCTTATAAAAGGGAACCTCCTCCCCCTCCTCCTCACACCAATTTGAGCACTCAAGCTCGGCCAAACCCTGCCATTTTCTCCTCTCCACTTCCGTAGAATAATCCTAGAGGTCCTGGTCTTCTTAAAAGACCAATCTTAGTTCCCTAAGTGGAGGATTCAAAGAGGCGTTCCAAAGAAGAGGTAATATCCATTACCGATCTTTTCAATTTCTTTCTTCTTCAACTTCTTCCTCTTTAGTTGTTTCATGATAAAGTAATAGCATCAGTATTACTTACATACTGATATGTTATTATAAATATTAAACAACCCTAATTCACCTTCTATCCATCCTACGGAAAAATGAAATCACCGCGCGTGCGTACGTACGGAATACCGTCTCCACGCCGTGGTGTAATCTATTTTCCACCATCACTTTACAAGGATGGGTATAATGGTGTAATGAGTAACTATTTATGATTATTATAAAGTAATATTGATACTGAAATAATATATATATACTCCAATACAGTTCCACGATCATAGGAACGATATCATCACTCGTGCGTACGTACGGAATACCGTCTCCACGATGTGATGCGACTCGTTCAACATGATCATCATTACATAGTAATTATATAAATGAATTGAATGAATAAATATGATATATGTTACACTAATACCATTCGGGATATAAGTTATATATAACCTTAAAATAAGAATAAGAATTTATTCGGCAAAACACGCATAAGAACAAAAGGCAATAAAGACCCGAGTAACAAGTAACAATGAAATATTACTAACAAGAAGCTAAGAATATGACCATATATGATATCATATCAATATATATGATTATGGAATAAGTCAATAACATTATTTAAACCATTATACAGGAGCTTCGGACACGTACAAAGCAAATCGGACCTAAGGTAAGGGAAATATCACAATCTCATTTTTATCCGAGATTGTTTATTCGTAAGTACTTACTGGGGTGTATTTTATCATCCACATCCATGTTTCATCAATATGTAATATTATTTCCATCCACCTACAATTGTTTAAATCCATTTTTACCCTTAGGTGAGTTTTTAGTAATATGTATGAAAGGAATCTTTTGTCGTTTTTCGTACGAGGTACTTTTTGACTTTTCCGACAAAAGTTCGAAGAATGTTTTTTTAACTTATACGGCATGAATGGATTTCTAAAAAATTATTTCCAAGAAGCTTCCTTTACAAGTATTCAAGTTTATTTTTAATCAACTTCTTTTATTTTAAAATTGTATGACATGTTAAGAAAGGAAAAGTGTTTTTGAAGTAGAAAGGATATTTTCCTCAAGAATGAAGTTCAAGTATTTTATCAAAATTATTTTCCATCTAAGATAATAAAAGGGTTCTGTTTTTACCCCTATTATTACATGGATTTGATTATGTTGTGATGGAAACATTTTTATGAATTCCTTTATCTTATATGAATTGTTTTATGATGTCATGTTGTTTAAGAATCCCATTTTTATTACATTGGTTATGCGATAATGTATGATTTATGATTATGTGGCACACATAAGAAAGGATTCATTATAAGATGGGTGGGACCTATATCTCCCTCCAATGCATTGGGTAAAGATTTTATATCTCATGAGATAGACATGGCTGGAACGGTAGGTTATACCGGTTCAGTGAAACAGGACCTGAAACGAGGGTGACTCAGTTCAGAATGGGACTCTGTCCACTAAGATAGTCTTGGCAATGAGTCATGACTAACAAGAAATGATTTTCCATGATTATGTGTGCATGAAACAAAGTTTCAAGTTTCATTTTTATGATTATGGGGATCTCATTTTCACTTCTATGATTTATTCCATGTTAAGATATTATGATCTCTTTTGCAGGTTATGATTTTCAAAAAGATATGATATGATTTTTATTTCCTTTATTTTCCCTTGTTGAGAATTTGAGCTCACTCTTTTATGTTTTCTTTTCCCCAGGTCAGGAAGATGGATATTAAGTAGAATATGCTAAAAGGGACCCTAGATATGATGAAATAAATGGGAGACACTGTAGAATATTTATGAACCAGTTGTTTATGTTTCCCAGTTTCTAAAGACACTATACCTATACGGTCCTTTGTGGTTTTGTCATATGTTGTAATAAGTGTGCTTCAATTTTGAAGTATTAACAATGTATGTAAAGTATGGGTCGTTATAGTTGGTATCAGAGGAAAGGTATAGTCAACCTTTGGAAACTAGGATGTGAAAGCCTTAGTAAGAACCCTAAGGATAAGTCTAAGAATAGAACACAATCTTAGTGTTTTAGAAATGGCCATGAATACCCTAGGATAAAACCTTAAGTGTGAAATTTTATCCTTGATTATGTGGTTTTCCTATTATAATTAGTGTTGCTCACACTATTCTTCTTGGTTTTAGTCAATGGCTGGAACCCGAAGGAACCGTGTTAATGCGGAATGCGATGGGCAATGCAATGATTGTCCCCCTGAGCAACCAAACGATATGGGAGCTGGAATGCAAAATCCTGTAGCCATGCTCACACAACTTTCTCAAGCTATGAATCATGCAGGACTTCCAAACGAGCAAAGGAAGGAGCAACATTCTGTTGAATCCTTCATGAGGCAGCGTCCACCTTCTTTCAGCGGGTCTACTGATCCATTAGTTGCTGAATAATGGATTAGTACTACTGAAAAGATATTTTCAGTTCTTCAATGTTCTGAGCATGATAAAGTCATCCTAGCAGTGTATCGTTTGGAAGGAGATGCTGATCAATGGTGGAATCTTATTAAGAATACGAGGCAAAGGGATGAAATTGAGTTTATGGAATGGGACGAGTTCAAGAACTTATTTTTCAATAAGTACTTCCCTCGTATTCTCCGAACAAAGATGGAGAAAGAGTTTCTTGAACTGAAGCAAAGGGATGATGAATCTGTTGGTACCTATGAAGCAAATTTTACAAGACTTGCAAGGTACGCTTCTAGTATTATTATCCAACCTGAGAGTAAGATAGATCGATTCTTTAGTGGCTTAAAACCAAGTCTTCGAAGGGCGTTAGCCATAAGGGACTTCAATAGCTATGAGGAAATCGTTCGATGTGCTCTCAAAGTCGAGATGGAGATTGGAGTAACCCATCAGTCACATGGGTTTGATAAGAAGAGGAAGATGGAATTTAAAGAAAAATCTAAAGAGCACACTGAAAAGAAGATGAACTTTCCCTTATGCTCAAAGTGTGGAAAGAAACATGGAGGGAGTTGTCTTAAAGGGACAAGTAAATGTTTTAAATGTGGAAAGGAAGGTCATCGGGCATTTGAATGTCGCGATAATGGGAAGAAGATGTCTAATGATTCAAACAAAGGAAGGGATACACAGAATGAACCTACTACACTTCAATGTTTCAAGTGCAAGGAGATGGGGCATTATGCCAATCAATTCCCAAATCCAAGGGTTGATGATGATGGCCGACGTCAACAAAACCTTAAGGCTAAAGACAAAGGAAAGTCACATGCAATTTCTATCAGCAATGTGGAGTACGATAACGAAGTGGTGAAAGGTACACTTACCATCCACTCTAAAGTAGATAATGTTTTATTTGATTCTGGATCCACCCACTCTTTTATTTCTAAAAAATTTTCTAAGGGTATCACCATATTACCTCAATAATTAGATGTTGAGTTAGTTGTGACAACACCTAATGGCACAACAGTCGCTTCAAAAGTTTATAATTCTTCTCCGATCGAAGTTTGTGGGAAAGTGCTTCCTGCAAATCTTGTGATCCTTCCTTTAGTGGAATTTGATGTGATTATTGGCATGGATTGGCTCTCTCTACATGGAGCTCATATCAATTGTCAAAGAAGGGAAGTCACATTTTATATTCCAGATCAATCTATGATCGTCTATCGATGCAAGGATGAATATAACCTTCCAGTGGAAATTTCTTCCATCTTATGGGTATTGATTCCACTAAATGAAGGTTATTTATCTCAAATGGTTGGTGAGAAACTCACGATTAAGAATATGCCCATTGTACGGGAGTTTGATGATGTCTTTCCGGAGGATTTACAGGGTCTTCCACCAAATCGTGAAGTTGAGTTTTCAATAGAACTCGTACCGGGTGCTTTGCCTATTTCAAAGACACCTTATAGAATGGCCCCAATTGAGTTGCAGGAATTGAAGAAGCAACTCCAAGAGAATCTTGATAAGGGATTCATACGCCCTAGTGCGTCACCTTGGGGAGCACCTGTTCTATCTTTTAAGAAGAAAGATGGATCAATGAGACTCTGCATTGATTATCGAGAACTTAACAAGATCACTATCAAGAACAAATATCCTCTCCCACGCATTGATGACTTATTTGACCAACTACGCGGAGCTCAATACTTTTCCAAGATTGATCTTCGTTCAGGGTATCATCAATTAAGGGTCAAAAGGGAGGATATACCAAAGACGGCTTTCCGTACAAGGTATGGACACTATGAATTTATAGTGATGCCATTTGGTCTTACTAATGCCCCTGCTATCTTCATGGATCTAATGAATAGAGTCTTTAGAGACTATCTTGATCAATTTTTGGTAGTTTTTATAGACGATATTCTTGTCTATTCAAAGAGCAAGGAAGAGCATGAAGATCACTTGAGAATTATATTGAAGACCCTGAGAAAGGAGAAGCTTTATGCCAAATTTACCAAGTGTGAATTTTGGCTTCAAAAAGTTGCATTTTTGGGTCACATAATCTCAAAAGAGGGGATATTTGTGGATCCAGCAAAAACAGAGGTTATCGAAAGATGGTCAAGACCAACAACAGTAATTGAGATCCGAAGTTTTCTTGGTTTGGCTGGATATTATCGACGTTTTGTAAAAGATTTTTCACGATTATCTAATCCACTCACCAAGTTGACTCGGAAAGGAATTAAGTTTGTCTGGACAGAGGAATGTGAAGAGAATTTCAAGGAGTTGAAAAGAAGGTTATCCAGTGCACCTGTGCTCACACTGCCATGTAGTGGAGAAAGGTTTGTGATCTACAGTGATGCATCCAAGAAGGGATTGGGGTGTGTTCTTATGCAAAATGATATGGTGATAGCTTATGCCTCACGACAGTTGAAAATCCATGGGCAAAATTACCCAACACATGATTTGGAGTTGGCTGCGGTAATCTTTGCATTAAAGATTTGGAGGAATTACCTTTATGGTGAAAGGTGTGATATTTATACTGATCATAAAAGTTTAAAGTATATTTTCACACAAAAGGAGCTGAATATGCGTCAAAGAAGATGGTTGGAGCTGATTAAGGATTATGACTGCTCAATCCATTACCACCCTGGGAAAGCAAACAAGGTGGCAGATGCATTAAGTCGACAAGACCATGCTAGTTTATCCATGATGAGGATCACAAAAGATCCAATATTTATGGATTTACAAAGGATGGATCTTGGAATTATAATGGAAGGGGAAAAATCTTATCTTTCTCAAATGAATGTTCAACCATCTATACATGCGAAGATTAGGGAGGCACAGAAAGAAGATGTCGAGTTACAAAAGAAGGTGAGAAATGTTCCTGAATTCAACCTTGATTGTGATGGGGTAATAAAGTTCAGGAATCGGGTTTATGTTCCTCCCATCCCCGAATTAAAGGAGCTGCTGGATGAGGCTCATAGTTCTTCATTCTCTATTCATCCTGGAAGCACGAAGATGTATAGGGACCTGAAAGAGTACTTCTGGTGGGATGGCATGAAAAGAGATGTTGCTGAATATGTCTCTCGATGCTTGGTTTGTCAACAAGTTAAAGCTGAGAGACAGAAGTCTAAGGGGATGTTACAACCATTACCCATACCCGAATGGAAATGGAAAAACATCACTATGGACTTTATCACAGGACTTCCTAAAACATCCAAAGGAAATAATGCTATTTGGGTCATAGTTGATCGTCTTACAAAGTCTGCACACTTCATTGCTATTAGAGAGGATTTCTCTCTAGATCAGCTTGCCAGGATATATGTAAAGGAAGTGGTAAGATTGCATGGATTACCACTTTCTATTATATCTGATCGGGATCCGAGATTTACCTCGAAGTTATGGCGAAGTCTTCAGCATACTCTGGATACAGAGTTGAGTTTCAGCACTGCTTATCATCCCCAGACAGACGGTCAGTCTGAGAGAACAATTCAAACCCTAGAAGATATGTTGAGAGCTTGCTCTATGGATTTCAAGGGAGGTTGGGATCAACACCTACCTTTGGTGGAATTTTCTTATAATAATAGCTTTCACTCCAGTATTCAGATGGCTCCTTATGAAGCTCTCTATGGAAAGAAATGCAGGACTCCAACTTGCTGGGATGAAGTTGGGGAAATAAAGCTATTAGGACCTGATCTCGTTGATGAAATGGCAGAAAAGGTTAGATCTATTCAACAACACATAAGAGCAGCTCAGAGTCGACAGAAAAGTTATGCCGACAACCGAAGAAAAGACCTAGAGTTTGAAGTGGGTGATAAAGTGTTCTTACGAATATCTCCCTGGAAGAGGGTTATGAGATTTGGAATGAAGGGGAAGTTGTGCCCT
This sequence comes from Viscum album, assembly GCA_963277665.1. NCBI lineage: Eukaryota > Viridiplantae > Streptophyta > Magnoliopsida > Santalales > Viscaceae > Viscum > Viscum album. The sequence goes on along the minus strand of OY728137.1, from coordinate 1,879,709,741 downwards.
AGATATATCGGTCCTTTCGAAATACTGGATCGTGTTGGGAAGGTAGCTTACCGATTGGCGCTTCCACCGAATCTCTCTCAAGTTCACGATGTGTTCCATGTATCTCTCCTGAGAAAGTACATACCAGATCCTTCACATGTACTCAGCTCAGAAGTTGTACCGCTGGAGCAAGATCTTTCTTATGAAGAACAACCGATAGAGATTCTGGATCGTAGCGAAAAAGTCCTACGAAACAAGACCACTCGATTGGTGAAAGTTTTATGGAGGAACCACCAACTTGAAGAAGCTACGTGGGAGCTTGAGGATATGATGAGGGAGAAGTATCCTCATCTGTTTGTTACAAAGTGACGAATTTCGAGGGTGAAATTCTTTTTAAGGGGGGTAGAATGTAACACCCGAGACTTTTATGTTATATAAATCATCAAAGGAATCTTTTTCTACACAACACTTGCTTGGCTTTCCTTACACGCAATCGCGACCTTCCTCGATAGCTTGCGTCGTACGCAATACCGAGTTTCACTAAACAACAATATGCTATTAAAACTACCCGTTATAAATAGTAATAACCACTTTTTGAAATTTTATAAATTTTATTTTTCAAAATGGACTTCATTTTTTCGAAATTAGCCTAGGGTGAAATTTTGGTATTTTTCTGAAAACTTTCAATTTTTGATGAATAGTGAAACCACTAAGTGGTAGGTTAAAAACTGAATTTTGCATAAAACTTAATTTTACCGCTTCTGTGAATGGAATTTCGAAAATCTGACAGACACAGTTGATATCAGTAAGTAAAATGTGGTTCAATGAGATAAAAATAATTTTTTGGTGAATAGTAACTTTTTATTTTTTTTACCGCGGTTAATAGTAAATAGGGTAACTAAGGGTAAATATGATATTAATATTACCCTAAAACATGTCCTAATTCTATTGGACAAGTGTAATTCGACCAAAAACAAACTTAGGAATAAAATAGGACCATTTAGGCCCACTTGGATTAGATTAGGACATTTATTATTAATTTATTTAAAGAAGGGTTAAAATAGTTAAAATCAAAGTTTAATAAGTAAATCATTTTTAATATGGGGTTATACATAAGATAAATTCGACTATAAATATTCATTAGAAAGATAAAAAGATTTCCTACATAATGGTATTTTATTTGTAATTTTTAGACATTAAATAATTTAATTTATTTATGACACAATGATAATGCAGTAATTATTTTATTAATGAAATATTGACATAATTGATGTTATAAACACCTAAATAAATGTAATTTGAGACTTCTTATGAATTCCACTAATATTCTAGGTTACTATGATATATTAAAGTTGATTTAATCAACTTAGTTCGAACATATAATTCTTTTATGACTTTCACAAAAATCATATATCAAATAGTGTCAAAATTGACACAAAATAGTTTTTAAATCAAATATTATATTATTAATTGTTATTTTATTCCTAAAAATCTAAGGTTCGGCCAAATGACTTAGATAAGGATATATATATTAATAATAAACAATTTGGGGTTCCTTTGGCATGTTATAGTAAGTGTATTAACCATATAGTGAAAGAAAACAAAAAGACATGGTAAAAGTTAAATTATTTAACTTAGAGTTAAATCTAATTGATAAGGTTAAAATAATACCCTAAACTTGTCTAAATTCTATTGGTTGATAGGATTTCGACCCTTACCCACTTTAGCTTCTAAATAAGACCCTTTGGAACCATTATAAACCGATTTTGACTTTAATATAAAATAATATTTTGAGATATTCCTAAGGTGCCCCTCTCCTCCCTTATAAAAGGGCACCTCCTCCCCCTCCTCCTCACACCAATTTGAGCACTCAAGCTCAGCCAACCCCTGCCATTTTCTCCTCTCCACTTCCCTAGAATAATCCTAGAGGTCCTGGTCTTCTTAAAAGACCAATCTTAGTTCCCTAAGTGGAGGATTCAAAGAGGCGTTCCAAAGAAGAGGTAATATCCATTACCGATCTTTTCAATTTCTTTCTTCTTCAACTTCTTCTTCTTTAGTTGTTTCATGATAAAGTAATAACATCAGTATTACTTACATACTGATATGTTATTATAAATATTAAACAACCCTAATTCACCTTCTATCCATCCTACGGAAAAATGAAATCACCGCGCGTGCGTACGTACGGAATACCGTCTCCACGCCGTGGTGTAATCTATTTTCCACCATCACTTTACAAGGATGGGTATAATGGTGTAATGAGTAACTATTTATGATTATTATAAAGTAATATTGATACTGAAATAATATATATATACTCCAATACAGTTCCACGATCATAGGAACGATATCATCACTCGTGCGTACGTACGGAATACCGTCTCCACGATGTGATGCGACTCGTTCTACATGATCATCATTACATAGTAATTATATAAATGAATTGAATGAATAAATATGATATATGTTACACTAATACCATTCTGGATATAAGTTATATATAACCTTAAAATAAGAATAATAATTTATTCGGCAAAACACGCATAAGAACAAAAGGAAATAATGACCCGAGTAACAAGTAACAATGAAATATTACTAACAAGAAGCTAAGTATATGACCATATATGATATCATATCAATATCTATGATTCTGGAATAAGTCAATAACATTATTTAAACCATTATACAGGAGCTTTGGACACGTACAAAGCAAATCGGACCTAAGGTAAGGGAAATATCACAATCTCATTTTTATCCGAGATTGTTTATTCGTAAGTACTTACTGGGGTGTATTTTATCATCCACATCCATGTTTCATCAATATGTAATATTATTTCCATCCACCTACAATTGTTTAAATCCATTTTTACCCTTCGGTGAGTTTTTAGTAATATGTATGAAAGGAATCTTTTCTCGTTTTTCGTACGAGGTACTTTTTGACTTTTCCGACAAAAGTACGAAGAATGTTTTTTTTAACTTATACGGCATGAATGGATTTCTAAAAAATTATTTCCAAGAAGCTTCCTTTACAAGTATTCAAGTTTATTTTTAATCAACTTCTTTTATTTTAAAATTGTATGACATGTTAAGAAAGGAAAAGTGTTTTTGAAGTAGAAAGGATATTTTCCTCAAGAATGAAGTTCAAGTATTTTATCAAAATTATTTTCCATCTAAGATAATAAAAGGGTTCTGTTTTTACCCCTATTATTACATGGATTTGATTATGTTGTGATGGAAACATTTTTATGAATTCCTTTATCTTATATGAATTGTTTTATGATGTCATGTTGTTTAAGAATCCCATTTTTATTACATGGGTTATGCGATAATGTATGATTTATGATTATGTGGCACACATAAGAAAGGATTCATTATAAGATGGGTGGGACCTATATCTCCCTCCAATGCATTGGGTAAAGATTTTATATCTCATGAGATAGACATGGCTGGAACGGTAGGTTATACCGGTTCAGTGAAACAGGACCTGAAACGAGGGTGACTCGGTTCAGAATGAGACTCTGTCCACTAAGATAGTCTTGGCAATGAGTCATGACTAACAAGAAATGATTTTCCATGATTATGTGTGCATGACACAAAGTTTCAAGTTTCATTTTTATGATAATGGGGATCTCATTTTCACTTCTATGATTTATTCCATGTTAAGATATTATGATCTCTTTTGCAGGTTTTGATTTTCAAAAAGATATGATATGTTTTTTATTTCCTTTATTTGCCCTTGCTGAGAATTTGAGCTCACTCTTTTATGTTTTCTTTTCCCCAGGTCAGGAAGATGGATATTAAGTAGAATATGCTAAAAGGGACCCTAGATATGATGAAATAAATGGGAGACACTGTAGAAGATTTATGAACCAGTTGTTTATGTTTCCCAGTTTCTAAAGACACTATACCTATACGATCCTTTGTGGTTTTGTCATATGTTGTAATAAGTGTGCTTCAATTTTGAAGTATTAACAATGTATGTAAAGTATGGGTCGTTATAGTTGGTATCAGAGGAAAGGTATAGTCAACCTTTGGAAACTAGCATGTGAAAGCCTTCGTAAGAACCCTAAGGATAAGTCTAAGAATAGAACACAATCTTAGTGTTTTAGAAATGGCCATGAATACCCTAGGATAAAACCTTAAGTGTGAAATTTTATCCTTGATTATGTGGTTTTCCTATTATAATTAGTGTTGCTCACACTATTCTTCTTGGTTTTAGTCAATGGCTGGAACCCGAAGGAACCGTGTTAATGCGGAATGCGATGGGCAATGCAATGATTGTCCCCCTGAGCAACCAAACGATATGGGAGATGGAATGAAAAATCTTGTAGCCATGCTCACACAACTTTCTCAAGCTATGAATCATGCAGGACTTCCAAACGAGCAAAGGAAGGAGCAACATTCTGTTGAATCCTTCATGAGGCAGCGTCCACCTTCTTTCAGCGGGTCTATTGATCCATTAGTTGCTGAACAATGGATTAGTACTACTGAAAAGATATTTTCAGTTCTTCAATGTTCTGAGCATGATAGTGTCATCCTAGCAGTGTATCGTTTGGAAGGAGATGCTGATCAATGGTGGAATCTTATTAAGAATACGAGGCAAAGGGATGAAATTGAGTCTATGGAATGGGACGAGTTCAAGAACTTATTTTTCAATAAGTACTTCCCCCGTATTCTCCGAACAAAGATGGAGAAAGAGTTTCTTGAACTGAAGAAAAGGGATGATGAATCTGTTGGTACCTATGAAGCAAATTTTACAAGACTTGCAAGGTACGCTTCTGGTATTATTATCCAACCTGAGAGTAAGATCGATCGATTCTTTAGTGGCTTAAAACCAAGTCTTCGAAGGGCGTTAGCCATAAGGGACTTCAATAGCTACGAGGAAATCATTCGATGTGCTCTCAAAGTCGAGATGGAGATTGGAGTAACCCATCAGTCACATGGGTTTGATAAGAAGAGGAAGATGGAATTCAAAGAAAAATCTAAAGAGCACACTGAAAAGAAGATGAACTTTCCCTTATGCTCAAAGTGTGGAAAGAAACATGGAGGGAGTTGTCTTAAAGGGACAAGTAAATGTTTTAAATGTGTAAAGGAAGGTCATCGGGCATTTGAATGTCGCGATAATGGGAAGAAGATGTCTAATGATGCAAACAAAGGAAGGGATACACAGAATGAACCTACTACACTTCAATGTTTCAAGTGCAAGGAGATGGGGCATTATGCCAATCAATGCCCAAATCCAAGGGTTGATGATGATGGCCGACGTCAACAAAATCTTAAGGCTAAAGACAAAGGAAAGTCACATGCAATTTCTATCAGCGATGTGGAGTACGATAACGAAGTGGTGAAAGGTACACTTACCATCCACTCTAAAGTAGAAAATGTTTTATTTGATTCTGGATCCACCCACTCTTTTATTTCTAAAGAATTTTCTAAGGGTATCACCATATTACCTCAACAATTAGATGTTCAGTTAGCTGTGACAACACCTAATGGCACAACAGTCGCATCAAAAGTTTATAATTCTTCTCCGATCGAAGTTTGTGGGAAAGTGCTTCCTGCAAATCTTATGATCCTTCCTTTTGTGGAATTTGATGTGATTCTTGGCATGGATTGTCTTTCTCTACATGGAGCTCATATCAATTGCCAAAGAAGGGAAGTCACATTTCATATTCCAGATCAATCTACGATCGTCTATCGATGCAAGGATGAATATAACCTTCCAGTGGAAATTTCTTCCATCTTATGGGTATTGATTCCACTAAATGAAGGTTTTTTATCTCAAATGGTTGGTGAGAAACTCACGATTAAGAATATGACCATTGTACGGGAGTTTGATGATGTCTTTCCGGAGGAATTACCGGGTCTTCCACCAAATCGTGAAGTTGAGTTTTCAATAGAACTCGTACCGGGTGCTTTGCCTATTTCAAAGACACCTTATAGAATGGCCCCAATTGAGTTGCAGGAATTGAAGAAGCAACTCCAAGAGAATCTTGATAAGGGATTCATACGCCCTAGTGCGTCACCTTGGGGAGCACCTGTTCTATTTGTTAAGAAGAAAGATGGATCAATGAGACTCTGCATTGATTATTTAGAACTTAACAAGATCACTATCAAGAACAAATATCCTCTCCCACGCATTGATGACTTATTTGACCAACTACGCGGAGCTCAATACTTTTCCAAGATTGATCTTCGTTCAGGGTATCATCAATTAAGGGTCAAAAGGGAGGATATACCAAAGACGGCTTTCCGTACAAGGTATGGACACTATGAATTTATAGTGATGCCATTTGGTCTTACTAATGCCCCTGTTATCTTCATGGATCTAATGAATAGAGTCTTTAGAGACTATCTTGATCAATTTGTGGTAGTTTTTATAGACGATATTCTTGTCTATTCAAAGAGCAAGGAAGAGCATGAAGATCACTTGAGAATTATATTGAAGACCCTGAGAAAGGAGAAGCTTTATGCTAAATTTACCAAGTGTGAATTTTGGATTCAAAAAGTTGCATTTTTGGGTCACATAATCTCAAAAGAGGGGATATCTGTGGATCCATCAAAAACAGAGGTTATCGAAAGATGGTCAAGACCAACAACAGTAACTGAGATCCGAAGTTTTCTTGGTTTGGCTGGATATTATCGACGTTTTGTAAAAGATTTTTCACAATTATCTAATCCACTCACCAAGTTGACTCGGAAAGGAGTTAAGTTTGTCTGGACAGAGGAATGTGAAGAGAATTTCAAGGAGTTGAAAAGAAGGTTATCCAGTGCACCTGTGCTCACACTGCCTTGTAGTGGAGAAAGGTTTGTGATCTACAGTGATGCATCCAAGAAGGGATTGGGGTGTGTTCTTATGCAAAATGATATGGTGATAGCTTATGCCTCACGACAGTTGAAAATCAATGAGCAAAATTACCCAACACATGATTTGGAGTTGGCTGCGGTAATCTTTGCATTAAAGATTTGGAGGCATTACCTTTCTGGTGAAAGGTGTGATATTTATACTAATCATAAAAGTTTAAAGTATATTTTCACACAAAAGGAGCTGAATATGCGTCAAAGAAGATGGTTGGAGCTGATTAAGGATTATGACTGCTCAATCCATTACCACCCTGGGAAAGCAAACAAGGTGGCAGATGCATTAAGTCGACAAGACCATGCTAGTTTATCCATGATCAGGATCACAAAAGATCCAATATTTATGGATTTACAAAGGATGGATCTTGGAATTATAATGGAAGGGGAAAAATCTTATCTTTCTCAAATGAATGTTCAACCATCTATACATGCGAAGATTAGGGAGGCACAGAAAGAAGATGTCGAGTTACAAAAGAAGGTGAGAAATGTTCCTGAATTCAACCTTGATTGTGATGGGGTAATAAAGTTCAGGAATCGGGTTTGTGTTCCTCCCATTCCCGAATTAATGAAGGAGCTGCTGGATGAGGCTCATAGTTCTTCATTCTCTATTCATCCTGGAAGCACGAAGATGTATAGGGACCTGAAAGAGTACTTCTGGTGGGATGGCATGAAAAGAGATGTTGCTGAATATGTCTCTCGATGCTTGGTTTGTCAACAAGTTAAACCTGAGAGACAGAGGTCTAAGGGGATGTTACAACCATTACCCATACCCGAATGGAAATGGGAAAACATCACTATGGACTTTGTCACAGGACTTCCAAAAACATCCAAAGGCAATAATGCTATTTGGGTCATAGTTGATCGTCTTACAAAGTCTGCACACTTCATTGCTATTAGAGAGGATTTCTCTCTAGATCAGCTTGCCAAGATATATGTAAAGGAAGTGGTAAGATTGCATGGAGTACCACTTTCTATTATATCTGATCGGGATCCGAGATTTACCTCGAAGTTCTGGCGAAGTCTTCAGCATACTCTGGATACAGAGTTGAGTTTCAGCACTGCTTATCATCCCCAGACAGACGGTCAGTCTGAGAGAACAATTCAAACCCTAGAAGATATGTTGAGAGCTTGCTCTATGGATTTCAAGGGAGGTTGGGATCAACACCTACCTTTGGTGGAATTTTCTTATAATAATAGCTTTCACTCCAGTATTCAGATGGCTCCTTATGAAGCTCTCTATGGAAAGAAATGCAGGACTCCAACTTGATGGGATGAAGTTGGGGAAAGAAAGCTATTAGGACCTGATCTCGTTGATGAAATGGAAGAAAAGGTTAGATCTATTCAACAACACATAAGAGCAGCTCAGAGTCGACAGAAAAGTTATGCCGACAACCGAAGAAAAGACCTAGAGTTTGAAGTGGGTGATAAAGTTTTCTTACGAATATCTCCCTGGAAGAGGGTTATGAGATTTGGAAAGAAGGGGAAGTTGAGCCCTAGATATATCGGTCCTTTCGAAATACTGGATCATGTTGGGAAGGTAGCTTACCGATTGGCGCTTCCACCGAATCTCTCTCAAGTTCACGATGTGTTCCATGTATCTCTCCTGAGAAAGTACATACCAGATCCTTCACATGTACTCAGCTCAGAAGTTGTACCGCTGGAGCAAGATCTTTCTTATGAAGAACAGCCGATAGAGATTCTGGATCGTAGCGAAAAAGTCCTACGAAACAAGACCACTCGATTGGTGAAAGTTTTATGGAGGAACCACCAACTTGAAGAAGCTACGTGGGAGCTTGAGGATATGATGAGGGAGAAGTATCCTCATCTGTTTGTTACAAAGTGACGAATTTCGAGGGTGAAATTCTTTTTAAGGGGGGTAGAATGTAACACACGAGACTTTTATGTTATATAAATCATCAAAGGAATCTTTTTCTACACAACACTTGCTTGGCTTGCCTTACACGCAATCGCGACCTTCCTCGATAGCTTGCATCGTACGCAATACCGAGTTTCACTAAACAACAATATGCTATTAAAACTAGCCGTTATAAATAGTAATAACCACTTTTTGAAATTTTATAAATTTTATTTTTCAAAATGGACTTCATTTTTGGACTCAGAATATCGAAATTAGCCTAGGGTGAAATTTTGGTATTTTTCTGAAAACTTTCAATTTTTGATGAATAGTGAAACCACTAAGTGGTAGGTTAAAAACTGAATTTTGCATAAAACTTAATTTTACCTCTTCTGTGAATGGAATTTCGAAAATCCGACAGACACGGTTGATATCAGTAAGTAAAATGTGGTTCAATGAGATAAAAATAATTTTTTGGTGAATAGTAACTTTTTATTTTTTTTACCGCGGTTAATAGTAAATAGGGTAACTAAGGGTAAATATGATATTAATATTACACTAACACATGTACTAATTCTATTGGACAAGTGTAATTCGACCAAAAACAAACCTAGGAATAAAATATGACCATTTAGGCCCACTTGGATTAGATTAGGACATTTATTATTAATTTATTTAAAGAAGGGTTAAAATAGTTAAAATCAAAGTTTAATAAGTAAATCATTTTTAATATGGGGTTATACATAAGATAAATTCGACTATAAATATTCATTAGAAAGATAAAAATATTTCCTACATAATGGTGTTTTATTTGTAATTTTTAGACATTAAATAATTTAATTTATTTATGACACAATGATGATACAGTAATTATCTTATTAATGAAATATTGACATAATTGATGTTATAAACACCGAAATAAATGTAATTTGAGACTTCTTATGAATTCCACTAATTTTCTAGGTTACTATGATATATTAATGTTGATTTAATCAACTTAGTTCGAACATATAATTCTGTTATGAGTTTCACAAAAATCATATATCAAATAGTGTCAAAATTGACACAAAATAGTTTTTAAATCGAATATTATATTATTAATTGTTATTTTATTCCTAAAAATCTAAGGTTCGGCCAAATGACTTAGATAAGGATATATATATATTAATAATAAACAATTTGGGGTTCTTTTGGCATGTTATAGTAAGTGTATTAACCATATAGTGAAAGAAAACAAAAAGACATGGTAAAAGTTAAATTATTTAACTTAGAGTTAAATCTAATTGATAAGGTTAAAATAATACCCTAAACTTGTCTAAATTCTATTGGTTGATAGGATTTCGACCCTTCCCCACTTTAGCTTCGAAATAAGACCCTTTGGAACCATTATAAACCGATTTTGACTTTAATATAAAATAATATTTTGAGATATTCCTAAGGTGCCCCTCTCCTCCCTTATAAAAGGGCACCTCCTCCCCCTCCTCCTCACACCAATTTGAGCACTCAAGCTCGGCCAACCCCTGCCATTTTCTCCTCTCCACTTCCCTAGAATAATCCTAGAGGTCCTGGTCATCTGAAAAGACCAATCTTAGTTCCCTAAGTGGAGGATTCAAAGAGGCGTTCCAAAGAAGAGGTAATATCCATTACCGATCTTTTCAATTTCTTTCTTCTTCAACTTCTTCTTCATTAGTTGTTTCATGATAAAGTAATAACATAAGTATTATTTACATACTGATATGTTATTATAAATATGAAACAACCCTAATTCACCTTCTATCCATCCTACGGAAAAATGAAATCACCGCGGCTGCGTACGTACGGAATACCGTCTCCACGCCGTGGTGTAATCTATTTCCCACCATCACTTTACAAGGATGGGTATAATGGTGTAATGAGTAACTATTTATGATTATTATAAAGTAATATTGATACTGAAATAATATATATATACTCCAATACAGTTCCACGATCATAGGAATGATATCATCACTCGTGCGTACGTACGGAATACCGTCTCCACGATGTGATGCGACTCGTTCTACATGATCATCATTACATAGTAATTATATAAATGAATTGAATGAATAAATATGATATATGTTACACTAATACCATTCTGGATATAAGTTATATATAACCTTAAAATAAGAATAAGAATTTATTCGGCAAAACACGCATAAGAACAAAAGGCAATAAAGACCCGAGTAACAAGTAACAATGAAATATTACTAACAAGAAGCTAAGAATATGACCATATATGATATCATATCAATATCTATGATTCTGGAATAAGTCAATAACATTATTTAAACCATTATACAGGAGCTTCAGACACGTACAAAGCAAGTCGGACCAAAGGTAAGGGAAATATCACAATCTCATTTTTATCCGAGATTGTTTATTCGTAAGTACTTACTGGGGTGTATTTTATCATCCACATCCATGTTTCATCAATATGTAATATTATTCCCATCCACCTACAATTTTTTAAATCCATTTTTACCCTTAGGTGAGTTTTTAGTAATATGTATGAAAGGAATCTTTTGTCGTTTTTCGTACGAGGTACTTTTTGACTTTTCCGACAAAAGTACGAAGAATGTTTTTTTTAACTTATACGGCATGAATGGATTTCTAAAAAATTATTTCCAAGAAGCTTCCTTTACAAGTATTCAAGTTTATTTTTAATCAACTTATTTTATTTTAAAATTGTATGACATGTTAAGAAAGGAAAAGTGTTTTTGAAGTAGAAAGAATATTTTCCTCAAGAATGAAGTTCAAGTATTTTATCAAAATTATTTTCCATCTAAGATAATAAAAGGGTTATGTTTTTACCCCTATTATTACATGGATTTGATTATGTTGTGATGGAAACCTTTTTATGAATTCCTTTATCTTATATGAATTGTTTTATGATGTCAGGTTGTTTAAGAATCCCATTTTTATTACATGGGTTATGCGATAATGTATGATTTATGATTATGTGGCACACATAAGAAAGGATTCATTATAAGATGGGTGGGACCTATATCTCCCTCCAATGCATTGGGTAAAGATTTTATATCTCATGAGATAGAAATGGCTGGAACGGTAGGTTATACCGGTTCAGTGAAATAGGACCTGAAACGAGGGTGACTCGGTTCAGAATGGGACTCTGTCCACTAAGATAGTCTTGGCAATGAGTCATGACTAACAAGAAATGATTTTCCATGATTATGTGTGCATGACACAAAGTTTCAAGTTTCATTTTTATGATTATGGGGATCTCATTTTCACTTCTATGATTTATTCCATGTTAAGATATTATGATCTCTTTTGCAGGTTATGATTTTCAAAAAGATATGATATGATTTTTATTTCCTTTATTTGCCCTTGCTGAGCATTTGAGCTCACTCTTTTATGTTTTCTTTTCCCCAAGTCAGGAAGATGGATATTAAGTAGAATATGCTAAAAGGGACTCTAGATATGATTAAATAAATGGGAGACACTGTAGAAGATTTATGAACCAGTTGTTTATGTTTCCCAGTTTCTAAAGACACTATACCTATACGGTCCTTTGTGGTTTTGTCATATGTTGTAATAAGTGTGCTTCAATTTTGAAGTATTAACAATGTATGTAAAGTATGGGTCGTTATATAAACCCAACCTACATCTTATTAATATTCAATAAAAACCTTGTATAAATTAATTAATCTTAATTTTTCTATATATACCCCTCCCATGGTTCTTAAATCTCTTAAGAAGCTCCTAACAAGATTTTAAAAACACCATATCAAGGTAAGGGATCTTCTCATTCTACTCTTTATTAAAGCATCTTATTTAAATTATGCCTTTTGTTTTCCAATATTTGATGTTGGGATATGTTTTCACACATACCACTTATAATAATTATAATTTCCAAGTGACGATATACCCCATTCACTCTCATTTAAGACATCTATTTATCTTTATGTACCCCAGTTATGCTGCCGAAATTGTCATGTGATTTTCAGTGCCAAACATTTTTATAGTGAATACACTTACCCATTTCCACTCAAAGGAATTAACCTAGTTATACCCTTAATCATTGATTGGGAATTTATATGTATGTAACCCTCACTCCTTAATCATGGTGTTAAAATTAATGAATTAAATCCTTATGTTATATGATATATGTGGTATACTTATGCATTTATATGATCTGATAGTGACGGTTAGACCCAAAATTATATTGCCCTATAATGCATTGGGTAATTTTTTTATCCCATGAGATTCCATTTATGGTTCATGGGGGGGGGTTATCTTAAAAATATTATGTTATATTTTATTGTAATTTAGCATTGGATTTTGATTATATTGACATGTTTTATGTTGTTTCCACATTCCCATGTTTTCATTATGCTAGTATGCAATATCATGCCTCATTTTTCAAGATTATGATTCTAACCCCATATATGTTACATTGGTATTCCACTTATCTCACATTTACAACATTACCATATTATATTATTTTTTTATTCCCTTAATGGATTTATATCTCACCACTTTCTCATGATTGTCCCCATGTTATCCTATGTAGTTTTAGAAGAATGATTAAATTTTAGGAACATGTAAAGGAATCTTTCAATAATTTCACTATATTTCTATTTAATATTTTTATTCTATGCACCTAATTTACCAAATACAGTAGGCTTCAATATTTTTTGGGGTTTTATTATGTGAACCTATATGTAGTAATTCTTGAATCAAGGTGTAATAATTTATAGGTTTTCATAGTTGGTATCGGAGAAAAATCAAGTTATTTTTTGGATTAGTGTTAGAAAAATCTAGTTAAATACTTAAGGATAAGAATAAAAATATGAAAATATTCCTAATTTTTGGTAATTTATAGAGTAAGCGGTTTCCAAGAAAATAAATACTTGTATGGTTACTAAAATTGGATGCGGCTCTAGCACAAACATACCTAGAGCTAATAACATAGAAAAGGGTGCATTGAGCTAGACTTGAAAATCACCTTGTGCATGAGAATAGGGCTTTATTCACACTTAGTTTGACCCTTTTTTATAGATATTATTTGGTATATTAAAAAGTTTTTTATGAACCATCATGAAGTGAACAAAATGACCATATGATTCGATATTAGGAAATATATCATCAAAAAACATATATTGAAACCTAGAAAAGGAATGTATATATATTTTTATTTATCCCTTAATTTTCATTGTTTCCCATTTATGAATTTAATAAATAAAAAATTCTCACCCTGAATTTTACTATTATTTCTTGTTAATGGACAAAAATTGGAGGAACCGAGTCAACAACCAATGTGAGGGGAAATGAGGTGATTTCACAAATGAGAAGCCAAACTTGATTAGAGAAAGATTCACAAACATAATGAAAATACTATCTCAATTGACTCAGGTTATGACTAGAAACCTAAATTAAAAGGAATTATGAAACCCCCCTAAAAATATCTAGTTGAAATTGAGATAATTATGTGAAAAAGGACTCCAAATTTCCATGGATATTTTGATCCTTTAATCATTAAATAGTGTATCAACTCCATTGAAAATATATTTTATTTTCTTAAATTCGATGAGAAAGATAATGTCATACTGACTATTTAAAAAATGGAATGAGAGGTTTATAAATGGTGTAATTTGGTAAAAATACAAATCCTAATTAGGATATCGAAGTGATGGAGTGGAAGGAACTCTAGATTAAAAAAAATATTTTCCTTGCAGTCTCTGACTGAAAATTGAGGGGGAGTTCCTTTTCCGTAATAAAAAGGAGGATGCATCCATAACGACATGTAAAGAAAACTTCACAAGGCTCTAATGATATGCCTCCAAATTTGTGATTACCCATATTGTAAAGTTGAATCATTCTTTGGTGGGAAATATTCGAGTCTCTAAAATGCCTTATCTGTTTCAGGATTTTACAGGTATGATGAAATTATCTTTTTTTCTCTCAAGAATGAGATGGATATTAACAAATCTCAGTTGTATCATAGGTATGGAGATAAAAATTGGAGTATGGAATTTAATTTTGGAAGTGTGATGGATAAATATCATGGGGGAAAGAAACTAAAAACCCCCCTTGTCAAAAGTGTGGGATGAAGTATCTTGGAAACATCCTCAAGGGGAAAGAAAATTATTTAGGTGTGGGGAGGAGCGGAACTTAGGTAGTGATTTACAATAAATGAAACCCACTAATTATATAGAATAAATTAATTCTGTGGTCAGCCATTAGATAATTTTATTCAACTAAAAGGACCAAGGAAACTATGCGAATCAAGTCCCTATCCAAGGGTTTTCAAGGAAAACTGACAAAAACAACCTCTAAGGCCTACAGAGAAAGGGCAATCTTATTCCATCACAACAAGTGAGGTGGATCTTGAAAATTAAGTGGTGATAGGTATGATAGTTTTTCATTTAATAATAGAGAAAATAATTTCTGATTTTGGTTCTATGATTATTTCATGTCACATAAGTTTAGTAGCACTATTCAAAAAACACCTGAAAACATATAAGTTGAGTTATCGATGAAGATGTTGAAGGGGTCAATTGTGTTATCCCAAGCCTATAACGTATCCCCTATCCATAGTTTTGTGCTAAAATTCCCCATAAACATTGTGATGCTTTTTTTTAATTTTATACAATTATAGGTATTTATTAACTTTCATTACATAAAGAAAATATAAATTTATGAGAGAACGAAATCACCCTTTGTATCATAAATCATCCTCTAATTCTATAATAGTTTATTCAGGAGGATTAATCTCCCTTATTATTATCATATCAAGTATATATATTATTCCCCTATGAGAATGCATATCTTGCTTAAATTATTTAGGCTATGGGGGTGACCATCCTTGAAGACATGCCCCTTGTAAGGGAATATATTATGGTGTCTCCCGAAGAATTTCTTCATCATAATCCCACACAAGAGGTCAAGGTATTAATCAAGATTATACCCATTTCTATTCTAATATCCAAGACTCCATATAGAATGTATATTTTTAAACTATAGAAGATAAAGATAAAATTAGAGGAGTATCTAGATAAAGGTTTAATATTCCCAAGTGCTTCACCAAGGGTTGTAACGATCATCTTCTTAAAAAATATGTATTGTTTAGTATGCCTCTGCATTTATTATCGTGATTTCAAAAATAGCATGATAAAGGATAAGTATCCTCTACAATGGATTGATGGATTGTTATATTAGATATGTGAAGCACAAAACTTCCCTAAGGTGGATATTTGGTCAGGATATAATCAATTAAATTTCAATAATGAGGATATCCCCAAGACTAATTTATGTAAAATGTACGGATGATATGATTTCATAGTAATTCCATTTGACTCAGTAATTATCCATAAATTTTCATGGACATGATGAATGGAGTCTTTATGTATTAGCTTGAAAAAGTTGTGGTAGTATTTATGGATGATATTTTTATCTACTCCAAAAGAAAGAAGAAACATGAGGAGCATCTGAATGACACACCAAATACTTTTTAAAAGGAAAATTTGTTTTTTCAAGATAGTATATGTGAGGTTTTGGATGGAGAGAGTAACATTAATGGTGCATGCTATCACCAGTAAAGGGATATATGGATCCTTCAAAACAAAGACAATTGAAGGATGAAAAATAAAAACATATGTGGAGAAAATCTATAGTTTCCTTGGATTAGCATGGTTCTATCATCGACTTGTGAGAAACTTCTCATGATATTCAAGCCCACTAACCAAGATAAATTGGAAGCGTGTAAAGGTTTTTTAGAATAATTAATGATAAGAGAAATTTAAAGAGTTGAAGGAGAGGTTAATCACTACAGCTATGCTCACATTACCCACAAGTGGGGAGGGTTTTTTATCTATAGTGATGCATATAAAAAGGGTTTGGGTTTTGTACTCATGGAAGATGAAAAAGTGATAGACAATAATTTATTACACTTCACAATCAATGATTATATCTTTTCAATGCATGGTATAGAATATGCTATAGTTATCTTCATGCTGAATATTTGGTGATGTAATATCTATAGGGATTAGTCTGATATATATATAGAATATAAAATTCTTGAGTATAAATTCACACTAAAGTATCCTAAGATGCACAAAAAGTGGTGGTTAGAGATGATCATAGATTGATATTTTCCAATCCATTACCATTATGGGAAATAAAACCAAGTGGAAGATGCTTTGAGTAGAAAGTATGTTACAAATATATCTATGGTGAGGATTATAAGGGATCCAAATTTTTTTGACATGAAAATTATTGATATGGGGATAATGAAAGGATCTTCATAATATCATTCTAAAATAACTAATCAACCATGAATTATTGAGAGGACTAAAGAGGCCTATAAATATAATAGGTTTATACAGAAGAAGGTAGAAAATATTTTGGAGTTCAACATTTCAAAAAATGGAATTATAAGCACTGAAACCTGGATATGTGTCCAATAAAAACTATATCTATAGAGGGTTATTCTTGATGATTCATATATCTCATCCTATATTCATGAAGGAAGAAGTAAGATGTATAGATATTTGAAGAAAAAATTATGGTGGGATAACCTGAAGGGGATATTGCAAATTTCTATGTCGATACTTGATATGAAAACATTTCAACCCAGAAAGAAAGAAGTATAAGGGTATGATACATAAATTTCCCATACTAGTATGAAAATTGGAAATCCTAACCATGGATTTTATTGCAGGTATTTCTTGGAAACTTGAAGGCAATCACACCATCTAGGTGGTAGTCAATCACCTTACGAAGTTTAAAAAATAATTTCTATAAATGAGGATTTCCTTCTTGAACAACTCACCAAGATATATATAATTGATGTGGTAAGAATTTATGGAGTTCCACTCTCTATTTTTTCTGATTGAGTTATGAGGTTTACCTTAAGGTTTTAGGGAATCCTTTATTAAGTGTTGGAAATAAAAATGAGCTTCAATATTTCTAATCACCCTCAGATATACGGTCAGTATAAAATAACCATTCAAATTATGAAGGGTATGCTGAGATCATGCTCAATTCATTTTTAAGGATGTTGGGACAAACAAATTCTTCTATTAGAGTTTTTATATAACAACAATTTCTATTATAGCATTAAAATGGCATCTTATGTGGCTATTTATAGGAAGAGGAGTTAGACTCCAGCATGCTGGGATGAACTTGGAGAGCAGAATTTAATGGGGAACCATCTTATCCAAGATATTAAATATAACATTCAAACCATTCAGCATCATAGGAAATCTACATGAAGTCGATAAAAAATATATGTATAGAATAATCAATGAGATCTGGAGTTTGAGGTTAGATATAATGTTCCATCATATAGAAACATGAAAGAAATCCTTGAAGTTTGGGAAGAAGTGAAAGCTTAGTCCTTAATTCATAGACCCGTTTCATATCCGTGATCACATCAGAGTGGTGGCCTATCGACTAGAACTACCATGTAGACTATCTAAAGTAAATGATGTGTTCCATATATCCCTATAGAGAAATTTCATACTAGACCCCTCACATATACTAAACCCAAAGGTGGAACCATTGAAGAAAGATCATTCATAAAAGGATCATCCAGTAAAGATCATAGATCACAAAGAGAAAGTTATATGAAACAACACAAATCACCAAGTTAATGTGTTGGGGAAGAACTACAAATCTGAGGAAGTAACATGTGAACCAAAATTAGTGATGAAACAATAATACCCTCATATTTTTTTATTAAATAAAACTAAATTTTTAGCATGAAATTTATGAAGGGGGAAGAATGTAATGACTATAAATTTTATAAAAGAAATTCCATTTTTAAATATGATAATATGTTATCAAGAAATTGAATTATAAAAAACACATACACTACTTTTTTTTTATTTTGGACTATTATAAGATATATCATGTCTAATTTAATAGACCATTGAGCATCATAACCATTTACAATATAGCCATTGTATAGTGACCATTAGGAATAGTATATTAAACGTTGGGATAAATTCCAATTGATAATGAAGTAAGGATTGATGACCTGGAATAGTGGGATCATACCCTATAAATCTCATTTATAAGAGCATAAAAAGGAGACAATAGTGTCATAATTCTCCCTTGACCAAACCCAAGATGAGATTCAATAAAAAAATCATGATAGAAACTATTTATAGGGGAATTTCAATCTCATTGAAATCATGGCTCAAACCAAGTTCGCCGAACCACCCCATGAAAATATCACCATCACACACCTTACACTTATTGAATTCATTGGTGTAATAAAGTTATATGTATCTAGAACGTAACAATATGAATTTTATAACTTTAATTTTCTATAAATTAGTGAATATATTTATCCCCTTTTAAAATTACCTTATAAATGATTTTATTATGAGTTTGATAAAAACTAGACTTTGATATGATGGAACACAATTTTTTTTTGAAAATGCATAGTTTTTATCAAGACTATTTTTTTTAATGAATTAAAGAATTTTTAAAATCAATTATATTTTAATAAAATATAATTATTTAATAATATTTTTTTAATACAAATTATACTATAATTTTATGAAGTAAAAATAATTTTTTTAAGGGTTAAAAACTGTTCCTATAAAAAAATCAGTATTTTTCAATAATTTGATATTTTTGATTTAAAAGAGTAAAATATAATACTCAAGGAATTATTTGGATAAAATAAAAATTATTTTTGAAATCATCATGAAAATATTCATCAACAATGTTTTTTTCAGAATATTTGGATATAGTTAATTTTTTTGTTCAAAATTTAATGTAGTATAAATATAATGTATGTAATAGAAAATCATGGAAGCCCCCAAAGTGATTTAGTTAATCTTATAAATAGTATAAATGATTCAAATTATTTTTTAACTTTAAAATATATTTTTTTGAGTTTATTTTGTTAATTTTATAAACATTTAATGAATCCTCCAAAACCTATATTTTATTTTAAGGTTTTAAAATGAATTCTCTATAAGTGTGACTCACTTCCATAAAACCATGGGTATTATTTTAATGAGTTCAGTTTTTATACTTATAAAATAAGGGAAAACAATCCTCATTAGTAGAAACCATGATAATGTTAGTGGTTTTGATTACATAATAATCTAGAGTCCAAAACCTATGTTTGGAAATTAATATAGAACTATCCTCTATTTTACTATATAATCCCAACCAAAATCCCATTAATTTTCAATAAAAACCCTTGTAGAATGAAATTAATATACCCTTAACAATATATATCTATAACGTCCTGGTCCGGCTTACCATCGAACCGGTGGCTGGACCGGTAGGTCACATGGCCTCAAGTGTGCCTCCCCGTACGCCAGAGGCTGCCGACTAGCATCGAGGGTCTCAGGAGGTGATAATGGGGAGACTATACCCTCATATAAGAGTAACATAACGGTATTATTAGAGTAAATAATATTCAATAGTGGAAGCATTAAAGAATTGAAAGGCAGAAGTAAAAGAAAGGAAATAACCATTTTATAAAAGGCAACAAACGCTAGTTCACAATGCATGCATGTACATATGACGATACAATTATGAAAGAAGGAATCAATACAACATCCTTTAGAAAATATACAAAAAAAGGATAGAAAATCTTGATGGTGATCCCCTAAGCATCCCAAAATCCCTCTTGGTCCTTTCCTCCTAACTCCCCAGGTATAAACAGCACATCACACAACCTAGGTCCTGCAAGCAAGAAGGTCTACTCAGGAACCCCAGTGCAATGGAGGCCCAAGTAGGCTGTGAGATATAAATCTTAGTAGTCTGGAACCACTGGTGTCAAACCCAATCTAGAAAGTGTATAATAACTAAATAGTTATCAGGTATGGAGAAATAAGTAAGCAGAATTACATAAGTAAATAACACCCGTCCAGGTTCCCAAGGGACACCTGACGGTTATACCAGCTTCGGCTCGTTGCTGGTAAAGTAACCTGATCATGTCACTATATATATATATATATATATTTATTTATAAATGCATTTAGATCATAGATGTCATGGGGTAAGAATGCCTCCCACCCATTAGTAGGAAAAATCATCACGAGGTAGAAATGCCTCTCGTCCCTATAGGTCTACTGGAAAGGGGTAAGAATTCCTCCCTTCCATCAATCTAGATTAGTGGGCATGAGGTAATAATGCCTATCATCCCTATAGGTCAACAAGAAAGGGTTAAGAATGCCTCCCTTCCATCAATCGAGATTAGCGGTCATGATTTAAGAATGCCTCTCGTCCCTATAGGTCAACTGGAAAGGGGTAAGAATGCCTCCCTTCCATCACATTCATTCAACCGACCTGGCGTATAACTGCGTCCCACCCAAAAATGTATTTATCACTAGGTGGCCTCAGCATGTGGTCACCTTTATTATACTTCATTTATGTGGCATCAGCGTGTGCGCACTCACAAAACAAGCATGTCTATAGTATACCGCTTATGGAATTACCTCATAAGCATTCAACAAGTCATCCCATATTCACAATCAGTAATATATCTCATTTCTATATAAGTGTCCATAAGCACGTTCATCACAAGTATACTTAAGGCAACTCCTCTTAAGTATTTTGAATAACATCAGCATCATATTTATCACATTTATACTTAAGGCAACTCCTATTAAGTATCTATATCAAGTAATTAACATATTCAATTTACTAACATAACCCATGCCTAATACGTTATCCAAGGGCATGGTCATACCACCCTAGTCCATTCATTTATAGTTTTACTATTTCATCTTAAAGGATATGTCTATCATTCTTTAACCCTTTGATACCTTCTATAGGAAACATGTCATATAGTCTTAAGTCATCCCACTAAGGTTACCATCTTACTCAATTTTCCAAACATGGAAAATTGACCCAAACACAAGTATCATAGCCCTATCATTCTATTTGTCCCAACAAGGAAAGTTCACATACAAAGCATTAGAGAGTCAGCACACAAATCCAGCAGGCAAGCATAAAAAGTCAATCACTACTTTTTATCTTAAAGACAGCGCACCTCTGATCGAGGGGGTTTATTATTAAATCTTTAGTTTAGTGACCAAGCAACCTATTTTATCTTATTCCTTCAATTCACACGATTTACACAAAATCATTTATTCAGAACTAAACTTGCATTATAAAAAATCTAA
Organism: Viscum album; assembly: GCA_963277665.1. Taxonomy (NCBI): domain Eukaryota; kingdom Viridiplantae; phylum Streptophyta; class Magnoliopsida; order Santalales; family Viscaceae; genus Viscum; species Viscum album. The sequence continues at coordinate 1,879,687,904 of OY728137.1, read as the reverse complement.
GGCAGTTTAATATTAAACTCACTATTACTTTCCTTAAATTTAAAGGGCAAGGAGAGGGACCCTACCTCCAGGTGGATCCATCCGTCCAGTCCGGCTCTTGGAGGTTTCTAACTAAGAGCTGCTGCTGCTCCCCAACTAAGCATAAGCACTTTCACAAACATGCAAGGACACCTATCCCCAATGCACACTCCCACATGGCCATGTGAATGCGCAAGAGGATCCTTCCATGCGTGCTTATACACTTATGCCCGTGTCCACTCACATGTGCATGCACTTTTTATATATATACATAGGAAAACCTAGCCCCATACACGTATAAACACTGACATGCCTGAATATAAGTGTAATGGGGGAATATATATATATATATATATATATATATATATATATATATATATATATATATAAATACATACATATGCATGCGCAGGCGAGTCGACTAGACTTTGGCGACTCGAAACCATGCCAAAAACTTCAATGCACTTGAACCAAATCCGGAAACCAAAACCGCCTGTATCTGCCTCGCCTTCGGCAGCGGATGCCCAAAATCAAACCCAAGGGTCCCGAGACAACCTTGGCACAACCCTAGAACAAAGGAAAAATGGGAATCAAGAAACCCCCAATACCTAGGGTTCGAATGAATCCCGCAGGTTGATAGATAAGCCTAAATCCTACTAGAAAAGAAGAGGAGAGGAGGGAGAGAACCATAACTTGGAGATTCGAAGAAGGAACCGGAGGAAATCGGTGGGAGAAAAAGAAGAAAAAGGAGTTCGGGGGTGGATCATCATGCACGGCTCGGGGAGCCCCTCCCTGTGTGTCGTGAGAGTTTAGTGAGGGAGATGGAGAGTGTTTAGATTTAGGTTTTAATTTAATTTATTTTATTTTAATTTTAATTTTAATTAAAATCCTAAACTCACCAAACCGCACGGTTTTACCTGCACGGTTTGCCAAACCGTGCGCAAACTGTGCGGAGTCTACTGCTTCTAAGACACCCATTTCATGGGCTAGGCGCATGGTTTGGGAAACCGTGCACAACCTGTGCGCATGCCACTGCCCACCTGATTTAGGCCGCACTGTTTGGTCAACTCATGCGCCAAACGTGCGCCCTCGGTAGTCCCTTAAAAACTCCGGTCCGACGCTTCCGAAACTTACCGAGTCACTTGGGAAACTCCTCAGGCCTTCTCCCAAGCACAAAACCAAAACAACAAAGCGTTTCAACTCTCAGAATTCTGTTCCAAAGCTTGATATTAAAAACAACCCGTTCAGTAATACAAAAAGTTCAAATTCCTTCGGGTTTTAGTCTGGTTCAAAACACGGGTCATTACAACCTTCCCACCTTAGAACTTCTCGTCCCCAAGAAGCCTTCAGGAACAACGTACACATCAACCAACCTACAAGGGTCGTGAAGCTTCGATCAAATGACCAGGTGGTGTTCATAAACATCTAACACACCCTTAAGAATCCACTAAACCCTACAGTTCTTAAGCCACTAAAACTTGAGCCAACTCTCGTTTCCCAATCGAAACACCAAGACATCTCTTCCCGAGCCCATCTACCTAGAGACACGAACCCATTGTCGTCTTGCCGATCATCCAGCCACAAATACTTCCCACCATAGATTTTTAACATTAAGCAAACCAAATCAAAACTACAGTTCAGACCACCATTGTAATTAACATTTGAAGCACGCCCTAAGCGTTCCCACGACGCTCCTAGCATGATTTTAAACAAATCAAACGGTCGATTCCCCATCGAACTCAAGGCCCAAGTTGATCCGGTTGTTCAAAATAGGCACCGACCGACACAAATCGAACTCGCCTATACCTGACAATGTTCCAGAGAATGGTATGTCACCGACCACATACATTAAACAAGAACCCCGAGTCAAGCCATTTCTGGCTGACTATTTACAAGAACGCTCAACCTAAATGGCCAACGTATTTCAAACAGAACCACAATACCTTTATCTAAGGCACCTTACGTTTAGCACAAACACATTCACCGAAACTTACACCCGAATTCCGATGATGTTTCCAAGATCAAACCATACATGAATCCACACATCCTGCGTTTAATGTTGAAAGAGAACCATCTGATCAATCCCAATGGGTTAAAAGTATTAGTGCAGATAAGACCAATGCTCTCTAAGTGCATCTAGAATGAGTATGAGATAGGGTACAAGCTCACTGATAAATAGAATATAGTAAGAGTTTTGAATGGATTCCAGTTAATTTTACTAGACTATTGGAAGGAAAAACAGTCGAACCTCAACTGGCCGACTTCAAGGAAGGAACTCGGCTTCACCTGCCAACACATCCACACGTTTTAAACTCAAATGTCTTACAGAAATTCAGAAAAGACCAACCCATTTCTAAAGGTATTCTAAGAAGCATCCATTCCACGTGAAAGGAAACATTTACCAGATTCGATGCTACGCGCTCCCAACCTTAGGAGTGTCCTAATCGTCGAAGAGAAAGGTGATAACCTAGCCAAGCACAAGCGCGCTAGTACACAAACTCCGCAATGAAAGTAAAAACCCAACGACCACCCGTCCGAATAGGGGTGTCATTAGAAAAAAAAGTTTCTAACAAGGGACAACGGCACCCGAACAACACCTCACGTCATAAAACCCACGGTAGAATCAAGGCATTAAAACACTAAGGCTGCTACCAACCTTGGGCTAGACCCTTATGAAAATCAAACTTCGACCCTAACGCCGAGACACACGAAACAAAGTCACTAGGCTCAAAATCCAATCATCAATCCACCACTAAAGAAAATAACTCCTATGGAAACACCTACGGTCCCATTCCAAGGCAACTCAATGAGAATCTCAAAACTACCCCTTACACTGGGGTTTCAACGCACCACCATGGGTTCCATTATCAAACACTTAACATTTTATCTCATTTAAACTTTAACCATTTTAATGTTTCAACTACACACCAAAGGAAACCGGAAAGTTTCAAAAAAACTTCCTTTTAAGACATTAATCATTCATAGACATCCAGTCTTTATCAATCGAAAGAGAAAAACAAAACCATTTAAACAAAAGGGCGACCTTCTGGGGTCCCATTCTATCCATCTCTTGTTTTCAAAAGAAAAAACAACCCCAAAGCAATTACTCAATTTTTCTCAATCACCCCAAACCGGGTTATCTCATACAACACTTTTCAATTGACCTACTCGGTTCGAGTTGTACATTTAACAGTTAGCTAAAACCTTTCAATTTCGAAATTAGGCAACATTTTTCATTTAATCATTTCACTATATAGCAAGCCTTTACATTTAATACAGGTTTCCATTTCTAAATTCAGGAAGTTCCCATAAACATCATGGATTGAAAATTGACTCCCCCTTTTCTCAAAACTAGATTCCAACCCAGAATTCAACATGCTCAAAATGGTTTTAATATACGGGTTACCCCTTCCTAGTTGTAAGGTGCCCATACACCTTACAATCGAAAATTGGTTCTCGTTCATTCACAACCCAGGTACAACCAAAGAAAGACATGACATCAAAAGAAGTAAACATAGAACATGCTATATCGTAGAAGCATGTTATAACACATAATCATGGCATATAATCACTTAAGCATATTATACAGGCAGGCTAAGATGCAACTATATGGCATGGAACATGCATGACATGTTAATATCTATGTGCCTAATATGATGCATGGAATGAAACTTTCTTTCCATATCAGGCCAAGGGTGAAATTAAATGAATTTCATAAACCATAAGCAGCAAAAAATACCATAGTCACTCAAGGTAAAACCATATCAACTGTAATAGCAAACAAAATGAACAACAATTCCTAGCCCTAGCCACTTGGTCATTTCCAGTACGTGGGATGATTAGTCCCAAGAACGACTATTAGCCAAGCACCAAAAATTTACAAATCTCCTGTCTACCAACCCAAAATAGTAAGGAAAAAGAAAAGAAACACATCTGATACCACTTTGTAACATCCCGACCCGTCTTACCATCAAACTGGTGGCCGGACCAGTAGGTCACATGGCCTCAAGCACACCTCCCCGTATGCCAGAGGCTACCGACTAGCAGCTAGGGTCTTAGGAGGTGATAGTGGAGAGACTATACCCTCATATCAGAGTAACACAGAGGTATTATCAGATTAAATAATATTCAAGAGAGGAAGAAGTAAACAATTGAAAGGCAGAAGCAAAAGACAGGAAATAACTGTTTTAAAAAAAGGCGGCGAACGCCAGTTTACAATGAATGCATGTACATATGACGATACAGTTATGAAAGCAGAAATCAATACAACATGATTTAAAAAAAATAAAAAAAGGATAGCAAAGCCCGACAGTGATCCCCTGAGCATCCCAAGCTTCCGCTTGGTCCTTTGACCCTAACTCCTCAGGTAAAAACAGCACAACACACAACCTAGGTCCTGCAAGCAAGAAGGTCTACTTGGGTACCCCAGTGCAATGGTGGCCCGAGTAGGGTGTGAGATATAAATCTCAGTAGGCTGGCACCACCGATGTCAAACTCAATCTAGACAGTGTATAATAATTAAATAGTGGGAAGGTATGGAGAAATAACTAAGCAAAATTACATAAGTAAATAACACCTGCCCAGGTTCCCAAGGGATACCTGACGGTTATACCATCTTCGTCTCATTGTCGGTAAAGTAACCTGATCATGTGACCATATATATATATAAATGAATTTTAGATCATAGATGTCATGGGGTAAGAATTCCTCCCACCCATTAATAAAAAAAGCGGCATGAGGTTGAAATGACTCTCGTCCCTATAGGTCACCTAGAAAGGGGTAAGAATGCCGCCCTTCCATCAATTGAGATTAGTGGGAATGAGGTAAGAATGCCTCTCATCCATATGGTCAAATGGAAAGGGGGTATGAATTCCTCCCTTCCATCAATCGACATTAGTGGGCACGAGGTGAGAATTCATCTCATCCCTCTAGGTCAACTGGCAAGGGGTAAGAATTCCTCCCTTCCATGACATTCATTCAACTGGCATGGGGTATAAATGCCTCCCACCCTGCCACGTATTTATCACTAGGTGGTCTCAGCATGTGCTCACCTTTATTATAATTCATTTATGTAGAATCAGCATGTGTGCACTCACAATACAAGAATTTCTATAGTATACCGCTTATGGAATTACCTCATAAGCAGTCAACAAGTCATCCCATATTCAAAATCAATCATATAGCTCATTTCTATATAAGTGTCCATAAGCATGTTCATCACACGTATACTTAAGGCAACTCCTCTTAAGTACTTAGAAAAACATCAACATCATATTTATCACATTTATACTTTAGGAAACCCCTCTTAAGTATCTATATTAAGTAATTAACAGATTCAGTTTACTAACATAAGTCGTGCTCAATACGTTATCTGAAGGCGTGGCCATACCACCCTAGTCCATTCACTTCTAGTTTGACCATTTCATCTTAAAGGGTATGTCTATCAATATTTAACCCTTTGATTCCTTCTAGAGGAAACATTTCATATAGTCTTAAGTCATCCCACTAAGGTTACCATCTTACTCAATTTTCCTAACAAGGAAAATTGACCCAAACACAAGTATCATATCCATATCATTTTATTTGTCTCAATAAGGCAAGTTCACAAACAAAGCATCAAATAGGCACCACAACAATCTAGCAGGCAAGCAAAAAAATTCTATCACTACTTTTTATCTTCAAGATAGCGCACCTCTGATCGAGGGGTTTTATTATTAAATCGTTAGTTTAGTGACCAAGAATCCTCTTTTATCTTATTCTTGAAATTCACACGATTTGCACAGAAGCATTTAATCGGAACTAAACTTGCATAATTAAAATGCTAAGGCAGTGCAATATTAAACTCACAATTACTTTACTTAAATTTAAAGGGAAAAGAGAGGGACCCTACCTCCAGGTGGATCCATCTGTCTACTCTGGATCTTGGCGCTTTCTAAGTAAGAGCCGATGCTGCTCCCCCACTGAGCATAGGCACTTCCACACACATGCAAGGACACCTAACCACTATGTACACACCCGTATGGCCATGGGCATGCGCAATAGGATCCTTACATGCATGCTTATATGCCTATGCCCGTCTCCACTCACCTGCGCATGCACTTTTTATATATATACATAGGCACATCTAGCCCCATACACGTATAAACACAACCATGCATGAATATATGTGTAATGAGGGAAATTATATATATATATAAATACATACCTATGCATGCGTAGGCGAGTCGCCTAGACTTTGGCGACTCGAAACCACGCCAAAATATTCAACGCACTCGACCCAAAGCCGGAACCAAAACCACCCGTATCCACCTAGCCTTCAGCAGAGGATGCCCAAAATCGAACCCAAGGGTCCTGAGACAACCTTGGAAAAACCCTAGACTGAAGGAAAAATAGGAATCAAGAAACCCCCAATACCTAGGGTTTGACCGAATCCCATGGGTCGACGGATATGCTGAGATCAGGCTGGAAAACAAGAGGAGAGGAGGGAAAGAACCTTACCTCGGAGATTATAAGAAGGAAACAGAGTAAATCGGTGGGAAAAACGAATAAAGAGGAGGTTGGGGGTGGAGCGTCGTGCGTGGCTCGGGGAGCACCTCCTTGTGTGTCCTACGGGTTGAGTGAGGGTGAGGGAGAGTGTTTAGATTTAGGTTTTAATTTAATTTAATTTATTTTATTTTAATTTTAATTTAAAACCTAAACTCACCCAACCTCATGGTTTGACCCGCATGGTTTTCCAAACCGTGTGCAAACCGTGCAGAGTCTACTGCCTCCAAAACACCCGTTTCATGGGCTAGGCACACAGTTTGGGAAACCGTGCGCATCCTGTGCGCAAGCCACTGCCCACCTGATTTGGCTGCATGGTTTTGGCCGCACAGTTTGGTGAACCTGTGCGCCAATCGTGTGACCTCTACAGTCCCTTAAAAACTCTGGTCTGGTGCTTCTGAAATTTTCCAAGTCACTTGGGAAACTCCTCTGGCCTTCGCTTAAGCACACAACCAAAACAACAAAGCGTTTCTACTCTCTGAATTCTATTCAAAAGCTCGGTATTAAAAACAACCCCTTTAGTAATTGAAAAAGTTCAAATTTCTTTGAGTTTTAGTCCGGTTCAAAATGCGGGTCATTACAATATCCCTCACATGGTGACCAAAAGATCTTACGAAGCTACAAGCAATCTTTTAGAAGTTCCCTATTAAGGTAATAGATCCTATCCTTCTATACTTTATTGAATATCCTTCTTTAAAATATGACATGAATTTTCCAATTGTTCAAGTTGGGATATGTTTTCAAACTTCCTTCTTACTTTCCTTATGATTTAAAAGTTTTAAGTGACTATTTTCACTCTCATTTAACCATTCAATTAATCTTCATGTAACCCTATTATAATACCTAAATCATCTTGTGATTTTCCATGCCAAACTTTTTTGTGGTTAATACACATCCTCGTTTCCATTCAAAGTTATTTACTTACTTGTACCTATCCTTCATTGATTGGGGATTTTCATTTTTGTAACTCTCACAACCTAACTGTGGGGTTAAAATTGATTAAATACATCCTAATTTTATTTGATCTATGTGGCACACTTACGCTTATACATGATATGAAAGTGATGGGTGGGCACAAAATTATATATCTTTCCAATACATTGGGTAATGTTTTTATTCCATGAGGTACCATGTATGGTGAATATGAGGTTATCCTAATAACATTATATTATTTTTTATTTGAGTTTATCCATGAATTATGGCAATGATGTCATGTTTTATGTTTTTTCCACATTCCCATGCTAACTTTATGCTATCAAGTTACACCATGACTCATTGTTCAAGATTATGATTCTCACCCCTCTTATGATACCTTGATATGACTCTTAGCTCACCCAAACTAGTTTAAATTATTCTGTGTTTTTAATTCCATTACTAGGCTTTAACCACTAGAAAACAAACCTTTAACAATGCTGGCCTTTATAAGTGCTAAAAAATCACTCATAAAAGGTAACCTTTATCAACGTTTTTAGCATTGATAAAGCGTAACCTTTATCAATACTTTTATGTAGCTCTGTTAAAAGGTAAACTTTATCAGCACTGATAAAGGGTACCCTTTTTCATCACTCATAAAAGGCATCTTATATCGGTGTTTTTTTAGTGATGATAATGGTCCAAAATAAAATCAAATAATTAAAAAAACAAACCTTAAAAAAATATTAACAATTTTATTAATTAAAAAATTATTGATAAAAATCCACAAAATGAATATACTAATATATAAATTATAAATATTAATAAATAGTGTATATTAAATATATAGATATTTAGACCAAATAAAATGAAATAATTTAACAAATAAAAATAAAAAATGAGTAAATTAAGAAAAATATTAAACATTTTTTTAATTAAAATATCATTGATAAAAATGAATAAATTTAATATAAATAAATAAATAAATATATATTTTTTAAATATTAATAAATAATTTTTATTAAATATAGATATGTAAATTGAATAAATTGTAATAATTAAAAAAAACGAACAACTTGTAAGAATTATACAAAAAATAAAAATTAATAAATTGAAAAATTAATAATTTTTTAATGAAACAATTAATAATAAAAAGGAATAAGTTTAATAAATAAATAAATATATATATATTAATTATAAATAGTATATATTAAATATGAATATTTAAAAAATGAATAAAATGTAATAATTAAAAAATATTAACATCTTATTCATTTTTAATTTTGTTTTATTTTTCAATTTAACATATATCAAACATGTGTTACATTTATTTTTCATACATATACAAAATTAATGAAAAAATTTTATACAATGCATAAGAAAAAATATTTATGCAACTATTGAAATCTTATTAAAATTTTAGTATATTTTAGAATTTCATTATAACATGACATATTTAATATATTATGTTTCAAATTAGTAAATTTTATATATTTATTTTTAATATTATTACACTTAAGTAATTATTATTTATTTTTAATATTTTTTTAATAATATTTTTTGTTTTTTTTGAATTTTATTATTTTCAATTATTTATTTAAATATATTTATTTACTCTATTTTAGTATTTTTTAATAAGTATTCATCTTTACTTCAATATATATCCATATTTTTTTAATTATTTATATTTAATTAATAAATTGTTTTTTCAATATTTTTAGAGTGTACTCATTTTTAATTATTCAACTTTACTCATTTTTAAAATTTATGTACTTAAAATTATATATTTATTCATAATATTAAAAATAAAATTTTAAATAATTATTTATAAATGTATATGAACTATATTTATAAATTTATATATTTTTAATTATTATTAATAAATAAATATTATTTTTCAAAAAAGTATTTATATAATTTTAAATAAATAATTATATATATTTAAATAATTATAAAATAATTATAATTTTTTTAAATAATGAATACTATATTTATATTTATATTTATATTTATCAATATATATATATATAATTATGAAAATATATACAATGATATAAATATATAAATATATATTTTAAAAGTATTTGTATATTAATAAATAAATAATATTAATATTATAATAAATATATTTAAATAATGAATATATTTAGTATATTTGTATTTATATTTATAATTATATATATTTAATAAATATAAATATATATAATTATATAAATATATGTAATGATATAAATATATTTATAATTCTAAAATTATAATAAATATATTTAAATAATGAATATAGTTACTATGTATTTATTGATTAAATATATATTTAATTATGTAAATATATATAATGATATAAATATATTTTTAATTATAAATAAGTAATTATAAATAAATTTATAAATGTATATTTACTATATTTATAAAATTAGTTATTTATAATTATAAATAAAAAACATAATTTTTCTAAAAAACTATTTATGTAATTATAAATAAATAGATATATATCTAAATAATTATAAAATTATAATAAATAAATATATAATTATACAATTATATGTATATATTTGTTTATTTATAATTATAATTATAAATCTCTTATCAGTGCTAAAGTTTTAGCACTGATAACCCTTAATCTTTATCATCACTAAAAAGAACTGATAAAAGTGTCCCGATCTATATAAAAGAACTCTAAACGAGAATTATTCAATTATAATTCACAAGAAACTGCGAAAATCCTCTGCTACTAGTGCTCCTCATATACGTTCTCTCAGATGAATCAAGGGTAGAATCCATGGTATGTTATTTCTCATTTTCTCTCTCATTGATTGTTTGTTTGGGTTCTATGTTTTTTGTTTTTTCACTATTCTCAACCATAAAGAACCTTTCTTCTATTATCCCATAACTCTAGTCATGTTTGATCTCTCTTATTCTTCCTCATTATTGCCACTATTATCACCACATTCACTCATAGATCTTGTCAAAGTTTTGGGGACTCATTCCTTCCATCATTACAGTCTTTGTGACTTCCCATAGAGAAAGATATTATATTATTGAGTAAGTAAAGGATGTTTGGTTCAGAATATTCTTTTGCCTCAATAAGGGATTCATCCCCTCAATTATTGTAATAGACACTTCATTTATCCAGACATGTTGCTATTACAGACTACAACCAATTGTCCAATTACATACATAATATTTTTTTCAATGGTATTTATTATAATCATTTGAGGTTCGCCAAAAATATTATAGAAAAAAATATGGATTCAGAAATGCTATCTTTAGTTGGAAGGACCATGTTATCCATGTATATTTTTCATGGCTTTAGGCCTCTTTGTGATGTCTCTTAATGACACAAGAGTCTTAATTCCCTCAAACAACACAATTATAGGCCACCATGATTAGTATTTCACATGTTCCTTAATTTTTTAAAAATTATTATACATTTATAGGTATATTTATTTATATAAACATGTTAATATTATATGTATTTCCATTTAATGTAATGTTTTTTATGAAATTTTTGTTCAATCAATGTTGATTCTCACCTTCTATTATTTGATTTTATGGTATTTTCTCTTTTCTGGGTTTTTATTAAAGGGATAACAAATTAATACTTTACTTTAGATAATTATATTTCTAAAATGAAATAAGTTATAAACCATAATTAAAATTTTATTTAAGTTAGTTTTTGAAAATTATTGGGTTTATAGTATACATGGGATAAACATATATTATTTAAATAATAAGTGCAAGGTTTTATTATGTTTTTGAAACAAATATATCTTTATTTTTTTTCTCATTATATGTAAAAAATATTTTGTCATTAAATATATAAACTACTTCATGATTTCATTTAAGGATAAATTAGTCTATATTAATTTCACCATATTTAGATTGCATAGGATATATAATAGTTTGTAATGTATGTATTTTATAGTTTTTTTTTGAAAATAAAGAATTTAATGTTTATTAACCATTGAAATATATTTCTCATGAATTTAAAAATTCAATTCTAATGAAATAACTCATTTATAAAGGTTTTAGGTTGTCTTTGTACATAATCAATGATATTGAATGTTTTTAATTATGTTAGATTTGATAAAACAATGGTTGTATTAAACTTAATTTACAAACATTTTTTTGTCAATTTTTGATAAATATTATCTTATAATATTTTCTTTTAATAATCACTTGATATTATTTGAAATAATTTTTAAAATACCTCTCAATGTAAGATTACAATATTTTATTACAATAAATACATGTGTATATGTGATAAAAATAATTTTTATCATATATCATATTATGATGGGTCTTTTGTGAGGGCTAGGTATAGTATGTTTTAATGTGAGTTACTGTAGACATATTAGTGATTCATGAAGGGATATGGTGAGGGTTGTTTGACATTTGTGGTGTAATTTTTTCTTATTTATGGGTTTTCATACGTTAATTTTAACTAATGTGTTGTAGCACCCATTATGTGGTTCTTTTCTAAGGGAACCAATTATGTTATGACTTCCCCATATTTAAAATTTTATTTCTATGAAAAATGGATATGTGATACCCATTTCATGATTTGGATGCAATAAGTACTTGAGATAGTTCTCCCTAAGGGATATTCTTTGATGATAGGGTCTGAGGTCGAATGTCATGGTACCTGTGATGTGGTTATTTCCAGAGGGAGATAAATAATTTTTTCTCCTCCTATGATTTCAATGTTAACCTCTTATTAGTGAAATTATTTTAATGTTATGGAAAAACCATTTTCTAAACTTATGTTATGATTATTATAATTCACTGGAATGAAGTAAAGTCGGTAAATTTTATTATCATGGTGTCCTGGTTAGCACAAAATGACTTTACTTACATATGTATTTTGAGTGTTACTAAATTTAATATATACTAAAATATATTAATTGTTGTATATTTTAGGGGCCATATTAGTATTTAATTGTTTATTTTTATACTCACACCCTGAAAATGAACCTCAGTGGATTTAGAGGTTTTATATTTGAGATACAAGTGAGGGAAACAGACTAGTAACATAGATTAGAGTTGGTGTATCTCAGTGTGGATGAGTTTATGTTCTCATGGTAGTGTCAGAGACCTTTTTTTATTTTGAGATGCGATTTGAAATTTAAAATTAATATGTGGTAATTTAAAAAGTTTTAAGGAGACAAATTTTATCCTCACCAACTTCATCCCCCGAACAGTTATTATTTAATTTTTTTATGAGACTAGTCCCCCATCTCTTCTCTGTTGCTTACACTACTCTAAGGAGTAGTCATACAAAATGATCACCAATATCTAGTATTGGATGAATACTACACAAAGTAGTTCAAGAAACATAGGTTCTTGTAAAAAAGAGATGGAGGATGAGTCTCAAGTAACAAAATGAAATAATAAATGTTTAGAAGATAAAGATGATGAGGCTGAAAGTTGTCTATAACTTTCATATTTGGATTGATTTAGAGGATAACACCTATAATAGTGGAGTAATTATCTTTCTTGAATTAAATTAACCATTTACTTATAAATGGATGCACACTAATCATTTGACAAAATAATTTGAAGATGGAGTTAAATAGTTATTCAAGTTTGCAATAAAGTATGCATACGAACCTTCTCAAATAATTTGTCTGTATTATTGTTATTTTTATTCAAGACATATAAATGATTGAAAACTTATATGGAAAATTTATTCTACACATTATGATGTTACCATTATCAAGGAAGAATATACTATTGATGATGAAACTATAGAATTATTAGTGGATCAACATAATCTTGATGAAAAAAAATGAAATATCATCACAGTGTTGAATTAAATTTTCATAGAAAGAAGTCAAGGTATAAAATTTGAGGTTGTTTGGAATCAACACGACCAACCTATTGACCCTAGTAAGTTAGTGTTCATTAGTTATATTGGGGTCACAATGAGGTTGAACACGCTGATTGACATTGATTCACTGATTCACATATAACATGTAAGAAAGGAAATTCTTTAGAATGATATAATGACAATGTTAAAATATATTTTCTCTATTTTACCAAAAATTATATTATTAAAAGTTTATTTAAATTTCATTATTCCTTACAGTTTTCATTTCTTTTATAATATTTCAATAAGAAATTTGTCTAAATTTCGGCTGGAAAAGCCCATAGAGGATTTCAGAATATTCTTACCAAGTTACATTTTAGGGATGGTGAGGGGAAAGTAAATCCCCACCCACCAGTTAATTATGAACACATTATAAATAAAGAAACATGGACTTCTTTCCTCAATATTTATAATTAGAAATCATTTCAAGTGCATTTCAATTGATAATATATTTTCTGAAATTATTTATTTTGTCCAATTTGATTCAAAATTGTTAATTTATGAAACAAAAAAAGAGTTTTGAAAATAAATAATGTGTGTCAAAACCAATGTACCCCTATCACAAGGCAATGATGAGGTATATTGCACTAGTGAAGAAATTGGAATTTATTTTAAATAAATGACAAAAGTTTTATCTGATATGATAAAAAATATGTTCCTTTGTTTATATATATATTGGTGAATCAAAATCTAAATCTACTTAAACCCCACATTATATTCTCTAGAATGAGGATCACATAAATAAGGTGGGTAAACTTGTTGATGAAAATAAAAAATTATCATGGGAAACATGTGTAAGTATGACCTAATAGTAATTAGCTATTATTTATAAAAATATTACAAAACAATATCTATTTATGTTCAAATTTTTTATATAGTTTACACACATGAATTTTTAGTGACCTTACGAGAAGAAAAAATAATTTCAATAGCTTTGAAGTGTTCATAACAATATGGATGAGTTATAGGATTAGGTTTTAGAGTGTCTCCTCGAACATATTTTGAGAAAAAGAATCCACATAAAGATATATATAAGATGATGAAAGTATTTAAACCCAAACTATATTATTTTTCTATCTATTTTGGCAGACCAATGTATGAGAATGGATCAAAGAAAACTAGCAGTGGAACAAATATCTTTACATAAATCAAATAACCCCACTAGTTTTGAGGCTAATCATTCCCCTCAACCGCATACGTAACCTAAGGTGACCAATTGTTTCACTACTATTTCTACTAAATGTGAATCAAACATATTCTGATAACTTTATATTACCACAATTCTATAGGGTAAAGTTGTTTTTTATTTGTATCATTCATCACCAATGCATCGCCTTGTTGTGAGGGATACGATGTATAATATCCCCGGAGAGAAGCTTCACCAGAAAGACCTCCCAAAAGATCACATGAGTGTGGGGATTAATTTAGTACCCCCAGTTTCTAGTATGTAATTGTTTATTTGTTTTTTTGTGGACATAAATTTTAAGGATGAAGTATGTGAGATTTTGGTGAACTTTCTATATGTTTTGAGGCCAAAGGAGAGGCACACAGGCTATGCACGTTTTGTCCAAACTGTGCGGAATGCCTACTAGAAACCTTGTGGAGTTGTAGATTCTGGATAGTAGCTTCAGCATAGTGCGCACAAAGTTAGGGAGACCATGCGGGGAAGTCATGAAGGGTGATCTTTATGGCCGTAGCTAACACACAATTAGTGCGTAGTTTTCCTAACTGTGCAGACTAACCTTGTGTAGGTTAAAAACCACCTCCTTAAAAAGAGGATCAAGGACAACCTTGCCTTTAATCTACTCATTTTCCCCCAAACAAGCTCTAATAATGTATTTTTTTCTCTCAAGTCCAAATAAGGCTCTACCATCTATTTTTAGGCAATCTAAAGTCTTCCATTGGTGATTCAATTATGAATTCTTATGGTTTGTGATCTTTCTTCATCATTCTTGATTGGTTTCTTAGATCTACTTTGATCTACTTCTCCTATTTTCTCAGTTTCTTAGATCTACATCTTTTATATATAGATCTTATATTATGGATTCCAAATATGATAATAATTTGGTCTTTTTGTTGGTAGGGGAAGAGGTCTAAGGCAATTTCTTGGAGAATCAATGCAGTTTTCTTGAACGTTCTTAATCTATTTTTTGTTTTCGTCAAATCCTTGATGGTAGGTTGCTTCACTCTTGACTCCTATTAGTAGTAATGAATGGCATGGTTTCAAATCAATTTTTTTGTGTGTATTTTATTGTGAATTGTTTGCTTTATGGTTAATTGAGACAACTTTGGTGATGATTGTGGAAATCAATAAAATTAGTGCTTGTGAATGAATTGTTTGATTCTTGATTTTTAAAAAAAGTTCTGAAATCAGATTTTTTTGAATTGTGAAACATATATTTTATTAAAGTTTTTTCAATATATATAATGATTTTATTGAAATTAAATGGTTGATTGGAATTGGTTCATTTATTTTTTTTCAATAAAAGAACAATTTTATTGAAATGGTTCGAATTTTTTTATTTGAATGGTTTTTCCATATATAGGTTGTGTGAGTTCATGTTCGATGTTTCCTTGAATAATGGACATGTACCATTAGGGTTCAAGTTACATAACCCCAGATTGGGGGCGTTTTTCATTGGGACATTGGGTGATTGGATGATAGATCGCTCATGAGTATGGAACTGTCAAAGGAAGCATGAATGTGTGGGTGTGTTGTGAACCAAGGGATGGTTATGCCAAAAAGATATTGAGAAATGGTTTTAAATCCTTTATTTGTTGTTTTCTGGAAGTGTGTTTTGCTGGAAAATGGTTTGAAATGTCACTTCTTTAATTTTGGTTATAAATGATTTTGGAACTTGTTTATATTTAGTTATAAAATATTTTGAGAAATTGTTTTATATAAACTATTTTATATAAATTTTTCTAACCTTTATTTCCTAGTGGAGTTAGTTGGGAAGTCATTGAGGAAATCTTACTGAGTTTTATACTCACCCTACTTTGGAACTTTGGTGATTTTTTAGATTCTATCATCCGATACATGGGAAAAGGTAAAGTCTCACATGTCTCTTGGTTGTTTGGTGATTGGAGCATTGAGCTTGTGGAGTATAGAGTGTTATTGTCTTCTTGGTGTCTTATTAGTTTTTTCTCCACTATTTATAATGATAATGTATTTTTTTCCTATGTTTTACATTTTGGTGTGGTTTTGAAATAAATGAATTGGTTGTGTTGTCTTTTATTTATTCACGAATCATATAGAAATTTCTTTTATTTATTGTTTTTTGTATTAATAGGTTTTTTCTTAAAGGGTAAATCATCACACACTTGTATTTGAAACCCTTTGGCATTTATTTCTAACCTTTGGTGTCTTGGGGATGTTTCCAAAGGCCAAGTAATGATTCATTGTATTCTCAATCCAATGATAATAAGTGGGTCATTACAAATGGTATCATTTTGTTAGATCCAAAAGTTCTATGAGATAAATGGTTTCAGATGGTTCTTTCCCTTGTGGAAAAAGTGGCCATTAGTTTTCTTGGTCTTGGAGTTGAAATTTTTTCTTGTCTATTCCTTGGATTTGATTTGGGAAAGGTGTGGGACTATCAGGAACTGAAATATTTAGCATAAAAGACGTAGATTACCATTTTATGATGAAATTCAAGTTACTAGGGAGTTGGGTACATAAGTGTTTTGGAGACACTTATAGGATTATAGAAATCTAATTGTAAAGAGTTTATCCAATGATACGATCATGAAATGAATTATAGAGTAGTAAATTCCATCTAGGATTTCATATCTCATTTGGATTAATGATTTTTGTTTTGTGAAAAAGTGTTATATTTTGAAAAGCATGGGACTATTTTCAAATGAAAGACTCTAAAAAGAGCATGGTTTATGTATTTTGAAAGTGGGTTTATATTCAAATTTTTTTTTTAGGTTTTTGAAGAGGGTTATTTTTGGAAAGAAATGTTGTGATAATTAATATGATAGAATTTTAAATGATAATACATAGGTTTCTAGAGAGTGAGACTTATATATTTTGTTATTTGTTTAGAAAATGCCACCTGGAAGTGATTTTAGAAACCAATGAGAAGAAGCTACATAGAATGTAGTTTCACCATAGCTACATGTGAACCAAGTGCTGGTTTTGGGTATCTTCCAGGAATTCCAAACTGTGGATATAGGGATTTGATGGATGGACCGGGGCATGCGGATCATTCCATCCAATTCACGAATCAGAATCCACCCATCATCCGAGGTGATTCTGAACCTGAAAAGGAGGAGTGGATTAGAAGGATGAATCATATCTTTGATTTCATCGGCACTCTAGAGGATTTCAAGGTTAATATAGACACAAATATGCTCGAGGATATTTCATGATAGTGGTGGGAACTACTACTGCATGCCAAGGGGGATCAAAGACTAAGTTGGGAGGATTTTGAAGAATTGTTCAACAAAAAATTCTATCCTCACACATTCAAGATCCAGAAAAGGACATATTTATTAATCTTGAAGCAAGATAATCTCTCTCACAATGTATGCAGCTAAATTACTGAATTTAGTGTTCTTTTCACCATAGGTTGTGGATAGTGCTTCCTTGAAGGCACACATCTTTGAATCAGGTCTAAGGATGGATATTCTCTCAAAGATTGTAGTGCTATGTAATACCGATTATACAGAGATGGTGAACAGAACAATAGTGGATGAATGAGTTATCTCAAGAGCTATGAGAGGAGAAAGTACCATGATACCTTTCGGAAATGGTGGGAACTCTAATGTTGGGACAAATTAGATGAGGGACACCTATTTCTACGGTGAGAGTATAAATCAAAATAAAATGGCGGGATTAGTGAACCTTTCTCTTTGAACATAGAGCAAAGAGGGCTATTTCTAATGTGGTTCGTTTGACCTCATGAAGAAAGTGTGTTTGAAACAACCTATATAATTCCATAAATTCATGTAGACGGGGAATCTTCAGTGCTATTATCATAGTTCTTGGAGGTTAAGTGCTCGATACACTTCCTTAGAGTAGCAAGCATTCTATACTTCGACCGGATAAGGGCAACCGAGTCAGACTCACTAATAGAGTAGAAATAGTTATGGTGTTTCTATGAATACCATGAATCCTCAATAAGGGCAATCACTATATGGGAACAAGGATCAGAGTGTAGTGAAAACAAAATTTTATGGAGCTGATTAGATGGTTTTAGATGATCAGGCTGAACCATCTACAGTGAGAGGTATGATTCTATTTAATTCTAGCCTTATGCAAGTGCTGTTTGATACTGGTGAATCTTATTCCTTCATCGATTCTTGTACTATTGTGCTGCTATGTTGAAAACTTGAAATGTTTCCTTCCATGAAAAAATTGAAAACTCCTCTAGGTAAAAGAGAATGTCAGGCCATAATGTGTAGAGCATGTTCTATAACTGTGGATGGTGTTGAGATTAAATGTGACTTCTCGATTTTTGGAAATGGATTTCTTTGATGTAATTTTGGGTATGTATTGGTCGACAACATTCAAGGATCACATCGACTGTTATAATAGAGTGGTTAGTTTCAAAATTTAGGACACTGTTGAAAATATCTTAAGAAGAGAAAGGGTTGTAAAGACAGGTGAAACATGATTTTTGGCACCAGTAGTGGAAATGATCTCTCACCAGTTGGCGGTGTTGAATTTTGTATAAATGGAAGAGATCGAGGGTAACACTTTTCCAATAGTCTTAGATAAATTTCCAGATGTCTTTCCCAAGAACTTCTCATGGTTACCACCTATAAGGGAAATGGAGTTTACAATTGATCTTCTTCTAGGGACCAGTTCTATGTCGCTTCCTTTTTATAGGATGGTACCAATAAAATTAAGGTAATTGAAAGTAAAATTGGAGGATTTCACAAACCAACTGGGGTCGACCATGAATCGGTCACCCTAGCTGATCAACGGTAAGGATCGAGAGACATTCCCAATCCTATCAAGTTGGTGACAAGAGGTTGGGTAACGATAGAGTGATGATGGGAATGATTTATCCCAATATAAATAAATAAAAGCATATCAAAATAAATAAACTAAACAGACAACTAAAAACGAACTAAAGGAGATAAAACTAACCAAACTCGACAACCGAACTAACTCCATGTGTCCCCGTAGGTCACCCTCCGACTCAATGATCAAACGTCACCCAAGGCGAAAAAACCCAATATGAAACCTTTACAAGGACTAAAAACAAAAAATAACAACAGGCGTGAGTATTAAAACTCAGTAGGCTAGCACGATAATCTATTCCCGATGCACTTCCTTTAAAATAAATGAAATATGCACTACCAAATTTGAACTACAATACATAAAGGTAGGGTTTTCTACATGTTACTCAGAAACAAATTACGAGTCACTGCCTTTATTCATTTCTCAAAAATACAACTCTTTATTTTAGTGAGACATTATCATTTTCAATGTAAAATTGAAGTTTACATTTTCAATTTTCACAAAAATGATAAAACAATTTTCTTCGAAAATAGTTTTCATAAGCCACATTAAAACCACATATCACTTTACAGTAAAAACAGTACACATGAAAGTGCTACAATAGATATAAAACAAGGTCAATGAAAAGAAAATACACATACAAGTAACACATTCAATACTCCAAGCATGATGAACAAGTAGACATAGGTGAAACAAGGAGATCAAGAAAAAACCAGAATGTACTAATACATGCGACTCCATCTCCGTTGACATGCCACACATGATGAAAATAAAAACACCCAAACACCTGACCACCCTAACTCAGGACAGACCGATGGGCCCAATCCCATAGTAATAAACACAAAATATATCCACCAACTATGTGACACTGGTCAATCCATCCACTAATAGTGTAGCAATCATTCTCAGAAAGTTCTATCAATATTCCAGGTTCCTAAGTCTCATGTATATAACATGGGTGAGCTTATTGATTCCAACCAAGTATTCAATCACGAATATAAATATAATATAATTAATAAAAACAATAATAACCCTGAGCCACTCCATGGAACAACCCCTTTCTTTTAAACCATTCATGCACCCAAGAGCCTATAAGTGCGGGCCTCCCAAAAAATCAGTCAGACCCAAGGAAAGAGAGTTATCCAAAAAGGGTTTTCATCAAAACAATTTCATTATTTTCTACAAGGTTCCAAATGGGCATTAGACACATTTTAAAAATATCAACTTTTAAAAGAACCAAATTATTTTTCCAAAAGGGGGATGGGGAGAACCACCAATTTCTCTTCCACAACCATTTATAAAATTCCATTTCCTTATAAAACCGAAACCAGTTTGAAACCATTTAAAGAGCCTCAAAATAATACTTTGCATGCTTGTAATATTTTTATAAAACCAAACCAAATCATCTTATATCCCAAATAAACTATAAGATTAAACTAGGAAATTATTATCAGTAGAATATGAAATATTCACTAAAACAGTTTCTAATTGAGACTCAACAAGGTGAAACGAAAATTTCATGGCACAAACTTATTTAAATGGTTAAACCGGGTTCTAAGCATCAAAAATATAGTGAGAAACTAATGAAACATTTAATTAACAAATGATGTGCTCAAATATAACAAAACGATAACATTTTTCACAAAAACAAGAATTAAACTACCAATTTTCATACCAAATAAATTATCCACACATTTCACAACAAGAATTTTCTTAGATATCCAATGCGAACAACAAGAATATGATGAAATTGAAACTATAAAGACAACAACAAGAGATACCTACCTCGAATCCAAAGGGAGACAAAACAAAAAACCAACACTGTCTATTGAGTGTTTTAAAAATCATAAACCTACCAAAATAACCATTAATCGAAAAAACCCTCTAAAAAAACAAATATAAAATAAAGAATAAAAAATGAAGATAAATACAGACCCTAAGGGATGAGGGTATACCAGAGGGCTGCACACACCCGAAGGAGGGGCTGTGACCAAAGGAAAACCATCAGAGTGGGTTGCTGGAGATTCACAAGGGTACTGGTCAAAGGAGAGGTCGACCAAGGGAGGGGAGGCCGCTGTCTATGGGGATCTTCGAAGAGAAAAAAAAATAAAAACACAACTACAAGGGGAGGGGCTCCATCGAGCTGGGAGGATTAGGAGGCCCGGGGTCGGTCGGTCGAAGGCCCGACAGGAGGCGTAGGAGGCTTGGACGATGCCACAGAGGAAGGAGGGAGAGGGTAGTGCTGCTGCGAACAGAGGAGAAGGAGGTCAGGGGTAGCAAAAGGAAGGAAGAGGTGGCTGGTCAGTTGGGAAAGAGGCGCTGGGGCTTGCTGGATCATGCTACACACAAACAGAAAAGAGGCACTAGGGGGTGCTAATTGGAGAGAGAAATGAGCCAAAAAGAAAACCCTGAAACCCTAAAATAAAAGAAAAAAACTAAAATGATAATATCATAACAACAACAACCACAACAACAACAATAATAATAATAACAATAACAGGATGATAGAAATAAAATCAATAATGGTTTTCATTTCATTTTAATAATAATAATAATAAAATAATAAAATTAACAAGTTTACTTTTCACCAAAAATAGAAATAATAAAATTATAGTAACAATAATATTCAATAAACATAATAGGCGTACTATTTATAATAACAAAAATAAGATTCTAAAAAATCATAATATCTTTAATAGTAATAAAAATAAAAATTATAAATGACATAATAATCAACGTTCACTTTAATCAGAATATTTTCCCAAAAAAATTATACTAATATTTACACATAATAATTATAATGTGAATATTGTAATTATTATTAAATATTCAACCATTATTACTCATTTTAATTTTTCGAAGATGAACTGGTCCTGTAATTCTCTGGGTGAAGCCACACGATATCATGCTCCACTAGTGCACCTGATGATGTCGAACCTGAAACACACACTTTTAAACATAAACTCATACATTTCATCCGAGACTCAATCTGAACCCAAAAAAAATTTAAGTCCAAAGAAATAAAAAAATAAAATAGTCGCAGAGGTTGGGGTGTGACAATTCTCCCCACCGTAACGCTTGCCACCCCAAGAAAGCCACAACACTATCCAGCCAATCGATCAACACCTAAGGATTCCACATAAACATGATCCAACCTCTTAATCCAAGGACATTTCATCAACCACCAACGAGACTTAACCTCATTGAATAAAACATATCACCAATAGAGAGGAGTCCTGAATGGACTCCCCACCATAAGAATTCAACTAGCATATGATAACTTCTTATGACAAAACTCAAAGATCCCTGTGGTAGGTCACCCCACCATTAAGAACCAACGTATACACAACCAAATAAAAATAAAACTTATACCTGAAACATGCCTTACCCCAACTAAAAGTAATAAGAAATGAACACTTAAACCATCAAATCCATTTTTTACCTACAGAAAAATAAAAACCAAGACCTCCCTCAACTATATAGATGGTTCACACATGGACATTGATCGGTAAATCACATCAAAAAAGGCACCATTAATGACATTGTGTGAGGGATAAGTCCATCGTGCTTATTGTGAACAGAGTAAATTCATAGCAATAGAGAAACCAAAAATAACACTAAAACATTCTCACCACAATGATAGAGGAAAAACCTAAACCAAACTCCTTAAAATCCCCTCCAGGGATCCTAATTATGCATCAGATTCACTCTGAGGCCTTTTGGCTGGAGATCTGATGACTGAAGTTTCTCCTACCTCGCAGTCAGGTTCTGATAATCCTAATAAAAAACATACATCCTTTGATTTGAAAAATAAAATGACATAATTTTGAAATGAAAACCACACTGGCATTGAAAACCAGAGTTCATCAAAAGACCCATGACAATCCAATACATTTCAAAACCCAAATAACCATCAGTAAAATTGAAATGGTAAAAGATCCCTTACACTAGAAGGAAACATACACAAGAAACTTTAAACAAAAACCCTACAGAACATCACTTCTACAAACTTCCCGCATGAGAGTTTCTAGAAAAACCCTGACAGAATCATCATAAGTGACCCAAGGATCCACAAGCCTGTGAATTTTAATGACCCGACTTTCCACACTGATAATGCATGAGGATCTCCTGCTCTGAAGAGGTTGATGAAAAATCTTAGGGCATTTTGATTCCACGACTTTTTCCATCAACTTTAAATGACTTACTCATCTACTCTCTAGAATCCTCACCAATACTCCTAGGTATTGAAGGAGGGAGGACTAATTTGAGCACTACTACCATCACAAATTTGACCTGAAAATATTATATCACAACATCAGAAAATGAAGTTAGGTTGGATACTGACACCTTCGACTCCACATCAGGACAGAGACCCACTTCAAAACGTTGAGCCTTCATGGAGTCATCTGTGGCATGCCCTGAATCACAAGGGACCAGTTCTACAAATCATTGGTAATACTCCAACACTGATCTATCACCCTACTGTAGACAACACATCTCCATCCCCTTTCTCACCCTTTCTTTCTCATATAAATACTGTCGAATGAATAATGCCTTGAACAAATCCTAAGTAATCTCTTGGAGGGGTTTGTTCTGAGGCACTAACTTCCACCAAATCCACTATGAACCTTTAAGCATGAAAGTTTCAAACTTAAAATTCAATGACTCGAGAAACTCAATGAGGTTGAATTCCCTTTCAATATTCCACACCCAATCCTCTATGATGGAAGCATCTTCTTTACTATAAAAGAGAGGTGGATCTAGCTTCTGAAACTCAAGCCTAAAATCCTTAGGTTGATCAAATGCACTAGGATCACCCATCGAAGCTTCAAGGGGTCACCTGCTGGAAAAAAAAATCAAGAACCCAATCAGGGAAAAATCCATAATAAAATACTCATGATCAAACACCACATAGGTTAAAAGATCTAAACACAAGAAAACAAGATATTATAAAATCAAAACTTTCCTTTTTGAAAACATCTTTAATTTAAAACAAGTTCGGTGGGTTAAATTCTCGTCATTTTCATTCTTTAGAGTCTAACTCAATGCATGTTTCCATACCACCATGGGCATCCATCCACCATACCAGACATCCATTCATATCCCAATATACCACTATGTATGTTAGCACCCATAGGAACACTAAGGCAAAAAAAAAAACTTCATTTTCCAAATACAAATCATTCATAATATTTCCATTAAAACAATCCCCAAATTAAACTTGTCATTTCAAAAAACCATTTTTTTTTCAAGAACAATTTTTCTAATTCAAGCAACTTTTAGAAGTCATAGGAGACCCAAAAAAAATCAAACATGGAACTAATGCTAGTGGGTGACTTGAGTATATGGTTGTTGGCCATATTCCAAACATGTCACTGACATGGAGATCCTTTTAGAACCATACCCCCAGATCCGCATGGCCTGCTTGGGCATGCAGGTCATGAGGATTGTTATCCCAAATATTTTTGTCGTATCCCAATCGCAAACAATACAATTAAACCCCAAATAAACTAATTAAACCAAACTTCCCATGGAAACCTGAGGATCTAAATGAGAAAGCATTCACGAGGCTCTTCCCAAACCTATCCCAAGAGTCCCGAAAATCCTATTCCTTCTAACATGACATTCCCAAAAAACAAAGGGCGCTTTGAAAATAATGGTCCGCTAAGATACGACCTCCTATGATACCATTTTGTCACAAACCAACTCAGGTTGAACCTAAATCGGTCACCCGATCCGATCCACGGTATGGCCTGAGAAGCATTCTTGATCCTCCCAGGCTGGCGATAAGTGCCCTGGCATCGACAGAGTGACTATGGGAACAATTTAGACTAATATAAACAAATTAAATAAGATCAAAATAAATAAACCAAACAAATAACTAAATAAGAACCGAAGGAGATAAAACTAACCAAACTCGATGACTGAAATAACTCTATGTTACCCCGCGGTTCAGCCTCTAACTCAACGATCAAATGTCACCCAAGGTGAACACACTCAAGATAGAACCTGCACTAGGACTAAAAAAAGAAAATAACTATAGGAACGAGTATAAAAACCTAGTAGTCTAGCCCAATAATCTATTCTCAATGAAATTCCTCTAAAATAAAAGAAACATCCACTTTCAAGTCTGAAGTACAATATATAAAAGTAAGGTTCTCTATGTGTTACCCAAAAACAAAGTACGAGTCATTTGACTTATTCATTTCTTAAAAACCCAATTCATTATTTTAGTGAGACATTTGAATTTTCAAAGGAAAAGTGATGATTACATTTTCAACTTGCACAAAAAGGATAAAAAACTTTTCTTCGAATTTTTTCCCTAATCCACATTAAAACAACACATCAATTTCATGTAAAAAAACTCCCCATGAAAGCGCGGCATTAGTTATACAACAAGGATAATGAAAATAAAATATACATACAAGTAACACATTCAACACTGCAAGAACTAAGAAAGAGTAGACATAAGTGAACCCAAGAGATCAATAAACAACCAGAACGTACTAATACACAAGACTCCATCCTCATTGGCATGCCACACATGATGAAAATAAAAACGCCCAAAAACCCGACCAACCTAACTCAGGAGAGATCAAGGGGCCCAATCCCATAATAATAAACCATAAATATATCCACTTACTATGAGACACTGGTCAGTCCATCCACTACCAGTGTAGCAATCATTCTCAGAAAGTTATCTAAATATGCTAGGTTCCAATGTCTTATATATATAACAGGGGGTGAGACAACATATGCCAACTGAGCATAAAATCACAAATATATATATATACATAGATATAATAATAACTAAATAACAACAAGCATCACCCCGAGCCACTCCATGGGACAACCCCTTTCCTTTAAACCATTCGAGCACCCGAGAGCCTCTAAGCGTGGCCCTCCCAAACAATCAGTCACAAAAAATAAAAGAGAGTTATACAAGGAGGGTTTTAATGAAGACAATTTCATCATTTTCCACAAGGTTCCGAACAAAAATTATACACATTTCACAAACCACCACTTTTAAAACAACAAAATTCTTTTTCTGGGGGGGGGGGGCACAACTTTCTCTTCCAAAACCATTTATAAAATCTCACTTCCTTATAAAACCAAAACCATTTTGAAAAAATTTAAGGAGCCTCAAAATACTACTTTGCATGCTACCAATATTTTTATAAAAACAAACCAAAACATTTTATATCCCAAAGAAACTATAAGAGCCAAATAGAAAATTTTTATCAGCGACACATGTGATATTCACTAAAATAGTTTCTAATTAATACTCAACATGGTGCAACACAAATTTCATCCCATGAACTTATTTAAATGGGTAAAACAGGATCTAATAATAAAAAATCAGGTGAAAAACTAATAAAACATTTAATTAACAAATGATATGTGCAAACATAACAAAACAACAACATTTTTCACAAAACAAGAATTAAACTACCAATTTGCATACCAAATAAATTAGCCACATATTGCATAATGATAATTTTCCTAGATATCCAATGAGAATAGTAAGAAAATGATGAAATTAAAATTATAAAGAAAAGATCAAGGGATACCTACCTCGAAACCAAAGTGTGATGACAACGCAAACCCGACACTATCTCTTGAGGGTTTCAAATATCCCAAACCTACTAAAATAACCATTAATTGACAAAACACTCTGAAAAAACAAATATAGAAGTAAGAATAAAAATGAAAATGAAGATAAAAACACACCTTAAGGGAGGAGGGTATACCAGAGGGATGTGGACGCTGGAAGGAGGGGCTGTGACTATAGGTGGACCACCAGAGAGGGTTGTGGGAGGTGTGCAATGATGATGGTTGGAGGAGGGGTTGGCCAAGGGAGGGGTAACCACTGGCTATAGGGATCTCCAGATAGAAAAAAAATAAAAACACAACTGTAAGGATAGGGTCGCTATCGAGTTGGGTGGAGTAAGAGGCTGGGGGATGTTTGGGCAGAGGCTAGGTAGGTGGAGGAGGACGTTGGGAAGACACCACCTAGTAGGGAGGGGGAGGGCAGTGCCACTGTGAACAGAGGAGAAAAAGGCCGAGGGTAGCGATGGGAAGGCAGAGGCTGGCGACGAGTGGTTAGTCGGGGAAGAGGTGCTGGGGTGGACTGGATCACACCACACACAAACAAAAAGAAGGTGCTAGGTGGTGCTAATTGGATAGAGAAATTAGCCAAAAAGAAAATGTCGGAACCCCAAAATAAAACAAAAAAAATAAATAAATTATAATATCATAATAACAAAAATAAGAATAATAATAATAATAACAACGACAACAAAATGATGATAGAAATAAAAATAATAAGGTTTTTCTTTTCATTTTTATAATATTAATAATAAAATAATAAAATTTACAAGTTTTGTTTTCACCAAAAAGAAAAATAATAAAATTATTAGTAATAATAATATTTAATATTCATAATATTCATAGTATTTATAAATACAATTATAAGATTATAAATAATCATAATATTTTTTAATAGTAACAATAACAAAAATTTTAAATGACATAATAATTAACATTCAATTTAATTAAAAAATTTACCCATAAAAAAATATACTAACAAATAAAAATAATAATTATAATGTGAATGTTGTAATTAATATTAAAGATTCAAAATTTATTACTCATTTTAATTTTTGAAAGAGGGACAGGTCCCACAACTATCTGGGAGAAGCCGCACGGTATCACGCTCTGCTTGTGCGCTCGATGACGTCAGACCAGAAACACACACTTTTTTAACATAAACTCAAAAATTTCATCTTGGAGTCAATCTGAACGCAAAAAAAATTTAAGGCCATAGAAATAATAAAATAAGATAATCATATAGGCCAGGGTGTGATAGAGGAGTTTTAAAGAAAAGCTTTCTTTTGGCCATTTATGTCTTCGTGGGTAGAACCGATCTTGTTCATAAGGAAACAAGATGGAACTATTTAGCTATGTGTTGGTTATCGTAAGATTAACCTAGTTATGATAAAGAATAGATATCCAATCCCACACATTGATTATCTGTATCATAAATTGAGGGTATCTAAATGGTTCTCTAAAATTAACTTGTGATAGGGATATAATCAATAACGAGTTTATAAGGAAGATATTCTAAGGACAACATTCAGAAGAAGATATGGCCATTATGAATATATAGTAATGCCTTTTGGCCTTATGAATGAATTGATGGTTTTTATGGAATTGATGAATCATATATTTCAGAGATATCTCGATTCTTTTGTTGTGGTGTTTCTGGATGATATATTGGTGTATTCAAGGATAAGGGTTAATGTAACACGCCGAGATTTTATGAGAAATATTATTTTTAATTTCTTTGATGCCTTGTATTGTACGCTACACCAAGATTATCTTGCACTATACACAACACTGTATTATCTTTTAGTATACGATAACACTATTTTTGGATTGTGTTACATGTAAGAGCGACCTTCCTCAATAGCGTGTGTTGTACACAATACCGAGTTTCACTAAACAATAATATATTATTATAAAATAATTATGATCTAGCCATTATGAATAGTATTAACCACATTTTTAATTTTATAACAATATCATTCATCTTATACATATTGTAGAACAAGGTATGAGAACAAAATAATTTTTTCGTGTAAAATAAGTATTTTTCAAAAAATGTAGTTATGTCGCCTTTAGATGGAGCACCCACTTTATATCTATTTTTTGACAAGTTTATAAGTTCAATTTTATGAAATAAACTTTTTCATTTCAATAAATATATAAAAATTAACTTTGGATAATTTTTTAATATTTTTCTGTTAACTTTCATATTTTGATGAATAGTAAAAATACGCTAAATTTTAATTAAAAACAACTTTTTTCATCAAGATAATTTATATGGATATATTATAATATTTAATGGTTTTAAGGTATAAATAGAATATTTTTTTACCATTTAATATTATGTATGTCGTTATAATTAATTTTACATTGAATTCATAGGTAAAAACATTTCAATCTTTTGCAATGTTTTAACTTTTATAACCCATTTTCTCAACAATGGGATTAATTTTAAATTAAATACTACAACTTATTTGTTTTGAATTTGAAAAAATGGATTCCATATTTGGAATCATTAGGTACAAATTATTTTAATATGCTACTTTTTATTTTTAGGCATTAGGAATAGTAACTACGGTAAATTTTATTTACTATAGATAAAGTTAAATCAGGTAATGAAGGGTAAAAATAATATTATAAAATTACCCTAACACTTGTATTAATATAATTTGATGATTATATTTATCCTTAAAACATAATTGGGTCGAAATGGATTCTATTGGAACCCACATGGATGTGATTAAGATCGTTATTTTATTTTATTTAAAGGAAAGTGAAATATGTCTCACTCAAACTTTAATAATTAAAGTATTTTTAAGATAAGGTTATACAGAATATAAATTTTATTATAAATACTCATTTGAAAGCTAAAATGTAATTATTTTTCATGGTCATTTATTTGTAATTTTTAAGAAATATTTAATTACCTAAATAGCTTATACATTAATGATGCAAAAATTTTTTATTTAGTGAAAAATAATTAATATAGTTTTTATTCAAATAATAATACTCATAAAAGGCCCAAAAACCTAACCTAAACTTATTGGTCATGTATATCTAAACCATAATAATCCAATGGTATAATTGTGGACCATTTTGAGCCTTATAAAAGTGATCATGACACATATATTATTTTATTTCAAAAGATGCCAAAGTTGTCACCTTCATAATTTAATAAATATAACAATTTAAATGTTATGATTTTAAGATGATAAATTCGAGTAAAAGTATTATTATGAATGATATTAGATTTATATTTATTATAGTATTTTTTTTATTTTTATACAACAAATAAGTATATTAAATAATTATATATAAATGTTGTAATAATTTGTTTATTAAGAGAGATATCAAATAAACGGTTTTAAAAACATTAATATAAATATTATATGAAAAAATTAATGTGATCCATGAATTTTTTAGATGAATATGACATGTTAGGAATCTATTAAATATTTTTTTTCGAATATATATTTTGTTTTTATTTTATTTAAATTCAAATAATTGAATAGTTTCAAAATTGACACTATTGATATTTTATAAAAAAAACATATTATTAAATTGTTTTAAAATCACAAAAATATTTAAAAATTAAAAATTGAAAATTATATGGTCTAAAATGTAATAATTTATCTAATTATGGAAAATTCACAACACATAGGCAAGAATTTATAACAATTTAAAAATTAGAATATCAATACCACAAAATAAAATTAAATAGATTAAATAAGGATAAATTGATATGGTAAGGTTTAAAATAAACTTAAATCATATCTAAATTTTATTGGATGATGAGATTGAAACCATATATTATCTCATATTCGAATTGAGTCATTTTTGGAAATTTTTATGTGGGGTTTGAGTTTATTATTAAATTAATATTTTTGTGGTTTCCAAAAGGACCTCTCTACTCTATTATAAAAGGGCACCTCCTCCCTCTGCACTTAACTCTATTTTAAGCCTTCAATTTCGGGAAAACCCTACCAATTAATCTTCTAAACCTCTCTAGTTATATTATATAGGTTCAGGCCTTCTCAAAAGACCAACTTTTGTGCCCTAAGAGGATGTTTAAAAGAGGCATGTCTAGGAAGAGGTAATCTCTTCTACCGATTTTTTCAAGTTTCGTTCTTGTTATACTTCCTCTTCTTTAGTTTTTTCATTATAAAGTAATAACATAATTATCAATAATATACTGATATGTTATTATAAATATGAAACAACCCTATTTCACCTTCTATTCATCCTACGAAAAATAAAATCACCGCCCGTGCGTATGTATGACTTTCCGATTCCACGCCGTGGTGTAATATGTTTTTCCAACACCACCTTACTTGGATGGGTAAAATGGTAGAAATAATATCCATATATGATTATTATAACATCATACTTATTCTGAGATATTATATCATCTGCTCCAATTCCATTCAATATGTCATGACCCGTCCTAGTGGGGCCCGAGCCGCAACTCCCCAAGCCCGCCTCTAATAGGCCAGAGGCTAGTGACTAGCACCGAGTAGGCATGTTACTAACATGGGAGGCGTTGACTATAAACCTTTACACATTCACACACATCTCTAAGCCCACAAAGCTGAAGAGTAATAAACTACAAAAAATGGAAATGCATGCATACACTAAAAATCCCAGCCAATAGAGTAGGATAGGAAAGTAAAGTACAGAAAGTGTAAAACCCTGGGCCAAAATTACAAGTCCACCAAAAGAGAGTCTGCAACAAAGTACAACCTATAAAGAAAGGTACTGGGAGTAAAATACATAGCCGTAGGTACACACCTCGGCCTGTCTGATCTCACTGAGCACCGTCCAGTCCTGGTTCACCTAGTATCCTGTCAAAGGCTCGCTCGTCTGCACAAGACACAACACATGCGAGAAAAGACCGTGCATGGGTGAGTATAACAATACCCAGTAGGAAACCCCAAAACCACAAAGGAATATAACAAGGGAAATACCATAAAGAAAAGATATAGTCAGCTCAACACAACATGGGTTTATAGAACATATAACAAGAATATCTAGATATTCTCATACACGATCAACCATCGTGAAACCACCACTAAGATCTAGCTCGAAGATTCCACTAAGCACATAACAAGGAGAACACACTCCAACGTCTGGATAGAGATATTCTAAGTACTCCTTCCGAGAGAACACACTCCACAAGTACTTGAGAATATGATGTCCAGATGAGGATCACAACCAACAGCTATGGGGTGATTCCAATAAATAAGTCTGAACTAATATGCTAAGCTGAGGATCGATGCCTGGGTAAAGTTGGTCATGTCGATACCAAGAACCCTACCTAGGGTTCCAGGAATGAATTAGAGGATCCAGCTCCAAGTCTCACAGAGGGGATTCCAAAAACTCTATTCAAAAAGTCCTGCTGAAGGGATCATACTCCTGTACATAGGAAATGATACAAGGAAACCTTTAGGGGAAAGACCAAGGGGACGAACCCTAATGAAAGTAGTCCAAGTCACGGAAGGCCACTGGCTCAAGCCATGTAAAACAGGTTACACAACGTGTAGTATGATTACATGTCGTGTTCCTTGACTCTAAGTAATACTCATGTAAATGGCCCATGTCTCTAGGCCAGGTGTGTAAAACTCAACTACATAGCGTGTAGTATGATCACACACCGTGTTCCTTGACTCCAGGTACTACCCGTGTAAATAGACCATCTCTCTAGTCTTGTTGTATAAAAAGTTTCTACAAGGAGTGTACTCAGATTACATGCCGTGTCCAAGAACCTGGGCTCCCCCGGTGTATGCTGGCCTTATGCCTGCACATGGTCTCTGTCCGTGCCACCATGCCTGTGTACTAGAACACAAGGTATCCCGTGTATCTGGCCGGGTCTGGCCGGGGAAGGGTATACATGCCATGTCCTTGGTCATGTACCCTACCCGTGTCCGTTTACTCCTAGAGTACACGCCAGGTGGTCTGCAGATGAACACATGCCATGTCGCCCATAATACACACCATGTAGTTGGGAAATTTCCAGAACCGTCTTCTTCCTCCGTGCCTCGACCGATCTTCCAGTTTCAGTTTCCTTGATCCGTTCAATGGGAAACTCAAGATTGGGGGTCGTACCAACACCCTAGCTCTGAATCCTAGCCTTTAGGGCCTTGAATCAGCTCGACGAACAACATTTGATCTTTCGATGAAAATACGCTCGAAGAGAAATTTCTCTCGAATCGCTTAGATCTGTCCGTCATCGTCATCATCACAGCTCCGTTGGATCATCCTAGTGTCGGATCTATAATATCAGATCATTACACCACAGATCGAAGGTGCAATCAATTGTTGTTATTATCCCATGAAGAACGAAGAACGTGCGGGCAACCAATCACAAAATCGAACAGGAGGGACGAACCTCGATCATTGTTCGTGATGATCCAAGTTTGTGTCGTTAGATCAAAACCAAAATAATCAACAAATTATAATTACGAGCATTGGATCTCCTGATAAAACCCCACATCACACCCACCTACAAACGATCGATCTGCAGGCTAATCGGTGTGTGGATTAGTCCACGTTTGTCTTAGGAATCAAGAAT
Organism: Viscum album; assembly: GCA_963277665.1. NCBI lineage: Eukaryota > Viridiplantae > Streptophyta > Magnoliopsida > Santalales > Viscaceae > Viscum > Viscum album. Next base: position 1,879,654,409 of record OY728137.1, on the reverse strand, counting down.
GGGGAAGGAATCGCAAAGAGATCAAACGCCCTACTTGGATTCGCGACATTCGTTGGCAAAGATCCGGTCGCCGCATTGTTGTCGCCTGTGAAATTTGTCAAGAATGTCGTCGCCGTGTTGGGGGGTTTCCTCCAGAGCTTTCCAGAGCCTCTGGGAAAAATTCAGGCTTATGGGTTCTGTAACCCTTAACCCCTGTGCAAACCTTCATTTAAAAAGTATAAAAGATATTCACTGCCACAAGATTTTATAAAATATTTTAATTAAATATTTTATTACGGTTACGTCCAAACACTGAATTTCACCTCTGAACTATGTCAGCCAATGGTAGGACTCTTTTAGGGTAAACATGTTGCTCGGAATGCAACAGTGCCCTCAGATTTTTGATACGAGCACCCGTTCAGGAATTATTCCAATTTTTCAGGAAAACCACACACCCACGTAATTTAATTATTTAATTAAATTAAAACATTTGTTCCGGGCTCACCGGGCCTCGGAACTGCACGCCATCTCAATGATCAGTCTAAAAATAATTCCCATATAATATTAAAATAAAATATGGATAAATCCGAGTCATTACATCACACCCACCTTAGGGATTTACGTCCCCGAAAAGCCAAAACAAAGGCTACTAAAAAAGATGTGGGAACTGCACACGAATATGAGCCTTCCGCTCCCACATGCTCTCCTGGAGATTCTCGTGCTACCACCGGACATACGCCAAGGGAATAACTCATCCAAAAAGGATATTCTCCTGCAGATCCTCTATCTCCACAGGGTACTAAGCAAAGGTCACTCCATCATCGATGTCCAGCTCGCCCCAGTCGATAACGTGCGATGGATCATGCACGTATCTATGTAACTGTGACACATGGAAGATGCTGTGTACCCGATCCATCTGAGGAGGTAGAGGCAAGAGGTACGCCACCTCGCCAACTCTACTTAGAATCTAAAAAGGGCCGATGAAACTCAGAGATAGCTTGCCGCCTCGGCCAAATCTCCATAGTCCCCATCGAGGTGAGACCCAAAGAAACACATGGTCTCCCTCCTCGAACTCCAAGGGCCTCCGTATACTTTCGACATAAGACTTTTTCCAACTCTGTGCAGTCTTCATCCGCTCCTGGATGACCTGCACCTTCTCTTTAGTAGCTCGCACCATCTCTGGGCCCATGAGTGCTGACTCTCCTGGGTTAGTCCAAAAAAGTGGTGACCTTCAAGGTCGCCCGTACAAAGCCTCGAATGGTGCCATAACAATAGTGGAATGATAAATGTTGTTATAAGAAAATTCAACCAGTGCTAGGTGATCCTCCCAGCTAAAACTGATGTCAAGTATGCAAGCTCGTAGCATATCCTCTAGGACCTGGATGGTTCATTCTGTCTGACCATCAGTTTGAGGATGAAATGTTGTGCTCAAGCGTAACTGAGTCCCAAAATCTTCCTACAATCCCTTCCAAAATCGGGATGTGAAACGAGCATCATGATCTGAGACGGTCGTTGATGGAACTCCATGAAGTCGAACTATCTCTTAGAGGTAGAGGTGCCCCATGCTCTCTACTGAACTCTGCTCCCGTATGGATAGGAAGTGGGCTGACTTGGTGAGTCTGTGAACGATCACCCAGATGGCATCGTGTCACCTAGACATACGTGGTAAACCCACCACGAAGTCCATGGATATCCCATCCCACTTACACTCTGGAACCTCAAGGGGATAAGTCAAACCTACTGGAACCTGGTGCTCAGTCTTTACTTGCTGACAAGTAAGGCACCAAGAAACAAACTCTACCACACTCTTCTTCATTCCTGGCCACCAGAACAGATGTTGGAGGTCCTGGTACATCTTTTCCATGTCTGGATGCACCACCAAAGAATATGTATGGAAATATCTCAGAACCTCCTCCTACAACGTCCCTGGTACTACTGTGCACCCTCTGAAAAGAACAATGTGCTCCCCACCTTTTGAATATCCATCAGCAGCATCACCTGCAGATATCTAAGCACGTAAAGTCTCACAGCTAGCATTCCTGAGATGTGCTTCCCTGACTTGCTGTAAGAGTGGAGGGGTAAAAACCATCGACTGGAGGTAAGCTCCCTCATCACTATCCACGGAGGATAACTGTAAATAGGCTAACTTCCTCGTCGCATCATCCAGAAACTGCAGACTGGATTTTGTGCTAAGAGCATCCGCCACAACGTTCTCCTTCCTCGGAATATAAACGATATCAAAGTTGTAATCCTAGAAGAACTCAAGCCATCACCTCTGTCTCAAATTCAGATCCTTCTGAGAAAAGATATATTTGAAACTGTTTTGATCAGAGCAGATGGTAAACCACTTTCCCATCAGGTAGTGCTGCCACATATTCAATGCGAAGACTGCCACTACCAACTCAAGCTCATGGGTCACGTAGTTTTTCTCGTGTGGGATCAAATGACGTGATCCATAGGCAATAACCGCTTTCCTCTACATTAGGACACAACCAAGCCTAGTTCCTGATGTGTCGCAAAACACCACATACTCGACACGGCCTTCTGATAGTCTCAATATTGGGGCACTCGTCAGACTCTGTCTCAACTGCTGAAAATCCTGCTGGCATCTCTCGGTCCACACGAAAGGATGCCCCTTTTGGGTCAAAGCTATCATGGGTGCTGAAATCATGGAGAAATAAAGAATGAATCTCCAATAGCAGCCTGCCAACCCAAGGAAACTTCTCCCCTCCATCACACTCTAGGACATATCCCATGCTAACACTACCTCTACCTTGGCTGGGTCCACTGCTACACCATCTGCTGAGATAACGTGTCCAAGAAAGTGGACCTCTTGTATCCAAAATTGACACTTTGAGAGTTTACCGTATAACTGGTGCTCTCGGAGTGTGTCTAGAACCATCCTCATGTGCCTCGCGTGATCCTCCTTGGACGCAGAGTACACAAGGACATCATCGATGAAGAACACCACAAACTGGTCTAGATAAGGCTGAAAGATCTGGTTCATGAGTCCCATAAACACTGCCGGGGCATTCATCATGCCGATGGGAATCACCAAGTGCTCATAGTGACCGTAGCGACATCTGAAAGCCGTCTTCAGTATATCCTCATTGCGTACTCTCAACTGGTGATAGCCTGATCACAGATCAACTTTCAGGAACCATCGTGCCCCTCTTAACTGGTCGAAGAGGTCATCGATCCTTAGTAGCGGATACCGGTTCTTCACAGTCACCTAATTCAAGCACTGGTAATCCACACACAACCTCAAGATCCTGTCTGAATTCTTGTCAAACTACACTGGGGCCGCCTAGGGTGAAACACTGGGTCTCATGAATCCCTTCCTCTACATGTCTTCTAGCTGCACTCTCAGCTCACAAAGCTCTGCAGGAGCCATCTGATATGCTGATGCTGATATCGGTATCATCCTGGGTTGCAACTCAATGCAGAAATATATCTCCCGAAGGGGAGGTAGTCTGGGGACATCCTCCGGAAATATGTCCTCATACTCATCCACTACTTCTAGAAACTGGAAACTCGAAACATCTGCTACACCAAGGGCTAGGCTATCCAAATGATGTGAAATCAGATGTACCTTCCTATGCATGAGTCTATCCTGCACTGCCTGGGTCTTCTTCTCACCGACGAAAGAGAACCTCGTTCCATCACTACGGACACACCACACCCTTCACCTAAAATAGTCAATATGGGCATGAACTGTGGATAACAAATCCATACCATGAATGAAATCGTAAGGCCTGAACACTACCACCAAGGTTCCAATCGAATCTCTCACCTCCAAGAATCAGGTCACACTATCTGCAAAGGTGTGTGATCTCTGAACCTTCTCCTGTCGGTGTTTCTAAGCATAAGGGTCGAGTCAACAACTCAACTGGAATCTCAAGGTCTCGAAAAAGATAAGAAGCTAGAAAAGAATGAATTGAACCTGTGTCTATCAGTACGACATCCAAAGTATAAAAGACACAGATTGTACCTCTAATCATTCCTGGAGTACCTGGGTCATAAGCCTCCACTACCTGCAGATGTCCCTACCTCTGTCCACCACCTCCCTAAGCCTAGGGTTGACCTCCTAGGGGTGGTGGTGGTAAAAGATCAAAACGCCGACCACCTCTAGATACTTTCCCAGATCGTCTACCACGTCTGCCGCACCGCAAATCTGTCTACTCTACACATTTTTTCTGCCTCGGTGGACCATCGACTGCTCCCATGTCAGTAGTATGGCGGGTCGGACAATCTCGAGCGAGATGTCCCCTGCCATCACAAGAGTAGCGTCGCCTCTTTCGAGGCTGGCTGGATGCGCCCTGAGAACCCTGTACGGCATATACCTTGTCATGGGATATCCTCTAAAAATGTCTCCCACACCTGGGTCCCTGACGTCGGCTCCCTGCTGCTGAGGTCTCTGCTTCAGCTCGCTCACTACTGACAACTACTGGCTGTCTCTGCTCTGCCAAAAAGCTCTCAACCACCAAAGCCCGCTCGAGCACCCCAGCATAAGTAGGAATTTTCATAGGGATGATGCTAGCTCAGATATCTCTGCGCAAGCCCCGCTCAAAAGTCTGAGCTCTGAAGTACTGATCCCTGAACATATCCATCGAGTATCGTGAGAGGTCGGTAAACCTCGATGAATAGTAAACCACTATCATAGTTCCCTACTAGAGATAAAAAATCTCCTGTATACGTATTGATCTCAGGGTAACCAGTGAAAACTCCTCTCTGAAGAGATGATCAAACTCTGACCACGCATGAGTTGCCTCATCATGAGTCTAGATAACCAAACTCCACCATCGTCCTGCTGAGCCCTGCAGAAGGCTCGCTGCCAGGATCACCATCTGATCTGCTGGTGTCCTAACCAAACAGAAGACTCTGGTCACAGCCTCATGCCAGTCCTCTGCTACTTGAGGGTCAGGCTCACCTTGAAACCTAAGGGGTCTCTGTCTCTGAAACTCATGGAGTTCACTCAGCCTTCACTCCTCCTCTACTTGTACAGCAGGCACTAAACACTACTCCACAGGCAGTGGAATAACTGTCACACCACCCAATGGTAAAACTGGGGGATCTGGTCCTTCTACCGAAACTTAATCACTGAGGGGGTCATCCTCGTGATCGAGCTGTTGGATCCTAGCGGGTGCGCATCACAGAGGCATCCTATAAAGAAACAAGATGTGTCTCCGTCAGCGAGTATATCTGGAGAGCTGACTCAAGAAGGACATAGAAACCACATCTCATTTCTATATGATGCATATACCATTATTTTCCCTTGCAACTAGTGTTCTCAGGTTCCGAGTCAAAAATCATGTTATCAGAGTCTTGGTGTATGGATACGTCCGCCACCCACACCAACACTGGGGTCCTTGGCCTGAAAGCTGAACTCAAAACACTTAACAATATTTCCCCTAACCAACTCACAGACTCTCGGTCCTAAGGTAGAACCAACCACCTCTGATACCACTATGTCACGACCCATCCCAGTGGGGCCCGAGCCGCAACTCCCCAAGCCCGCCTCCAATAGGCTAGGGGCTGGTGAATAGCACCGAGTAGGCATGTTACTAACATGGGAGGCATTTCCTATAAACCTGTACACACGCACACACATCTCCAAGACCACAAAGCTGAAAAGTAAAAAAACTACTAAAATATGGAAATGCACGCATACACTATAAATCCCATCGAACAGAGTACAACAGGAAAGTAAAGTCTAATAAGTATAAAACCCTGGGCCAAAAGTATAAGCCCACTAAAAGAGAGTCTACAACAAAGTCCAACTTGTAAAGAAAGGTACTAGGACAGAAATCCGTAGCCGTATGAACACACCTCAGCCTGTCTGATCTCACTGAGCACCGTCCGGTCTTGGTCCACCTACTATCCCGTCAAAGGCTCGCTCGTCTACACGAGACACGACACGTGCGGGAAAAGCCCGTGCAGGGGTGAGTATAACAATACCCAGAAGGACACCCCAAAACCACAAAGGAATACAATAAGGGAAATACCACAAAGGAAAGATACAGTCAGCTCAACATAGTATATGTTTACAGAACATATAACAAGAATATCCAGATATGCTCATACACGATTGACCATCGAAAAACCACCACTAAGATCCAGCTCAAAGATTCCACTAAGCATGTAACAAGGAAAACACACTCCTAGGTCTGGAGAGAGAGATTTGAAGTTCTCGTTCTGGGAGAACACACTCCACATGTACTTGAGAATATGATGTACAGATAAGGATCATAACCAACAACTATGGGATGATTCTAACAACTGAGTCTGAACAAATCTGCTAAGCAGAGGATCGACGCCTGGGTAAAGTTGGTCACGTTGATACCAAGAACTCTACCTAGGGTTTTATGAATGAATTAGAGGATCTGGCTCCAAGTCTCATGGAGGGGATTCCAACAACTCTATTCAGGAAGTCCTACCAAAGGGATCATACTCCTGTACATAGGAAATGATACCAGGAATCCTTCAGGGGAAATACTAAGGGGACGAACCCTAAGGAAAGTAGTCCAAGTCACAGAAGGCCACAAGCTCAATCAATGTAAAATAGGTTACATGATGTGTAGTATGAGTACACGCCGTGTTCCTTAACTCCGAGTACTTCCTGTGTAAACGGCCTGTGTCTCTAGTCCAGGTGTGTAAAACTCGACTACATGGCATGTAGTAGGATCACATGTCATGTTCCTTGACTCTGGGTACTGCCCGTTTAAACGGCCCGTGTCTCTAGGCTTGTCATATAAAAATTAACTACACGGCGTGTAGTAGGATTACACGCCGTGTCTGAGCACCTAGGCTCACCCCGTGTACGCTGGCCATGTGCCCGTACACGATCTTTGTCCGTACCGCCATGCCTGTGTACCAGTATATGGGGTATCCCGTGTATCTCACTGGGGAAGGGTATTCCAGTCGTGTCCTTGGATATGTACCCTACCCATGTCCGTGTACTCCCGGAGTACATGCTGAGTGGTCTGCCGACGAACACACGCCGTGTAGGCCATACTACACGTCGTGTAGTCGGGAAATTTCCAGAACCGTCTTCTTCCTCCGTGCCTCGTCCGATCTCCCAGTTTCTGTTTCCCTGATCCGTTCGCTGTGAAACTCAAGATTGGGGGTCATCCGAACACCCTAGAACTGAATCCTAGCCTTTAGGGCCTTGAATCGGCTCGATGAACAACATATGATCTTCTGATGAAAATACGACCGAAGAGAGATTTCTCCCTAATTGCCTAGATCTGTCCGTCGTCGTCATCATCGCAGCTCCATTGGTTCATCCTGGTATCAGATCTATAATCTTGGATATTTACGCCGCAGATCAAAGGTGCAATCGATAATTGTTCTTATCCCACAAAGAAAGAAGAACGTGTAGGAAAATAATCACAAAATCGTAGAAGAGGGACAAACCTTAATCGTTGTTCGTGATGATCTGGGTTCATCGCTCCTCGATTAAAACCAAAGAAATCAACAGATTATAATTACGAACATTGGATATCCTGATAAAACCCCAAATCACACCTGCCCGCAAACGATCGATCCGCAGGCTAATCGTTTCGTGGATTAGTCCGCGTTCATCATAGGAATTAATAATGGGGAAGGAATCACAAAGAGATTAAATTCCCTACCTGGATTCGCGGCGTTCGTTGGTGAAGATCCGGTCACCGCGTCATTGTCGCCAGCGAAATTCGTCAAGAATGTCATCGCCGTGTTGGTGGGTTTTCTCCAGAGCTTTCTAGAGCCTCCAGGGGAATTTCAGGGTAATGGGGTCTGTAAACCTAGACCCCTGTGCAAACCTTTATTTAAAAAGGATAAAATATATTCAACACCACAAGATTTTATAAAATATTTTAAATAAATATTTTATTACAGTTACGTCCAAAAACAGGATTTCACCTTCGACCTATGTCAGCCGATGTTAGGTCTGTCCTAGGGTAAACTCGCTACTCTGAATGCAACGGTACCCTCATATTTCTGATCCGAGCATCCATTTAGGAGTTATTACACTTTTTCAGGAAAACCACACACGTGCGTAATTTAATTATTTAATTAAATTCAAACATTTGTTTCGGGATCACTGGGCCTCAGAACTGCACGCCGTCTCAAAGCCTGATCTCGAAAGAATTCCCATATAATATTAAAATAAAATACGGAGAAATCTGAGTCATTACACAATAATTATGGGAAAGATATAATCCCTTGTCCGTACGTACAGATTACCATCTCCACGATGCGATGAGATTCATTTTCCTTGTTAACCATTTTAGAATGATTATAAAGTATATATAATAAATAATCATGAAATATATGACATAATAATAATACTGGATTTATGTATATGTTATTTACTTACTTCCTACTTCTATTCAATTTAATAAGGAAACAAAAACAGCGTTCATGCGTACGTACGACCTACCGTCTCCATGAATGGTGTATTTCATTCCATTTATCGATCTATTATATATATATATTATGAATATATATTATATATAAATCATTTTTTACATTATGGAAGTAATTAATCATGATCTAAGTAATCATATTAATAATTACAAGTCAAAGCATGTACATTAAATGAAACTACTTTAGCCAAAACGCTTTTTTAACATGGAATTGACAAATGATGGGGTAATATAAAGTCGTAAGTGAATCATATATGATATCATAAATATTATTATATTTTTGTTATAAGTTAATAATATGTTTAAACCCACTATACAAGAGTCTCAAACACATACAGAAGAAATTGGACATAAGGTAAGGTATCATTTGGTCTCAATTTTATTTCTCTGAGACATATGCCTTAATCACCATCTATTTATTTTGTATGGTTTTTATGCTTCCCATGAATGTTTTATAATTTTTATTATGAATGATAGGATATTTAAATATGAATGTAATTTAATTTATTTTATGTCATATATGATTCCACCGATCATAAATGGTAAGAGATAATTATTCCAATCTCGTTCTTATCCGATATTCTTTAATCATAAGTATTTACCAGGGTTATGTTTATCATCCATGTCCATATTTTCTCAAAATGTTTTCATAAAATGTTTACTATTCTTCCATGTATGTTTAAAGTCATTTTTATCCTTCTATGAATTTTACCACAAGGTATGGAAGGAATCTTTCTTTTGCTTACCATACGAGGTACTTTTTGATTTTTCTGGAAAAAGTATGAGGAGAATGGTTTTTAACTTATACGGCATGGATGGATTTTTACAGTTTTATAATGCCTTATTTTAATGAATCTTACTCTTCAATATTTCAGGGTTATTTTCAAAAAAAAAATCATTTTCTTTTAAAATTGCATGGAATTTTGTAAAAAGAAAATGATTTTGAAGAGGAAAGGATATTTTCATCAAGAATTCATTTCAAGTGTTTTATCAAAACTATTTTCCATCTAATATGACATTATTTAGTATGTTTATATTTCAAGTATAATGCCTCTATTATTTACATGGTTTGATTTTTCTTATGATGAAATGATATCCATTTGTTTTATATGGATTATGTTATGATGGGATGATGTTTATGAAACCCATATTATTCTTTGGGTTGTGATGAATGATTTATGTTTATTTTTTGGAAAATGAAAGAATGATTTCATTATGATATGGGTGGGACCTATATCTCCCTCTAATGAATTGGGTAATGATTTATATCTCATGAGATAGACATGGCTGGAATGGTAAGTAAAATACGGTTCATTAATACAGGGCTGGAACTACTGGTAAACCTGGTTCAGTAATGGACTTTGTCCAATATGATGGTCTTGGCATCAATACCTTGGCTACTATGGAAATCATATCATGTTTTTAATAGTTTTCCACAATTACATGTTTTATTCCCACAATATTTTATCATGATTAATATTCTTTTCTGATCTATGCCTTATGTACTTCCAAGATTTATGTTAGTACTCATGTTTTATGTTCATGTTTTTACATTCAAATGTTTATGGATTGTTTGATGTTCTCCATGTTTACCCTTACTGAGCATTTGAGCTCACCCTTTTTATGTTTTATTTTCCACAGGATATAAATAAAGGTTTTAGGTAAGAAAAAATGGCGAATAACTTTATGGGTGATGTTGAATATATTTCACCATGATTAGAAGATTTTGTTCCGAGTTTCCAAAGACACTAAACTATAACGGTCCTTGGGTGTCTGTTCTTGTTATGTATTAAGTATTCTGTAAAGTAATGTCACATCCATATACGTAAATCATGGGTCTCTACAGTTGGTATCAGAGGAAATTTTTAGTAAACCTTTGGAAACTAGGATGCGAAATATTTAGTGAGATCCCAAGAGATATTTCTAAGGTATGTCTAGGGATGTCCCTAAGGTTAAGTATAATTATAGGTAACTATCCTAGAATTATGATAACGATCATGAATAACCAAGGATTAAACCTAATATGTTAGAGATTGAAATTAATCCCCCTTTATTTTGCTGTTTCCCTTGAATGATTTTTTCCTCTCACACTATTATTTTTTGGTTTTAGAAAATGGCTGGAAATAGGAAGATTCCTGTTAATGGATAATATGGTGGACAATAGAATGATTTTATTCATGAGCAACCAAATGTAATTGGATTTGTAAGTCCAAACATTTTTATTATTCATAATGAACAATCTCATAATATGATCAATAATATAAAATTTGGTAAGTTTCCTGACTCATCTAATAAGAGAAAGATGGAGTTTCCTGATGATCATAGAGGAATGAAAGTTCAATTACCATCATTTAAATCATGTGGGAAAAGGAATTAGGGAGAATGTTTCAAAGGAACTGTAAGATTCTTTGGGTGTGGAAAAGAAGGACACTAAGCCAGTAATTGCAAAGGAAATGTTTCAGTTAACACTATGGACAAGGATAATGGTATTGCAAAGATATAAACAATGGTTAAATGTTTTAAATGTGAAATGTATGGGCATTATTAAAATTTATTCCCTAAGGAAAAATCTCATGAAGATAATCAGCATGGTCGTATGGGTAGTATTTATGTTGGTGATGATGAAGAGACTACAAATGATATATGATATGAAAGAAGTGTTGAGGAATAAAATGATGAAGCTTAGTCGATGGTTTAAGAAGGTAGTAGAATGATTGTATGTTTATCAAGAGTAATGTTGTATAGGTAATTTAATGGTACTATGGAATAAAGAAAAATCTATGGATTGTTACACTATTGTTTTTCCTAAAGTATTTGAAAGTATATATTGAATGGTACAGGTAACCATGACAAGTGATTAAAATATTTTTGGAAAGCACCTAATATGTTCATAATGAATGGATGTAGAGAAAATAATATTTTTGACAGTATTAATGAGATCATGACTGATATAAGGACAAAGTGATATCATGGTTTGAGTATATAGAAATTTTGGGATTTTGGTATGTGGAAAGAGTTAACTTTTGACAACATTCATGTTTTCACTAAGGTTCTATGGTAATTAGTGTTTCAAGAGAATACATGATTAAGGTATTCACATATTTGGAATGTGACCAACAAGATAAATCTTATGATATATAGAAGATAAATGATGATATTCACATGCTCGGTAGATGACCTTTCTAGTAATCATTTTCTTTATACAATGATATTGGATAGAAGAATTTTTGATAAGCCTATTTGTTGGAATGGATTAATTTAGACATCAGATAGTATTGTTTAAGGCTAAAACGTTTTTCTAGAATGTTATAATAGTGTAGTTTTAGAAAAAAGGACAACCTGTAGGACGTACGACAACCCGCCACATCGGACAAGGCTGCGAGAATCAAACCCACAACCATAGTGCGACATGCCTTTATTGCCTACCACTAGCCTAAAAGAAGTCACTGGTTAGTAGACATTAGTTTTATTTTATTAAGCTATAAGATATATGAATTATAAGTCCATTTTTGGAACAATATATGATTAACCTCACTATAGATGGACTTACGTATATTTAATATCTTGTGATAACATTTTTTATGTGATAGAGAGAGATGGAGTGACTTATCATTCTATCAAATTATCAGCTAATACTTCAAAAATGAAAAATTCAACTTGATTTATTTAAATAAGAGATAAAGTGGAAATTTTTCATGGAATGACCAACGATGATATTACATTGAAATCAAGAAGTATTTCTCCTTAGTAAAACATTCATCAACTTTAGGGGAATGATCTTGAAAACCAAAAATGTTGTCCTGGTACCCTCACATCTGATGAATGAGATGGTAACTTAGATCATCACAAATTTATGGCTTTGTGATTGTTGGATTTTTCATAGCCATGTTCTATACCATTCTTTATCAGAACATGATGGTTAGATTTCTTTTCCATATCCATATTTTCACCTATATTCTTCTATGTGAAAACCCAGTGCTGAGTTACTTTGGGTGACCGTTATGTTTCTAACTTTCCTTTTTAAAATTATGTTTTATTATTCCTTTTTATGATGTGGGTTTCTATGAAATAAACTTTCATGTAGTAAATGATCTTTATCCATGACGAATTTCAAGGGCGAAATTCATTTTAAGGGGGCTGGAATGTAACACCCCGAGATTTTATTTGAAATATTTTTTTTAATTTATTTGACGTCTTGTGTTGTACGCTACACAAAGATTGTCTTGCACTATACAAAACACCATATTATCTTGTAGTATACGCAAACACTATTTTTGGCTTTTGTTACATGCAAGAGCGACCTTCCTTTATAGCGTGTGTTGTATGCTATACCAAGTTTCAATAAACAACGATATATTGTTATAAAATTATTATAAACTAGCCATTACAAATATTATTACATGTATTTTGAATTTTATAACAATATCATTAATCTTACACATATTCTAGAACATGTTATGAGAACAACATAAAATTTTCGTGTAAAACAAGTATTTTTCAAAAAATGCAGTTTTGCCGCCTTTTGATGTCACACCAACATTAAATATTGTTTTTGTCATGTTTATAAGTTCAATTTGACGAAATAAACTTATTCATTTCAATATGGATATGAAAATTAACTTTGGATAATTTTTTAATATTTTTCTGTTAATTGTCATATTTTGATGAATAGTAAAAATACGCTAAATTTAAATTAAAAACTACTTTTTTCATCAAGATAATTTTTATGGTTAAATTATAATATTAAATGGTTTTAAGGTATAAATAGAACATATTTTTACCATTTAATATTATGTATGTCATTATCATTAATTTTATATTGAATTCATAGGTAAAGACATTTCAATCTTTTACAATGTTTTAGCTTTTAGAACCCATTTTCTCAACAGCGGGATTAATTTTAAATTAAATACGGCAACTTATGTGTTTTGAATTTGGAAAAATGGATTTCATATTTGGAATCAGAAGGTAAAAATTATGTTAATAGTTATATTTTTATTTTTAGGCATTATGAATAGTTACTATGGTAAATTTTATTTACTACGGTGAAAGGTAAATCAGGTAATTAAGGGTAAACATAATATTATAAAATTACCCTAACACTTGTATTAATATAATTAGATGATTATATTTATCTGTAAAACATACTTGGGTCGAAATGGAATCTATTGGAACCCACTTGGATGTGATTAAGACCTTCATTTTATTTTATTTAAAGGAAAGTGAAATATGTCTCACTCAAACATTAATAATTAAAGTATTTTTAATTTAAAGTTATACAGAATATAAATTCAATTATAAATACTCATTTGAAAGATAAAATGTGTTTCTTTATTATGTTAATTTATTTGTAATTTTTAAGAAATATTTAATTACCTAAATAGCTTATATATTAATGAGGCAGAAATTATTTATTTAGTGAAAAATCAATAATATAGTATTTATTCAAATAATAATACTAATAAAAGGCACAAACACCTAACCAAAACTTATTATTCGTGTATATATAAACCATAATCACCCAATGGTATAATTTTGGACCATTTGTATCCTTATAAAAGAGATTACGACACTTATATTATTTTATTTTAAAAGATGTCAAAGTTCTCACCTTCATAATTTAATAAATATAACAATTTAAATGTCGTGATTTTAAGATAATAAATTCGAGTCAAAGTATTATTACAGAAGATATAATATTTATATTTATCATAGTATTTTATTTTTTATTTTTATTCAACAAATAAGTATATTAAATAATTATACATAAATGTTGTAATAATTATTTTATTAAGAGAAATATCAAATAAATGGTTTTAAAAACATTAAAATAAATAATATATGAACAAATTAATATGCTCCATTAATTTTTTAGATTAATTTGAAATGTTAGAGATCTATTAAATATTATAGTTATAATATATATATTTTGATTATATTTTATTTAAATTCAAATAATTGAATAGTATCAAAATTGACACTATTGATATTTTATAAAAATAAGATATTATTAAATTGTTTTAAAATCACAAAAATATTTAAAAAATACAATTTGAAAATTATATGGTAAAAAATGTAATAATTTATCTAATTATGGAAAATTAACAGCACATAAGTAAGTATTTATAACAATTTAAAATTTAGAATATTATTACCACAAATAAAATTAAATAGATTAAATAAGGATAAATAAATATGATAAGGTTTAAAATAAAATTAAAACATATATAAATTTTATTGGTTGATGATATTACCATCCTATATTATCTCATTTTCAAATTGAGTCATTTTTGGAGATTTTTATATGGGTTTTTTGTTTATTATTAAATTAATATTTTTGAGGTTTCCAAAAGTGCCCCTCTCCTCTCTTTTTAAAGGGAACCTCCTCCCTCTTCACTTCACTCCATTTTAAGCCTCAAATATCTTCCTATCCCTAATAATTCATCTTCTAAACCTATTTAGTTATATTATATAGGTTCTGGTCTTCTCAAATGACCAACTTTTGTTCCCTAAGAGGAAGTTTAAAAGAGGACGTTGAGGAAGAGGTAATCTCTTATACCGATTCTTTCAAGTTTCTTTCTTCTTCTTATTACTCTTGTTTAGTTGTTTCATTGTAAAGTAATAACATTAGTATCACTAATATACTGATATGTTATTATAAATATGAAACAACCTTATTTCACCTTCTATCCATCCTCTGAAAAATTAAATCACCACCTGCGGTGTAATCTGTTTTCCACCACTAACTTACTTGGATGGGTAAAATGGTGGAAATAATAACGATATATTATGGTTATAACATCATACTGATTATGAAATATTATATCAACCACTCCAATTCCATTTAATAATTATGGGAAAGATATAATCACTCATGCATAAGTACGGATTACCGTCTCCACGATGCGATGAGATTCATTCTCCATGTTAACCATTATAGAATGATTATAAAGTATATATAATAAATAATCACGAAATATATGACTTAATAATGATACATGATTTATTTATATGTTATTTACTTACTTCTTACTTCCATTCAATTTAATAAGGAAATGAAAACATTGTTCTTGCGTACGAACGACCTACCGTCTCTATGAACGATGCATTTCATTCCATTTATCGATCTATTATATATATATATATATATATATTCTGAATATATATTATATATAAATTATTTTTTACATTCTGGAAGTAAGTAATCATGATCTAAGTAATCATATGAAAAATTACAAGTCAAAACATGCACGATAAATGAAACGATTTTACCCAAAATGCTGCTTTAACATGGAATTGACAAATGAATAGGTAATATAAAGTCGTAAGTGAATGATATATGATATCGTAAATATTATTATGGTTTTTTATAAGTTAATAATATATTTAAACGCACTATATAGGAGTCTCAGACACATACAAAAGAAATTGGACATAAGCTAAGGGATTATTTCGTCGTAGTTTTATTTTAGTGAGACATATGCCTTAATCACCATCTATTTTTTTCAAGGGTTTTTATGCTTCCCATGAATGATTTATGATTTTAATTATGAAGGATATGATATTTACATATGAATTTGATTTTATTTATCTTATGAAACGTATGATTCCACCGATCATAAATGGTACAAGATAATTATTCCAATATCATTCTTATCTGAGATTGTTTAATCATAAGTATTTAGAGTTTCTTAATGAATTATTTTTATGAATCTTCATCTACAATATTTCATGATTATTTTAAAAAAATCCCTTTCTTTTTAAATTGCATGGAATTTTGTAAAAAAAATGATTTTGAAGAAGAAAGGATATTTTCCTCAAGAATTCATTTAAGGTGTTTTATCAAAACTATTTTCCATCTAAGATGACATTATTTAGTATGTTTATATTTCAAGTATAATGTCCCTATTATTTACATGGTTTGATTTTTCTTATGATGAAATGATATCCATTTTATTTATATGGATTATGTTTTAATGGGATGATGTTTGTGGAACCCATATTATTCTTTGGGTTATGATGAATGATTTATGTTTATTTTGTGGCACACGAAATAATGATTTCATTATGATATGGATGGGACCTATATATAACTCCAATGCATTGGGTAATGATTTATATCTCATGAGATAGACATGGTTGGAACGGTAAGTATAATCTGGTTCAGTAATACAGGGCTAGAACGGCTGGTAAACCCGGTTCAGTAATGGACTTTGTCAACTATGATGGTCTTAGAAGCAATTAATTGGCTACTATGGAAATCATATCATGTGCTTAATGGTTTTACACAATTACATGTTTTATTCCCATGATATTTTATCATGAATAATGTTCTTTTCTGATCTATGCATTATGTACAGCCAAGATTAATGTCAGTACTCATATTTTAGGTTCCTGGTTTTACATTCAAATGTTTATAGATTGTTTGATGTTCTCCATGTTTACCCTTACTGAGCATTTGAGCTCACCCTTTTTATGTTTTATTTTCCCCAGGATATAAATAAATGTTTTAGGTAAGAAACAAAAGGGGAAGAACTTTGTGGGAGATATTCAATATCTTTCACTATGATTAGAAGATTTTGTTCCGAGTTTCCAAAGACACTAAACTATTATAGTCCTAGGGTGTCTGTTTTTGTTATGTATTAACTATTCAACAAAATTATTGTAACGTCCATGTACTTCAAGCTTTGGTCTCTACAGTTGATAATGAGGAACACATATCCACAATGTTAGAAATCATGAGAGATCACCGTTTTTATGAAAAGTTATCAAAGTGTGATTTTTGGAAACAAGAGGTACATTTTCTCAGACATGTTATTTTCGGAAAAGGTGTTTTAGTTGATCCGGATAAGATAGAAGCTGTTATCTATTAGCAACCTCCAAAGAACCTCTTTGAGATACGATGTTTTCTTGGTTTAGCTAGTTATTACCAATGCTTTGTGCGTGACTTCTGACGACTACTCTCACCAATGAAAATTTTGACAAATAATGATGTTCCATTACAAAGGATAGAGAAATTTTAGAAGTCTTTTCAAGAGATTAATGTTTTTCTTTAACTCATCACCTATCTTGATTTTTCCAAAATTAGGATAGGGGTACATGGTGTATAGTGATACTTCAAGATCTAGGTTGGTATGCGTTCTCATGCAAAGGGACCAAATGGTTTCTTATGATTCCAGGAAGTTGAGAGTGAATGAGAAGAATTACCCAACACATGATTTTGAGTTAGATAAAATTTTCTATGGCTTGAAGACATGGATTCATTATCTATTTGGTGAGAAATTTATTCTGTTCATATACCACAATAGATTGAAACATATTTTCTCATAATGAGATTTGAATATGAGGTAAAGGAGATGGATGGAGTATCTTCAAATGTTTGAATTTGACTTGATTTATACATAAGGAAAAGTTAATTCTCTGGTAAATGCATTGAGTAGAAAGTCATATGCACAACTGGTGAAAGAAGCATTAGATGAGTGGTAATTGATATCAAACCTAGATGACATGCCTATGGAATGTGGAGACTGAGGTAATGTTTTGGTTTTCTTTTTAGTCCCCTTTGGGTACTGATTTGGTAGAGATGGTCAAAGAGGGACAAACATATGATATAAAATTCCTGGTTATGAGTTCAAAACTCAATGGTGGGGGGACTATTGAGGGCTAGAAACTTGATGAGAGTTTAGTTTTTTGGATCAGAGATCGTATTGTTGCACCTATGGCCTTTCAAGAGTAACTTCTTCATGATTACCACCATTCAAGATGGGATGTTAATCCAGAAATATAGAAGATATATAAAGCATTGAAAGTGTATTTTTGGTTGATTGGTATGAAATAAAATGTGTTTGAGTTTGTTTCATTATTCTTAACTTTCCAACAAGTTAAGTCAAAAATTCAAATAATTGTAGGTATGTTGAAATCTTTACCTATATTGTTTTAGAAATGGGAGGAGATAACCATGTATTTTGTTACAGGTCTCCCAAGAATGGTTCGGAAAGACTATTACATATGGGAGATATTGTATCAGCTTACGAATACGGCTCATTTCAATCCAAATTGTAAAACACATATGGTGGATGATCTGTGAAAAATCTATATCCAATAAGTTGTAAAATGACATGGCATACCAATTTCGATATTCTCAGATAGATATTTGAGGTTCATGTCTTCATTTTTATAATCCTAAAAGAAATCCCTTCAAACTTAGTTGACTATGAGTATGATGTATCATCCTTAGACGAATTGGAAATTGGAAAGGACGATACAAAATTCGGAGGACATGTTGCTGGATTGTGTAATGGATTTTGGTGGCTCATGAGAAGACCTTATACCGTTAGTGGAGTTCTCATTTAAAAATATCTATGAGGCCTCAATACATATGGCTCATTTCGAATCATTTTACGGGAATCCTAGTCGTTATCCACTATATTGGGTAGAAATAGGTGAGACTTCACTAGTTGGGTCGAGCCTTGTCCATGAAATGACAGAGAAGATTCAGTTGATCCGAAAGAGGATGGAGATGACTCAGATTTTTCAGAAATCATATGCAAATCACCATTGAAGAATATTGTCATTCGTGGTTAGTGATAATGTTTTCTGAAGGATCTCTTCAATTCATAGACATCGTATTTCTGGGTAGCAAGGAAAGTTATCTCCTCGATATATTCTCCCTTTCAAGATACTATAATGGGTTGGATAGGTGGAATATAGATTGGAATTTCTACCATGGTTTAGTAAAGTTCATAATGTGTTCCACATATCTCAATTGAAAAAGTATCACCCTAATCCTAACTATGTGATCATATGGGATCACATTCACCTGGAGCCAGATTTTTTGTTGGTACATATCCCAGTGTAAATAGTGGATGGGAAAGAGAAATTCCCAAGTGGAAAATCATCAGTCTAGTGCGGGTTTTATGGCAACATGGTCAGCTTCATGAAGAAATTTGGGAACGTTAGAAGGAAATAAATGAGCTATGGTCAAAAATCCTTTAGGGAAAGTATGGATTTATACTTTCTAGGGACATAAAGACTAATAGTGGAGAGAATTTAGTACCCCCTATTTCTAGTATGTAACCATTTATTTTTGTTTTTATCAATATAAAGTGTACAGGTGAAGTATGGGAGAGTTTGGTGAACTTTCATGAAGTTTTTGGGGCCAAAGGAGAGGCGCACAGTTTGTCCAAACTCTGCAGAAATCCTAGTAGAAACTATGCAAAGTTGTAGATTTTAGAAAGTAGCTTTGGAATAGTGTTCACATATTTAGGGATACTATGCAAGGAGGCCCTTTATTGTGATCTATAAGGTAGTATCTAACACATGATTAGCGCACGATTTTCATATCCATGCGGAATAATTGCACGTAGGTTTAAAACCACATCCTTAAAAAGAAGATCGAGGTCGGCCTTGACTTTAATATACTCATTTTACTCCAAACTAGCTCTAACATGGGATTTTTCTTTTCCTAAGTTTAATGAAGGTTCTCCAATCGATCCTAAGTCAATACAAAGGCTTTACTTTGTTATTTGAAGTTGGATTCTTGAGGTATGTGATATTTCTTCATCGTTCTTGATTAGTTTCTTAGATGTACTTCGATACACTACTCTTATTTTCTTGGTTTCTTAGATCTACATCCATTATGGGTAGATATAATATTTTTTATGCCAAATATGATACTAATTTGGTCTTTTTGTTGGATTTAGAAGATATCTAATGTGGTTTCGTGGAGAATTAACCCAATTTTCTTGTGCGTCCTTTGTCTATTTTCAGTTTTCATCAAAACATTCAAGGTAGGTGGCTTGAATCTTGTATCATCTTAGTATAAATGAATGGAATAGTTTCAAATCAATTTCTTTGTGTGGATTTGATTGTGAATTGGTTTCTTTATGATTTATTGAAACACTTTCGGTGATGGTTGTAGAAATATGGAAAATTGGTACTTGTGAATGAAATGAAGTTTTTTAATGGGATTTTCTGGAATTAAGGAACATGGATTTGATTAATGTGTTTTCAATAAAAGTAATATTTTTATTGAAATGAAATAGAATATTTTAAATAAAAGAATAGTTTTATTTAAAGGGTTTGAATTGATTTATTTTAATTGTTTTGGAATATGTAGGTTGTGTGTGTTCTTGTTTGACGTGCTCCTAAATAAGGGATGTGTACCATTAGGTTTCAAGGTATGTGACCCTGGATTGGGGGCATGTGTCATTGGGACACAAGGCGATTGGATGAAAGACCGCTCATGAGTATGGAACTGTCAAACAAAGCATGCATGCATGTATGGGTGTGTTGTGAACCATGGGATGGTTATGCCAAAAGGGAAATGAGAAATGGTTTTAAAGAAATGATTGGTTGTTTTCTAGAAATGTTAATTAATAGAAAATGGTTTGAAATAGAACTTTTTTACTTTTGGTTATAAATGGTTTTGAAACTTGTTTATAGTTAGTTGTAAATTTTTTTGAGAAATTGTTTTATATAAAGTATTTATATTTATCTTTATAACATTTCTATCCTAGAGGTGTGAGTAGGGAAGTCATTGGAGAAAGCCTACATAGTTTTACAGTCCCCTCTGATTTGGCACTTTAGTGCTTTTTCTGATGCTATATTCCAAGACATGGAAATATGTAAAGTTTCACACATCTTTAGAACCACCTCATGATACTTGGGATGTTTGGTGATTGAAGCATGAAACTTATGGAGTATGGAGTCTTATTTTCATAAAGGTGTCTTATTAGTTGTTTATCCACTATTTACTTTGATAATGTCTTTATCTTCTACTGTAGTAAATTTTGGTGTGGTTTTGAAATATGTGCAGTGGTTGTGTTATCTTCCATTTATTCACACATCATATGGTGAGTTCTTGGGTTAGGGGTTCCTAGTTTAATGGTTTTATTTCTAAAAGAGTAAATCACCCCCACTTGTATTTTAAACACTTCGACATTTATTTCCATACTTTGGAGTCTTAGGGATGTCCCCTAAGGACAAGTAATGATTAATTGTATTATAAATACAATGAGAATAAGTGGGTCATTGCAATTGAGTTAGATCATGATCCCACTACCGAGTTTCCTATTCCACTTAATGATCTAGATATTACAATGGTAAATTATGCTATTGGATATTTCATAGCGTGGATGTCAAATCTTATAAAGATACATGAGGTTTGTCTAAAAAACAATTCATGTGAAAAACCAATTACAGTTGATAGAAAAATGTATAAATTGAGGTATAATATTTCATATGGATATAGTAATGGAGGAACAAAAGGTCATATCAAGAAAATATAGTGAATCAATTATGAAATCAATATGAACTTCTGTGAGTACCTTCTCCCCACAAGTTCTGGTGTAACATTTATTATCATTACAACTTCATATAGATACCACATTTATAAATGAAAACATTTCATACATTCCATATGAAAATGGAATATATGGAACTTTCATTACATACGTAATTGGTCTCAAGACTATAAATGAGATTCTCAAGAATGATTGTCTCGAGGTCTCAGTTATAAATGTAACACCCCGAGCTTCCACGATACGCTTCTCTTTCAATAATGCAATAGCTTGTATTGTACACAAGTTCGAGAATCTAACACTCCGCGACCAATCAAAAAAACCATTATGAATAGTAATACCCACCTTTTGAAATGATATATATTTTATATTTCAAAATGGACTTCATTTTTTGATTTAGAATATCGAAATTAGCCTATGTTGAATTTTTGGTATTTTTCTTAGAACTTCCAATTTTTTATGAATAGTGAAAAATACTTAAAAACAACTTTTTTAATAAAAATAATTTATAGTGATAAATTATACTATTTAGTGGTTTTAAAGTGTAATTAGAATATATTTTTACCATTTTATCCAATGGTGGTCATTAGAAATAATTTCATTTTGAAATTGGACATAAAAAATTGTTAATCTTTTGATATATATTGTTTCTTAAAAACACGCTATTTGTTGTGACAGTGGGAATTAATTATAAAATTAATTAATTCAACTTATATTCTTGTAATTTTTTAAAATAGACATCATTTTTGAATTTGGAATATCAATTATAGCTTATGGTGAAATTTTGGCAATGTTCTGAAAAACTTCAATTTTTGATGAATAGTGAAACCACTAAGTGGTAGTTAAAAAAATGATTTTTCGTTTTAATGAATCATTACCACTTCTGTGATTTGATTTTCAAAAATCAGACATACATGGTTGTCATTAAGAATTAAAATGTGGTTCAATGGGATTAAAATAATTTTTGGTGAATAGTAACATTTATGTTTAATTAATCACGATTAAATGTAATTATTGAAATTTAAGGTAAAAATTGATATTATAAAAATATTAAAATATCTTGAAACTTGTCTTAACACTATTGGATGAGTCATGGACGACCAAGAAAATCCATGGGTAAACTTGGGGACCCCATGGAGCCACTTTGGTAGGAAAATTACATTAAAAACGTTTTATTTAATGTTAAAATAAAAATGTCACAAACATGAGTTGTTTTACTAAAACAATTTTTAAATGGGGTTATACAAGTCATATTTTTACCTATAAATATTCATTAGAAATATAAAAAGATTTAATACATCATGATATTTTTTTTATAATTTTTAGACATTAAATAAATTAAATATTTTATGACACCATGATGATGCAATGATTACCTCATTAATAAACGATTTAAATAAAATGAAAAGATAATGTAAAATATAAGACTTACACTTGTCAAAAACCTAATGGATGAGTAGGTTTCGAATCCTTATCACATTATCCTCGAAATATATAAGTGTGGGACCTTTAAAATCCGAAACTCATTATATAATAAAGTAACATTTCATTACTTTCCAAGAGTGCCCCTCCTCTCCTCTTATAAAAGGCCCCCACCACTACCACCTTACTCACACCTTCAAAGCCTTTTGGCTCAGCCAACCTCTGCCCAAATACTCTATAAACTTCCCTGTATTACTCCTATAATCCTCACTTTGGGCATAATTCTTCCCAAGGAACCCTTTGAGCTCAAATCAAAAAGAGTTACCCATTTTAAAGGTAGTGTTTTCTCTTGTGTTTTTATGTTTTATTTTTCTTCTCCAACCCCCTAAAATCTTTTTATTCATTTCTTTTGTAACAACACCCGTATCCTAAATATACTAGGATGTTTTTATAAGAAGGATTCTAGATACACTTACACACAACTACATCTAATGGTTAAAGATCATACGGTTTCTGTGGATGGAGAATTTCTGCCCCAGGAAACGATGATTGTTCAACACTCATATAACACCTTCAAAGGATGCCATTAAGATGTCACTATATTTATATATGATATATAATATGTTTATGTTTTACTTAAGCTACTGTATTTTTCATATATGTCATACCTTTATGGTTTCCATTATGGGTAAATGCGATATCTTCATTTTAGGAAGTGCGGACTACCGCCCCCTCAAAGTGATTTGAATCGTTAATGCCATATGTGGGATGTATAAAGGATGGAGTAAATGATATTATATATGATATTATACTGTAATTATAATATATCTTTATATCATTATTATTTCATTCCATTAAATACGAAATATAAATGAAAGTAGCGTTCATGCATACGTATGGCTTACCGTCTCCATGAACGGAGCATTTAATTTCATACCTCTAAATGTTATGTAATATTATGAATGAATGTATATACTGGATATATATGATATATACGATATCTACATCATGAATATAATTCTGAAGATAATGGATATTCTACCACATAAACAACTTGTAACTATAAGAAGTTTATTGTTGACTCAAGTACCAAAGATCGACGAAATGACCGTTATTAACTTAAATGACTACATAATTTTCATAACATTGTAATAAGTGATATAAATGGGATAATGAACTTGAAAAAGGTTATTAGGAAAGTATAGATTAACTCTAGTTTATTATTCAGGATATTAAAGAACGATTGAGTGAAGTCGGACACGAGGTAAGGGAACTTCTTAACCCAATTTCCATTCTTTGGGTTAATCTCCTACTTTCAAATTACGTCATGATATTATTATGTCCAATCTTGTATTTGAACTTTCTTTATGTGTACTTATAGTGAATACACATATTAGATCTATTTTATTAAAAAATGTTCTTTGTAAGGAACTTCGTCTCAATCTCCTTTCATTGGGGCATATTTTATTTTATACACAACTTTCCTTTATACGGTGTATAAACCCCTTTGACTTTGACTTTTATTCAAAAGGAATCTTTATATACGAAGTGTTTTTACTAAACGAGAAAAGGAATTCTTTTTCTTACGTATGCGGCGACAATGACTTATCTTCCCCCGTGACTATTATTTGAGTTTCGGCTTCCTCTATAAGCCATAACTTTTTTAAAATGAAAAATAATTACAAAGTTTTAATTTTCTTTTATTTTGGTATTGAAAATGGTTTTGATAATGTTTTTGTTATATCAATGTGTTGTATTGATATCTTGTGATTGAAATGTGGAAATGTTATGTTTCCTTTATGCATGTTTTATGTGATATGATTATGTTATGGTTATGATATGTTTAAACCTGTTCATATGAGGAATGCATTGGACTTAATAAGTGACGGGTGGAACCTGCTATAGCTCCTCGATGCATTAGCTTGTCTCATGAGACAAACTAGTGTCTTGCCACGAGGCCTAGACAAAATCTTATTTTTAGTCTTGGCATGAGGCCTTGGCTACGTGGTTATGATAGTCTGGCATTATGCATTCCATAATTATGAAAGTGGTTATTGATATTGCATGCGATTATTCTACCAGTAGAATATCCATGTGAATAAGTAAATGGCATTATCTCATTTTACTTTTTCCATATTATGTTGAAGTTAAAGTTCAAAAGGCTTTTGTTTTAGTTATACATCGCCTTAAATGATTATATTTATTTACGAAAGTTTCCACTATATTGTTATCCTTACTGAGCATCTGAGCTCACCCATTTCAATGTTTTAATTTTTCCAGGATGTGAAGAAGTATTTTAAGAATGAACTGCAGGGCTAGTCGGAAGGGGATATGAGTGTGGACTATGGAGACCATGTTATTGTAGTTTTTCACTTTATGATGTAATGTACCATTTATGAACGTATCTAGTGTTTACAAGGCTACTAAACTAATCGGTCTTTTGAGACTTGATCTTTTGTGATCATGCTAATGTTACGCAATAATGCACTGACTCTGGGTAACTGGGGTCGGGGCGTTACAATAAATATATATATAAGGTAGATTTCCATTGTAACATCCCAGGTAATTATAGTCTAATAATTTTTTTATTTTTATTAACAATTAGGAATTATATAGTAATTTTACATTAAAAAGAATTCTATGTCTGATAGTGTACCCGACATACAATAATGGGTTTATATGAAATCTTAAGTTGCACACAAGACTGAGTAATACTGAAAAATAATATATTATTAATATTATTATTTTAAGTTGTATTTATCACATAGCCTTTAGAATGGCTAGAATTAATGATATTAACTAAATTATCAAAATAAGATTTAGAAATGTTATTTTAATGATTAATTGGCTAGAAAATTAAGTATAAATGAAAATAAAATCCAATTGAATATGAAGGATGTGTTTTTTGAAAAACTATTTAAGTGAAAATAATTGTGTTTATAAAATAATAAAATCACTATTTTTGGATATATTAATTAAATATAAATTAAATATTACATTTAAAATTCATCTTATATGTTTTCTAGACATGATATATGAATAAATTCAATTTTATGAATTAAAGGAGTATTTTTCAAAAAAGGCATTTTTACCATATTTTAATGGAAAACCCCTCTTAAAATCCAGTTTTTGTCCGTTTATTTGTTAAATTTTGAAAAATAAACCTCCTATTTGTAATAATGACATAAAAAAATATTTTGGATAATTTTGTGGATTTTTTTTTGATAACCTTCATTTTATTAATGAATACTGAAAATACTTCATTTTAATTCAAAACTTCTTTTTATTATAATTTATTTATATTTTTAGATTATCCTTTTACATGGTTTTAATGTATAATAATATGAAGTTTTTTATCAGTTAATATAATTTAGTTGATTGGATGTTTTTTCAATTTAAAATTAAATAGAATAACTATATGAACCTTTGAACGTTTTACCTAAAAAACCCGTTTTCTTGATCCATCAACATGGTTAGTGTTAATCCCAATTTAACCACATCTATGAATTTATTTTTTAAAAATAGAAATACATGGTTTTAATAATTATAAAAAAATTGGTGCAATAGGATCAAAATAAATTTTTGTCAATAGTAGCTTTAGTATTTTACGTACCACGATTAAAGGTTAACATGGTAATTAAAGGTAAAATTAATATTATAATATTATAAAATTACCCAAAAACTTGTTATAGTCTTATTGGATGAGTTATCATAGACCATTACCATACTTGGGCCTAAATTGTTTTCTTTGGAAGCCACTTGACTGTGATTATGACATTCATAATTTTTAATTTAATGTAAAGGAAAATATGTAAAAAAATGTCTCTTTTTTCTAAAATAATTTTAATATGGGGTTATGTAAGTGATATCTTAGACTATGAATGGTAATTAAAAATATAAAAATATTACCAACATCATGGTAATTTATTTATAATTTTTAGGAATTAAATAATTAAATTTAATTATGACACAAATATAATGTAATAATAGATTTATTAAAGAAAGAATCAAATAAATGATATTAATAATATTAAAATAAATATAATTTGAAATATTTTATTCTATACATGATTTTTTTGGATGAATATGACATATTAGGATTTATTTAATTAAGTATTTTTTAAAGGAATCGGGTTTTTATGATATTTAAAAAAAGTCATGTAATGAATAGTGTCAAAATCGATATAATTAATATTTTAAAATATAAAATATTTAATTAAATGACATAAATTTCTAAAAAATATATGATTTATACAATTTGTTGATATAACTCTAAAAATATCATTAATGACTCATTCATTGGACATTTGGCATGATTTTGTAATTAATTTAACCCTCCAATTGTAAATTACTTGATAAAATAGTAAGTGTTAAAAGGGGTTAAAACAAAAATATAAGGATTAAAAAAATATTAAAACTTTTATAATTTAAATTGAATGATTATATTTAGACCTATAATCATCATATATTAGAACTAAATTAGTTTGACCCATTTGGAATCAAAATTGAATTTATGTTAATTTAATACTTTTAATAATTCCAAGGGTACCCCTCCCCTCACATATAAAAGGGAACTCATTCCTCTATGTAACTCATAATTCCAAAACATTTTAGTTCATGAAATATCTACCAAAAAAAATTCCTTGAATACCTAAAAAAATTATTTAGGCCTTATATTGGATAGAATATCCTTCTTAGAGGTGTTATATTGTTAAGAAAGGTGATCATCTGATGGAATGGTAATGTTTTTATTTAAGTATTTCTATTTTATTTATTCTTTCATTTCCTTAAAATATTATTCATACATGATGAAATAGTAACCAAAGTATTATAAATATACTCATATTTAGTTATATTAATATAATAACCTAAATCCATCTCCACTTCCATTAAATGAGAAAGGAATTAATCGTTCGTGCGTACGTGTGAACTGTCACCTCCATGAACTGATCTAAGTCATTTTCCATAACTGTCTATCATGACTATTTATAATAATGGTAATAATTTTCATATCTTATATTAATGAAATATTAATCATTATAATATAATTATATATCAATTAAGTTCTTAATTTCCTTGCGCAAAAAAATGACAACTTCATTCGTGCGTACGTGTGAACAATCACCACTACGAAGTGATGTGACTCATTTTTATTCATTATATCAATTTTATGGTAAATATAAGTATATATAAATTATTAATATGATATTAATTAAGTTATTATAATATTTTAAATATTTAATAATAAATACCTCTTTTTCCATAATGATCCATGAAAAATGAAAAATGTTACTCATGCGTAAGTTCGACTTATCGTCTCCATGATTATAATGTTGTTCATCTATCATAACCATACATAATGGATTAATTTAAAAGTATAATTTATATATAAAATTGATAATAATTTAAATAATATTATTCTATAGATGAAGTAATTATGACCACATGGACTAGTGTCATCAAACCATCTTTATTTTTGACTCAAGTACCGAATATCGACAAAACGTCCGACATGAAATCAAATAATTAAATAATTATTATAAAATTTTAATTAATGATATGAAAGGAATAATAAAAATCAAAATATTTATAATAAAGTATAAATTAAACTAAGTTTATTATTCTGGAATAAAAATGAACATACATGACAAATCAAACTCAATGTAAGGGATTTCACCTTAATCTCATTTCATTGAGACATATTTTGATGTTTTAAACCACCTTATTTATAATGTTTTTAATCAAAAACTTTTAATTTTATTTCATTACAAGGTATTAAAAATGAAACTTTTTATACAAATCATTTTACTTTATTTACAAAATAAAAAAATTAATATTTTTTAACGTTTGCGGTGACAAAGAACTTTCTACCGCTGTAACCATTATCTGATATTTTTATTACTCTATAAGCCTTAATGTTTTAAAAGGAAAAGAAATAACTTAATATATTTTTAGGTGTTCTGGTAATGAATATTATTTTTGAGGTAGGATTGACTATTTCAATATCTTGAAATTATTTCTTGTGATTGAAAATGAAATTTTAAGAGTGAAATTTTGATAATTGGGATCTCTTATGTGTTATGATTATATAATGGTACTTGGACATTTAATAGATGGTTACGTGATAAAAAAAATATGAGTGGTTACATGAAAAACCAAATATGTGTGGTTCCATGATTAAACAAGGATGGGTGGTTACGTTATGAACTCTAATGCATTGGGTATGGAAGTCGTCCATATGAATATTCCATTTGTAAGAGTGATATATGTGGAAGTTGAATATATAGTTATTCCAATTATGTTTGACTATGTATGAAGTTAATTTTATATGTTATATGTCACTTTACATGGGTTTTGATGTAATATTTTGATTACAAGAATGGTACGAAGTGATATTATATTCAATTAAGTGTATTTACTACTTTTTAAAGGTGAAAAATATTATGTTATGATAAAGTATTCATGGTTTACATGTTTTCATAAGACTAATAGTTTTCTTTATTGGTGTATCCCTTACTGGGATTTTTATGCTCATCCCGATTTTTAAAATGTTTTCACCTGGATTAATTATGAATAGAGTCAATTATAAGATCAAAGAAAAGGTATGAATTTTAAGCATGAAATGAAACCATGTTTCTTTTTAAATGTGTTTTTCTTGTTTTAAGAAAAAATGGCTAGTGAGTGGAAGTGTATACTTTGTAATATTTGAGCTGTTATGAATTATTTATTTCCTAATTTTATAAATCTCTAAACCTGAAAATATCCTAGATGTGAATGAAAGTGAAATTATTGATTTAACTTAAGATTAAGTATGTTTAAGGATGGGGACAAATAGTTGGTATTAGAGGATAGTTTAGACAACTTTAGAGGGTTGGATGATATTTAAGCATAAGTTACAAGATATATATCACCACAATGGTTAGAATAATATAAAGTTTGGTAGTTATTTTAGATTAATTTAATGAGTTTTAGATAACATGAATAAGTATATCTTTGTGTTTATCTTCCTAATATGACAATATATGATGATTTTATTGATATACTCACACTAACATTGTTGATTTTAATAAACGGATGGATCCAACAGGGAACAAAGTGACAATGGATGTGAAGGAAAATGTGGTGGTTCTCTGAATAATAAACCAAATAAAATGGGGGTTGCAATGAGAACTCTCTTGGTTATTTTGAACCAAATATCAGGAGTAATGATTAACCACTTAAACTTTGGTGTTTTTTTCAATGCATCATATATGACAGAAATGAATCCCTATGGTAGTTCAGGTAATAATGACCATAAAGGTAAGAATATTCATTATTATATGTGTCTAGGATGTGGAAAGAAACAGCTATAATTTTTTTAAAGGGATAGTAATGTGTTATATTTGTGTTAATGAAGGTCATAAATCAATAACCTACAAAAGAAAAAGGGAGAATTCAATTGACTCGGGGAAATGGAACTAAGTTATTTATGGGTTATCAATTGAACATTTTAAATGTGGATAATATGACACATGAAATGTTTGGATTATTTCTTGCCTCATGTTTTGACATTATTAAATTTTAAGACATGATTCATGTTTGTGTTTATATGAACGAATTATTATGGAATAAGATTGAAAATTTTGGTTAAAGAAAAATGAATAATGCTAAATATTAAGAAGTATACATATACGGGATTTGAGATTTTTGTTAGATCTATGGATGATGAAATGCTTAAAATTATTAATACTCTTTTTAAAATAGGATTACTTTGGTTGAATATTTCTAGTATGTGCATCCCTGAAGTTTTTTATATGGAAATGTTATCTGTGTTATAATTATATTTTCTTGTGTGGAAATAATTATAAATTTTTGAATAACATTTAGGGTTTATATGATATTTATTTTGAGTTAATTATGGGATATTAAATTTTGGGAAGAAAAATGAAAGGTATGAGATAATCTTTTAGGTTAAAGTATGTTCTAGTTATTTTTGTGGATTTTACCTCATTTTTAGAATTTTACAAGAGTTATAATAATTATATAGTTTTATAAAAAGGAAAACCCATAGGAAGCGTGATAACCTATCATATCGTACAAGGATGTCAGAATGGAACCGACATCTAATATATGATAAGGATTTATCACCTACCACTATCCTACGTGATGCCTCTGCTTAGTAAGACGTTTTCTTTTTAGTTAAACAGTTTATTAAAAAATAATAATTTTATTTTTTTAACTTATTTTTTATCAATTGAATATCATTGGTTTTGGAAAATGATTTAGGGATTAGGAGATAAATGTTATTTTGGAATAGGTTCACTATTTTGGGATATTTATATGATTAAGGTAAATAAAATACTGTTGAAATTTATTTAAGAAGTAATGGTTGAATTATATTTTGGAAGAATATAAAATTTTTAATTGTGGATTTATTGGGAATTAGATTATTTAGGGAAATGATTAATTTATCATGGAGAATAAGTGACTAGGAAATTTATTTTTGGTATGAGACATTGATGGTGAATTAGGTTATTTAGAGTTAAATTTTAAAACTTATCCTATAAGACTATATGATCAATTATTTCTGAATTTTTGGTTTCAATATTATTTTGGATTATTTGAGGAATTTTAAGGAATGTTATTTTTTGAATGTTCTATATTGGAATTTAGGTATTACTTTTGAAATTTTGAGATTAAAGATAGTAATTCTTATTTTAAATTTTATTATATTTGGGGAATTATATTATTTTGTCCTAACTTTTTGGTTTTGGTTAATTTCTCAAGGTAGGATGAATAGATAGTAAATATTTTGTGGATTATGTGATTCTATAGAAATTTATTCTAGTGTTTCTTGTGTGAAAACAAATTCCCCTTAAAAACTCATCATTTGGAGAAAAATATGTGTTTTTGGTTGAATTTTGTTAAAGGATAAGATTTTATATGTCAATTAAGTGTATTTCATTATGTTCTTATTCTAATTTGTAAAATAATTAAAAAAATATATGAAAAGGATCTTAAAACAAAAATCATTTTATGTTTAATTTTCCTACTATGATATCAAAGACCATTTGACCCATCAAAATTTTGTGGTTTTCTAATTTATAAATTTGTCCTCATCATGTTTTCAATCACTCTCCATTAGAACATTATGGTTAATTTTTCTTCTATGTCCATATTTTCCAACATGGAATCCTAGTATCTATTATCTAGGGTGACCTTTTCAATTCACTTTCTTTCTTATAAAGTGGATGTTTTGTTGACACTTTTTTTTATGTGGGATTTCAATGAAATAATTTTGAAAAGTGAAGCTTTATTTACTGGGCCCATATTTAAAATTGAAAGGATACCATTTCCAAAAATGGGAAAGGATGTAACATCCTAGGTAATTATAGAATAATACTCATATTAATTAATAATTATGAATTGGATATTAATTTTAATTTAAAAAGGACCTTTTTTCTGACAGCATACTGGAAACTCAACAATGGGTTTTCTGAAATATTACATTGCACACAAGACTGAGTTATAACAAAAAATAGGATATTATTAATATTATTATTTTAAGTTTTAGTTATTGAATATTTGTAATAATGGTGGGAATTAATGATATTAACTAAATTATTAAAATAGAGTTTACACATGTTTATATAATGATTCATTTGTTAGAAAATTAATTAGAAATGAATATAAAAACCAACTAAATATAAATGATGTGTTTTTATGAAAAACTATGTATGTATGAATAATTATATTTATAAAATAATCAAATCACTCTTTTTGGATTATATTAATGAAATATAAATTAAATATAATATTGAAAATTTATTTTTTATGTTTTCTAGATATGATATAAGAAGAAATTCAATTTTATGAATAAAAAAGATTATTTTTTAAAAAAGGAATTTTTACCACCTTTGGATGGTGAACCCTATTTAAATCTAGTTTTTCCGGTTTATATATTCTATTTGAATAAAAAAATTCTTCTTTTTATGTGGGATTCCAAATTTTAGTTTGGATAAATTTTTGGTATTTTTATGACAACTTTCATATTTTAATGAATAGTGAAAAATAATCCATTTTAATTGAAAACTACTTGTTTGTTTAATTTATTTATATTTCTAGATTATCATTTTACAAGGTTTTAAGGTATAACGAGATGAAATTTTTATCATTTAATACAATTTTGTTTATTGGATTCTTTTTCAAGTTAAAATAAAATAGAAAAACTATGTAAACTTTTGAACATGTTATTTAAAAAACCCGTTTTATCGATCTGTCAACGGGAATAGTGTTAAACCTAATATAACCAATTTAGTGAATTTAATTTTCAAAAATAAAAATACATGGTTGTTTTGAGTATAAAAAATTCGGTCTAATGTGATCAAAATATTTTTTGGTGGATAGTAATTTTAATATTTTATTTACCACTGTTAAAGGTAAATGGAGTAATTAAAGGTAAATTTAATATTATAAAATTATAAAATTACCTTAACACTTGTCATAATTTTATTTTATTAGTTGTTATAAACCATTAACATCCTTTTACTGAAATTTTGAACTTTTGAATCTACTTGAGTGTGATTATGACATTTATAACATTTAATTTAAAGTAAAGGGAAATATGTCATAGAAATGTCTCTTCTTACTTAAAGAATTTTAATTTGGAGTTATGTAAGTGATATATTATAATATGAAGAGTTATTAGAAATATTAAAATATTACCTACAACATGGAAATTTATTTATAATTTTTAGGAATTAAATTATTAAATTTAATTATGACACAAAGATGATGCCGTAACTGATTTATTTAAGAAAGAATCAAATAAATGATATTAATAATATTAAAAAAATTATAATTTTAAATATTTTATTCCATTAATTTTTTTTTTGATGATTGTGATGTTTTAGTATTGAGTTAATGTAGTTTTTTAAGGAATAAAGTTTTTATGATATTGTTAAAAAAGTTATGTAATGAATAGTGTCCAAATTGACATAATTCATATTTTAAAATATAAAATTTTTAATTAAATGATATAAAATTTATAAACATCTAATATTTGAGAAAAGAGTTTATAAAACTCTATAAATTTCATTAAAGACTCATTTATTGGACGTTTTTCATGATTCGGTAATTATTTTAACCCTCTAAGTTTAAATTACTAGATATAAAGTTAAGAGTTTAAAGGTGTTAAAACAACAAGATAATTATTAAAAAATTAATAAAACTTGTATAATTTTAATTTTAGGGTTATATATAGACTCATATTCATCATATATTCTAAATAAATTAGTTTGGGATAATTTTGAATCGAAATTGAATTTAAATAAATTAAAACTTTTAATAATTCCAAGGGTACCCCTCTTCTCTCCTATAAAAATGAACTAATTCCTCTCTATTACTGACATGTCCAAAACCTTTTTTTCCAAATATATACACAAAAAACATCCTATAATAACTCCTCACATTCTTGTGGGATTATTTTAGACATAACATTCTTATTATAGGTGTTAAGGTGTTAAGAAAGGCGATTATCTAAAGGAAATATAATGTTTTATTTAACTAATTCTATTTTATTTCTTCTTCCATTTAATTAAAATATTATTCATCCATGATGAAATAATAAATAATGAATCATAAATATATTGAGATGTTATAATTTTAATATTATCACCTTAATCCATCTCCCCTTCTATTAAATGGGAAAAGAATTAATCGTTCGCTTGTACGTGTGAACTATAACCACCATGAACCGATCTAATTCATTTTCCATATCCGTCTCTCATGATTGGTTATAATAATAAAATTAATGTTTATATATGATATTTATGATATATTAATCATTATAATATAAATTTATATCAATTATGTTCTTACTTCCCTTATGCATAATAATGATAAAGTTGTTCGTGCGTATGTGTGAACTATTACCTCCACAAAGTGATGTGACTCATTTTTATTAATTATATAACTTTTATGATATATATAAGTGTATTTAAATTATTAATATTATATTAATGATTTTATGATCATTATTGAAAGATAAAATAATACTTACCTTCTTTCCACAATGATCAATGAATAATGAAAAATGTGACTCGTACGTACGTACGACTTACCGTCTCCATGATTATAACATTGTTCATTTTTCATGACCATACTTAATGGATGTATTTATATGTATAATTTATGTATTAAAATTATAATAATTAAATGAATACTATTATAGATATGAATGACTTATGACCACATGGACTAGTGACATCAAACCATTTTCCTTTTCGACTCAAGTACCAAACATCAACGAAATGTATGACATGAACTAATTATTATAACATTATAATTAAGTATATAAAAGGAAAAATAAGAATTAAATGGTTCTTAATCAAGTATAAATTATCCTAAGGTTATTATTCAGGGAGAACAAAGAACATACGCGACAGATCAGAATCAAGGTAAGGGACTTCATTTCAATCTTCTTTCGTTGAGGCATATTTTGATGTTATACACCACCTTATTTTATAATGTGTATAATCAACACCATTTAATTTTAATTCATTAAAAGGTTTTCAAAATGAATATTTTTATATGAATGTTTTTACTTTATTTACAAAATTATAAAAGGAATGTTTTTTAATATATACGACGATAATGACTTCTCCACCGCTTTAACCATTATTTTATATTTGGTTTCCTCTATATGACTTGATTTTTTTAAAAGGGAAAAATAAATTTTTAACTTTTTGTGTTTTTTATTATTGAAAATATTTTTAAATTATATTGACTATTTCAATATATTTAAATTATTTATTATGATTTTAGATGAAAATTAAAGAGTGAAATGATGATAATTTCTCTCTTTTATGTGTTATGATTATATAATGGTACTTGGAAATTTGAAGGGTGGTTACATGATAAAATGAAGATGGGTGGTTACGTGATAATATAAATATGGGTTTTTTTTGAAAAACTTAGGACTGGTGGTTACATAATTTCCTCCAATGTATTGGTTATGGAAGTCGGTCATATGGCTATTCTATTTGTAAGAGTGATATGTGTGGAAGTCGACCGCATGGTTATTCCATTTTAGTATGATTATGTCTAAAGATACCTTTATTTGTTATATGTTGATTTATATGGGTTTTAAGGTAATATTTTGATTAAAAAAGGGTAATCAATGAGCTTATATTCATTGAAGTGTATTTACTGCTTCTTAAAGGTGAAAAGTATTACATCATGATAATGTTTTAATGGTTTACATATTTTATTAAGACTAACAGTTTTCCTTCTTAGTGTATTCCTTACAAAGATTTTTATTCTCATCCCATGTTTTGGAATGTTTTTTCACAGGATTTAGAGAAGAATATAGTCAAGGATGGGATCAAGGAAAAGTTATGAATTTTAAACACGAAATAAAAAACACTTTATTTTTGAACATTTTTTTAGTTTTATAAAAAAATGGATAGTGAGTAGAAGTGAAAAAATTATAATATTTGAGTTGTTATGTTTGAGTTATGGAATAATTATAGAAATATCTAATCCTGAATATATCATCATGGTGAATGAAAGTAAAACTATTGACTTAACTCAAGATTAAATAATTTTTAAGGCTGGGGCCTTATATTCATAATACGCATGTCCAAATTGTGAGATAATTTTTGTATTAAAGTTAATAACTATTCATATTTTCTATAGTATTTTATATTATAAATATATAAATGGAGAACCCTACGTATCGTGATTTGGATTCATTAATCCCTGTATCATTTCTAAAAAAATCTACTTTTGGTAAAGAAGAAATTGAGAAGAATAGAGATGAGTAATTCGAAGTGTTTAAGAAACAAATCATACGACTACCTCTTTTTCATTCCTATAATGCAGAGGTAAAACTCTACAATCTAATCACATAAAATATATTTTTAATTTTTTTCATTGCTTATTTTTTTAGGCAGCACTGGATGCTGATCACAGTCAATCTAGATACTTCAAATATTTATTTTTTGTAATCCATGAATGTTTATCCAAAAACAGACCATACATGATGTGCATTGTGAATTTTTAAAACATTGAAATCAATACTTTAAAGATAAATTTCAAATAATATGTCTAAGTCATTGTTTTTACAAGAATTTTGTTATGATTGAGGGATCTCAAAATTTAGTCTGAATCAGGGCATGAAGTCTGTGTCTGAACAGATAAAGCCTTTGGATTACTACAAGAAACATATTACAGTATATATAGAAATATTTTAGTTTCAAAACATATTTATAAATAATTTAATTATTTTCTTAAATATTCTATAGTGTCCAAAGTAAGATAATGACAATTATTGTAGATATTTTGTAATCAAATTTATGAGAGAGATCATAAAGCCTAAGAAAACTAGCATACCCCAACAGGTAATTTCTAAAGGTAATTAGAGTTTCATAAAATATATTTCTTAATAATTTTTTTTTCTATATTTTCTCAGCACTATCAAGATTAATGACAACCTTCATGCTCAAAGTAAGAAGTAAATCTGTTTATCGATGAGTGGCTAGCATAAATGTTGTGAGAATTTTTTTAGAAAACAAATTTAGGTTATTACCTTCTATGTTTGTGATCCCATACAAGATATGAATTTAAAAATATATTTGGGGTGTGAAGCATTTGTTTCATAATTCATTTTATTTCCCATTACTTCTTTAAAATACAAATAAAGGGTCTTAATAGTGGGGCTAATAGATAATTGAGAGTCATACAACACCCATCCAACCAAGAAACATGTATACAATCCAACACAAATATTTGAATTAATATGTGTTTAATCAACCACTAAATCTAGAAAGTGTATGAGATAACTATTGGAGGACAAATATCATTAAGAGACCGTGGTCCTCGAATAGCGCTGGTTTCAAAGGGAACAAGACATCATATGAAAAGAAACCACCTTATGAATAAATTTTTAGGTACTGGGTCGTGCAGCGGAAGCCGGTGGGTTGGGAAAATAAATTTTTTCGCATCACCAGAGAGACGTTACGATGTCGACTTCAGTGAGCTATCCTAGTACAGTCTGAGGACCACGCATTGATTTTTCAGATCAAAAAATCTAAATTGAACTTATACCTAGTTCAGATCAGACGTGTGCTAGTCCACCGCAGGACGCCAATGATCATTTCTCAAAGACTCCGACGTCAAAGCCCTCCAAATCATCCACACACACCTATCAAATCTACTCACTCACCGTTCTTCAAGATCCAGGTGCTAGCTTGGATCTTCAACGCTCACTTCAGCGCATCAACGATCACTGTAAGGCAAGAAACATTGATCCGAGATGGATGAACGTGAAAATCTTCCTTCTCTTGAGAGACTCTCTCTCTTGATTCTAGGTGGAGAGAGAAGCTCTCAATCCCCACAAATGAATAGTACAATGGGAAGCGCCTCTTTCTTACTTATATAGGGAATGTTTAAAACATGAGGTATGTGCTCCCGACCC
Organism: Viscum album; assembly: GCA_963277665.1. Classification (NCBI taxonomy): domain Eukaryota; kingdom Viridiplantae; phylum Streptophyta; class Magnoliopsida; order Santalales; family Viscaceae; genus Viscum; species Viscum album. Next base: position 1,879,615,842 of record OY728137.1, on the reverse strand, counting down.
CCATGTAATAAATGTCTGCTATATAAGTGTTATAAATAATTATTTATGATAAATAAAATTGTGCCATAAATTATATTTATAATTTATCAGTTACTCGTAATTTATATATGTATATATTACCTAATAATCTTGAGTCTTTAACTCAACTCACACCTCCTGTTAATATTAAACAAACTTAGGATAATAACACCTATTAAAATAATATTAATACTTATATTCAATAATCTCTTGTAAATACATGTTATAAATTCAATATATTATTCCAAGCTTGAATAGTTAAAAATTTATCTATTAATTGGTGATCCATAGAACTTGGATAGTACTCGGACCCTTGGGAAGGCCCCACCAAGTTCTACATTCCTATTCATAGAATAAGGAAGATTCTCAAAGCACTATTGTGTGTGACCCTCTAGGTCTTTATCTCAATATCAGTGAATAATATCCATCGACCAAGAGCGGAGTCTATCAACCCATCGAGGCCCCTATAGAGACAAGTTAAAGTCAGAGAAACAACTACCTTCCTACAAACACAGTCTGTGTAATATAATCTCTTCGCCACCGATATCTCAGCAAAGTAGAATGAACACTAGTGTCATCATCCTTTATCTTGATTTATTTTATTTTTTGGGTTTTCTGGATGGTCTTACCTTCGACTACCATAGCCATGGATTTAATGAAGGTTAAACCATCCTAATCAACCAAGGACGATATATCTCTTCCTGAACTCAGAAGAGACAAATCCTTTCTCTATCATTCAATAAATTCCATGGAATTAATGACGTACCTGATATAAACTACCACTCCATGAATTTGTCTCCATGATTTTCACCTTGAAAAAATTATATGTAATTAAATTAAATTCATTGATAATGATCTCAAGTCTGGAGACCATTACACATGTCCATTGATAGGAACAACCAATGAAACCTGAAACATGTGGTGTTCTTATTATGTGAGTCTATGCTCATGATCTCAAATACTATAGATCATCAAGTGTGGACTTCATGAGATGAAGTCTCAATGCTTATGAGACCCTAGAACCTGATGGTTACACATCATCTGTGTCCAATCAGAATGATGTAACTGGACTATAGGACATTATTTTAAGATTACTATCATTGTATCTCAGGGTTCTCATTATTGCCTGGGATCTTCTATACCCCCTTGACACAACATTTAATCTATGGACATTTCCATAAACAAAGTGGCTGCAGAAGTATCTTTACTATTATGGAAAGATAAACACACATATATTATAACAAACTGCATACATGTAGTGGTAATAAAAGTACAATACAATTTGGGTCTATGGCACCCAATTTAAATAGAAATAAATTAAAATGAAAAACTCTCTTCAAATGAAATCGTAATGAATTGAAAATCCAAACGAAAACCCCTTTGAAAAAGAATATAGTAGATTGATCCAAATCCATTAAAAAAAACATGTCAATACAAAATTTCAATGAAAAAATCATCAATTTTCAAAAAATAAAAATACAGTGGTTTTAGTTTGGTGGGTGGTAAGTTATTTGGGCTATGTGATCATCAATTAGATTCATGATATAATAAATACAATTCTTGTGAAATACATACAAGTAACATTTATTATGCATGTGCACATTCATTATGTAAAATGATCAATGTTCTTAATATCATTAATAAAAAACTGATAATCAATCTCAATAAAAAATACATGAGAATAGGGATATTATGATTTTTATGGACAAATAATTATACTGTTATGTTATATTTTATCATCACCCAGAATATTTAAAATTATATACTAATCTATAGCACAATCTAAGAATAATTAATAGATGCATTATATTTCAATGTCATTTAGATGCTACAAAGTAACATACTGATGTTTAATAATATAAAAAGGTATAAAATTATTATAATGGAGTTTATTGTATTCTAAAAATACACAATGGGTTACATTGATGTTTTTCCATCAAATAAGTTAAATGGTTTATCATTGAGGTTATACTCTCTATGATGGTGAAAGGGTAAGATAGATTTTACCATGTTCCATAAAAAATCATAAGTGAATATTTATTTTAGTTCAATTAATGAGTGTTGATATGTTTACAAATTTTTTTAATATTTTCTAGGAATAAATTACTTGGTAAATAAGGAAAATTCACTCTTGTACTATGATCATACACTCAACAAGGATAATTATCTCATGATGATTAAATTTTATTTTTATTCTCTAATACATTCAAAATTCCAGGTTATCAAAATATAATATTGTTTGATAACCCAATGTTTTGAAATAACTATATGATAAAAAGACACAATGTAATCAGAAATACCTCATGAAAATACAATGTGTTTTTGGTATGACTCAAATTTTGGGGATTTAGTTAAAATTGACATTTTATTAATGTATTATTTTTTATTTATGTTTAATTTATTTATTTATACTATTACTAACATAATAATTATTTTATTATATATGTGGATTATTTTGGTCGAGTTGTTGTGGTTTTTTCAAAGTTTCTCATGCTCATGATAGATTGTACTTTGAGGTTGCAACTATGAAACAACAACCAAGAAATGGGTCAATAATGCATACAACCATCATGAAAAGGTGAGTTTATACTACTAATTTAGTTAAAATTTTCACCATTTTATCTAATATTATTAAGTTAATTTCCTTATCATTTTTTTTTCTACACATATATTTTAAGAAGTCATATATTTCCTTCAATCATATGTAACAAGTTAGAAAAGAGAGAACATAGTGCTTTTGGATGAGGCATTTCAGGAAGCATGTAGCTTCTTCTTCCATACAAATGGAACATTACTTTATTTTATGTCTTTATACATATGATTAGAAGAAAAATATATATCATATACACCATTAATGCACCTCAATATGACACACGGTGTTATTGGTTGGACTCGAACGGTATGTTTTTAGTTTATAATTTACATTTTTCTTCAAATCACACACCAACTACTCAAAATAGAGAAAAAACCTTAATATTAATTTTATAATTTATGAAGACAATTCATAATTTTTTTATGTGTAGAAATCATTCTCACATTAAACCGACACATATTATGACTAGTAAAAATCAAAGTGTATGTTTCCAGTTTAAAATGAGATTTTTGAAAAAATAGAAGTGACATACTCAAAACCATGGAAACTCATTAGGATTGTTTTTATACATTAGTAAAATAATCCAATAGTAATTTTGGACATGTATTAATTAGACACACCTCAATATGATGTCCAATTTGACCATTATGACTCCAAGTGCATATTTTTATTTAAAATTGACATTAATTTTACTAAAAATGATAACTGACATACTAAAAAACACATAAAACACATTTGGGATGTTTTTATACTATAATAAAATGATCCAGAAGTCATTTTTATGTGTAGGAATTAGTCTCAAATCAATAAAATACATCATGTGCGCATAATGGATCAAAGTATCTGTTATCATTTTAAAATTGACATTTTAGTTCAAAAAAGTGTCACTAACTGAAATCTCAAGAGAAGACCATCATATTGTTTCGCTAATTTAGGAAAAAAATTAAAAAATTAATTTATGACATTTAGGAATTATTCTCATGTTAAAACCACACATTATGTGAACAATATGACTCAAAGTGACTGTTTCCATTTTAAAATGAAATTTTAGTAAAAAACACATGTGGTGTACTCAAAACAGAGAAAAAACATTCAGATTATTTTGATACTATAAGAAAATGTTCTATAAAGTCATTTTCAACATATAAGAATCAACTGCACCTCAATATGATTCATAGTGTGATCTATGTGACTCCAAGTATATCTTTATATTTATAATTGACCTTAATTTTAGTAAAAAAGATAACTTTCAAACTCAAAATTGATGAAAATAACTCCGATTGTTTTTATTTTTTAGGAAAATGATCCACAATTTATTTTTGAGGTGTAGGAATTATCTGTACCTCAATATAATACATGATATTAACATTTTGACTCAAATTATCCATTATCAATTAATAAATGACATTTTAGTTCAAAAATTGTCATTCACTGAAAAATAAGAAAATATTCTCAGATTTTATTAAAAATTTAGGAAAAAAATTCTTAATTTAGTTGTGATGTTTATAAATAATTCACATGTAAAACCCACAAACGATAATACTGGTATGACTCAAAGTGCGTGTTTTTATTTTAAAATTGAATTTTTGTTAAAAACCAAGTGACTCACTCAAAACTGAGGAAACACATTTGATTGGTTTTTATAATTTAGGAAAATGATCCATAAGTCATTCATGAAGTTTTAGAATAAGCCATACCTCAATCTAACGCATGGTGTGACCGATATAACTCCATGTGTTTGTTTTAAGTATATACGTGCCATTTTAGTTTGAAAAATGCATCACATATCCAAAACTAAAAAAATGATCCTAGATTATTTTCTTATAATTATACATGATATTACTTAATCAATTTCCTTATCGTTTTTATCTTATACCAATTTATCTAAATTTCATAGATATAGTTCTCGAAGATGAAAAATATGTGGTGCAACATGTAAGAATCAACTAAAAATCAATCTGATACATATTGTTCTTGGTATGAATCAAAGTTTAGTTTAAAATTAACACATTATATTTAATTTTTTTCTTTAAATTTTATAAAAAGAATAAATATTTTCTTATATAAGTGAAATTTTTTTCTCGAGTAGGGGTGGTTTTTTATTTTATACAGGTGAAGGATTTATCTATATAATAGTGTTTTTTTCTTGTATTTCGGTTATAATTTTTTTTTCATTTAGAGTTTTTATTTGTATATTTTTTTTATAATTTCCTATGTTTTTCTAGTGTTTTTTTGTGCTGTTACAACACACTATAGTATGACCTGTTTCTGGAGCTGTAGTGTGCTGTAACAACACACTACAGTATGCCCCTTTATCAGCACTACTAAATGCACTAAAAAAGGAATAATTTATCAGCATTTTTAAAATTATTAATAAAGGATGTGTTTATCAGTGCATTTATTAGTGCTAAAAGGGACCTTTATCAATGCGAAATAATTTTTTTTGATAAATGGTGTCTTTAATCATTGCTTCTAAAAGCACTAATAAAGGCGTTCATTATCAAATCTTTTTTTGTTGATAAAGGACCAAATTATTATCACTATTCTACCACTGATAAAAGCCTTGATATTTTTAACCACACTTCTACAGGCAGTGATATTTTAGCCCTGATAAAGGCCAATTATAGCACTGTTAAAGTCCTCTTTGATAGTATTGTTTATAGTTAAACCCTTTCTTATGTATTTCACCAGGTTATCCAGAGAAATTTTAAAATAATGATGGAGTTTTTGAAGCATGATATGGAAGTTTTCAATAATGTCAATTTATTTATATTGCAAGTTGTAATTCTATATAACTAATTTCCCAATGAAATTTTGATTCATGATTGTTTGGGATTGTATTATGTGTACATATATGTAATAAATCATGAATTAATGTGTAATAATGTCTTAGTTTTTATACGAGACATGTTTTACAATAAAAACTCACTTTTATATTTACAACACACACCCAAAGTCATAATGAGCACATTGTATGTCGGATTAATGTGTTGTTGATTCAAATACATCCGAAATTAATTATGTATCATTTTCATATTGTTTGAAAAAAATACAAGTTTGTTTTCTCATTTTTTCTACATGACACACATTTTACAGGAAACATACACTTTTATATTGAAAACAAGATCTTAACGTCATATCCACTACATGATGTGTCACATTGATGTTTTTTCAATTCATAATTTGAAAAATAAATTATTGGTTGTTTTCATAAATATTTTTAGAAATGTGAGTTGACATTCCTAGTTTTTTCTTTGTAACGTGCATTTTATACTAAAATGACATGTTTATATTGAAAACATTCACTAGGGGTCGTACTAGCCCCATCATGTGTAAAAATGATGTGTGGTTGATCACTACATGTCTAAAATGAATTATATATCATTTTTAAAATTTTTTAGACAACCATAGCCCTTTTTCTTGGTTCTGGATTTGTGACATGTGTTTTAAACTAAAATGAAACTTATATTGAAAACACACCTTTGAGTAATACTAGCTACATAATTTGTTGGATTGAAATACAGTCAATTGATACACATCAAAAACAGATTATGGATCATTATACAAAACTCTAAATCCAATATAACCCTATTTTCTTAGTTTTGCCTATGTGCCACATATTCTAAACAAAAATAACACTTTTATATTGAAAACACACACTCAGAGTCATATTGGCCACATCATGTGCCAGATTAATGTGTTGAAAAAACACACTCAAAGTCATATTGGCCACATTGTGTGACAGATTAATGTGTGTTCAATTTATACACATATCGAATAAATTATGGATCCCTGTTCTAATGTTTAAAAATTATCAAAGATTGTTTGCCTAGTTTTGGATATTTGATGCATGTTTTACACTAAAATGACACTTTTAGGTTGAGAAATTGTACTTGGAGACATACGAGCCACAACATGATCCATATTGGAATGCATTCAATTGTGAAATGTAACAAAGGAATTATGGATCATTGTCTTAATTTCATAAAACAATCCATGCCCATTTGTCTAGTTTTTTCTCTTTGAATTTTCTTTTACTCAAAAATGAAACTTTTATATTTAAAACATGTACTTAGATTCATACTGGATACATTGTGTGATAGAATAATGTGAAATAAATTCTTACACAGCTCAAATTTTTGATGGATAATTTTTTTAATATTTGAAAACAATATGAGATCATTTTTTTAGTTTCATATATGTGACACATATTTTAAACTGAAATGAAACTTATGTTGAAAACACACACTTTGAGTTATACCAGCCACATCAGGTGTCATATTGAAGTGAGGTCATTTATTACAGATCAAAAATAAATTATGGATCATGTTCCTAATGATTTGAAGCAATCTGAGCATATTTAATTTGTTTTATCCATGTAATGGTCATTTTAAACTAAAATGACACATATATTTTTTGAAGCCCACATTTTTTGTCATACCAACCCCATCATGTGTTAGATTGATGTGTGGTTGATTCCTACACATCAATAATAAATTAAAGATTGTCTTTATAATTTTTAAAAATGTATCAAGCTAGTTTTCTTGGTTTTTTATATATGACACATGTTTTATACAAAGAAAAACCTTTTATTTGGAAAACATTCACTTTGAGTCATTCCTTCCATATCATCTATGATATTTACATGTGGTCAATTAATACACATATCAAATTAATTTTGGATAATTTTCTAATTTTTTTAAAATAATATTATTCCATTTGATCAGTTTTGACAATATGATATGCATTTTAAACTAAATTAACTTGTAGATATCAATCAAAATTTAACAATTTTAAACATTTAACCTTGGTTCAACTCCATCCAGAATAAATTCCTCATTTATAATTTGAGAATTTTATTAATATATGGATGAGGTATTATATTATCATTTCAAGTACCTATCTATATCATGTATTAGTTTGAATCAAACATGAATGTAAAGGAATTTTTCTTGTTTCTTCAAAATTGAAGTAGAAGTGATTGAAATAGGGTCCAGAATATTTTTAAAATTTCATCAAAATAAAAAAAATAATCATATTGAAAATGACTAGTCTTAGATCATGGGATTAACTTCCCAAGAAGTTGGTGAAATGTATTCTGATTGTTTGTTAGAATGATCGTTTACCCATTTCCCTCTAGCCATTGTCTCAGATATTACATTTATGTCTAATCTCTCACAAGCATGAGTAGGTTTGAACATATTATGAGCTATTCTAGAATCCATATAGAATAAACCCTCATGTTACTTCTCCATGATAAATATCTCAAATCTTTCCTACCTTATATGTTCATCACATGATCTTTTTGTGGTTTCTACCAACTCATACTAACCCCTAAGGAAGGCAATTTGTGAACAGTTGAGTTTTTTTGTGAAAATATTATATAAATATTTATGATACTAATTTTTCACATATGAAATATATATCTATAATAGTATTATGTACTAGATCATGGAAATAATTGGTAATACCGTCAACTTGATGTCAACAAACATTATGATCCCATGTACTCTACCTACTCATCTCTAAATAAATGTACTTATTCTTTCAAGCATGTAGAATATTAGAAGTCTTGGTAGTACTGAGAAAATATAAAAAATAATTAAAAAATATATTATATGAAATTATAATTTTCTTTTTAATTTTATTATTTAGTGGTGCCAGTTTTTCGATGGAATATAATATCATTTATAAAATTTCATGCGTAATATTCATAATCATTTTTGTTATTTTTTTGGACACTAAAAATACTTTGAACAAAATAGGTATTTATTTGTAATATTCTTTGATATTTATATCATAATATATATACCGTAATATATTTCCATATGAATAAATCCATATCTTTTTGAGTTCTGTCACCGACCACATGCCATGTTTTATCCGATATTTTTAGATAACCCTATCATAAAAGATCCTATTAAAACTCTAATTAAAACATATAACTTGAAATTTATCTATAATATTTCAATTACCATGAATTTCTTAATAATAATGTATATTATTTATGGTAGACATGTGGGAGATCTATTCTTTGGATAAAAAACATTTTTTGTGTCCAAATTGATTTTGATTGACATCTAGTGCTTCTTAATAAAATACAACTATGTAATTAAAAAAGAAAAAAATATAATTTATATGATTATGTAGTTGAGTTTTATCCCTAACTATAGGCATAAATTGATGTATATATTCTATTATTTTATTTTCAAACCCCATGCTTAGGTCATCTTTTTTTCTTTTCAATTTCTTCAAATTGAAAAGAAACTTTTTCTGTAGAAATTGTAGAGGGATTAATGAGTCCAAATATTTCTTTATAGGTTTTTCTCTTTATATATTAGTAATATATATGCATGTAGGAAATATTAATAATTATTATATATAATACTCATAGTAGATCATTTTTTGGAGAAACAATTTATGAAAATGTACCTCATATATGTATTCACAACTTGAACTCCCATCCCATAAAACCTGATACTCTCATTTATACTCTCAGGACAAACCATGCTTGTAATTGCCTCCCCAAATATTTTTTATTCACATTCATAGTAATATACATTTTATTTTTAATGTTTTATATACATCAACTTGTATAGTTGATATATGAAGCAGTGGAACTAATGGGGTGAAGTTACAGTCATATGTTTTTTTCTTGGTTGATCCATATGGTTGTCTTGATTCAAACGTCTATTTCTCTTTTGTTTCATCTTTAATACCATAACTAATTTTATAAATTTTATAATAAACTATTAATGGTTTTTTTTTTGAAAAAAATTGTTTAATACATAACTCATTCATCTATATAAGATTAAATGACCATTATATTAATGTTACAATAGAATTATTGACCATTGTAATATCTGGATAACCAAGTAGAACATGAAACTCAGTGCTCGGATAAAAATAAACTTTATCCCCCACTCTCACATGATATTTTAAAAGTTTTTTTATTTATCATGTATTTTGGGATATTATGTACTGTACCCCATACAATAATTCTATGTGTGGGTGTTGATAGATATTAATCACCTACAATTTCACCCTGTAGAATTTCAGAAAAATAAAGTTATTGGAAGTTGTTTGATTTTAATTTCGGAGAAAGTGTTCTTATAAAATCGATTAGCCTAGGTAAGGTATGAATTTCAGGGGAATGGGAAGCTTAAAATCTAGTGGGGTCATGTGGCTCTTTATTTACTGATCACTGTTCTAGTACTATTTTGTTTTGATCCTTTCACATATATTTGTCAACCAAACTAGATCAAAAAATAATATCTTTTAAATAATATATATATTCCTTTAGTCCTTTCATCATCTCATATGCATATTCATGAATAATTTTTTTCATTAAATTTTCTTGAGGTGACACTCTAAAACATGTACCACTAGCACAACCATAATATTCCAATGCTTAAATATAATGACCATGACTTTTTGAATGATATTTATTTCCTTAAAATATGCGTTATGATATTTTATACACATAAATACCTTATCTCTTTAATAATAAAGTGAATATAAATGAAAATATGAATATCTAGTTTCAACCTTTACCTAATAATTGTTCAATTATTACCATTGGTCAATATGAACATTGGAATCAATACTCATGATAATAATTTTAACTTTATAATCAATGTTTATAAGTAAAAAACGAGAACTGATAATTAATGAAAAAAAGAGAAAGGAATTAACTCAACCAGTAGAGTCATGCTGTATGAATCCCATTTTTCATAGGAAGAGAGGTAGGTATCATCATTGGGGTTCGTTCTTGACCAATCCCAAGCTGAGTTTTAATAAGTGAAGATTGAATGAAATTTCCTATGAGAGAAGTTGAAGTGAGTGTAAATTACAACTTAGTTGATGTTAGTCAAGCCTCCCCATGAATCTATCACCCTCGCACACCATACCCTTCAATCTTACGTGGGTGTTAGAACGAGTTATGTTTCAATGACTTATTTACTTAAATTATCATTCCACTGTATAAATAAAAGTATTTATTCTACTAATTCTATTTTAAGAATAGTTTTTCTTAAAAAATATATGAATTATTTCATAAATTGATTTTATAGAAAAAAATTATGCTTTTCAAAAAAGATAAAATTTGTAATAATAAATTCATGTATTGTGAATAATATTTATTTTTATGAATTATTCTATTAAAAATCCATTTATTTAAATATAAATGTTGAAATATTTTTTTTATGTTCTTAAACTGTTTCTAAGTGTCAGAAATTTTACTATGCATATTCTACCCACTGTTTTTTAATAAATAATGATCTTTATAGTTAAAAGTTAAAGTTATCATATTTAGATAATTATTATGATAAAATAAACATGATTTTTGAAATCATCATTTCAAATTTAAGTTAGGTTAAATTTATGATAATTTTCTAAAGGACTTTATTTTTTTTGTGAATACTAAAAATACAGCTTGAGGTTTTTAGTATGTTTAATGACTTCATAATTATATAATAATGATATAATAATATGTTAAAGACAATAAAAGACTCAAAATATGTTATTTTATCAATATCAAGTTTTTTAATATATTTTAATCAATTTCCAAACTATAAGTAACTTTCAAAAGTCTAAAATGGAAACATTGTCTTTAAAACATTATTTTATGAAAACTTTACTTTTTCTTGCCAAAATAAATAATATAAAATGGTGTTTGGTTCTTGTGGGTTAAAATAACATAAAATATGTCTAAAATTTCCAACACCATGGGTAAAAACTATGGTAAAGCGCTTGGTTTTTCATATTCAACAACAAGGTTTCCAAGGCCTATATTTAGAAATTATTAGACAAATCCTCTGCTTTTGCTAAAAATACCCACCGATTTCTCCATTTACATTTAATAAAAACACATCCTCTAAAAATATCTAGTATTTTTACCAACCATGGATTTACACAAGGTTTCCTCAATCCCTCAAGGTCCCAGTACTCATGTTTTATGAGTAACTCTTCATGGTAATGAAACTAACATTATTTTCTCCTCAATTCAATAAACTATTTTTGTATATGTCATAAAAAATGTTATGTTTACTATATTATATTAAAATTTTTATCATAACATTACTATCCAATTATGTTATATTAATTTTAGTCTTTTCCCCTCTTATTTTACCTTTTTTCACAACAACTTTTTATATTTGTTATGTTGCTGAATTTACTTCTCAAAACTTCTCTTTTCTCTACAAGAAATTATCTTTTACTTTCTTTTTGTAAATACCCAAGATTCTTTTTTTCTTCAATGGTATTCACCTGAATGTAAAAATTATTTTTTGGTTCTAGGATTAATATATATGAAACCTGCATCCCCTTTCCTTAGGTTGAAAATGACATAATGATCATGTTTTTAGGTGCCTTTGAAATGCCATCATTTTGATATGAAACTTTATTTTTTATTCCCCATGGGTTATTTATGAAATTATTTATTATGATATATGGGGAATATTTTAATTAATTCGTATGATTTTTCCCCTAATATCACTCCAATTCATTGGATAAATAATTTAACCTCTATAGATGACATGTTTTATGATTCCATGATTAATAACCTCTATAATTTTCACTTACAACACCTTGGTGATTAACCGTGGTGATATGATTATGAATGTACAAAATAAATTGTATTTCCACATTTATTAATCATTCCATTTTTTATTATATGCCTCTTTTTCCATTTCTCATTCCATAATGATATTTCTAATGTTCTTATTGATATCCCTCATGAATATATGTAAAATATTTCCCTTATTGAGAATTATTGTCACACCATTCCTTTAGTGTATTTACCCATGTCTTGATCTGAAGTAAATGTACTTAGGGTGAACCTATAAATAGTACTTTCATGTGAATTAGAATAATGTTTTATATTATCATGTATTATGAACATTTTTTCCAAGAAACTAAACATTAAAGATCCTCAGTTTGTACTATGTAATTTAAATGTTTATGTAATAAAAAAATGAGATACCATAGTTGGAATGAAAATACTGTTTAGTTATTTGTGGATATTTGGATTTTAAAACATTAGGAATAACCCTAGAGAAAAAAATTAACATAGGAAAATATGCTGTTATTTTGGTGAGGTACTAAGTAAGTGGTTTTCGATCGAAGAAATCTTTTTTTTGATATTAAAAAGTGGATGTGGATCTAGAACAATTGTAACTAAGGGTAAAACATGAAAAAAATGCTTTGATCTAGATTCAAATGGGAACCGGTGCATGAAAACAGACCTGGATTCACTCCTAGTTTGACACTCCTAGGGTATATGATTGGTTAATCAGAAGAATTTTATGATCCATTATGATGGATTTATAAAAATGTAATGATTGTTAAACAATAACATACTTAAGCATGATGTTTTAAGGAATAAAATTCTTTTATAATTATAAGATTCTTAAAATAAACATGTTAATAACTATGTTTTTCTTCTTTTAAAAAATGGTTGAAAATAGGTGGAATCGCATGAACAATGAGCACGACAGACCATGAAATGATGGACCTTCGATGGATTCTAGAAAAAAATCTTTATAAGAATGATGAATCAACTAACTTGAGTTATGAACAATGACCAGAATCAAGATGAGAGACCAAATTCACTTTAAAGGGAACAAATTATTGTTGAGTTATTCATGCATCAATGAACACCTTATTACGGTGGATCTAGATACCCATTGATTATTGAATAATGGATAATCTATATAGTAAAGTTGTTTTTTGTAATCTGTTGTTTGAGATAAGATAAAGTTACCTGGGCTGTTTATTACTTAGAGGGAGAAGTTGATTAGTGCTAGAAACTGATTAAAATAACAAATCAAAAAATTGAGATTTATTCTATGGGGTGGAAAGAGTTCAATGGGGCATTTTTAAATAAAATTTTCCCCCATTTAATGAAAATAAAAATGGTGAAGGAATTATTATAATTGAAGCATAAGGAAAATGAATCTGTGGGAAGTTAGGAGATGAACTTTAAATGGATTTATTATTATAATTCTAGCTTGGTTATAGATCCTAATGGATAGGTTGTTAAATTTTTAGATGGACTAAAACCTCATCTAAAATGGAATCTAACCAATAAAGTTTACAAAATCTAGGAAAAGATATTGTGAAGTGCTATAAAGGTTGAAATGGAGTTCATAGAGACAAAGTGGTCACACAAAAAAAATGAAAATAAGAGATATTTGGATCCAAACTTAAGTAGGAACTTTGATCATGGAATATTAGGATTTCAAGTGAAACTTCCTATATGAAAAAAATGTGGGAAGTAGAATTTGGAAAAATATTTTATTGGGAGTTGAAAATGTTACAAGTGTGGAATATATGTACGTATAACTTGGAACTTTCATAGTGAAGTGAAGCCTCAACTTCTCAACACTGATGAAAAAGGGAAAATGGTGTAGGCCCAGTCTACAGTACAATGATTCAAGTGTGAATGGCTTGGGAAATTTTCTTAACACCATCCAAATCAGAAGATATTGGAAGAAAATCACCATCAACATTAGCATTCACCAGGATAGAATGTTCAGGATTTTTTTATGAAAATGAATGAATTAGAGGCTCCAAATGATGTGGTGGTAGGTACTCTTATTTTTCTCTCAAAGATATAAAGTACATTGTTGGATTATATTTCTATGCGTTCATTTTTTTCCTCCATGTTTTCAATGAATATATAATCAATCCCGAAACATATAGAAGTAGATTTATCAGTCAAGACTCCTGGAGGTATTAAATAAGCATCATCCATGTATAGAAACTACAATATTGACTTTGGAGAGCACAATATCATTACAAATCTAGTAGTCATTACTATGGAAAAATTCAACATTATACTAGGGATGGGATGACTCTCAATGTATAATGCTAAGATCAACAGAAAATTCAAGGAAATATATGTTGTCTTGAATGGAAAACCTACAGTTATTTTCAAAGGAGATATATCTCTACATGATCTTTGTCTAGAAGCACCTCCCATTATCTTCTTTATAAAGATGATCAGTGAAGAGAAATAAGGAAATGAAATTATAAGAATTAAAAATGTCCCCATTGTTCATGAATACATTGATGTATTTCCTAAAGAGTTACCTTGAACTCACCTTGAAAGAGAGGTAGAATTATCCATTAAAATCATACCTGGATCCAATACGATATCAAATATCCCATATAGAATGGAAAATTTGGAGCTATAAGTATTGAATAGAAAAATTTCCAGATTTTTTGGATATGGGGTTTATCCGACCAAGTGTTTTTTCTTGGGTAGCCTCTATTCTCTTTGTGAAGAAGAAAGATGGATCAATGAGGATGTGAATTGATTATAGTGAACTTATTAGGGTCACAGTAAAGAAAAAGTACCCTCTCCCAAGGATTGATGATTTATTTGACAAGTTTCATGGTGTTCAAATATTCTCCAAGATGTATCTTGAATCTAGTTTACATTAATTGAGGGAGAATAAAGAAGATATTAAAAATTCCGCCTTTCGATAAAGATAAGGGTTTTATGATTTTGTTATTATTACCTTAGTATTGACTAATGGTCCTATAATATTTATAAATTTGATGAATATATTCTTTAAGGACTACCTTGATAACTTTTTGGTAGTTTTTATTGATGATATTCTAATATATTTCAAAATTTATGAGGAGAATGAGGATCATCTAAGGGTTATATTGAAAACTTTTTGAAATATAAGGCTATTTGGAAATTTCAATAAATGTAAATTTCGGTTACAATAAGTTGCTTTCTTGGGGAAAATTGTAACCAGTGAAGGAATCTCAATTGACCCTACCAAGACAATTATTGTGGAGGAGTGACCTCATAATACAATTGTAACTAAGATTTATAGTCTCATTTGTTTAACAAGATATTATATATGGGTTTTGAAAAACTTTTCATGGCCTTCTAATCCACTATCAAAGTTAATTTGAGAAGGGGATAATTTTATCTGGATAAAGGAGTGTGAATAATCTTTCCAAGAGCTGAATAACACTACTAGAAATAAAGTCTTTCCCAACGGTTCTGAACCATTGGGAAAGGCTGTAGAACCATTGGTATATTTTATACAAACGGTTCTGTAAACCATAGGGAAGTAAGCCGTTGGGAAAGCTTTTCCCAACGGTTTACTGTGAACCATTGGTATATAGTGGGGTAAAGCTAACCTATCCCAGTGGTTCTACCAAACCGTTGGGATAGTTTTTCCTAACGGTTTGGAATGAACCGTTGGGAAATCCCAAGGATTCTCCTCTTTACCAACGGTTTCTAAACCATTGGGAATGGTTTTTTTACCAACGGTTCAATGAAAAATTGTTAAAAAAAGCATCAGAGATGCTATGCCAAAGGTTTGAAACCGTTGGCATAGCCTATGCTGTGCAAATTGCACAGCAGCCAGCAATTTGCACAGCAGGTCTGCAATTTGGACAGCAGGCCTCATTTTGTGCATTCCCTCCCATTTTCAATCCAATTATTGTACCTACTATAAACTAACACATACATATACAAATATTGTACCTGCAATAACCAACTAACACATACATATAGAGAAAAAATTCATACACATTTAACATATAATGCATCCTGGAACTATACACATCCATAATTAAATTATAATTCATAACATAATTATAAACATACATAATTCATTTAGAATTCAATTCAAATTTTAGATGACAATTATATGTGGAATCCAGAATTCAATTCATAATTTGATTGGTTTTTTGTATACCATATATTTTTACCAGAAATGATGTCCATTTTAAACAAAATACATACACATGGAGTCATACCGGCCACACCGCACCTTGGATTGAGGCGGGGTTGACTCGTACACGTCACATATGACCCATGGATCCTTGTTCTAAAGTATCGACATAATCCGAATGCGTTTTATCGATTATCCGTATGCCAATTGATGTTTTTCAATTAAAATGACGTCCTTTTGAAACAAAAGACAGACACTTTGAGTGGTTCTGGCCACACCGCCTCTCATATTGAGGCAGAGTTGATTCTTACACATCACATATGACCCATGGATCATTCTCCTAATGTTTCAATGGAAACCGAATGCATTTGGTCGGTTTTCCATATGTATTTAAAATGCTGTCCATTTTAAACAAAAGAGAGACACTTAGACTATTTCCGGCTAGACCGCGACTCAGATTAAGGTGGGGTTGACTCATACATGTCATTAATGACCCATGGATCATTTTACTAAAGAATAAACACATTTCAAATACGTTTGGTCGGTTTTGCGTATGTCAGTTGTTCTGTTCACTTATAATCCTGTCCATTTTAAACAAAAGAGACACAGTTAGAGTGGTGTCGGCCACACCGTGGCTCGGATTGAGGCAGGGTTGACTCTTACATGTCACATATGACCCATGGATCGTTGTGCTAAAGTATCGACACAATCTGAATGCGCTTTGTCGGTTTTCTGTATGTCAGTTGATGTTTTTCACTTAAAATGATGTCCTTTTGAAACAAAAGATAGACACTTTGAGTGGTTTCAACCACAACATGTCTCAGAATGAAGCGGGATTGATTCTTACACATCACATATGACCCATGGATCGTTCTCCTAAAGTTTCAATGGAAACCGAATGCGTTTGGTCAGTTTTCCATATGTACTTAAAATGTTGTCCATTTTAAACAAAAGGGAGCCACTTAGAGTGATCCCGTCCACACCGTGCCTCAAATTGAGCTCGGGTTGACTCGTACACATCACATATGACCCACTAATCATTGACCTAAAGCATCAATAGAATCCGAATGCGTTTGGTCCATTTTTCGTATGTCAGTTATTCTTTTCACTTATAATCCTGTCCATTTAAAACAAAAGAGAGACACTATGAATGGTGTCGGCCACACCGTGCCTCAGATTGAGGCGGGGTTGACTCTTACATGTCACGTATGACCCATGGATCATTTTACTAAAGAATTAACACATTTCAAATGCGTTTGGTCAATTTTTCGTTTACCAGTTGATCTTTTCACTTATAATCCTGTCCATTTTAAACAAAAGAGAGACACTGCGAATGGTGTCGGCCACACCACGCCTCGGATTGAGGTGGGGTTGACTCGTACATGTCACATATGACCCATGGATTGTTGTGCTAATGTATCAACACAATCAGAATATGTTTGGTCGGTTTTCCATATGTACTTAAAATGTTGTCCATTTTAAAAAAAAGAGAGCCACTTAGAGTTATTATGGCCACATTGTGCCTCATATTAAGGCAGGGTTGACTCGTACACATCACATATGACCCATGGATCATTGTCCTAAAGCATCAACAAATTTCTAATGCATTTGGTTGGTTTTCTGTATGTCAGTTGTTCTTTTCACTTATAATCCTGTCCATTTTAAACAAAATACATACACAAGGAGTGATCCTGCCACACCATGCCTCGAATTGAGGCGAGGTTAACTCGTACACATCAAAATTGTCCCATAGATCATTTTCCTCAAGTATCAACATATTCAAAAAGCATTTTCCTGGTTTTCCATATGCCAGTTGATGTTTTTCAATTAAAATGACGTCCTTTTGAAACAAAAGACAGACAATTTGAGTGGTGTCAGCCACACCGCATCTCAGATTGAAGTGTGGTTGATTCGTTCACGTCACATATGACCCATGGATCATTCTTATAAAGTTTCAATGGAAACCGAATGTGTTTGGTCGGTTTTCCATATGTACTTAAAATGGTGTCCATGTTAAACAAAAGAGAGACACTTAGACTGATCCCGACCACACCGTGACTCGGATTGAGCCTGGGTTAGCTTGTACAGGTCACATATGACCCATGGATCCTTTTGATAAATTATCAACACATTCTGAATGTGTTTGATCAGTTTTTTATATTCCAATTGTTCTTTTCACTTATAATACTGTCCATTTTAAACAAAAGAGACACAGTTAGAGTGGTGTCGGCCACACCGCGCCTTGGATTGAGGCGGGGCTAACTCGTACATGTCAAATATGACCCACGGATCATTGTGGTAAAGTATAGACACAATCCGAATGCGTTTGGATGGTTTTTTGTATTCCAGTTGATGTTTTTCAATTAAAATGACATCCTTTTGAAACAAAAGATAGACACTTTGAGTGGTGCCGGCCACACCACGACTCGGATTGAGCTCGGGTTGGCTCGTACAGGTCACATATGACCCATGTATTATTGTGATAAATTATCAACACATTCCGAATGAATTTGTTCAGTTTTCCATATGCCAATTGTTCTTTTCACTTATAATCCTATACATTTTAAACAAAAGAGACACAATTAGAGTGGTTTCGGCCACAACGTGCCTCGGATTGAGGCGGGGCTGACTCATACACATCACATATGACCCATGGATCGTTGTGATAAAGTATTGACACAATCCGAATGCGTTCGGTCAGTTCTCCATATGCCAGTTGATGTTTTTCAATTAAAATGACATCCTTTTGAAACAAAATATGGACACTTTGAGTGGTTCCGGCCACACCGCGTCTCAGATTGAGGCAGGGTTGATTTGTACATGTCACATATGACCCATGAATCATTCTCCTAAAGTTTCCATGGAAACTGAATGCGTTTGGTCGGTTTTCCGTATGTACTTAAAATGTTGTCCATTTTAAACAAAAGAGAGCCACTTAGAGTGATTCCGGACACACCGTGCCTCAGATTAAGGCGAGGTTGACTCATAAACATCACATATTATCCATGGATCGTTGTCCTAAAGCATCAACACATTTCGAATGCGTTTGGTCGGTTTTGCATATGTGAGTTGTTGTTTTCACTTATAATCATGTCCATTTTAAACAAAAGAGAGACACTGTGAATGGTGTCAGCCAAACCGCACCTCGGATTGAGGCCGGGTTGACTCGTACACGTCACATATGACCCATGGATCGTTAGCTAAAGTATCGACATAATCCAAATGCATTTGGTCAGTTTTTTGTATGCCAGTTGATGTTTTTCAATTAAAATGACGTCCTTTTGAAATAAAAGATAGTCAATTTGAGTGGTGCCAGCCACACCGCATCTCAGATTGAGGCATGGTTGATTCGTACACATCACATATGACCCATGGATCATTCTCCTAATGTTTCAATAGAAACTGCATGCGTTTGGTTGGTTTTCCGTATATACTTAAAATGTTGTCCATTTTATGAGAATCCACATGTGTCTATTAGTGGAATGGTATTTACTTAAAATCTTGTGGAAATTCATATAAAATATTTTTATATCATTATTAGTATGGATTAGATTTTATTTTATCATACTATGAAACATTTCGGAGCTAACAATGTCATGCCCAATGAATACATCTCTTTTATAACATACCAAGAATCTATGATATTGATTAGATGTGTAAATGTGATTTACATTGATTATCATGATGAAAATAAATAAAATATATATTATAGATTTTCTAGTAGTAAATGAAATAAAGGAGGGTGGGGGGGCTGTCCAGTGGGGTTGTCCGGGGTGCTGTCTGGTGGGTGTCCGGGGGGCTGTTCGAGGACCAAGGAGGAGGGTGGGGGGGGGGGGGGGCTGTGCGGGGGGGGGGGGGGGGTGTCCGGGGGGTTGTCCAGGTTCAAGGAGGAGGGTGGGGGTGGGGGATGTCTGGGGGGATGTCCGGGGGGCTGTCCGAGGTCCAGGGAGGAGGGTGGGGGGTTGTCTGGGGGGCTGTTCGGGGGGCTGTCCGGGGGCTGTCTGAGGGGTGTTCGGGGGTTGTCCGGGGTCCAAGGAAGAGGGTGGAAGGGCTATCCGGGGGGCTGTCTGGGGTCCAGGGAGGAAGGTGGGGGGAGGGGGGGGGGCTGTTCGGGGGGCTGTCCGGGGGGTGTTTGGGTGGTTGTCCGGGGTCCAGGGAAGAGGGTGGGGGGGGGGGCTATCTAGGGGGGCTGTCTGGGGGGCTGTTTGGGGGGCTGTCCGGGGTCCAGGGAGGAGGGTGTGGGGGGGGGGGGTTGTCTGGGGTCTTGTTCGAGGGGCTGTCCGGGGGCTATCCGGGGGGTGTTCGGGGGGTTGTTCGGGGTCCAAGGAAGAGGGTGGGGGGCTATCCGGGGGATATCCGGGGGGGGGGGGTTGTCTGGGGTCCAGGGAGGAGGGTGGGGGGACTGTCCAGGGGGCTATTCAGGGGGCTTTCTAGGGGCTATTTGGGGGGTGTTCAGGGGGTTGTCTAGGGTCCAAGGAAGAGGGTGGGGGGGGGGGGGGGGGCTGTCCGGGGGGCTGTCTAGGGGGCTGTTCGGGGGGCTGTCCGGGGTCCAGGGAGGAGGGTGGGGGGGCTGTCCGGGGGTCTGTTCGGGGGGCTGTCCAGGGGCTGTCCGGGGGGTGTTCGGGGGGGGGGGGGGTGGGTGTCCGGGGTCCAAGGAAGAGGGTGGGGGGCTGTCTGGGGGGTTGTCTGGGGGGCTGTTCGGGGGGCTTTCAGGGGGATGTCCGGGGGGGGGGGGTGTCTGGGGTCCAAGGAGGATGGTGGGGGGGGGGGGGGTTGTCCAGGGTCTAGGAGTGAGGGGGGTTCAAAAAAACAACCACTAAAAGACAACAACATCCATAAAAACAGATAATATATAAAAATAACTCAACTCCAATACTATACAACAAGTCTAGATAAAACCAACAACTAGAATAGATTAAATATCAAATCTCAGTAATATTAGTCAAAAATGTAATGGATCAATTTGTCCCACATTAGCATCACCATCATCACCATCATCATCACCCTCATCCTTGTCCCCATCATCATCCTCGCCCTCCTCAGTGCCCTCCTCCTCGCCCTCGCCGTCCTCCTCGCCCTCGCCACCCGCATGTCGCTCCTCCTCTCCCTCCTCTTCTGAATCAAACTCCTCGCCATCATCATCGTCAATCTGGACATCGTTCTGAACACCACTAGAACTACCACATGGTGCACCATATATAGAACATATCGACGACATATACTCATCAAAATCTGGGCTATCCTCTACTGGAAGTGTTGGATGTAGAACTTCAATAAATTTCATAAACGCACTGTTTGCCCTAGCAGAATGTTCTCCTATCTCAATGGCCCTTTTCTCGGCCTATTCTTCCTATGCCTTAACTTGCTGTATCTCGGTGGAACTACAGCTCATATCTGAGGAGGACCAATACATCGTCGGGGCTATCCTAGGTCGGCACCGTACTCCTCCAGAATGCTCCTCTCCCAACACCTGATGTAAGAGATCTATTGGCCCAAAATTGTCTGGTTCTTGGGCATCGAGGGAATCTAAAGCAAACTGTTACAAATATAAATATATCATTAAGTTAAAAAATAGATACTAAAATATAAATTCATCAAATTAAAACTTACAATCTTCTGCTGAGTCGCTTCGTTGATGACACTTCCATCCTTTTTCCATCTACTCGATCAAAATAATTTTGCTCGAGGCACACGTCCTTCAATATTTTGTATTTGCCTCCACAATGACATTGAAAACTAAAGTTATATGAAAACCTTAGAAAACTATTAAATAATCGAGGAAACAAAATAAAGTGTAAGTCATAAAGAAAACTTATAAACAATTGTCATACATGCTTCCTCTCATGATCATTCATCGTAGTGCATCCCTGTGTGTTGAGGTATGTTTTTGCATCAATGTTTTTTTTATTTTTTCCAGATGATTACTAAATAAAATTGGAAAATCCAATAGATAGTATTAATGAAAAAAATGAAAGTTATTATTTAAATACCTCAAATTTTATTAATACCTTAAACTGGGTACTCGTCCAATGAGTAATCATCTGATAATACTGCTCTATAGGACAATCATCCACCACTGGTACTGCCCCTAACTCAGTGCCAACTCCAGAAACCCATCCAATATACAACTCATGCTTGTATGCTCTCCAAATCTCACCTAAATCTTTTAGATGTTCCGGTCGTGCACCCTCACCATCGGGAAAATTAAATCGAAGCTGACATCAAAATATTAATTAATATAAATACAAAAATAATTCATGGAATTAAATAGAACAGATTTTTTACCCATATCTCTTCCCAAGCTCTATCCTTTACCTCATGTGGAAAATGTCTCCACGATATCGGGCTGATGGGAATGATTTCGGAGTATTTGGCAAGTGTCGCAAAAAAACTCCGACATTGCTGCCCTGTTTTCTCAACCATTTAGTTGTCTTCATTATAATCCACCATAACCTATGTGCGGTGGTTCCACACCAAACACATGTGTGTACACCCCCGCCCATGCCTCCTGTCAGTAGATGTATCTGTCACGAGAGAAAAACAAATATTTTATCAAAACATGTTATAATGAAAATAAATATTTCTATAAATATTTGTTCGGGTTCTATAAATATACCTATGTCTGTCTGATTACTGAGCACCGCTGGATCCACAGAAACTGATGGAACACCCTGTGGTGGAACAAGAGTCGAAGATGATGGAATATAGAATCTTGGAGAGACAGAAGTAGAAGGAAAAGAAGATGGGATAGCTGTCTGACCGGATTCTGACTGGGGAGTGGGAATCATCATGGGATGTGAAAATGATGGGCCAGAAGATGCAGAAGGTAGAGAAAACATGGGAGGCCTAAATATCCCATGTGTCCCTAACGACACACTAGGATCAGAATGTGGGAAGGATGATATGTCAGTGGGTGGGGCAGGGTCTAGTCGGGTACACGCAGCTGCTCATCCACCTCTGGTACGAACCCTCCTCGTACCACCGGCCTTAGTACTAGCACTAGTACTAAGCTCCTCGTCGAATAACTGTCGACGTATAGGTGGATCCTACAAAAATGTTTACAAAAAAATTAATCACATGACATTATATATTCCTTAAATATATCAATTTGAAATAAAGTACTAACTACATGCACTAATGATGGAATTCCCAACTCCGTCATTCGAAGATTGTTATCCATCATTTTTTTCCTTCGTCTCTCTTCAATTGGCTTCATTTCCTGCTTTTGAAAACAAATATGTAATTAATTAGAAAAAGGAAACTAATGTGTAACCCAAAAAACTAAATATATGAGG
Source organism: Viscum album (assembly GCA_963277665.1). Lineage (NCBI taxonomy): Eukaryota > Viridiplantae > Streptophyta > Magnoliopsida > Santalales > Viscaceae > Viscum > Viscum album. The sequence continues at coordinate 1,879,592,233 of OY728137.1, read as the reverse complement.
GAATAGGGGGATTCATTGTTAATTTAGATATCAATTATTTTAGAAGAGCTTGAATGGATTTAATAAATCATATAAGTTGTAATGTTCACCAAGTTATAAATATTATTTGACTATGTTTGAATACAGTTCAATTTCAAATTAGAAAATGCAATTCAAATAAAACTTCAACCAATAAACATTGAAAATTCACATAACGGTCAAGTCAGCTAAAACATATTTGTGATCAATACTAAATCAATTTGAATATTACCAACCTTAACAACCCAACTCGAGGTAAACCCAAAGAATTGTGAACATGGATGAATGATTCAATATATTTTCAACCACAACTTCAGGTTCACAATCAACTCTGACAATTGAGCTATTGGAGTCATCAAAAGAAATAAACGGATTGGTTTCAATGGAACTAGGGACAGTGTCAATTCCATCATCACTATCATCAAAAATATTCCTTGGAATTACTTCAACTATGACACCAAATTCAGGTCGTTTTGGTCTTTGACATAAAAAACTTGTTTAGACATTGATGCCAACACATATGGTTCTTCGGTAGCAATAGTATGAGTCATATTAATTACTCGAAATCCATAATCATCAATAAATGTGCCATGTCTCATCATCGAATCAATCCAATGTCATTTCATCATTGTGACTCGTCCATGAGAGTAATAATCCAATATTATTATTTTCTCAACAACTCCATAATAACCCACATTTTCAAATCGCGGTCTACTATCTGATGCACTGGCATAACAATCTGTTGCGGCAGTAACCATAACACCATAATGTTGTGTTCTCATGTTCTTTTCTCGTTCAGTGACAATAAATTTGTACCCCTTGATAAAAATTGATTTACAGACACGAACCACGGTATTAGGACCAAAATCCAAAGCTCTTATTTCCTCAGAGACAGAGTCAGCAGAAAAACTCAATACCTGAAATATAAATGACTATTAAACTTAATTAAATATTGATATAATTATTTTAAACATTAATTTTTTTCCATTCAATTTTAACCAAATAGAAATCTCTTTGCTATGCAAAGTCTCTCTAATTCTCAAAGATAAAGAACTATGCTTCCTATTTATCATTTTTTATATTCCCTGTAGACAAAAAATATTAATATTTTAACATATATATATGTAAGATATACATAATCAATTTAGTTACCTGATATAGTCATCGAACAAATCACAGTTGAACAAAACTATGCGATGTGCCATCTCCCTCTCTTCATGGCTTAATGTCTTCAATGTATATGATCTAGGAATTCCTCCTATTTGAGGAAGTTATGGAAAACTGGGTTTAATTTTCTCATACTGTTCTTCTTCATTTCTCATTGGTCTGTTCAATCTTGTAGTAAGATCAGACAAATACATCGAGCAGAATCCATACATTCTTGAGCTAAGTAACTCTTCATGATAGAACCTTCGAAATGATTTCTGTTTCAGACATAAGACTTTAATGTGAACATATTTCTTTTAGTTAGATATATCCAACAAAAAGAAATAGGTCCTCCTAGAAGTATTTCAGTGGGAATATGGATAGTCAGATGCAACATGCATGTGAAAAATGATGGAGGAAATATTTTCTCCAACTCACACAAAATTAATGGGGCATCTGTAAACATTTTTTGCAAGAAAGTCTTGGACAACTTATTGGCACAAAGATCTCTAAAAAAATGGTACAACCGAATAACAGCCACCCTTACATTATTGGACAAAAGATGATAGATTGCTATTGGAAGCAACTCATGTAGTAGAACGTGATAATCATGAGTCTTCAAAGATTTTAGTTTCAACTCTCTTCTGTTGACCCATTTAGATATGTTGCTTGAATAGCCATCAGGAACTCTAATAGTCTATAATAATTTCAGAAATTGTTTTTTTCCATAGGTGTCATCACATAATAAGAAAATAGAAGTTTCCATTTATTTTCACTGACACGCACGAGATGTATTTCTGGTCTGATGCCCCAATCCACCAAGTCATGCCGAGATCATAAATCATCTTTTGTCTTCCCCTTGACATGTAGAAGAACTGAAAGCAACATTTTACAAATATTATTTTCAATATGAATTATGTCTAAGCAATGACGTGAAAAATTGGTTGACCAATAAGGAAAATAAAAAAAGATACTCCTCTTCCTCCAATTGTAACAGGTTTCAGTGGAAACATTATTTCTCTTTCCAGATTTCATTTGACCGTTCCCGAACGAAAAACTGAAATCTTTCAATTAATTAAGCATGTCAGTTCCAGAAATATGCTGAGGTGGATCATCAGTCTCTATGGTATTATCAAATCTTCGGCAATTCATTCTATATGGATGATCCTTTGGCAAGAATTGTCGATGTCCCATAAAACTGAAACTACCGTGATGTTTCAGTCTTCTGGATCGTGTATTCTTCATACAAACTAGACATGACAGTTTTCCCTTCGTGCTCCATCCAGACATCATTGCATAAGCTGGAAAATCATTGATCGTCCACATAAGCACATCACGCATCTGAAATATATCTTTCGAAAATGCATCGTATGTTCCCACAACCACATCCCAAAGAAGTTTCAACTCTTTTATTAAAGGTTGCATGTATACATCAATATCAATGCCGGGATCAGAAGGACCAGATATGAGTATACTCATGAATGTGAAAGGTTTTTTCATACATAACCATGGGGGGAGATTATAAATGTGTATAAAAACTAGCGATGTGCCGTGCAAAGTAAGAATCTTCCCAAACAGATTAAAACCGTCGCATGAAATACCCAACCTCACATTACGCACGTCAGCTGCAAAATAAGGATGTCAAGCATCAAATCTATGCCATGAAAATCCATCTGCAGGATGAACCAACTCATCATTAGTCTTCTTTTTCTCGATATCATTCCATCTAATTTTTATTGATATGTCATCAGACATAAAAAGATTATGGAGTTTGGGGATCAATCGAAAGTTCCACATTACTTTCTGTGGAACTCGAGATGGTGTTCCATCAGATTTTGACTTCCAGCGGGATGTGCCACATTTTATACAATCATTTTGTTCAGTGGTTTCCTCCCAGGATAAACTGCAATCTTTCGGGCAAGCATTAATTTTGTTTCTTTAAAATCCAAGTTCCTCAACTAACTTCCATGCCATATAGTGGTTTGAGGGAATATCTGCGTCATCTGGAAGTAAATCCTTCAAGAGGGTAAGAATGTAATCGATTGCTGTATTAGAAATCCCATACATAGTTTTCCCATGAAACAATCGGATTAAAAATTACAGGTTTTTCATTTTATCGCATTGTCGATATACTGGAGTCGTTGCAGCATCATTAAATTTTTTCACCCTATCAATATCATCATTTTCACTAGAAACATCATCTGTCCTCATATCGAAGTCTTCTTGAGTCGAAATCCTTTCTTTTTCATGATGACGAATAAATGGAAACCGATCATCTAAAAAATTCTCCACTCTGGTCCTTTCATTTCGATCATCACCAATTTGAGATTTCATTTTCTCCCTATTGTTATACCACACAAAGTAGTTTACTTGAAAACCATTTTTGGTTATGTGGTAGATGACTTCTTCACGGCTCAACCAAGTTCTACCAACACAATTGGAACATGGGCAGTGTATGCGACCTCTATCAGAAGCATTTTGAAATGCAAAATATATAAGTTCTCCAAATTGTTTTGAAAATCTCTTGGGATCCGATCGGTTTCATACATCCAACTTATGTACATTATGTAAAAAGAATTTATATAAGTCATTTTGTCATAAACAATTCAATTAGATTGAACTGTAATAGAAAACACATTTAGGTAAATGATAAAGGAAGAAGTTTATAGTCGATGTAGTGAACTACAAAAATAATGTAAAGAACAAGTACTCATAAATTAAATTAAAATTTATTCATATTCATTTTCATTAGGTCTATAAGAGGCACATGCCTCAGGTCCCATCATGTGTTATAGGCATCCCAAATCATTCACTCATGTTCAATAACTCATTATTGGCACCTCTATGGCCATACATTTCATTACCCAATTACTTCCCCAAGTCAAGTGCACCCCATGGGTGAATAAATTTTAGGCTTCTACAATAATAGGTTGTTCATGGCTTGTAAAAATAATTAATTTCATTAAGTATAGACAAAACCATTTATTTTTAAATTTGATATTAATAATAAGTTAGGTCAATGATAACAACATTACTGAATTAAACTTGTGACTTATCTAACATTTTTATGGATGTCTACACATGCCAGAATGGGTAGTGAAAAGCACCCCACCCTCATAAAAGCGAGTATTGTCCAAGAAGGACACATAATTTACATCGTACAATGAGAACCATATTTAATTGGCCCTAAAGTTAAATTAGTATAGTCTTCTTGAAGGAAATGTAATATATGATCCTGGTTAACTGATGAATTCAAAAGATCATATTTCATATGTTGGACACTATCTAAGGTAAGAAATGATGTGAGGATGGGTTTACATCATTCAATTTCTTACATGATAGTGAGAATGAAGGCTTCAATTAATGACTTGAGTTCACTGATTAAATGAGGGTAGAGGTTGCATACTCTGTGTAAACAGAATGATTAAATAAGGGTAGAGGTTGCATACACTTGGCATGGTGGGGGAGTCTCATCCTATTTAGAAACTAAAATAAATTCCCATCATAGGTAATAATAAGAAAAATCACCATCAAAAGAAACTACAAATAAAAAAGGACTAAAAACATCAAACATTTCAAGAATTCATTACTATTCAAGGTTTATCCACATGTTTAGCTGTAATTATATGTCTTAATCATGAACCACCTCTATAGCTCCCAGTTTTCACCAATAAACATAAGGTAAATATCTCAAAATATCTTTAAAAAATCATTAATAGGCTCAAAACGTAAATATAATCTTGAACCAACCATGGAATCTCTTTGACAACACATTCTCACACACAAGTTATCTCATGTGTTACTAAAAACCAAACATAGACACATAATGTACTATAACAAATTACATTACACAAGCCTTATGAAAAAATTTTCATTTTAATAAAACACTTTCTTCAATGAATTTTAAAGAAAACATTTATAAAAAATTTTCTAAAAATTATTAAACACATATAAATAAATTTCCACGTAACAATTAATTACAAGATGGAAAAATGCATAAAAACATATACTTATAAAATCTAGCATACAATGGCAATGAATTTGAGGTGCTTATTCTTTGATGGAGGGTTAAGGATTTAATAAATTAAATGGATTGGAATGGATAAAGTCTAGATTAATTCGAAACACAAAAAAAAAGATATACACATCAAAATCGAAACATAAAACTAAAATATGAGATGAATAACAATAAAAAAGGTATCAGTTAAATATTTTATGTGTATGAAGAATATAATACCTGATTTGAGATGATTTGGATGTAGTTTGACAGGTTCGGATGGGGGAAGTTACGAGCACAGCGGAGCCCTGGACAGGATTAGGGTTCTGTCACGAATGGGGGAGAGAGCGTCCGATTGAGTATTTGGGGGAAATATTTCCCAACGGGTTTTAAAAACCATTGGGAAAGGGGTGTCCAAGAGACCCTTTACCAAAGGTTTAAACAAACCATTGGTAAAGGGTGACCATTTCCCAACGGTTCTACAAGAACCTTTGGGAAATGGTATCTTGGACACCCCTTTCCCAACGGTTATCTTAAACCATTGGGAAAGGGTGCACTGGACACCCCTTTCCCAACGGTTTTAGTAATCCGTTGGGAAAGCGCTTCTTTACCAATGGTTTGTTTAAACTGTTGGTAAAGAAGTGTTGGGAAAACATGAATTTTCCAGTAGTGTAAGAGATTGGTTACTACACCTGTGTTAACTCTACCCTCTATCAGAGAAGGATTCTTTATTTTTAGTTATTCATCTTTGAAAGGGATTGGGTGAATCTTCAAGAAAAATGACAAGGTGATTACTTATGCATCCCGATAGTAAAATCCTCATGATTAGAATTATATGACCCTTGAATTGGAGCTAGATGTGGTTATTTTGACTCAGAAGATATGGATGCACTATCTTTATAGAGAGAAATGTGATATTTGAATAGACAACCAAAGTTTGAATTATATTTTCACACAAAATGAATTGAACATGAAACTTTGGAGATGGTTTGAACTTATTAAAGAATTTGACTATTCAATTCATTATCACCCCAGAAGTGAAAAAAGTCATAGATGCATTAAGTAGAAGGACCATGTTATGATGGAAGTGATGAGGATTCAAGGTGATCCTTTGAACAAATAACTAGAAAAACTAGACATGTGAATCATAAGGGAAGAGAAATCATCAAACCTATCCCAAATGATTTCTGAATCATCATTACTTGAGAAGATCAGGAAATCTCTAAGAGAATATCCCTTATTAAAAAAAGATAAAGGATATTAAGAATGGAAAGTTTATTGAGTTCAATATTGATTAGTAAGGCGTACTGAAATTTCGTACAAGACAATGTGTTCCTTCTATTCTGGAGATAATGAAAGGACTGATGGACAGAGTTCATATCTCTACATTCTATATGCATCCTAATGGAACTGAAATGTATAGGGACCTTAGTGAATATTATTGGTGGGAGAACATGAAAAGGGAGATTGAAAAATCCAGTATAAGGTGCTTGGTATTTTAGCAGGTGAAGGCAGAGGGTCAAATTTTAAAAGGGGTATTACAACTACAACCCATACCAACATGAATGTGGGACATTATCACTATGTACTTTTCCACTGGTCCCTCGTGAACATACACAAAAAATAATGTGATATGGGTTATAGTGGATGGACTCACAAAGACTTCCCATCTCATCTATATTCGAGAATACTTATCTCTTGACCATCATTATTGGATTTACATAAAGGTAGTGGTGAGGTTGCATGGAGTTCCATTTTCTATCATTTCTGATCATGATCTAAGGTTCACATAAAATTTTTGGGGAAGTCTTCAACATGATCTATGTTTCTAATTGAATTTTTTTATGTCCTATCACCCCCAAAATGATGGCCAATTTGAAAGGACTATTAAAACACTCGAGGAAATGATGAGAACAAGATCAATGGAATTTAATGGTAGTTATGATCAAAACATCCCATTAGTTGAATTCTCATAAAACAACTGATTCCATTCATGTATTCAAATTGAAGCCTATTAATATCTATATGGGAAGTAATGCAGAACTCATGCATGTTGGGATAGAGTTGGTGAGATAAAGCTTCTTGGTACATATATTGTACAAGAGATGATAGAAAAGGTTTATACTATCCAAAAACACATAAAGGTTACTCAGTGTCAGTATAAGATCTATGATAACATCCATCTAAGGGACTTGTATTTTGGTATTGGTGACAAAGGGTTCCTTGAAATATCACTATGGAAGAGAGTCATGTAGTTTGGGAAGAAAGGGAAGCTTAGCCCCATCTATATTGGCCCCTATGAAATCCTTGATCACATAGGAGCAGTGGCCTACCGAATTTCACTTCAAAAAAATCAAACCCAAGTTAAGGTTGTATTCTATTTATCTCTCTTGAGAATGTACAAACTTTATCCTTCAAATGAATTGAATATGAAGGTGGTACAACTGGAACGTGATATCTCTTATGAGGAGAAGTCAGTGGAGATATTGGACCGTATAGACAAGGTTTTATTCAACAAGACTACCTACCTCATCAAAGAGTTTTGGAGGAAGCATAAATATGAAGATGAAACATTGGAACTAGAAGAGACAATGAGACAAAAGTACCCAAAAAATTTCTCAACTGAGAGAATGATTTGAAATGTTTGGGATATAATTTCATAAGGGGGGAAGAATGTAATGAAACCAACTTTTTGAATGATATTTATTTTCTGAAAATGTGTGTTATATTATATTATACATAACAAAACCTTTTCTATTTAAAAATGAGTGAATATAAAGGGAAATGTGGCCATCTAGTTTTGACTGTTATATGAGCATTGGACAATATGAACATTGGAAACTATACTCTTGATATAAAAAATTACATTATAATTAATGTTTATAAGTAACAATGAAAAAGGATAATTAATACAGAAAGGTGAAGTGATGGCATCTACCAGTAGTGTCTTGCCACATGAAGCCCATTTTTCAGATATTGGGAGGGAGGTAACATCACTTTGGTTCACCCTTGATGAAGCCCATTATGATCTTCAATATGTGAATCTTGAACGACATCACCTACTGGAGGTACTAATTTTAGTTGAAATTATCTCTCGGTCAATGTTAGCTGAGCTGTCCCATGAAGTTATCATCATCACAGACCTTAATTTTCAGTTTTACGCTTGTGTTATAAGGGGTTATTTGTCAAATAATTAGTTACTAAAAGTGTAATTCCACTGTATATGTAAAATATTTATTCCACAAATTCTATTTTAGGAGTTGTTTTTATTAATAAAATATATTATGAGTTTGATATATTGTTTTTTAACACACAAATTGTACTTTTTAAAAAATATATACATTTTTATATTAAACTAAGGTATTATGAATAATATTTATTTTAATGAAATATAATGTTAATTTTTTTTGTTTAAAAATAAATGACAAAATAATTTTAGTATGTCCTTTAAAAAAATTTCATGTCGGAAATTTTACTATGCATATTCAACTCACTATTTTTTTAATAAATAAAGATATTTATAGTTAAAAGATAGTGTTATCATATTTAGATAAATATTATGATAAAATAAATATCATTTTTTAATTTAATATGTATAATTTAGGTTAGGGTGAATTTATGATAATTTTCTGAAATATATTATTCTTTTCATGAATATTAAAAATATAGTTTGAGGTTTTTAATATGTTTAATGAATTCTAAATTATTTAATAATGATGTAATAATTAGTTATCCAAAATCCAAGGCTAAAAATATGTTATTTTATTAAGATCATTTTTTAATTTATTTTAATTAATTTCTAAACCTAGATGTTACTTTCCAAATTCTAAAATAGAAACATTGTCTTTAAAAAAATTATTTTATGAAAACATTACTTTTCCTTGACAAAATAAGTAATATAATGTGATGTTCAGTGCTTGTGGGTTAAAATAACATAAAATATTTCCTAAATTTCTGAAACCATGGGCAAAAACCATGGGCATGTAACATCCCAGGTAAATAAAGAATAAAGAATTTTCATATTTATTAATATTTACGAATTAAATATTAATTTTATTTTAAAGGGGTTGCTATGTTTGATAGCGTACCCGATACACAACGATGAGTTTCTTTGAAACTTACGTAGCACACTAGTAATAAAATAATATTATTTCAAATGGTAGTTAACATGTAGCCATTGTACTGGCGGGAATGGATAGAAATAACTAAAATATGATTAGATATGTTTTTAAATGTTTATACACTTACCCAATAAAAGATAAAGGCTTAAAATACGGAAAGAGTTCAATTTTAGGGCATATATACTCTAATTTTCACTAAAGGTTCACTTATCACCTTTTAATGGTGAACTGTCATTAAATATAGTTTTGATCACTCTTATACTTTATTTTGGACCAAATATAACTCTTCTTTAGAATCGGGACATCAAAATTTACTTTGTGTAAATTTTTGGTACCTTTCTGATAAAGTTCATTTTTTTTATGAATAGTGTAAAATGTTGTGTTTTAATTCAAAACCACTTTTTAATATAATTTATTTATATGATTAGATTATATTTTTATTTGGTTTTAAAGTGAAATTAGAAAATATTTTTACCAGTTAATCCAATGGTGGTCATTGGACTCAATTTCACTTTGAAATCGGACTTAAACTAGTGTCAATCTTTTGATACTTATTGTTTCACAAAAACACGCTATTTGTCATGACAACGGGAATTAATTATCAAATTAATTAATTTGACTTATATGTTTTGAATTTTTTAAAAAGGACTTCATTTTTGAATTCGGAATATCAAATATAGCTTAGGGTGAATTTTTGGTAATTTTCTGAAAAACATCAATTTTTGATGAATAGTGAAACCACTAAGTGGTAATCAAGCAAACTGATTTTTCAGTTAAATGAAAGTTTACCACTAATGTGTATTGAATTTTGAAAATCCGACATACATGGTTGTCATTAAGAAGTAAAATGTGGTTCAATGAGATTATAATAATTTTTTTGGTGAATAGTAACTTATTAAGTTCTTAATCGCGATTAGTGGTAATTAGTGTAGTTTAATGTATAAATATTGCTTTAATAATATGAAATGACCTAGACACATGTCATATCTTCATTGTTTGTGTCATGGCCGACCAAGACAATCCATGGGTCAATTTGGGGACCCCATGGAGACAATTTGGTTGGGAAATGACATAAATAACTTTTTATTTAATGTAAAAGTAAAAATGACACAAACATGATATGTTTTACTAAAACAATTTTTACATGGGGTTATAAAGATCAGATTTTTGATTATAAATATTAATTGGAAAGATAAAAAGATTTCATACATCATAGTATTTTTTTTATAATTTTTAGACATTAAATAAATTAAATAATATATGACATAATAATGATGCAGCGATGACATCATTATTTGATGATTTAAATAAAATGGAAAGATAATGAAAAATCTAAAACCTAAACATGGCCAAAACCAATTGGATGAGTGGATTTAGAACCCTTATCACCTTATCCACGAATTATATCAATGTGGGACCTTTTAAAACCGAAACACGTTTTCAAATAAAGTAATATTTCTTTACTTTCCAAAAGTGCCCCTCCTCTCCTCTTATAAAAGCCCCCCACCTCTATCTCTTTTCACACACTCTTCAAGCCTTTGACTCGGCCAAACCCTGACCAATTACTCTCTCCACATCCCTCTCCTCATCCTAGAGGATTCCCTTTGTGCAGAATCCTTTCAAAGGAAGCCTTTAGGCACAAATCAAAAGGGAGTTACACTTTTAAAGGTAATTCATTCTCTCTTGTTCATTTGTTTTATTTTGCTTCTCCAACCCTCTAAACTCTTTTTATTTACTTCTTTTGTAACAACACCAGTATCTTAAATATACTATGATGTTTTTATAATATTTATTTGAGCAACACTCTCACACAACTACATCAAATGGTTAAAGAACATACGGTTTCCGTGGATGGCAAAATTCTGCCTCCTGAAACGATGATTGTTCAAATACTCATTTAACACCTTCAAAGGTGGACATTATGATGTAACTATTTTTATATATGATATATAATATGTTTATGTTCTCTTTAAGCTTCTGTATTTTTCATTTTTGGCATACCTTTATGGTTTCCATTATGGGTAAACACGATATCTTCATTTAAGGAAGTGCGGACTACCGCCCCCTAAAAGTGATGGGATTCGTTAATGCCATATGTGGGATGTGTAAAGGATGGATTTAAAGTTATTATATATGATGTTATACTGGAATTATAATATACCTATATATCATTATTATTTCTTTCCATTAAAGTTTGATATAGAAATGAAAGTAGCGTTCAGGCGTACGTACGGCTTACCGTCTCCAGGAACGGTGCATTTCATTTCTTATCCCCAAATGTAATGTACTATTAAAATTACATGTATATAATGTATATATATAATTAATTATATATCTAAATGATGAATATAATTCTGGAATTAAAATATACATACCTCTCATTTAGTTTTAATTCCACTAATATGACAAAGAAATGAAAGTAGCGTTCATGCGTACGTACGGCTTACCGTCTCCATGAACGGTGCATTTCATTTCTTACCTCTAAATGAATATGTAATATTATAAATAAATGTACATGCTGGATATATATGATATATATGATATCCAAATCAGGAATTTCATTCTGGATATAAAGAAATTTTGACCACATGAACAACATGTAATTGTAAGAAGTCAACTTTCGACTTAACAACCAAATATTGACAAAACAAACATTATTAACTTAAATGGTTACATAATGTTTATAACATGGAAATAAGTGATATAAAAAGAATAATGAACATTAAAAAGGTTCTTAATCAAGTATAAATTAACTCAAGTTTATTATTACGGACGTTAAAGAACGATCGAGTCAAGTCGGACCCAAGGTAAGGGACTTCGTCTCAATCTCCTTTCATTGAGGCATATTTCGTTTTATACCCAACTTTCTTTTATACGGTGTATAAAATCCTTTGAATTTTACTTTTATACAAAAGGAATCTTTTTCTACGAAGCGTTTTACTAAACGACAAAAAGTAATGTTTTTTTAACGTACGCGGTGACAATGACCTTTTCCGCCGCCACGAGTATTATTTGATCTTTGGATTTCTCAACAAGCCGTAATGTTTTTAGAAAAAAATAAATACCATATACTCTTTTATGTATTTTGGTATTGAAAATGGTTTTGAAAAAGGATTCTATTATGTCAATATATTTATGATATATTGTGATTGAAATGTGGAAATGTTATCATTCCTTTATATTGGTTTTATGTTTTATGATTTTATACTGGTACTTGGACATTTTAATGGGTGGTTACGTTATAAACCATATGACGGGTGGTGCCGTGAATACCAGGACGGGTGGTTACGTTATAACCTCCAATGCATTGGGTATGGAAGTCGGCCGTATGGCTATTCCATTAAGTATGTATGGAAATTGGCCGTATGGCTATTCCATTAAGTGATATGTGTGGAAGTCGACCGTATGGTTACTCCACTTAAGTATGTTTATGTCCCAAGTTACCTTTATATATGTTATGTGTTCTTTATATGGGTTTTATGGTTATCCTTTGGTTACAAAAAGGTAAGTAATGATACTTTATTCTGTGATGAGTTTTTACTACTTCATGAAGGTGAAGGTATTACTTTGATAGAGTATATATGGTTTACTTGATGTTTGAAAAACTAACAGTTTTCATTCTTTTTGTATCCCTTACTGAGCTTTTTATGTTCACCCCAAGTTTTTCGAAATGTTTTTCACAGGACTTAAAGTGGAATAAGGTTAGGATGGGATCAAGGGAATTTCATGCTATCTAAAACATGGAATCTAGACATCTTTCTTTTTAAGAGTTTTTATTTTATGGAAACTTCGTAGAAGTGTCTACTTTGTAATCTTTTAAGATGTAATAGTTATGTTCTAATTCTCTAAAACTCTAAACCTGAAAAGATCCTCAATGTGAATTATTAATTTAATTCAATATTAAGTAAGGTTTAAGGCTTGGGCCTTATAGTTGGTATCAAAGGTCGGTTTAGACAACTTTAGGAGTTAGAAAAGTGTTAAATTATAATATGATTGAAATGATATAGCATTTACGGATTACCATATTGCTTCGCCTAAGATATTTCTGTGTTCAGAATGGTTTTCCGCAGAGGAAACAAAGCAGCTATGTTGGGAAGACATCAGGAGGAAGATAACCTTCCAAATCAGCAACCTGAGATGGTCGGAATCGGAACTGAACAGTTTGTTGCAGTGATGGAATAGTTGACTCAGGATATAAATGGTGGTGGTATCCATGCACGAGATCAGCCAGATCAACCGCAGAGGAACATGTCAGTGGTGGAACATTTCATGAGGAAACATCCCCCATCATTCAGAGGATCATCTGACCCTGTGCAAGCTGAAGGGTGGATTGAAGCACTGGAGAAGATTTTTGATGTCATGGGGTGTTCAGAACATCAAAAGGTTAGTCTTGCTGTTTACCGTTTTGAAGGTGAAGCTGATCAGTGGTGGTCGATGGTGAAAAATATAAGGGATAGTGATGAGATTGAGGATCTTCACTGGGACAAATTCAAAGGTATGTTTCTTGAGAAATATTTTCCTAAGGTGGTTCGTCTTAGGATGGAAAAACAGTTCCTAGAATTGAGGCAGGAGGATGATTTAGTGGCTACTTATGAAGAAAAGTTCACTCGATTGGCAAGGTATGCTCCAAACTTCATACGAGATCTTGATAGTAAAATAAACCGTTTTTACTCAGGTTTAAAGCCAAAGTATCGAAGGGATTTAGCTTCTCGTGAGTTCAAAAGTTATGAAAAACTTGTTCGATGTACGGAGAAGGTGGAAATGGAGTTTTCCGATGATCAGGTGTTCTCTGACAAACAACAGAATAAGAGGTCTAGTTGGCAGACAAAGGGGAAGAATTCATCAAAGAAGCAAGGAGGTAAGAAAACCAAATATCCATCCTGTGAGAAGTGTGGTAAAATGCATCCTGGAGAATGTTTATCCAAGTCTGGTAAGTGCTTTCGGTGTGGTAAGTCTGTTCATATTGCTCGTAACTGTAAGGAAGATGATCAAGCAAGCACAGAAGCAAGACAGTGAGTTGCAGAAAAAGGTAGAGCTGGTTCAGAAAGGTAAGTTGCCTAAATTCAATATTGATAATGATTGTGTTTTGAGATTTTGGAAGAGATTGTGTGTGCCTTGTGATTCACAGTTGAAAAATGAGTTGTTATGTGAGGCTCATAGTTCCCCGTTTTCAGTTCATCCTGGCAGTACTAAGATGTATAGAGATCTGTGGGAGTATTACTGGTGGGATGGAATGAAAAGAGACATTTCTGATTTTACTGTGAAGTGTTTGACATGTCAATAGGTTAAAGCAGAGCATTAGTTACCGAAAGGGATGCTTTATCCTTTACCAGTGCCAGAGTGGAAATGGGAAAAAATATCCATGGACTTTGTTGTGGGATTACCGAGGACATCTCGAGGTAATAATGCAATCTGGGTTATTGTTGATCGCTTGACCAAATCTGCTCATTTCCTCAATCAGATGGGCAGTTAGAACAAACAATCCAGACATTGGAGGATATGCTACGAGCTTGTTCTATGGATTATTAGGGAAGTTGGGACCAACATCTTTCATTGGTTGAGTTTTCTTATAATAACAGTTTTCATTCCAGTATACAGATGGCACCATTTCAGGCATTATATGGGAAGAGGTGTCGAACTCCATCTTTCTGGGATGAAGTGGGTGAAAGGAAGTTGATGGGACCAGAATTGGTAGAAGAGATGGCAGAAAAAGTTCAGCTGATTCAAAAACACATGAGAACAGCTCAGAGCAGGCAGAAGAGTTATGCGGATAACCGGAGGAAGGATCTATCTTTCGAGGTAGGTGATCATGTTTTTCTCAAGGTTTCTCCTTGGAAAGGTGTGATGAGATTTGGTAAGAAAGGAAAGTTGAGTCCAAGGTTCATTGGACCATACGAAATTCTAGAGAGAGTTGGATCAGTTGCATACCGAGTGGCTTTACCTCCGAGTTTATCTCAGGTACACAATGTTTTTCACATTTCGATGTTGAGAAAGTATATGCCAGATCCATCTCATGTTTTTAGCCCAGAGGTAGTTCAGCTGGAAGAGAACCTATCTTATGAGGAATAACCAGTCCAGATTCTTGACCACAGGGAGCAAGTGTTACGGAATAAGGTGATTAAGCAGGTAAAGGTTTTGTGGAAAAACCACATGATTGAAGACGCAACATGGGAATCTGAAAATGCTATGAGGGATAACTACCCCCACTTATTTTGATAAGTGAATAAAATTGCGAGGACGCAATTCCCAAAAGGGGGGAAGGATGTAACATCCCAGGTAAATAAAGAATAAAGAATTTTCATATTTATTAATATTTACGAATTAAATATTAATTTTATTTTAAAGGGGTTGCTATGTTCGATAGCATACCCGATACGCAATGATGAGTTTCTTTGAAACTTACGTAGCACACTAGTAATAAAATAATATTATTTCAAATGGTAGTTAACATGTCACCATTGTACTGGTGGGAATGGATAGAAATAACTAAAATATGATTAGATATGTTTTTAAATGTTTATACACTTACCCAATAAAAGATAAAGGCTTAAAATACGGAAAGAGTTCAATTTTAGGGCATATATACTCTAATTTTCACTAAAGGTTCACTTATCACCTTTTAATGGTGAACCGTCCTTAAATATAGTTTTTATCACTCTTATACTTTATTTTGGACCAAATATAACTCTTCTTTAGAATCGGGACATCAAAATTTACTTTGTGTAAATTTTTGGTACCTTTCTGATAAAGTTCATTTTTTTTATGAATAGTGTAAAATGTTGTGTTTTAATTCAAAACCTCTTTTTAATCTAATTTATTTATATGATTAGATTATCTTTTTATTTGGGTTTAAAGTGAAATTAGAAAATATTTTAACCAGTTAATCCAATGGTGGTCATTGGACTCAATTTCACTTTGAAATCGGACTTAAACTAGTGTCAATCTTTTGATACTTATTTTTTCACAAAAACACGCTATTTGTCATGACAGCGGGAATTAATTATTAAATTAATTAATTTTACTTATATGATTTGAATTTTGTAAAAAGGAATTCATTTTTGAATTCGGAATATCAAATATAGCTTAGGGTGAATTTTTGGTAATTTTCTGAAAAACATCAATTTTTGATGAATACTGAAACCACTAAGTGGTAATCAAGCAAACTGATTTTTCAGTTAAATGAAAGTTTACCACTAATGTGTATTGATTTTTTAAAATCCGACATACATGGTTGTCATTAAGAAGTAAAATGTGGTTCAATGAGATTATAATAATTTTTTGGTGAATAGTAACTTATTAAGTTCTTAATCGCGATTAGTGGTAATTAGTGTAGTTTAAGGTATAAATATTGCTTTAATAATACGAAATGACCTAGAAACATGTCATATCCTCATTGGTTGTGTCATGGACGACCAAGACAAGCCATGGGTCAACTTGGGGACCCCATAGAGACAATTTGGTTGGGAAATGACATAAATAACTTTTTATTTAATGTAAAAGTAAAAATGACACAAACATGATATGTTTTACTAAAACAATTTTTACATGGGGTTATAAAGATAAGATTTTTGATTATAAATAGTAATTGGAAAGATAAAAAGATTTCCTACATCATAGTATTTTTTTTATAATTTTTAGACATTAAATTAATTAAATTATATATGACATAATAATGATGCAGCGATGACATCATTATTTGACGATTTAAATAAAATGGAAAGATAATGAAAAATCTAAAACCTACACATGGGAAAAACCAATTGGATGAGTGGATTTCGGACCCTTATCACCTTATCGACGAATTATATCAATGTGGGACCTTTTAAAACCGAAACACATTTTCAAATAAAGTAATATTTCTTTACTTTCCAAAAGTGCCCCTCCTCTCCTCTTATAAAAGGCCCCCACCTCAACCTCTTTTCACACACTCCTAGAGCCTTTGTCTCGGCCAACCCCTGCCCAATTACTCTCTCCACATACCTCTCCTCATCCTAGAGGATTCCATTTGGGCAGAACCCTTTCAAAGGAAGCCTTTAGGCTCAAATCAAAAGGGAGTTACACTTTTAAAGGTAATTCATTCTCTCTTGTTCATTTGTTTTATTTTGCTTCTCCAACCCTCTAAACTCTTTTTATTTACTTCTTTTGTAACAACACCAGTATCTTAAATATACTAGGATGTTGTTATAATAATTATTTGAGCTACACTCTCACACAACTACATCAAATGGTTAAAGAACATACGGTTTCCGTGGATGGCAAAATTCTGCCTCCCGAAACGATGATTGTTCAAATACTCATTTAACACCTTCAAAGGTGGCCATTATGATGTCACTATTTTTATATATGATATATAATATGTTTATGTTTTCTTTAATCTTCTGTATTTTTCATTTTTGGCATACCTTTATGGTTTCCATTATGGGTAAACATGATATCTTCATTTAAGGAAGTGCGGACTACCGCCCCCTAAAAGTGATGTGATTCGTTAATGCCATAAGTGGGACCTGTAAAGGATGGATTTAAAGTTATTATATATGATGTTATACTGGAATTATAATATACCTATATATCATTATTATTTCTTTCCATTAAAGTATGAGATAGAAATGAAAGTAGCGTTCATGCGTACGTACGGCTTACCGTCTCCATGAACGGTGCATTTCATTTCTTATCCCCAAATGTAATGTACTATTAAAATTACATGTATATAATGTATATATATAATTAATTATATATCTAAATGATGAATATAATTCTGGAATTAAAATATACATACCTCTCATTTAGTTTTAATTCCACTAATATGACAAAGAAATGAAAGTAGCGTTCATGCGTACGTACGGCTTACCGTCTCCATGAACGGTGCATTTCATTTCCTACCTCTAAATGATTATGTAATATTATAAATAAATGTACATGCTGGATATATATGATATATATGATATCCAAATCAGGAATTTCAATCTGGATATAAAGAAATTTTGACCACATGAACAACATGTAATTGTAAGAAGTCAACTTTCGACTTAAGAACCAAATATTGACAAAACAAACATTATTAACTTAAATGGTTACATAATGTTTATAACATGGAAATAAGTGATATAAAAAAAATGAACTTTAAAAAGGATCTTAATCAAGTATAAATTAACTCAAGTTTATTATTCAGGACGTTAAAGAACGATCGAGTCAAGTCGGACCCAAGGTAAGGGACTTCGTCTCAATCTCCTTTCATTGAGGCATATTTCGTTTTATACACAACTTTCTTTTATACGGTGTATAAACTCCTTTGACTTTTACTTTTATACAAAAGGAATCTTTTTATACGAATCATTTTACTAAACGACAAAAAGGAATGTTTTTTTAACGTACGCGGTGACAATGACCTTTTCCGCCGCCGCGAGTATTATTTGATCTTTGGCTTTCTCAACAAGCCGTAATGTTTTTAGAATAAAATAAATACCATATACTCTTTTATGTATTTTGGTATTGAAAATGGTTTTGAAAAAGTATTCTATTATGTCAATATATTTATGATATATTGTGATTGAAATGTGGAAATGTTATCATTCCTTTATATTGGTTTTATGTTTTATGATTTTATACTGGTACTTGGACATTTTAACGGGTGGTTACGTTATAAACCATATGACGGGTGGTGCCGTGAATACCAGGACGGGTGGTTACGTTATAACCTCCAATGCATTGGGTATGGAAGTCGGCCGTATGGCTATTCCATTAAGTATGTATGGAAATTGGCCGTATGGCTATTCCATTAAGTGATATGTGTGGAAGTCGACCGTATGGTTACTCCACTTAAGTATGTTTATGTCCCAAGTTACCTTTATATATGTTATGTGTTCTTTATATGGGTTTTATGGTTATCCTTTGGTTACAAAAAGGTAAGTAATGATACTTTATTCTGTGAAGAGTTTTTACTACTTCATGAAGGTCAAGGTATTACTTTGATAGAGTATATATGGTTTACTTGATGTTTGAAAAACTAACAGTTTTCATTCATTTTGTATCCCTTACTGAGCTTTTTATGCTCACCCCAAGTTTTTCGAAATGTTTTTCACAGGACTTAAAGTGGAATAAGTTCACGGATGGGATCAAGGGAATTTCATGCTATCTAAAACATGGAATCTAGACATCTTTCTTTTTAAGAGTTTTTATTTTATGGAAACTTAGTAGAAGTGTCTACTTTGTAATCTTTTAAGATGTAATAGTTATGTTCTAATTCTCTAAAACTCTAAACCTGAAAAGATCCTCAATATGAATTATTAATTTAATTCAATATTAAGTAAGGTTTAAGGCTGGGGCCTTATAGGGCAGGCCCATGGTTTTTCATTTTCCACAACATAGCTTTCCAAGGCCTATGTTTGGAAATTATTAAACAAATCGTCCACTTTTTTCTATATTACCCACCCATTTGTCCATTTTATTTCTCTAAAAATCCATACTACATGAATTTCTAGTAGTTTTACCACCTGAGTTTTCCCACAAGGTGTCATGAAGCCCCCATGGTCCCAATCCTCATGTTTTAGGAGTAACTCTTCAGTGTAAGGGAATTATCCTTATTTTCTCTTTGATTTAAGATACTCTTTTCGTATATGTATTCTAAATGTTTTAGTTACTCTCTTATATTACCATTTTTATCATACCCATATATCAAAATTACGTTTTATCAATGGTATACACTTTTCACCACTCATTTTACCATTTTTGTAAACCTTGTTTTATATACGTTTTTCTAAAAAATTTACTTCTCAAAATTTCTCTCTTTTCCAAAAGAAATTCTCCTTTAATTACTTTTTGTGAATAACCAGTCATCCTTATTTTCCAAGGTTATTTACCAAAATAGAAAAATAATTTGTTTTATTATGGGATTAACATAGATGAAACCCTGATTCTCTTTTCATGGATTGAAATGACATAGTGCTCATGTTTTTAAGCACGTTTGAAACGCTATGATTTTGATATAAAACCTATTTTTTTAATTCTCCACATGTTATTTTTGAAATGTTTGATTTCAGTCTATATGGATCACATTAATTAATATATATGAAGGTTAAACCCAAATATTTCTATAAGTAATTGGGTAAATAATTTAATCTATAGAGATGATCTGTTTTTTTAATACCTTGGTGGATAACCTTGGTAATTTTAATTTATGGCACTTTGGTGATTAAAATTGGTGATATGCTTATGAATGTCTAAAATAATTTTTGTAAACACATTTATATGTTATGAATCATGTTATTTTTATCATTATATTTATCATTTTTACATTTTTCATGCCACAATGGTCTTTTTAATGTTTTTATCAAAATTACTCATGAATATATGTGAATTGTTTCCCTTACTGGGCCTTATACTCACCCATTTCCTTTGATGTTTGTCCCCAGGTTATGAGATGTAGTAAATTTAATTAGTCTTAACCTATGAAGAATCCTTTCATGTGGATTTGAATAATGTTTTATTTTATCATATATTATGTCCCTTTTTTCTAAGAAATATTATTTAAAATATCATCTATTTGAACCTTGTAAATGAAATGTTTATGTGACAAAACGGTGGGATGCCATATTCAAAGATACCGAAAGTAGTTGTTTTTAAGTTAAATTGGATATTTATTCCTATATATAAACCATAAAAAACACACAAAAATAAATATATATTTTTATATATTACTATTACAAAGTAAAAAAAATTACTATTATGTCATTCTTATACATGATTAACATACAACTTGTATGTTTTCATTTACTAGTTTTCCATCTTTATTTAAATGAGACTCCACCAATGGGAAATTATATTGGATGGATACTTATTTCGATTTTGATTCATAAATATTCATATACACAAATTATATTTTTTTGTTTCATATTAAATAATTTTTTTTCTATATATTTAAAATATATACCATTTTCTTTTCAAGTGAAGCATACCCCCTCCTTACTTTAGGATAATGGTACATTGGTTTTGGTGAACATTTATTATTTTTAGCTTTCAATTTCTATTTTATTAATCAATAATTTTTAATCAAAGTGGATAAAATAAATAATGTCAAATAAAATATCATTGACTACAATTCACTTTAAAAGGTTCCTCATTGTGATGACTAATGAAATCATTCAATGTTTCTTGGTTTATAATATGTGCATACGTAACAGGTGGGTGGGGGTTTATCTTCCCCTCATCATCCCTGAGATTATTCTTTACAAGAAGTGTCTATATTCTTGTATGATATTTTCTAGTGAAAATTGTGATAAATCTATTATGAAAATAAACAAAAATAAATGATTACTATAGGGTATAATTAAGTGTAAATCAATATTTCATTATATAATTTTTCAGTAAGATAGATACTTTATATCATAGCACTACCCTAATATATTCACCAATGGTTTCCTTCAATGAAGGCGTGACATTATTCCACATATCTGTACTAATTGGTATATGAAATATAATTATGACTGTAATATAAATAATAAACACTGACTTGACGGGGTCAACATGTTTTCCACAATTATTCTACCATCCTCAAATTTTAAAATTTTCTTCTTTCCTAGATAATTTTAGTTAGCACAGTGAAGCTACATTGTTCTTATTTTTTATCAACCAGTTGTTGATCCCTAGTTAAGTTCACAGTTTCAGTATCAATCATGTGTAAGTCATCTAGATTGGTAGAATTAGTATGTAGAGAAGAAAATATATATATGAGTAGTCAAACATTTAATCTAGATTATATAAATGTATCATAGATGCCAAAATATTATGAGGAAAATCGTGGTTCAATAAAAAAACATTAACTAGTATATTGAGTTCCCTTTTTTAATTTAAATGTTAAATGGATTTGGATCCCTTATCGAGCATCCAAATCCACACATTGTGGTACCCTAAAACATATTATAAATTTTAAACATTGGGGCCACCGTGAAATGATTTTGATGTACCAATTAAAGGGTCATCATCTATTGAATTTTCATCTAAAACTATTATTGTTTTAGTCACTAATAGGATAATTAAAAAATTCTTGTTGAGTAGATCTGGGGAAAAAATACCTCCATTTATTGAAGAAGAATTATGAATGGTTCATCCTTACAAAATTCCACAATGGAATTCATCTTCATGATGCCCAATTCATCAACTTTCATTTCACTCATGTTGTCAAACCATTTACAAAATAAAAAATAAAAACTTGAAATTTGTTATAATACAACTCATATATCTATTTGGTAATGTATAAATATTTTATATTCACATAAATTTAATATTAATACTTGATAAAAGACATGTTCACAACTTTTAGAACAAGATTAACTACAATATTTGGCCTCATATTACATTCATCTTGATCTTTTTTATAAAAAATATAACCATTAATTAAAAAATAGTATAATAGATAATATTTACATTTAGTCCCCTTAATATCCCTCAAATTAATTAAATAATTTAATTCATATTTGTATATAACTACTTAAAAAATTATCCTATAACCAACCTATAAACTTTTGGTTATTAGTGTTTGATATCCATTTTCCAACTCTTGACATATTCGAATGTATAATAAGTACATTATGGGCTTAAACATATGACTAAATATCATATTTATTATGTAAAATGTAAATTTAATATTTCTCATTCTTTGTAATGATAATTATTATAACATATCTTTTGGAAATCCTTTCACCCAGAAGGTGTCCACTCAGAAAAGATTTTAGGAGACCAATTCAATCAAAATCTGATTGGTAATTGGTATAGAATTCAATAGATTGTCAAAAAATTTAACTCTCTTTAATACAACCTTATGGCTGTATTTGATCCTTGACATAACCATCTAAAATATTCATATCACATTCAATGATTTATATCCATCTTTAATGTATAGGACCATGTGGTTGAATCTCTCAAACTAAGTAAACTATCAGGTGGAACATTATATCAAATAATTATAGTGGGAAGAATATATAAAATTCATATAATTTGACTATAATTTCCTTATTAGTAATTGGAAACTTTACCACGTCTATATATTTACAAAATATGAATTTGAAAAAGAAGAAAAATTTGGTTAATGTATGTCATAAATTTTTAGGAAGAATGAAATTTAAAGGTATAAAAATTAAATTATGATAGTCATATGATTTTAGACACTATAAAATATTATTATTCATTAATATGAAATTTTTGATATTTAATGAATATCTATCTTGATATTTTAAACCATTAATAAAATTTAAAAATAGGAATTTTTTTTTCTAGATAGAGTGTATGCTGTTGGAGGAAGAAAATATTTTATTTCACCCTTCACAAGTGCCAAATCTCCTCTTCTCCCCATTTTAAATCATATCCAACCTAGCCTTAATTCCACATTCTTTTCTCTCATACATTTAGTAATGTGGTAATAACACTATCACATATATTTTTTTCTATGTGCTTGAAATAAATAAAATATATGATATACAAACAATTCCAGTACAAAAATTCCAAGATAATTGACCTATTTTTCCAACATGATTTCATAAGGTTTTTTGAAAAAGGTTTACCAAAATAAGTTTTAATATATTTTACATTCTCAAATAGTTTATCTCCCATTAGGGGAGATGGAATTTTCTCTTATTTTATATTTTCTTTGAATATTTTTATATAGGTTCAATTTTTGTGTCATTAGGGTAAACTTTTTTGATATCCTAAAAAAATAGTATTAGAGGAATTTTTCAATCTAACTAAGTGTATACATTCCCCACAAATGGGGACCGCCACATTTATTTACTTTTGTAGACTAACAATTTTCCATAAGAGGGAAAGTTATTTATCATCCAATAAAACTTGGATTTAAATGTGAACTCTTCACTTCTATAAGCATCATATAATGTAAAAAATGTATCCCGCATCAATTTCATGTCTTCAATTAATGGATCCAGAAGAATTAAATATCATTACTAGGTTTTTTTGTCCATATTTAAGTAGAGACAACATAATTCATTTTCACTTCATGCATAAAGAAATTTGAAAGTTATAGTTTACCAACATTTTTTGGCCAAGTATTTTGAGTAGTAATTTTTACACCCAAAAGGCTTATTCAATTTGTTGATAATTGAAGAGGATGGTTTCTTGGACTGTTTAATAATTTATGACACTCCTAATCAACTTTATTCCACAATTTATAGTCATTTGGGTGATGCAGTTTCCCATATTTAATTTATGTATCTTAGTGCCAGGTCAATTTTTTAGTGGTTTTATGACATGTATATAGTCATTTAAACCATATAATGATTGTAAAGTAACATATAACGTTCAAAGTAAATGAGCTATTTTTAGTGTATCAATCCATGCCACACTTAAGGAATTTTCTAAGTGATTCATTATTCTTTAGAAACAATGTACAATTATTAGGATACTGATGTATTTTTTAGGGATTATACACATTAAAAATATCATTCTAGTAACATCATATGTTTGATAAAGAAGCTCATTTTATTCTCTTAACATATCATTCTACAGACCAAGTGGGTTTGTAAAACTATTTTCACTCTATCCGCTTCCATATTTCTAATTATATAACTTCAGGACAATGAACATTGTTGTATTTTTTGTTAAAAAATTATAAAATGGTTTCTTTTCATAGTTATTTAAAATTGTAAACAATATTGGTTATTCATGAACGTAATCTCCAATTGTCATTGTCCTTTTTCCTTACGATCTAAATCATTATCTACAATGATATTCAATTCAAATGATCCTTAAATAAAAGTACAAACTCAGTCATTATGTACATTTAGTTTTTCCCCATGTTTAGTCCAACATTTATAGCTCCTATATATTCCATTACAAAACAAATGTTCTTACAAGTATTATAGATTTATTTATATTGAATAAAAAAAAGTAAGAACATGAAAATTATTTGATAATGGTCATATATATACTCTATTTAAAACTTTATAATCTCTTTAACTTTATCCTCACACTTATTTCTCATACAACTAGGATCCCTCTATTTTTGATTCATATTAATCTTATAAGTTTCAATAATATTCATTTTTAGCATAAAAAAATAAATACAAACAAGTAAATTCATATAATGTATATATACATTGATATGAAAACAAAGAATCATTATTTGAGTGTATGCATGCTCTATTTTGGCAATGATTATATAGCTTGAACATGATTAACTTCACTACTCTAAATCTTGTTCTTGATTTCCTCAAATTATGAATTCTTACCTTTTCAACCCTCATTCACTATTATTTTTTTCATTACTCAAAACACATTGTTTACACACATAGATCATTATCGCATAAGGAATTGTTTGATTCACCAATACTTCATATGTCATTTACATCACATGTATTTCCATATAATATTTTATGCATTAAATTATGGAGTTATCTAAACGTGACATTATCTATCTAACACTATCTAAAGTATAAATGTAGAATGCATCATAAATTTAATCTTATAAGAGGAATTAACACATAATCAACTATCTGGTGATACTATATAAGGAAATGTCATACACTATAGTAATATAGAAATGTTTTTATACGATTCAGATGAAGTGAATTATAAATCATGAAATTTCCCTATCCTTGTACTCAAGCTATGTAACCATGTGAACACAACCCAACATTCTAATTATGTTTTGACACATTGATATTTTATCACTCATTAAGTATCAATAAATTGAATAGATGGTATGTTATATTATAATTTTTATAGTTAAAATTTTCAAAACTCTAAAAATAAATTTTAAAAAGTAGTGTTTTGAATCATTTTATCTTTCATTTGAATATTTCTCATGCTCTCATTCCTCTCCTGAGAAAATAATTTTTTATCTTCAATAGCCTAAAATATAAAATTTGTTAATTAGTGTTTTATTATTATATTAGTATTCATTTTTATTATAGTGAATATAAAATACAAAGAGTTGATAATTCAGTTGAAACCCATTGATTCATATAAAGTAGAATAATTGAGAACACCTATAAGTAAGGAAAAAGAGAAGGTTGGTGTAGTTTCATTTGAAAGGTTTTTATCAAGTAGAATTCAACTTCTAATCCTATAGAAAAGAAAATTATCATATAAAAGAAGTTTGATAATACGTGAATAATGAGAATGATTATGTATGAATGCATGATGGATAAAAATTGGAAAGAAAATTTAAAAGTTATCTTCTTGGATGTTTGGATATTTTATATGAGGAATATGTTTTTTATTCATATTGATTATGAAAATATTTTTTGATCTAGATATGAGAGTGTTTTAAATAAATTATAAACTGTTGGTAATGAATATTTAAATTTGATTACATCAAAAGCTAATAAAGTCATGAAAAATTTACTTCAGTGGAAGTTTGAGGATAATTCAAGTAGAGTATATTAACTACATTTGAACAAGTTCAAAAATTATTTGATGGGTTGTAGTTCTCTCTATGAAAAATTCTAAATGGTTTAATAGTAAATTCATGTTTTCATAGTTCAAAAATATTTTTTTGTGGGAAAATATTTAATTTTTGAGATGTTTATTCAACCAATAGTAATATCAAGGATGGATGCATATGAAATATCTAAAGATAAAAGATTTATATATATATTAAATTTTATCTTTTTCAAAAAAAATTTAATAAAAAAAGTAATATTTCAAGGTTGAAAATTTTCATATCATGTGAGAATGTTAGGGCTAACTGGGCCCCTTTTTTACATAACGATTATCTATTTTCTACATCAAATATTGGTCATTCCATTTGAAATAAAACAAAAATGATTGCCTAGGAAAAAAATTGTGTAGAAGATAGTATTCTTTGCGTGAGGGTTGGGAGAATGAAGTGCTGTAGATCAGTGGGTATCAAGTCTCTTAGAGTTGTATAGATCACATGGTACACCCAAACCCATTATAAAAATTAAAAACACACAAACAATGCAAGATCGAATATAATGGAGCAGAAATAATCACATACATTTGGTTTGTGAGTGTCCATTCATGTGACAAGATTGAGGGGGAGCATCGATGAAGGTGTAGTTCCATAAGAGATTGAGCAGTGTGAGCAATGAGGTTCTCTGTTAGGTTTCTATTTAATGTAACGAAAGAGTTTTATCAAATCCATTAAAAAATTGCTGATAAAGATAGGTTTTAACATAACTAAAATAGAAAATCTGTCAAAACATATCTTAATTAGGGATACCTGTTTGTGCTGATAAAACACATATTTATTAGTGGTAAGGGGTTGTGATGATAAATATTGGTTTTATTAGAACATTATGTTTTAAGGCTAATAAGACACAACTTTATTAGTGCTTTTTGAAAAGTGTTATTAAAAAGAATATAAAATATGTTAAAAACTATAAACAAATATATATTTAAAAAGAATAAATTATAAAATAAGTAAAAATAAATTACATTATTGATGAAGTTTTTTAAAATATATGATTTTTTAATGAGTAGAATTAAATAACTAAAAATGAATAGACTTAAAAATATTAAAAAACTGAATAAGTTTTAATTTTTATATAAATTATTTAAAAATGATTAAAAATGAACATATATTATAGTGATGATGAATTTTTATTTAATGTGTGAATTAGAAACATATTAGAAACAGTAATTGTTAATTAAAAAATATGTATAAAAAATCTCAAAAACGAAAAAATTACAAAAATATAAATTAAAGAAATATTAAAAGTGAATAGATTAAAAATGGAAAGTAAACAATAACTAATATTATTAGTGAATAAATAATACTAAATAATATTAAATGAATTAATGTTAAAAAAGGTTGAAATATAATAATGAAAAAATTAATATATTGAAAAAATATTTAAAAAATGAAGTAATTTTATTAATTATACAAATTATTATTATTTTTTAAATGAATATATGTAAAAATAAAAACGAATTCATATAAATTATATAAATTACAACAATATTAAAAAGAGAAAATTTTAATAAATAAGCATTTATGAATGAGTATTAAAAAATGGATAAAATTACAATAATATTAAAAAAAGAGAAACTAAAAATGAAAAAATTACAAAAAATTATAAAGTAATTAATATTATTAATGATTAAATAATATTAGAGTTGAATAAATCATAAAAAAATATTAAAAAGAAATAAATGGTATATATTGAATAAAAATATTAAAAATAATTAAAATTTACTAATTAAAATTATAATATATATTAAATATGTTATGTGAATAAATAAAAATCTAAAATGAATATTAAAAATTAAATAAATTATAGAAATAATATGTGTGTGTGTCTATTGAAAAGAACATCAATTTTGTATATGTTGTGTGAAATTAATGTAACACAAGTCTTATATATGTAAAATTCAAAAAATAAATGACATTTTATTATATTTCTATTACAAGATATTGTTTAGTCAATATTTCTAATTAATATTAATTTTTAATTATAAACCATTTTTACTAAATATATGTATTAATTATTGTAAATAAATATTTTTTACTATATAAATCATATTTAAGAAAATATTATGTATATTGATATATATATATATATATATATGAATATATTAATATATTAAAAATATTAAACAAATTAATGAATAATTATGTATAAAAAACATTAAAATTAATAAATTACAAATATATTAACTGAATAAATATTTTAAATGAATAAATTATCAAAAATGTAAAAAAGGATTAAAATTATTAATAAATAAATAATATTAAATGAATGAATGATAAAAAACTATTAAAATTAATTAAAATATGAATACATTGAAAAAATATTAAAAAAGGATTTAGTGTTATTAATTATATAATTATTTTTTAAAAATAATATTTTTTAAATAAGAATGATTATATATTAATTACGTCAATGAAAACTTTATCAAAAACATATTAAATTAAAATCAGAAAATATAAAGATTTTTTAAAAAATGAACTAAATTAAAAATTATTGAACAAATAAAAAATGGATAAATTTAATATATATATATATATATATTTATTTATTAAAAATTAATAAATGAGATATATTAAATATAAAAATAAAAATAAATAGAAGTTCATAATTAAAAAAATAGAAATAGTACATATTATATATATGTATGTAAGAAATTATTATATGACATATTAAGTGTAGCATATTTAGTCAAATTTTTCATTAATAATTACATATTTATTATTTAACGTTTCTATCATTTTGATAAAACAAGTGACATTGACAATGAAAAATTTTATTAAATGTCTATTATAGTAATTAGTAAATTTAATTAATTTTAATTTTTAATTAACTTATAAACCCTTTTTTGCTAAATATATTACATATAAAAATGATTTGTGAAGCTTTTGTATTATATAAATAATATTTAAGAAAATTATATATATTGACATGTATAAATATATATATATCAATATATATTTCTACATGAAATAATATTTTCAATAATATATATTTTTATTTTATATGTATGTTTTAATTAAATATCTTATATATAATGTGTAAATGCATATTTTGTAATAGAAAAATCACATTTAATAAAATATATTACATTTTTATAATTAAAAATATATTTATTTCTTAATATCTGTTTTTAATTACATTATTTTATAAAAATACATTCTCTTAGTTATTTTTTTCACTAATAAAGGACACCCTTTGTGAAAAAAGGACTAATAAAGGGTTCCTTTATCAACACATTTTAGCTAGTGTTTTTATCATGTTTTTTTAATAGTGTTATTGGAATTACAATATACTAATATAACAAACAAGAAAGAACAAACACAAAAAAGAGGTTTTTGTTTAATAAAATGGGTTTGCCTCAGTTTTTTCAAATAATATGTTTCATGCAAATATATAGTTATCAAAAATTAGGTTTTCATCACTGTTGTTGTTTTGGTTCTCCAATTATAAATTATATCGAGGAGATCGACCCGAATTGGAACCAGAATAAAAATTATAGCAATCAAGGATATCGAACCACCACTGCATTTATCACCTAGCATCCACAACTTAAATAGACTTTCATTGATGAATCATGTCAAACAGGAATGGAACCATACTCACATCGTAAGAACCAAAAAAATGGGAATAGTTATGACTGAAATACAACAAGGTATAATAAAAATTTTGATTGAAAAATATGCGTTTTGATAATACAATTAAGTTTTATAAATTTATATCTTTACTATGTTTTCTTATATATTTATTTTTCCCCATTTTATGGTGAAGACATTGTTTGTTTTTTTCTCTTTGATTGAAAATTTTAAATGTGAATGTGATGTGTTTTTCATCACATTAGTATCATTTTCTAAATTGAAATGAGGATGGAACTTTTTTTATGCAAAAAAAATATTGGATGGATAAAAATACTGTGAATTCTTAGAGATTAAATAATAAAAATATAAATTATTGGATAAGAAAACCAATAGATGTATTTCTCATATTAATATAAAATGTAAGATTTCAATTTCAAGTCCTTGAATCCATAGAAACTACCATAATTTCAAAACATAATTTTTTACAGCATAAAGTGTTACTACACATGAACATTTCTAATAGAATTATTTTCAAAATCACATCATTGGAATATATTAATATTGGTTGACTATGCATAAAAACTAATATAAATAAAAATTTAAAATTTTTGACTGGAAGGTGCAGGGGCCTAAAGAGAATCACAAGCTATGCGGTTCATGAGGTATCTAAGGTGGTCTGTATTGGAGTTGTTACCAAAGAATCGAATTTATTGTAATTTGATTACATTTTTTATTGATGAATTTTCTTATTACATCACAATTGTTCCACTACATGACATTTTTATAAGATAATGTCCTATTAATATGTGTCACACTGAATGGTTATAATAGTTCCCTACTATGATGAGAACCTAGAGGTTCTAAAACATAATTGTTGAATATATGTTATATAGAAGGATGATGATGTCTAATGGGAAATTTATGACACACTCTATTTGGTGTAGGAGTCTCATAAAACATTGAGACACGTTCTCAGGGTGTTTTATATTAATAAAATCCAAGACAAGAGGTTACGAGAACAAACCCACCAGTAGGAAACCCAAATTTCTATGTGTTATTGCATGTTCCTATATGTGGACGTGTGTATTGATCTTTAGAGTTTAATATTATCATTAAAACATATCAAGAATCACGTAATTTAGTTTATTGATGAAAAATTTGACATCATGAGATTGTGGTGAGGCATGATGCATTGGGTATATAGCATGTGATATTTTATTAATGGGTAATTTGAGAAAGGATTTATCCCATATTTCATATAAAAGTAGTTGATATCCCAGGACCATTGAAGGGAATGAAATTACCTATATAAATCCATGGACATGGTGTTTTTAAGGCGATTTCATTTTCTGAATTATTTGAAAGAGAAATCAAGCATATGGTTTGATGCAATTAGCATGAAAATGTATTGATTTTTGATATCATGATAAAGGGATTATGTTACATTGTAAGAATTCATAAGAGGTTTATGTCATTATGAAATTTACTTCTCTCTATAGTAGTTCTTTGGAGTGTTTCTAGATGTTAACATTGGAATTTAGGAGGTTATGCCTAATGTCACTAAGTAAAAGTCTTATAGTGATACACACTAATTATATCCACAATATTATTTAAATTCAAGTATTGATTTTTATAAGTTAGAATAAATAATATTTATTAAGGTTTTGGTTGATCATCATAATTTTATCCAAAGTTACTCAAAATAATAATTAAGTAAAATAATAATAATAAGTATTTATTTTAAATTTCTTATAATGTAATATATTTTATATTTACTAATGAATAATGTAATAATGTTTCTTTAATAAATAAATAGTCATTAATCAAATATCAATTAATATTGATGGGGGAATGTGGAATGAGCCTAATGGTCTATTTGAAAATGGTATAAATGATATTTATTTATATCCATAAAGTGTAGAAAATTTCAAGAATTTAATAATAAGAATAATTATTATAATATACACAGTGTTAACATAGAATTTTTATGCAGGGAATGGGATTTCCTGCAATTTTCTAATCCAATACCTACCATGACAAATATCTAATTATATCACCTTCCATAATCACTTTTGGTGTACACAATAGATAGAGAGAGACTCTCTAAATCCTTATTAAAGGATCTAGAGATCCAGAGTGAACTCTCTCTTCCTCCTCTCCAAAGTCATCGAGAAAATATCAATATATCCTTCAACTTCAAGAAAACTTTAGTGACG
Source organism: Viscum album (assembly GCA_963277665.1). Lineage (NCBI taxonomy): Eukaryota > Viridiplantae > Streptophyta > Magnoliopsida > Santalales > Viscaceae > Viscum > Viscum album. The sequence goes on along the minus strand of OY728137.1, from coordinate 1,879,559,719 downwards.
ATCAACCACGATCCACATAGGTAATCAATATTGGCCATGCTAGTACCCAGTAACTCTTTAATGGCATTTAGAGATTATGGTTCTCATGTGGATCACTTCTAGAAGAATTATACACTTTTATTATACAATCAAATAATGATACAATGAGATATTGTTAATTAGATCATCAACAAAGATACTATTACAAGTTGTGGTAATTCTATATCTGCTCATAAATAAATTTTAAATTACATGTTAAGATCATCCTCTACTAGTTCTAAAATTTAATATAAATAAATAATATAAAATTATTTTTGTACATGATATTTTATGCATGTGTGGAAAGTGTTAGATGTAAATTTAGACTAAATTTTTAGTCGGATAGGATACCATGTACAATTCCACAATGCCCAAAACCTATAAATGGTATCAAAGGGGTCTGATGTTTAATTTATCATTATTTATTATTAATTGATTATTTACATGTATTTACATTTTCTTTTACAAAAGATCAATTCATCTTAATACCCAACACCATCATCTCTTCCCTTCTCCATTCATTCTATCATATCTTATAAATAGTTAATATTTGAAAATGAATAAATATCTGATGAACACCATATAGAGGTGCCAAAGGCTCTATTTGGACAAAACTAGAGTACTAGTCATGTACTACCTATATATATTCCATGTATTTTCTTCATGTTTGTCTATTATGATAAATTCAGATAGATCTGATAAAATAAGATTATAAATTAGATCTAGATAGGATGGAACACAAATTGAAGAATAATGTGTCATGTAAACATTGTACACAATGTGTATTACATGATTTTTTTGGGTTGATAACTTGTGGTGTCCCAGTGTTCCATGTATCAAATACATTACACGAGGACTAGAGAGTTGTGGAACTCTGAGGTAGTAAACCATATATTTCTAGTGCTCACCATGTACCTCAAACTAGTCCATAATAGGAAACAAACCTATCACCAGGCTTGTGCTAGAGACATGGGTAAAAGCTTGTACAGATTATATAATATATTACAATAAATGTAGTCTTTTGTAGACTGCGTGCTTAGTTTTTTCACATTAAAATATTAAATATATAATCGAACATATTCAATGTGTTATACATGTCCTTTATTTCAAAATAAATTTCTTATAATTTTATTGATAACTATACATTAAATCATTTCATTTGATAAAATTTTGGATAACCACAAATAGTTATCTCTAGGTACACTTTTGTACAAAATTTATTTTATATAAAATTAATTTTGTTTAAAATTTTACATGATAGTGAGCTAAAGATGCTTGGATGGAATTAGGACAAATTTTATTAATTAGAATAATTCATGGAGAATTATATTTATTAATTAACATATCAAAGTAAATGACAATAATGTTTCCAATTCTTTCTCCTTTTATTTTGGTTGATCATGATATTTGAACAACCACTTGTTTAAGTTATTTTATGCCCATGGTTTCTTTTATAAAAACCCCTTTATTCAAACTATTAGATTCCCTCACATGAATGTGAGTAAAATATGATGTATGGATGGAGATCCAAGGCAAGAGGAGGCAAGTTGAGTCAAGGAGAAGAGGTAAAAACCCATTAAGGTGATATATAGGAGCCAAAGGTGGAATGCGTGAACATGAACCATGCTATGGTTTAATGTGTTTTCCACTAGAGCCGAGGGTCAGCTTATCACCCTCTAGATAAACTAACCAATAGATAATCTCATGGTCATAGCACCTATACTTTATTTATGTTAGTTTTAGGTTGAATTATTATGTTTTTGAATTCTGTATGATCAGCTAATAAATTAATTAAAAAGAATTCAAGATAGAAAAAAATATAAACAGATTATTTACGAATGTTTTAGCTGAAACATTTAACCACATAAGAAAAATACACTTAATATTAGTAATGAATATGAAAATATAAAATGGTATTTACACATAAATATAAAAATCCCTAAAAAAATACTATATCCTTATATCCTTTCAGTAATTAAGTTAAAATCAACTTCATAGTTCAAAGTTCTTCAAAAAAAAAGTATAGTGCTCTCAATTATCATGGAATATATCACTTGAAGTTATAGGTTAACATAACCTTGTTTACATCAAGGGTTTACTAACTAAGAAGGACTTAACATAATTGAGAGTAATGTTTTGAGGGAATCTTAAAAATAAATTTTCAAGATTTCAGAGTGCACTTAATGGATCAAGGAACTATGAGTTAAAGAAGTTGACATGTTATTACTAATTAAAATCCTTAAATAACATATTAAGGCAATTTCTGGTTTATAAGACGGAGAATATTGATCCTTATCACTAGAATATCTATGTGATAAGATATTATGAAACCGATGGTGAGGGATACTAGGTTTTTAAAAATAGTGCAAGATTATTGGAATTTAATTAATTTTAAAATTTTAATATATTTTGTAATAAAAACAAGTGATAATTTTTTGTTATTCATTATTCAAAAATGGAAAATCCAATGAATTCATCAATATCATTGTGATATATACAATAGAAGTATAACCTTTTCATGAGTATGATTTTCTTGGAATGGTATAGGAACTTTCACATTATACTACCCCATGAATGGAAATTATGTGTACTGGAATCCAAACATCCTATATCGCTTTCCAAAGAGGATAGTTTGGAAGAAGTATCTCTTAATTTGTGGCATGTAGAAGATGTAATGTATATCAAATGTTTCATGTTATCCTCTATGTCTAATAAGAGTTATATATATATATTATGATATACATATGTATAGATTTGTTTCTCACCTTCTAGATCTATATCAAGAGAAGGTGACATCAGTGAGATATGAGATCCCCAATGCTCTCTTTACATGTATTCATGGAGAGGTAAATTAATCTTGGAAAAAATGTAGTCGATATGATTGGATAAATTGAGTACCTATAAATTTCAGGATTAAATATCCTTGATGTTCTACACACAGATCGCTTTCAACATTCACTACAAAAAAACATATCCTATTTTATTGTGAAGTATAATGTGTGAAATAGAGAGAAGACTCTTTAAAAACTTATTACTCTTATCCTATAATTTAATAAAGGTGGGTATCATAAAAAACCCATATTACTTTAGTAAATAGGAATAGTATGAATAAGTAAAATGGGATGGAGACTCATTCCAAGTCTAACGCTATGGAGAACCAACCTTCTAAAAATAAGAAGATAAAGAGGTAAGGAAAGGAAAAAAGTTGTCTTATGTTTCTCATGTGGAAATTAGGGCCACTAAAAAAGGAATTAAACCCATATAAATATTCAATGGTAACTTCAAGTATATTCAATATTGAGTGAAATATTTCTATATCCATAATTTTGGTATTAGATACTGCCTTTGGTGATCATATTTGTAGCCAAATATAAGAGCCAAGTAGATTTTGGAAGGTTTATAATGATGAGGAGGACCTAGATGATGATAATGGAGAGAATATGGATGCTCTATCCATTAGAGACCATCATATCACATTACCAATTGGCTCAATTTTGGTTTTAAATAATTTTCATTATGTGCCTTATGTTACTAAAAATATCACTTTTATTTCCTTTTTAGACACGTATAGCATTATTTTCAGCATTATAAAAAAGGGTTTCTACTTTTATAAAGATATATTATGTTATGATTTCTCATAAATGAATAATGGTCTTTACATATTAAATTATTAAAACCATATATTGTCAATTGACTATGAAACGAATACATGAAACTCATATAACACCTAGTACTGAAATCACTATGTTGGTCATGTAAAGGATAATCATTTTAAAAAACTCACTCATGATGGTTAAATAAAATATTTTTATCATAATACACTTAGAATATGTAACAATTTTTTACAAGGTATGATGAACAAACCACTATTCAATGGTCCTGGTGAAAGGGCCACAATGTTTCTAAATTTGGTTTATACTGATATTTAGAAACATTTTCAAGTATAGGATAGAGGTGGATCCTCATTATTTATTAATTTTACCAATGGATTAAGTATGTATGGTAAGATATACTTGATGAGGTATAAATATGAATCTCTTGAGGACTTCAAAGTATTTAATAGTAAAGTTGAGAATAATCTTGGTTCGAAGATAAATAGACTTTGATCAGATCGAGGTTTTCAATATCTTATCCAATATTTCATAAAATTTCTACAAGATTATGAGGTTTTATCCAATATAACTCAATAATATACACCATAGTTTAATGGTGTTATTGAATGGAGGAATTGTACACTACCAAGCATTTTAATTATAGTGATGATTCACTCAAACACTCCATTATCCTTTCAGGGTATATCAATTACAGAGACCATCATACTTTCTGAACCAGGTACAAACTAAAGTAAAAAAAATGTATTCACTTCACGTTATGGACTGGAAATAAACATTTTTTTTCACATTTTCATGCATGGGGTTATGAGAAATTTGTTAACGATATCTCAATAAACAAACTATCACATCATAAAACAAAGTGTATTTTTATAGTGTATCTTAAGGAAATATGGGGATGTAATCTATAAAACCCTTGAAACAAGAAACTAACCATCATAATACATTAGTTATTTATTGAGAGTGATAAAATCCTCATGTAGGATAGTGAGAGAAATATTAACTTTAATGTTATTGAATATCAAGATACATAAGAGTTTTTAGAAGAATCAACACCATAGTTCAATGAGAAATAAGTTGTTCTAAATACAAAAGTTCTATGCAAGAGCACACGAAAGGTAAGAGAACCTAAGAGTTATGGTTTTTTAGTAACAAATTATATTAACTCATTAATTTAATTACAATAATGACCCTCTCTTCTACAATTATGCAGTAGAGTGCTCAAAAACTATAATATGTAAATAAGTTATAAATTATGAGATGAATTTCATCTGTTAAAACCATGTTTGGGTTTTGATCGATCTTCTAGTAGATGAAAATCCTATTGGGTGAAAATGGGTATTCAAAAGAAAGTTATACATGGAAGTTAATTTATATACCTATAAATTATTTCTAGTATGTAAATATTTTATTCAAATTTAGGGCATTGACTATGATTAAACCTTTTCAAATGTTTCTATATTTAAATCCATCTGAATATTTCTTACCATAACATCTTTCCATGACTAAGATATTTGGAAAATAGATGTCTATACTACATTACTTAATTGAACCCCTTAAGAGGACATGTATATAATATAATAAGAAGGGTTTGAGACTCCCGAAAATGCCAAAAGGGATGAAACTTTCTAATATACATCTATATATTTAAGTAAGAGTCTATTTCTTGGAACATTGAATTTTATGAATGCATAAATGAACTTGGTTTCATTAAGAATGAATATAGGAAATGTGTTTAAAATATATTTAATGGGAGTATAATTTTTTAATATTAGTATATGTTGATGACATATTACTAGTTAAAAACAATATAATATCCTTACAAGAGGTTAAGGCATGGTTGAGAAAATGATTTATCATGGAGGACTTAAGTAAATTTTCCTACCTTCTACGAATCAAGATCCCAAGTGATAGATCCAAGAGGCTTCTTAGACTAATTCAAGGTACATAAATTGACCAGATACCGAAGAGGTTCAGTATGGAAAAATCCAAGAGGGGATTGGTTTTAGTGTCACATGGTATACATATTTTCATGAAAATAAGACCTCAGACACATTAGAAAAGTGAGAGAATGATCAAAACCCCATACAATTCTATGATATGATCTGTCATGTATTCTATGTTATGTATGAGTCATGATGTTTCCTATGATTCGAGCATTGGTAGAAAAATATCAATAAGATCTAAGTGAATTGAATTGGATTTCTATTAAGCATATCCTTAAGAATATATGGTGAAATAAGGATTTGTTCCTAGTATATAAAGAATATGAATAAACATTCATCAGGGGTTATAATGATTATAGGTTTAAGATAGATCAGAATGGTTAGAAGTCATAGTGTATATAAAACATTCTCTTTATAGAGGAAAAATTAGCTAGAAGTGTTGTAACTAGACATTTTTTCTGATTTTATAGCACACTCCAAGTATATTGTATTTTCCAGTGTATTAAAGTATTCATTTTGTATTAATTTTTTTTTCCTAGAGCATGATGAGGTTCTTTTAAGTAAAAACCGTATCAGAGTTTTCTATGATAGCACTATATTAGTCTCTCTCTCTATAGAGATGATGTCACACTAAAGGAAAATGAATATGCATTGATAGTTTCATCTATGGATGGTTATTTCTCAATGTGTTGAAATTTCAGTGAGTCTAGTATCTATGTTTTAAAATTTGACATACCCCTTCACCAATTATTTATCTAAGTACATGAATGAGTATCATGTGGAATCAGGTGAAATAAAAGTTTTTGTTAGTAGGTTTTAGTGAAATAAAGAGTCTATTGGAATTGGTTCCCTAGAACCAACTTTCATAGTACTTGGTTTAATGTTTTATTAATTAAGTTTCTTATCACATAATGATTTTTCATCTGTAAGGCATTTGTATGAGATAATTTCCTAAGAATATATGTTACACTAAAAGGATACCATACTTCACTGCTATGATGAGAAACTAGTGGTTCCCTAAAATCTTTGTTGAATATATGTTCTATGGATGGTTGGTATCTTCTAACGAAACATAGAAAATAAATATTTTTAAGGGTAGGGGATCATAAGACATTGAGACACTGTCTCATGGCATTCACCCATGGTAATATTTAAGATAGAACATTATGAAAAACAATAATCAATAGGAAATATACATTTCCATGTGTCATTTTATGTTCCTATATAAAGATGTGTGTATTGATCCTAATACATTAGGATTATGATTAATTTATATCAGGAATCACATACTTTTATGTATTGATGAAATCCATAATGAGATATCCTTTGAAGTTTTAGGATATGTTGGGTATATCATGAGTGATATTGTACTAATTGAAAATGAAAGAAATGATTTTTCCCTTTTTTCCTATGTTGGAAGTTGATATCTCCAGCTCTTTAATGGTAATGGAACTTCCTGCGTAAATCTAGGGCCATGGTTTTCAATAGATATTTCATTTTTGGAATGTATAATAAAGAATAATCAATCATATGGGTTGATGGTAGTGACATCTTACATGATTTATTTAAGATATATTGATAAAGAGATTATATTACATGGTAAACATTCATAAGAGGTTGAATTTAATTTTAATATTAACTTCTTTCTCATTGGGTGAATTTACATATTCCTTGCTTACAACCTTTAACTTTAGGAATTTATGCCTAATTCCACTTAAAAATTTGCCTAGAGGGCCACACATTAATTGTATCTACAATCTTAATTAAATTGATGTATTAAATTTAATAAGGAATAATAACAAATATTTCTGTGGGTTTTGGTTGATCACCATAATTTAGTGAAAAGTTATTAAAACGAATAAGTTCTTTAAATTATAATACTAAATATTTATTTATAGGTTTTTTGAATATAATGTTTATTATATTTATCAATGAATAATTTATTTATAATTATTAATTAAATAAATAGTTTTTATTCAAGGATCGATACATGTCGATGAGGTAAATTAGATCGAGCTTGATGGTCCAATTGGAAATTGTATAAATGAAATTTATTTATATTCTTATAGTTTTACGCATTTAAATAAATTAATAATATTATAATAATATTATTGGACATGGAGATCACTAAGAGTTAATAAGTAGTGAAAGGGCTTGTGTGAAATTTTCTAACCCCAAACCTACCATAACAAATATCCAATTATATAAATTTCCATAATCACATTTGGTATGAAAAATTAATAAAGAGAGACTCTATTAAGACATAGTGAGACATATAGGGATCTATAGTGAATTATATCTTCATCTATCCCTATCCATCATGATAACACCAAGAGTTCCATTTTATTTAATAATAATTCTTCTACGATCAGCCAAAAACAATGAAAGTGAACCAGATCGACCATGCTAGAACCTGACAATTCAATAACAATGTACAAAGATTTTGGTGTATGTGTGGATCAAAGCTAGTGGGATTATACAATTGGATCTTTAATTGGATTCTGATATGATGATATCTAGTTAATTGGATCATCAATGAAGATAGAATTACAAGTTGAGGTAATTTAATATCTACACATAAATTAATTATAAATTACATAGGAAGATCCTCCTATTTTGGTTCTGAAATTTTTATATTGTGATGTAATTTTTGTTTATTTGTTAAAAATGATGTTTTAATAATGTGTGAAAATTATTTAATGTAAATTAAGGATAAAATATGAGTTGTTCATTCCACTAAGGATGCTTTCGCTACACCTAGAACCAATAGTCTGCATGAAGCAACAAAGGAATATAGGATTTTTAATGAAAAAAGTTATACAAGAAGGGGTTAAATTTAATTATCATGCACAAAAATGTATTTTTTAGTACATTCCTTGTTAGGTAATAATAAATTCAAATAAAATCAAAAATTCATTGTAAAAAAAATATAAAATATAGATACGATTTGGGATGAAACCCCCACTATCCAAAATCCAATGTTATATTTGATTATATAAATATACTTAAAACTTAAAAAATATTTTACTGCAAAACATACCATTAATTAAGCCAACACTACATAATTGAATTAATACCTTTGATATAGTTAACACTAAATAAATATTTAACACTAATAAGAAATGAAACTAATACCATTAATACCATTAACACTAAAAAATATAGTGACCATTTAACGAAAATATAGTATGATGTAGTATTGGAGATGGATTATTGAAAAACTATGGTAGTCATGACTTTCCATCGAAAAACGAGTAACAAACTTCTTGTAGTTCAAATAAATTTATTTGTTTGATAACTATTGTACTATTTATTCATGATATTTTACATATAATAGGATTCTCAAGAACCCCAACTATTTGTTTGACACTATATAAAAGTATTATAGTCTATTATCACTTTATTACATATTTTGTGTTGTTTAAGTATTTATTTCATAAGGATAAGGTTTTTAGTAATGATATAGTTCTAAGTGGATCTCTTGATTAATCATTCTGAGAAGGTATTAACTAATTAATTGGAAATATGATGGTTTCCAAATTAGACTTGCAGGAAAGTTCATTGCACTTATAGCAAGACTTGTTATTTTGTCAAAGTTTGTGTCTTCAGAGAAGTGATATATATATATATTTGGGGTTTTCACAACTATTATATATGTAGAGGTGTGCATTTTTTTTGGTCCACCATGATTTATTGATATGTCTATTACTATTGTTCTGAAGCTATGGCTTGGGTACTATTATGTGCTTTTAGGGGTTCTAAATCTAGTTATAGATGCAATTATTTTTGGGTGGAATTTTACTTCCAAGAATCATCAAGGGGTTACTTCTATTGTGGTTAATAGTTGTTATAGTGAAGCTATATTGTAGATATGGATCCATTTTGGAGGTTGTTACCACATAATAGATGATTTCCCTATTTCTATTGACATTTGAAGTGGAAAAAAAAATTTAGGGAGCAATATCTTTGGAATTATATATTTTTTAGAATGAGTATGTATTTAATTTTAGGGTATGATATAGTTTTCCAGTTCAGATAGTGGAAGTGGATCATATTGATTCGTAAGTAGATTTTTTCTCTTATTAAAAAGGAGAATGCAAACTATTTATTTTAAATGAAAGTGAGTTTCTTGTTTAGAGTTCACTTGAGCCATGATAGGGAATTCTATTTATCCAAGTGGTATGGGCGTGTACTTGTTTCTATGTGGGTGTTCTCAATTATATTTTTTATATAATTTATAAGAATAATGTTGATGTGGTAGTTAAGCTAAGGTAGAAGTGGGGTATTCAAGAATTGGATAATGAAACAAAACCAATACTTGAGGAGGGGTGATTAATTAAGAGTGGGTGAATATAGGGAGAACACATAGGGATCATAAGATAAGAGACCAGAGGAACATATGGGGATATTAATTCATTCACTTAGATTTTTTTTATTATACTTTTATTCACTTTCTTGGATTGATTCAATGCACTATTTTCTTTAAGGTTTGGATAGTTTTGTTTTGACAAATCATTATATATTCATGGTATTTTTTATTTCATGAATGTTTGTTTTCATCAAAACACATAAATGTTCACCTTTATTTTATAATAAGAAAACATATTGTTTTATTCACCCCCAATAAAATTTAGAAAACATATATATTTAATCCACACTAATATTTTTTAAATCAATGTTAATAACATAGTAAATTTAAGGAATTTTAGAAAAAGTAGATACTTCATATTCTAAACACTTAAAATTTGAACTGTAGAAATGTTTGAATTAGTTTTTAGAATAACCTTGTATCATATTATATGTTTAAAACATAAATCCAAACATTATATACAAATAGTGAAATAAAAACTATATCTATAAGTGATATAATTTTTTTAAATCTATAATCATAAATAAAACCAAAAAATATGATAGAATATTTTCTACATAATTCAAAAAAGTGCATATCATTGGATAAGTTGTTATAATAGGTGTTATTATGCACATAGTGGAAGTTTTTTTTTTCACTAACTATACTAGTACTACAAATTGTAGAACATGAAAAATAATTAACATTAAATAAGATATGTTAAATATAGAAACATTTATTTTAAACCAATAAAAGATTCTTAAAATAGATTATAACGCCATAGTTGTTCATATTGGTTCAGCTGAAATTGTGTTAGAAGTAGTTTTACCAATTCTAGAATGGTAGGTTCTTGATTAAATACAAACCTGCAATAAGAAACATTAAACTATTATAATAATTATGTATTAGAAAATATTAAACATTTGATTTATTAAGTTTGTAATGGAAAGTAGTACAATGATAATTCCCCTAGAGTTTTGGTATTCAGCTATGTGTTTTTCATTTTCAATTATAAACAAAAAATTATAACTATTATAATTAGAGGCACATTGATAGTTTCAAATACTAAACTCAAAATTTTTTTATGATAGAAGTGCCTTCTTTGATTTAAAGACATTAAATTTTTTTGGGAACCCAAAATCATCACCATTTTACAAGGAATATAATCAAAGGTAATGGATAATTTGTAACTTAATATGGGATATAGACTATATTAATTAGGAATATTATTTTAATTAATGAATCTCTTAGTTTAGTTGAAGTTTTTATTATGAATTACACAACTTGTTTGTCAAATAAAACTATTGAAATTTTACCACGTAGATCACTGACCATCAAATTCACTCAAAATATTGTTACATGCACAATGAGTTACAAAAGTGTAAGTGATACATTTAATAACCCAATATAATGAAATAAGATTATAGTTTTTGAATTTAGATAAATAAATTGATGAGGAGTAATATTATAGTTCTACATGTTGGAGACACATTGTAGTTGTTTCACTATTGATTTTAATCATAGTTTAGATTTTTTTTCATAAAAGAGGTATAAGATTCATAATACCAATTATATTTTCTCTAAATTTTGTGAATTGTTGCTAATGTTTAACACCTTGTTTGATTGAGAAGAATTGAAAAAATTTTAGTTCCATGAAAGATAAAATATATAGATAAATTTAATATCTAATTTTTTACATATTAAATGATATGTTATGTACCACTTTTAATTTATTCATATCTTTTAATGTTTTCTTATTATTGAATAGAAGTATTGGTGTTTATGATTCAATAATAGAAGTCATGAAAGACAAGATATCAATCTCTAATGAAAACACCAATGTAAAAAATAAAAATATTAAATATTAATAGTTAGCATTGATTGTATGAAATATTTATCCAAAATAACAAATAAGTAGGTTGTTCAATGGTTTTTTGGTAAACTAAATTTTATTCTAAATTCATGTAGTTCCTAAAGGTCTGGATTGTAAAAAGTTTTACCTACATTTGGTCTTGTGACTATAATTGTACAATTTCTAGTGGAGTTTCAATAGAAATTAAAAGAATCAATGTTGTAATTTGAGTTATCAAAACACGCATGAATTGAATAGTGATGAAGAATCTTGATTTAGTTGTTTCACCCTCACATGATTCATAACTAACAGATTTTATGAATTTATTGTTCCTTAAAAAAATAGTAATTTGTTTTATAAAATTATTACATAGGGTGAATCTTACTTTGAAACCTCAAGAATAATTTTATAATAAATATTAACATATTGCGTTAATGTCAAATAATTGAACAATGAATTATTGAACACAATAATATTCACTTTAAAAAACATTCCATTCTATATCACTACTTGCGTCCTGGTATTGGAATCTCCCCAAAGTCGCATTGATTTATAATGATGAATATATCTAATAATATATGTCCATTTCACCGACATTAAAAAAATTAAACAATTTATTTGTTGAAACATTAAATTCAAGGTATGATAATAGAAAATATTGAGTGCAAGATAATGATAGTGCTTTGTATGTGATGTTAATATGTAAATGTTCACTACATGTTTATCAATTTTATATAATTTAAATAATTTAAAAGCTATACATATATTAGTGAGTAAAATATGACCTATTAGATATTACTTTGAAACCCTATTGTTAATAATTTCCTTATATTAGATGAAATTATAAAACAAATGTGGCAATTTTCCTTCACAAGGATGAACATGCGTGCTCCAATTAAAGATAATTTTGAGATTATGGTGAGTTTCTATATATTTTCTGTCAATCATAATAATTTATACATATTTCATGATGTAACATAACCATTATCAATTATGTGATATGAACTTTGAAATAAAACATCAACCAATTATGGATACTTGAATTTTTATTCCCTATGTAAAATGGTTCAAAATAAATTATGACGAAATGAGAATAATTTTTTTCAAAATAATAAAATTATAAAAATAATGTCAAAATTTATATGAATAATGTAAAAATATAGTACTTATAGTCTAAACAATTAATATGATGTCTATTATGATGATATCACTTTAAAATTTAGAGGAGGTTGTGAAAAAAAAAACTATTAATTTAGACTTCCACATTCAATGTTTTTACATCATCGATACTAATGTCATGAAGCAGAGTAAAAGTTCATGAAATGTGTAGAAATGTGAAGTATTCAAATATTAAATTTTGAAAAAATAAAATATAACATAAAATATTCATATTGTTCTATTCTCAACCAAGTTTAAATTTTTATTTATTTATTTTTACACAATAATAGTGGTTTAAGTAGAGGTTTTTTTGTCTTGAATCAATATTTTTTATATTTACCTACCTATGAATCTAGATATAGCAATATATAATACTCCATGATAAAAATAGTCTTATTAAAAGATAATCCAACAACCAGAATATATTTCCATTGAATTTTATTAATAGCCATAGAATAATATACAATTAAAGGATATAAGATTTTTTAAATCGTAAATGGATAACTTATGTCATAATGATTCATGTTGATATTAACATAAAATCTTGTTCGCGTAATTGGGTACCCGTCAAAAAAAATTTCCAATGAATTGATGTACCAAATTTCAAACTGCCAACCAAGTACCATTAAAAAGGTAAAATGATTGATAAACATTCCATTATACCATGACTCGAACCCCAACTTTAAGTAAATTTTTATTTATAGGAAGGCCTGAGACATTGATACCCTTTAGAATGTTAGGCGTGTAAATGTTCTCTGGTCCACCTATTTTATAACTTTCCCTTCACACTGAATCAGAACTCAAATATATTCTTTCATCTGCTTCAATCAACACAAGAAGATAGTCATTGGATTTTTTTTACAAAATCACAAATTGATGATAAGAAAAATGACTCTTTTAAGTAATTTATATTATTAGAATTACCCAAAAAGTTAGGATTTTTATGCTGGAAAATGAATTCTATTGTATTATCAAATAATATTATGAGATACCACTGTTTAATTTTTATTTCAGTATCACCTTTAGTTTTTTTGTTAATGTTTCCCCCACTAATATTTATTATAAAATTAGATATCTTTTTGAGTTCAACTAAATCAGCACCGAATCATTATTTTATAATTTGTTTTCATCAAAGTAGGAAGATAAAAATTATGCCAAAGATATGAGGATTTAATACATGGAAAAAATTCCGCTTCTATTTCCACAAGACATAACTAGTAAAAATTTCAAAAAAACACCAAAAACCAATTTTTTTAATGTCAGATGGTATAGTTGGGGCATTTTCAATCATTTTTATCATTATATATATTCAAATTTTATCAATATATTTAAATAAATAACTTATCCATCATGGGTGATTCAACCCAAATATTAAGATTTACTTTTTAAAGATGTTTAAATAGATCACTACATTGTTGAATGTTGCATATAGAATCTTGATTAATAGTTATCATAATTTGAAACCTAGGTTTTTTTATCCCCTCCTTAGAATAATAAGTGATGCTACTCCACTGAAAGACACTACAAGTACAATATAACATTGAGAATTAAATTCAAATGTAAAAGCCTGTTGTAAGAATGTTTTTCTAATTGGACGATATCCGTAAAGAAAAAACACCTCTAATATCAAAATAATTTGAATTTATAATAATTATCATTATATTTTTTTATTTTATTATAACCATAAGATTCATAAATATAAAATCATATTTATGGAATTACCTTTTGTAATTTATCTCTCTTCCAATTAACCTATTAAATTTATTTATGGATAAGGAGTTTAGAAAATTTATCTAAGGATAACATTTCAACGAAGGACCCTTAGAGCATAATATGATGTCAACATGTAGCAATGCATACCTATATTTTAATTTTCCATGAGTTTCAAATATGTTTATAAAATAGAGTTATCATTGCTTGTATGTGAATTTTATTTTTAATATTTTGGTTTAGGAATTAATGAAAACAAATTACGCACAACAACTTATAGACGTATAGAAATTCAATAGAAAAAACTATATTAATATGAAAATGTTAAATTATTTTAAAATTTGATTCAAGAAGAAAATATCTGTATCATTTGTACATTAACATTGGTTAATGTGGATAAAATTAGAAAATATATATATTAAGGAAGCTACAATAGTAATTATGGTTTGTCATCAACATTGTATTATGTTTTTAAATGTAATAATTTTTTACATTATTTATAGTTTACGTAGTTAAAGTTTGTATGCTTTAATATTGATGTTGTTTTTAAATTAATTACACCTAATCTATGACATTTTTATGTTTTACCTAATGTAGATCAACATATAATGTTTTTTTATAATAAATAAAAAAATTAGTATTTTTTCAAAATAAGAAATAAAAAAACATTGCAACAATGAATAAAAAATATAATATAGTAATATTAAAATAATATTCATGTTTTCAGTGAATAAATTTTTTAAACATATTTAAATTAATGTTTTACCTTATATTTGGTTCATTAAAAAAAATTACCGATTTTTTATAATTAGATAGTTTTAATGTTGATTATGGGTCATTTATAGAATTATGAAGTGATCATAAAATAAATCAGTTTTTTACTTTAATTATTAGTAATATAGAGTTAGTTATTTTGGTTTTATATTGAATTAATGCTTAAAATAATTATAGTTATTATTGAGAAAAGTTTTAGAATCATCCATTATTGGTATTTTACTTAAAATTAGTTTTTACATATATTCAGATCGATGGAGTGCAAATTTTTATAATTTTATATGAAAGTAGGTTTTAAAATTATTGTGGTCCAGGAAATAAATATAATAACTCTTTTAGAATAAATCTTTTCAAATAAATGAAATCACTTTTATTAAGAAAAAACACACAAAATATAATATGATAAATGAACTATTGAAATTTAAAGTGAAAATCAAACAGTTTGACCTTAATATAGCACATAGCTATGTGATGTTATAAATTGAGGTACAACATAAAACAATTAACAATGTATTTTAATTAATAAAATGGTAATTAATTTCAAAAAAAAATGAAAATCTATATAAAACACTACTTTATTTGAGAAATATAAAAATATTACTAAATAAATATCAATTAAATGAATAAATTGTTTTTTATACTCTACCATTGAAGGTAGAGAATACCTCCACAGATAATATCCTACATTTCATTCCAAACATGTTGTGGTTGAGAATAATTGTTTGAG
Source organism: Viscum album (assembly GCA_963277665.1). Classification (NCBI taxonomy): domain Eukaryota; kingdom Viridiplantae; phylum Streptophyta; class Magnoliopsida; order Santalales; family Viscaceae; genus Viscum; species Viscum album. Next base: position 1,879,543,575 of record OY728137.1, on the reverse strand, counting down.
AACAATAAATGATCAAGAAACCTTTTTAATGATTCTCAGCTAGCCCATAGAGATACCTCTTTTTATTGCTTATATAAACTCATAATCATCTAGAAGTAAGCATAAGATATAAAATTCCTACATATATGTAACATGAAAAGTACTATTCATATTTTGTATGTCATCGTAAGATGTCATCCCCTAATCCTTGGTGAGACGAATTCTCAAGTATTGAAGTTCTCCAATTGTAAGAGGCACCTAATGTAATCTTCTAATTATAATACCTTTCTTTGATGGGTACCATTTACACTAAGATATGTTATAAACAAATTTTAATTGTAATTGTACAAATGTCAGGGTTATTTCTTCTAAATATATTGAAGTAACATCAGACCAAGAAGATAAAATTGAATAATATTTTATTCCCCAAAATTTCATCTATTGTTTCATTGTTAGTGTAAGTAACACATTGTTCACTTGGTAAATGGAAATATAATATTTATACCGGAGGGAATATATAATGGATTATAAAAATATAAATTCTACAACTTTCTTCACATTGAAATATGTATCAATATTCATAGTAAATTTTTCTTTCATGAACATCTTATTCTTGAAGATGACTACTATGAGGTTCATAAAGAGAAACAACACATTATTATTCCCTTTGTTTATATATTTGAAAAAATAATTTATTTAATATGAATTGATAAATATGTAAATGTTCAGATGTGGTTGGTACTTAATCAACAAACACATGTTTTATTGAACAACAAATCAATCATCGAGATGTACTCCATTTTTCAAAACTGATTTACCAGTTTCATATCTTTTGTAAATAGAGAAACTCTCATCCTGTAGATTTGTATTAGTAACCATTTTATATGGAAAAAATATAATACTTGGTTATTCATGAATGTTTATTGAGTATTACAAAGACCACAATGACCATGAACCATGTAGTTTACAACTGTATTATATAGCCTTGGTTGATGGCTTTTGATGGGAATTTTTACTATTGAATTTTTTTCTATATGAGATGCGGTGGAAATTTTATTTTCAGAGGAAAGGAATTGGATAATATATGCATGTGAAAAAACTAATTTTTTATAATTTTACGGTATCAATAACTGAATAAAAGTAGAATAAATAATAACAATTAAAATCAATAATACATTAAAAATGGTCTAGCAGTGAAAAAATATAGAAATAAACTTGAAAGGAATACTAACAAGAGTTTTTTCTAAGGATTCATTATTCCATTAAATAATTCATTAGATGGTTAACCTTCATACTAAACTATCTAGATAGTACTTTCTAATAGTTTCACGGAAATTTTTTGTATTCTTTTACATACATAGAAATTTCTAGCTAGTTCATGTTATAGGTGAATATAAGAAAAAAATTGGATACCTATCCAATTAGAATTTTCCACTGCATCTTGGTAATTTTTAATCACATATATCATATCCCCAGTGAAGGATGAATGAAAAATAAAAATCTTTCTAAATTAATACCCTTCACGTTCAAATATATGGTAAGTATCACGAATTTCATTTTAAATATTAACTGATAGTTTATTTTGATTGAATTAGATAAAAGATAAATGTTTATATTCAACCATTGCATATGAATTGACAAAAATTGATGTTGTGGAAATATTGAATAAAGAATAATTTATTTCTAAAGAGAACAAAAATAAAGGTGGTAAGAAAATTATTCTATTATTCGGACTTTATATGTTTTTTAGGTATACTGAATGTTGTTGAATGATGGTCCATGTTGTTTGTGTATCCATATTAGACGGTTTCATAAATTATAGGATATTTTAAAGGAAAATAAAAAGAGTGAAATTAATCTATACATTGAAGTTCACCACCCTTTATTTTTAGGATAATTCCCCTTTCCAAACCAATATTTTCAATATCTCCAACAATAATCACATTAATTTATGAAGCATAAGGCAGATTATATTTAGATGAATGATTTTTTATTATTTTTGATAGATTTAACTTTGGACTAGAATATGATCCAAAAAAATACATCTAATTTATGGAATGATATGTTAATGGATTATGATCATCCAACATTATCTTCATGTTCTCAATAATTAATGGGTGGATTGATCAATTTAGACTTTCTTTATCAAAACTCCACATCAAAATATCTATTTAATCTATCAATACATTTCAACTTTGTAAAGATAAAATATATGTTTTTTTACTTACCTAACATCATGGATTATTTTATGAACTTCATTGAACGTGTCAATAACCTATAACTGGGTGAACTTTGGTGAATGTCCACCAGGACAGAGTAAAATACCGATATTTTGGTAGTTGTTTCCATTCAATATGAATATATGTGGAAAACCACCACTGCTGATTGACCTATCAATTATACCCCACATAAATATTAATGTGAACATTGTGCTATAAGTTTTTTTATGTTGGAATTTTTTTTGACTCATCAGAGGTGACATTTTAAATTAGAATCTTCACATATTATAGAGGGATAATTACTAATTCCAAACCAATCTTACCCAATGAGAAGAATAAAGAGAAGTATAGAGTGTGATTACCACAATAATTTTTCACTCATTTTTGAAACCATAAGACCACACTGTAACATGTGCAAGTGTGGATCAGATCACCATAATCTAAGAACACTACAATATAGGATGAGAAACATGATAACATATTAAGTTATCTAGGTAAAATATTACTAAATTATATTGAGGGTCATACATAAATTATGTATATTATTATATGTAGATTCTAACAAGTATAAGCCATGGATGCCGATATTTTTCCATTGTTGATATCATCAAATAGGTATGAAACACAAGTTCAATATAATATTTTGTAATATATTTAATTTATAACTATTAATAGAATTATTAATATATAAATATATATATAGGTTTTTTTATTTTTGTTAATGTAATATTTTTTATATCGTGAAACAAAAAAATGTTCATTGCTTCTATGTGAATAATACATCAAGGAGTTAATTCATGTAATCTAGTAACTGTAGAAGATTAATATCATGAAATTGATTCAAGTTAAAATATTGTGTACCTTCAATAATTTAAATTAAAATGAAAATTTTATTTGATATTAAATTTCTTTCCAGTGTAATACAGTTAGTATAAGGATTCAAACATTAAATTGAGCAAGTTGATGTTAGTATTGTAGTATTTATTCCACTTTGAATGTTATTAAAAAACATAAAAGATAGAAATATGTAAATTAATAATAAATGAAGAACTTAATTTTTTAGAAATATAGAACATCAATGTTATGGTAATAATGAATGAAGCATGAGAATGACTGTTGTGTCAATGTTGAGATGCATTGACCGATATCGTCTGTTGTTGTGGTTATTGCATTTACAATTTGATTATTAATCACATGTAATGTTTTTAGAAATAAACATAACTTTGTTTTTTTTAAGTAAAATTATTTTGGATTATCAAAGTAATATAATTTAAAACATCTTAGAACTAATATTCTAACTAATAGACTATATACTTTATAATTTTGATCTATTTTTTAATTCTAATGCAGTACATGACAGGTGAACATGTCTTATAGTGCTAAAATTTTAGAGTTAAATATTATCTAATACAAAAATAAAATATTTTATATAATAAATTAGTAATTATAATTTGTTAACATTATATTATATAATTAAAATTCTATAAATAATTGTAATGAAAAATTTAACATATAATAGATAGTGTAGTTTGACTTGTCCATTCGAAGAAAATGTTATTATACGACTTCATCTATGTTTATGAAAAATAATAATATAAATTCATGAATTTAGATAATTTTTTAACGAATAATAATATTAGTATTTAGTTAATAGTAACTTGTATGGGATGTAGATTTCAGACACCGCATTGTTAGTCTTTATTTTAAAAAATATTCCTTTGAAATTTACACGATATTCATTATGCTCATTGACATATTTGTAATTATTTCATAAGGGTTAGAACTCATTTTTTATGATGTTTAATTTTTTTTAAAATAGAATATGAAGTTCATATTTACTACATAATGTACTTACCCTGGCTTAACACACATATAAATTACATCATATTTACAAAATACACAAACACATAACCAAAGACCATATTATTTTAGTACCTTTAGAAATTTGGAACATAATATTCCAGTATGGTAAATGATCTATAATATTTCCCACAAAGACCCTCCCCTTTAGTAACCCTATATATAACCTTTCTTTATAACATGAGGAAAATAAAACATAAGAAAAAGGTGAGATCAGAAGCTCAGTAAGAGTAAACAAGGGAGATACATAAGCATAATCATGTACATAAGGGTATTAGAACATGATTATAACATTATAAGATCATACCCTACATATCGATGATCATAAACATTAATCATGTCATAAATATTGGCAATTCATAAGACATGAATCATAATAGAATTATTTTCATAAACCATGAAAGAATAATATAAGAAAAACACATGAAATTATGGAAGACACATAACCATATAAAATGATTTATATATTAGTCAAGGCATCACTTAAAATTCCATGTTAGATTTATGCGTTCACTCCCATGTCCATCTTAGTAGCCAAGGTTCTCCCAAGATTATACTAGTAGATAATGTCCATTACTGACGAACAGAAAATTAATTATTTTTATTTCAAACACTTTTATGGAAAAAGTGAGAAACCAAGCAACAACCACAACAAGAAAAATCATAGTCATTAAAGCAAAAATTATGATAACTAGAATCAAGAAAAACTACATATCATAATAGACATACACATCACCACATACACCATAAGGTTCTTCCTTTTTAGTGGCTAATTCCCACTTGGAGGTTGGGTTGTAATGCTACAAAGGGTTAGCATACTTCTTGAGAAGCTTTGGTTGCCCCAACGAACTCGCTTCTGGACATGTCTTATTGGCCACACAATCTTTTCCAAGAGGAAGGGCAACCCCTCTTCTCCCCTTAGAAGGAGACCTTATTCTCATTGGTTTGAGCAGATAAGAGTAATCCCTTATCATCCTTCTCCATGATGTAGCTGACATAACTTCTTCACACAAGGGTATTTTAAGAACCCAGATCTTCGTTTCAGGTATGTTTTCCTTTTTCTGGAGTTTTTGAGAAAAATAAAGTTCCTGGAAATTTTTGAAGTACATGCGGTGTACTTTCTGAGTACACACCGTGTACTCTTTTCCTGCTCGAAGCCGTGTGCTGGCCGTGTCTGGGCCACACACACGGTGTGTAGGGGTGACATGGAGGTCGATTTTGGTGGAGTATAGAAAAACCGAGTACACGCCATGTACTCTAAAAGTACACTCTGTGTACTTTCTATTTTTTTCATTAAACGGACTGGGGTCACACCTAATCGATGAAAAGAACTTCTTCTCCAGCTTCTTCATCCGATAGCGCTGGGAACCCACAGATCTTCGACGAGCCACTACTCCTCTGTCCGTTCTCCAATTCGAGCACAGTCGATTGCATTGGAATCGCAGCGGTGAGTTCTTACTTATGCTTGAGCCTTGTTTTTCAATTCCTCCTGCTTCTCAAGTTATCGTGTTTTGAATGTTTTGAACATTTTCTTAGATCTACGACGTTCGAGGGAGAATCAATCATCGTGGTTCAAGTATGTCGATCTCTTAGGATCGAGGTAGGTGGTTTGTGCCTTACCGTTCAAAGTCTTTGATTTTTATGTACAAATTACACCAATACCCCTGAACGGGGTATTGTGTGTTTACCTTTTTTCCCTTGTTGTTTTCCTGCCTTGATTGTATGCTTGTGTAGAGGTAAATTTATCATTTTAGAGGATATTGTGTTGTGCTTGGATGTTTTTCCCATCCTTTTCTCTGTTTACGACCTTTGGATCATGTTAGCCTTTGGCTGTTATGACTATTTCCAGGCCTTGTTTCTATAGGATGGAATGTTTTTCATTACATGCTTGTTGCGTTGTCGACTATTAGCCAAGTATCCCTGTAGGTATACTTTGGTTAGCCAAGTAGCTCTGTATGTGTACTTGGCCTTATAGCATTATTATGCACTGACTGGCATGGGGCTGAGGGAACTTGGTGCTATAGTCTATAAGGGATAGACCGAGTGTACTTTCCAAAGAGTCTTTGACATTATAGACTACAGGAGGGTAGAACGACCGAGCTTCCTCAGCGAGTCTTAGACATTACAGACCACAGGGGGATGGACCGAGTGATCATCCCAGAGTGCCTTCAGATATTATAGACTACAGGAGGGTTGACTGAGTGATCTTCCTCATATAGTCTTACCTTGTTTGATTTCTTTTAAGAACCTTCCCAGGATAGAAGACGAATTGACCGAGTGAGCTTCCTTAGAGAGTCTGTAGTATACCTGAGGCTATAAGAGGAATTGACTGAGATAACTTCCCCAATGAGTCTCTAGACCTTGGGGCTTAGAGGGTTAGACTGCGTGATCTTCCTTAGAGAGTCCCTGACTACCCTAGACTATAAGGGGAATTTACTGAGTGATATTCCCTAGAGAGTTTCATAAATTTGTATGACCAAGACAGAGGGGTTAGGCTGAGTGAACTTCCCAGAGGGTTGTGGTACTTCTTGGATAGGACCGGAGGGAATGGCTGCGAGTACTTCCCAGAGGGTTTCTTGCTTGTTAGCTATTTTCTTCACTACTGTTGTTAGTTGTGGATTGATTAATGTTTTGTTTCATTTTTCTTTACTGCATACTATTACTACTTACTGCTTTGCTGCAGCTGTTTACTGCTTATTGAACTTTTACCTGCTATATACTCACTGACTGTTAGGCACAGATCTTCGGGTGGTTTCCTATGGGGATTTAGTCTCACACCCTATTTGGACCATGCTTGTGGGCCCAAGAAGACTTTGTTGTTGCAGTTATAGACAAGGGAAAGCACCCTTCGACTTCTGGTACTTGATTGCTTAGAGGAGGAGATCAAGGGACCAAGCTCTGGCTTGCGATGCTGAGGAGCTGTTTTCTTTTCTTTTGTACTTGTTTTGGTACTGTGGTGTTTTTCAGCAATGGGACTTTTTTGGATGCTTTCCTAGATTTTTATCATGCATCATTTCATATATGTATGTGTGCTCCAGTCATTTATTGATTTAGTCTTCCGCTGTTCAATTGTGTATGGATTGTTCTATTTCCACTGTTTCTTATTGTTTACTTCCGCTGTGTACTCTGCCAATGAGGGCATAGTTTCCCCACTATCACACCCATGGACCTCACTGCTAGTCGGCAGCCTCTGGTGTTTGGGGAAATGTGCTTGAGGCCATGTGACCAACCGGGTACAGGGCACCTCTTGGTGGCTTTCGGAACCGGGATGTTACAAAGTGGTATCAGACGAATTCTTTTCTCTTGAATAACTATTTGGAGCCTTTATCCAGGGATTAGATGGATTCGATACTTGGTATTAAGCTTTTCTCGGGAGTAGATAACCCGTGTATAGGGGAAAACCATACGACCTCGTTTATTGCAGTTTTATGGTTTGAGATTTTACGGCTGATATGATTTCACCTAGAGTGATTCACATGCTTTGTGTTGTTATTGTTTTGACTATGGAGGTTCTATTTCTGTCGCAACCCGATTAGATGAGGGTATTCCATCTCATGCATCATATAGGCACGGGTAGAAATCACATGCCATGCATTCTTGCCATGCCATCTAGGGTGCATTAACAATTTCATGCTGTTGTGATAGAATTTGTGTAAATTATGCAAACTATTGTGATAAATGATTGATAGAATCCATGCTACTTTGTTAGAGGTTTCTTGTATTGTAATTTGCTTAAATGAACGCCAAATTTTGATTCATGAGGTGTTATGGGCCCTCTTGAATCAGAAATTGGTGGATCATTGAATAGTTTTTCCTTTTATATGACTGTAGGAGATGCCAAGCTTTGATTCACGGGGAGTATGGCCCCTCACAGATTGGAATTTGGCACCTCTTTACCTTGTTTTCATTGTTTCTGTGATTCTGTGCAGTTTCTAAGCTACTGCCCAGAAAAACCCAGAATACACGGCATGTACTTTCTGGTTAAACGCAGTGTAGTTTTTAGGCCGTGTTACTAACTGTGTGTGCAGGAACATGGTGTCGTAGAAATAACTTCAGGAACACGCCGTGTACAGCAGGTACACACCCTGTAGTTCGTAGCCGTGTACCCGGTTGTGTCACTAACAACACAGGTCGGGGAAGCTCGAGTAGAACACGCCTTGTTGTAAAGGAAAACACCGTGCAGTCCTTTCTAGGTACCCAGCCGTGTCACGAACAACACGGGTCGGTTTACCTTCTCTTAGACACGTCATGTTGTTTTCAGAACACGCAGTGTAGTCTTGTTCAGGTACCCGGCCGTGTCATGAAAAACCAGGGACAGTGTCACCTTCTCCTATACACACTATGTTTGATCGAAACACACAGTGTAAGTTCCAATCGTGTAGACAGCCGTGTAATAAACAACACTGGCCACCGAGACCATATCTAGCACACGCTGTTTCCCTAGGGAACACGCTGTGTAGTCTGGGGTTAGTTGGACCGTGTGGGTTAACTATGTAAGGAGACTCGAGCAGGGGTTTAGAGTTCAAGTACATGCAGTGTGTGGGAACAACACACCGTGTAGTTTGGGGTGCTACACGAACTGTCAGGAAGGGGTACACGCCCATGTTAATGGCTAAAGAAGACATGGCTTGTAGTTTTCATATACGCCATGTAGTCGTGTTTTGTAAAAATTGATAGTTTCTTTCCCCTGTTCCCATTTTTTACTCCTGTGTTTTTCAGTCTTTGTGAATCCTGATCTAATGTGTGCTTTTGATCTTTCAGAGCTCTGCCTCCAAGACGTCCTCCAGTCATATGTCAGTTTCCAAACGGTGATCAGACACCGGATATGGCCCATCAGGGACCTCTCGTTGATCCTCCTACAGACCCTCCTACTTTTCTAGCCATGGAACCAGCAGTTATACCTGTCGCAGGCGCCGATACGCAGATCAGGGAGGAATTACTAAGGATGTTGCAAAATTTTCAGGGAGCGCCACCTCCTACCCCGTCGATGGCTAAGTTGACGAGGGTTTTTCAGCAGCAACATCCTCCTACTTTCTCAGGGGATGGTGGACCCCAGGCTGTAGAGTCGTGGTTCGAGGCCACCCTGACTATCTTTGAGCATCTGGAGATACCCCAAAAGAAGAGGGTGAAGCTGTCCACTTATATACTCTGGGATACTACCAAGAGGTGGTGGGAGGTGATCTCACAGTTAGGGCATCAGCAGGGTATGTCTTGGGATGAGTTTCAACGCACCTTCTATGAATACTTCTATCCAGAGACCCTGAGGGATGATCAAGCCCAGGAGTTTATGAGCCTGCACCAGGGTACTCTTTCTGTTATGGAGTACTCATCTCGCTTCACTGAGTTGCAGCGTTTCACACCGATCCTAGCAGGCGATGAGTTGTTCCTTGCTAGGAAGTTAGAGGACGGTCTCAGGCAGGAGATCAGTTCCTAGGTGAATATCTTCTAGTTGACTTCTATATCCCTTTCGTCAACTTGGCACTGATCACTGAGCGCAATCTGAGGGATTCTAGAGCAGTGAACCTGTGCGGTTCATCATCCAGAGTTGGTGTTCCTCCTACGGATAGTAGGAAGCGTTATAGAGAGTCTTCTCGAGGAGATCGGGGTTTGAGGGATGTATCTTATGGCAGCCATGTTGTATGCTACCAGTGTAAAGACCCGTAAAATTCAAGGGAAATTTTTTTCTTAATTTTCTTTGGGATTTTACAAGAACAAAGTTTCTGACGGTGCCTGATTATGAGGCCCGGTGTGCCCAGAATCAATTTCCCAATTTAGGCTCGGGTATGTTAAGTGAACGACGAGCAGGATTTTCTAACTTTTGAACCGGTGCTCGAAATTGAAATCCAAGTGCACCGATGAACTTGCAGCGCCAGTAGTTTCTTAGAAACACCTTTTCCGGAGTTGAGTTTGTTCGAGTGTGGTTTTTAATTTTGGGGTTAAGTAAATTAATAAAATAAAATGGGGCAACCAATTTATTTTATTTTAAGTTGTTTAACCTAAGTTAAGAGGTTAATGTGGGCCTGAAAAAATCCTACACCTCTAGGTAGGATATTTGTGAGGTGGGGCCCACACGAGCCCCACATTTTCAACTTCCTCAACCCATTCTTAATTTCAGTAACGCACCCGCACCCCCCCAATTAATGAAATTCAACTCATGCGTTTATTTAAATATTAAACGCCTTCATTAATTGGGCGGTTTAAAACGTTGCAATTAATTGAGTTAATTGTTTGATTCATTTTTGAATTTTAAAACATTTGGCGTGAGTAATAAGATAAGGCAACCCTTATTTTATTATTGTTGGGTTGTTGTGTTGAGTTTTTGGGGAGAATAAGGGAAGTCTTTAAGTTCTTCGTTCTTCATCGAAGAACCCGAAGAACGTGAAGAACACGATGAATGCCGACCTATGACGAAGGTCGACAAGAATGCCGGATCCTCGGAGATCGAGGACGTGACGCTGACGAATATTTTCTCTACGATGCGACGATCCCCCTTCCGCGACGCCTTCTTCCGCGATGTCCCTTTCTACGATGAGCCTTCGTTCAACTACACTTGAGGTAGGGGTTTCTTTTTGTGTAAGTTTATATTCCCGTGGTTCCTTCCTTTTAAAACAAAGAACTCGGATCAGCTCCTCCTCAAGTTGATCTGCGAATGATTTCTTTTGCAGGTTGGGAATATTTATTAGCGGGGAAAACTGTTTGGGTTGATTTATTTTTTTCGTGAAAAATCCTTGTTGATCTTCAAATTTTGAGCCGCTTGTTACCAACTTAACGAGAGGAGGTCAGACCGCATGAAAACGACTGACTCTCCTCCCCCTTTTTTGTTTTATTCATTGCGGCACAAACAAAGGCGGTGCGGTGAAACGGTACTGCGCGGACACGAGAAAGAATGCAGCGAAGAAGCGCGACGCCGTCGCGCCGTGCCGTTGCGGCCGAACGAACCGCGACCGGAGTCGGGGCCGCGAAGGAGATTGAAGACACCACTGGTTGATTGTTGTGTGTGGATTGATGAGCGACGAAGCAGGCCGCAAGGGCATTTTGAAACCTTTATAGTAAACTACGAATCCCTGGAAAACCGTCGGCGCAGACGGCGGGCAAAACAGACCACCGGAGCGGGTCTGGTGGTCCGCAGAAGGTGCTGCCAGCACCCCAGCGCGCCGCCGGCAGGAACCGCCGTGATGGTGGTGGGACGACCAGATCCCGCGGCCATGCGGGATCTGGGGAAGACGCGGCGGCTCGTGCCGCATCCGTTGCAATGGGTCGGGGGCAGCGCACCCCCGGGTCTGATCAGCGCGCGCGGCACCCGCTGAGCCAGACCGGCCGCACCGGGCCGGGCCACCCGCACCGGGCTAGGCCGGGCCATGCTCTGAGAAGCCCGACCCAGACCCGGTCGGGTCGACCCTGTTCGGGCTGACCCAGGGGGGGAGTTTTGCCGGCCCGGGCCGGGCCCAAACCCCCATTTCTGACTGATTTAGTCTTTTGCCCATATCGTGGGCTACTGACCTCCGATCGATGCACCGTCAGTTGCGTAGTGATACTTGGATCGAGGCGGTCATTTAGGTATATTACACTCAAGGTTTAAGATGAATTTTAGTATGGTTGGGTTGGTTTGGATACGAAACTAACTGGGCCCTCGGAACAGAAACACTTATATCTTGAGCTCCGGACGTCCGATTGACGTGTCATCGACTTTGTTGAATATCTCTTAATGAGACGGAACTTTTGGAATACTTCTCCTGAGTTTTGGATGCAGTTGGATAGTGGCCGGGTTGGATTGTACCAAAAATCCAACCGGGCCCCTCGAACGGAAAAGCAGATAACTTTCAGACCGGACGTCTGTTTGACGAACTATCAGCGGCGTTGGTGATCACGTTGAGAAATGGTCCCTATGATCATACCCTATGAGAGTTCGGGGTACAGTTGAGATATGACCGGGTTGGTTCGTACATGAAACCAGCCTAGCCCCTAGGACGAAATAGCTAATAACTCACAGACTGGGCATCCGATTGACGCGATGTCTGTTGTGTTGAGACCCCTATGACGAGGCGGTACTTTGAGATACTTATTCATGGGAATTTTAGATGCTAGGAGTATCGACCTGTAGCTCATGGAGCGGACCCTCCCAGAGAAGAGCGTACGGAGTACGGAGACCGTGTAGCCGGCTGAGACCTGGCGACTGCTTGACCGACTCGACTTGGAGTGAGTCGACTAGCCCAGTGGACGGAGCACTTCTTTTTTTGGGTGAAGACCCATGGCGGATGGAGCACTTATGTGTGATAGTGCGGACCTGCGGTACTCATCTGGAGAGTACCTCTGCAGGCAGTTAGGGGGTGTGCACTACTGTGTTTGGGTGGCAGACCCCGGCGGGAAGCACTACTGTGTTTGGGTGGCTGACCCGCGATACTCGACAAGAGGAGTACCTCATCAGTCTTAGGTTAGTGAGCAGTACCTCAGAGTCATGACAGGACCACTGTACACTCCAGAGACGGGGCTCTCCAGCAGTTACGGTTTCGATAATGAAAATCCTGGTTTGAGCTGAGTCTGTGACCTTTGTGTTTACCTCATGATTGAGATGGGTCACTTGATAACTTAGGTGTATGTATGGGCATATACCTGGGTAGTGGTTATCCGTTGATTTCATAATCTTTGTGTTTTCTCATGATTGAGATGAGTTACTTGATAAATTAGTTATATGTATGGGCACATATCTAAGTAGAGGTTATCTGTTGAGATCTTCTTTGTGGTTATCCTTATTGGTTTTAGTGAGACCTTGAGGGTCTTGGTGTCCCTACTAAGTATCGTTATACTCATCCCTGCATGGGCTATGCCCGCACCTCAATGTGTTGGTTGCAGACGATGGGCAGTGCTGACGGAGGCTGAGTGTTCGTGGACTGTACGGTACCCGGAGGTGGAACACACGATGAGTCAGTATCCAGAGGTGTACATCCCAACGAGATGACACAAGGTGGAGGTTGATGGGTGAGAGCGTTGTGAAGGCTATATGTACCTACCCTTCAAGTAGGATCCGTGGTGAACGATCCAGGAGCTACGCCATCTGTACCTACCCTTCAGGTAGGATCTGAGGAGGACGACCCAGGAGCCTCTCCCGTTCTTCCAGCTGTTGTCTTTTTTCTGTTGTACTTTTGTTCAGTTGTAGCTGTACTTTCAGTTGGGTTTCTATTCTGGCCCATTTACTTTTCAGCACTTTCTTTTGTACTTAGTGTTTTACTTCCGCTTGTACTATGTGGTGTTTTGTTTACTTTTATAAATGAAATTCCTTCTTATTTATCGGGATTTATGCCTTTGGTGCTAGTCGCCATCCCCAGGCCTATGGAAGGCGGGCTTGGGGTAGTCACGGCACGGGCCCCGAGGACGGGTTGTGAAAAATTGGAATCAGAGGAGATGGTTCTACCACAGAAATTATAACTCCATTATTTTTTTTGTGAAGCAATAGTGTTAAGAGTACCGAGTTTGGTTTTCAGTTCAGGGAGTCCAGTGTTGGTGTGGACGGCCGACACATCCATACACCAAGACCTTGACAACTGATTTCCATCTTTGTGCATGAAAACATTGATTTCATGTGTGTTTTCAAAGGTTTTCCCTTAAAACAGCTCAATCCAGGTCAGCTCACCAGGTATAAATCATTTGACCGTGTCACGTTGTTTCTTTCAGGATGCCTTTTCATGGACGACCAGCTAGAGCCCAGAGAGATGTGCGTACTGACAGCTTACCGAGCGATGAGGCTTCGGTACATGGCCCTCTTGCAGTTGAGGCACCAGCGGAGGCACCAGTGGTACTACCATACGTTGGTCCACCGATGCAACCAGCCCCAGCAGTAGGCGATGCACGCCACCTGAGCATGCTGCACGAGTTCCAACGCTAGGGGCCACCCAGGTTTTGGGGAGAGACGGACCCGCAGGCGGCTAAGGGTTGGCTGGAGGCTGTGGTGAGAGTCTTCAGGCTAGTGGGGATGCCAACAGACTTCATGGTGATCTTTGCTGCCAGCCTTCTTCAGGCATCAGCAAGAAGGTGGTGGAGCCACTTGCTCCAGTTTTGCGATGGGATGACCTTCACATGGGAAGACTTCGAGACCATCTTCCGGGTGGAGTTTGTGCCAGTATCTCTACACCCCGAGCGTGTACAGGAGCTGCTGCCTTTGCCACAGAATTTTTGATCAGTAGCCGAGTCATCTGTGGGTTGTAGATAGATGATGCAGAGGTCCAAGAGAACCAGATCCAGCCATACGAGGAGCATGAAGTGTTATGAATGTGGCAGGAAGGGTCACCTGGAACGTGACTGTCCGACCCCCCGCACAGTCGATCCGCAGGCATTGGAGGAACCACCGAGGCAGAATGAGCGGCGGGTGCTTGAGCAACATCTGAGCAGTGGACAAGGCAGTAGAGATCCGGAAGTAGGTGGACATGAGCGTAACTAGTGGATACATCCCTTTTAATTCTAGTTCCATGTTTCTGTTGTAATTGCGTCTTTTTACTATGAGCTACAATGATAAAAATACACTTATCTTTGTGATGTTTGCCTTCCTGTCATTTTTTTGGTTGATACTGAGTGGTCCCGGATAAAACTGTTGACTTGACCATCAATTTCGAGATTTCTACTGGAGGAGACCCAATGACCTCACACTGATGCCGACAGTGTGACTCGACCCTTGGATGCGAGAGTGACAGTTGGATCTCTTGGTAGTAACGTCGAGGCCTTACGATGTCATCCATGGCATGCGTACATCATTCATGTCAGGATTGACTGTATTAGGCAATGGGTGTGGTTCATCCAGGGGATGATACCGAGTTTCTCTTTTCGGCAAAGGAGAAATCTTAGCAGCTCTTTCACATCGAAGGCAAAGAAGGTGCAGATCATCCAGGAGCGGATGAAGACTACACAGTGCAGTAAGAAACAGGAAATCGACTCCAGTCTTAGAGACTCGGGCGTGTTAAATGTTTCCATTAGTGGAAGCTTAAAGGAGATATGAGTCTATGAAGAAATAGACGTGGAGGTAGAGCTAGGAGAGCAACATGTGGTGGTGTACATTTTAACATACTACAACCACTCGCCTTAGTTGTCCCCGCCAGGATCAGGGAGCTGGAGGGCAGGGGAAAAGAGTAGCTGCATGTGGTCAGGGAGAGTGACCTAATGGATCTAAGAATGATTCAAGGGACAGTCTGTATCCAATACTAGCTGCCGTAGTAACAGACGTTGATATGAATCATTCATTCCTTTCATGAATCTTGTACCAGACCTAGAGTTTCCAGTAAGCCATGGACTTGACCCTCACATCTGGAGATACCTTGGGAGGAGACTCGATAATCCCACTTATGTCGACGGTGTGGTCAGACACTCGAGGCAAGAGTTTCGGTTGGAATCTCTTGGTGGCAGCATCGAGGCCTTACGATGTTGGTTTGAGTATTGACTGGGAAATCACAGTTCATACACTAATTGAAGGTATTAGGCAAAAGGTTTTGGTTTAACTACGACGTCGGGATGGGTTTTCCTTGGTCGGCGAAAAGGAAACCCCAGGAAGCATAAGATAAAATCATGCACATTAGGGTGCGACCGATCACTCTTGAGTCGGTCAATCTTACCCTCATGGCAGCAGTCGTTCTGAGTTTCTGTTATAATAGGAATTGGAGAACTCTAGAGTTCAAGGATGACGATCACATCCTTATATGGGTCTCACCTCGATGAGGTTTACGGAGATGTGGCCAAGGCGGCAAGTTATCTCTGAGGTTCAGCGGACCTTCTTAGGTCCTCAGCTAGGTAGGCGAGGTGGTTTACTGCTTGACCCATCCACCTCAGTTGCACCAGGTGCACGACGACTTTCACGTATCTCAACTGAGAAGATACGTGCATGATCCTTCACACATCATCGACATTAGGGAGTTGGATGTCAATGATAGGGCGACATACGCAGAGATTCTAGTAGGGATTGAAGATCAACACGAGCAGATCCAACAAGGACGGTCGATTCCTCGGGTGTGATTTCTTTGGCAGTACGGGAACCTCCAGGTAAGCACATAGGAGCGGAAGGCTCAGATGCGTTCTCATTACCGCTTTTGTATCCCTAGTTTGTGTTAAAGCTTTACGAGGACGTAAAGCCCTGAGGTGGGAGTAATTTAAAGACCCGTAAAATTCAAGGGAATTGTTTTTCTTAAATTTCTTTGGGATTTTACAGGAATGCAGTTTCTAACGGCGCCTGATTCTGAGGCCTGGTTTGGCTGGAATCAATTTCCGAAGATAGGCTCGGGTACGTTAAGTGAACGAAGAGCAGGATTTTCTAACTTCTGAACCAGTGCTCGGAATTGAAATCCGAGGGCACCGATGTACTTGAAGCACCGATAATTGCTTAGAAACACCTTTTCCGGAGTTGTGTTTGCTCAGGGGGAGTTTTTAATTTTTGGGTTAAGTAAATGAATAAAATAAAATGAGGCAACCAATTTATTTTATTTTAAGTTGTTTAACCTAAGTTAAGAGGTTAAAGTGGGACCCACAAAATCCTACACCTCTAGGTAGGATATTTGTGAGGTGGGGCCCAC
Source organism: Viscum album (assembly GCA_963277665.1). Classification (NCBI taxonomy): domain Eukaryota; kingdom Viridiplantae; phylum Streptophyta; class Magnoliopsida; order Santalales; family Viscaceae; genus Viscum; species Viscum album. The sequence goes on along the minus strand of OY728137.1, from coordinate 1,879,526,972 downwards.
ACGATCCCCACCTTTTCAGCTTCCTCAACCCCTTCTTAATTTCAATAACACAGCCGCACCCCCCCAATTAATGAAAGTCAACTCATGCGTTTATTTAAATATTAAACGCCTCTATTAATTGGGCGGTTTAAAACGTTTCAATTAATTGAGTTAATTGTTTGATTCGTTTTTGAATTTTAAAACATTTGGAATGAGTAATAAAATAAGGTAACCCTTATTTTATTATTGTTGGGTTGTTGTGTTGAGTTTTTTGTTAGAATAAGGGAAGTATTGAAGTTCTTCGTTCTTCGTCGAAGAATGTGAAGAATGCGAAGAACGCCGACCTCCGACGAAGGTCGACAAGAACGCCAGATCCTCGGAGATCGACGACATGACGCCGACGAATCTTTTCTCCGCGATGCGACAATCCCCATTCCGCGACGCCTTCTCCGGTGACATCCCCTTCCACGACGAGTCTTTGTTCAACTACGCTTGAGGTAGGGGTTTCTTTTTGTGTAAGTTTATATTCCCGTGGTTCCTTCCTTTTAAAACAAAGAACTCGGATCAAATTCTCCTCAAGTTGATCCAAGAATGATTTATTTTGCGGGTTGGGAATATTTTTTTGCGGGGAAAACTGTTTGGGTTGATTTATTTTGTTCGTGAAAAATCCTTGTTGTTCTTCGTCTTTTGGGCCGCTTGTTACCAACTTAACGAGAGGAGGTCGGACCGCACGAACACGACTGACTCTCCTCCACCTTTTTTGTTTTATTCGTTGTGGCACGAACAAAGGCAGCGCGGTGCAACTGTACCATGCAGACACGAGAAAGAATGCGGTGAAGAAGCGCGGTGCCGTCACACCGCGCCGTTGAGGCCGAATGAACCGCGGCCGGAGTCGGGGCCGTGGAGGCGATTGAAGACTCCGCTGGTTGATCATTGTGTGCAGATTGACGATCGACAAAGCAGGCCACAAGGGCCTTTTGAAACCTTCGCAGTAATCTACAGATCTTGGGAGAACCGCCGGCATAGAAGGCGGAAAAAACGGACCACCGGAGCGCGGAAGGTGCTGCTAGCGCGCCACGCCGGCGCGGTGGCTCCCGGCACTGGCCGACCGCTCGGAGGTGGCGGCGCCCCGGTGGGCCGCCGGCAAATACCGCCACGGCGGTGGTGGGACAACCAGATCCTGTGGCCGCGCAGGATTCGGGGAAGACGCGGCGGCTCACCCCGCGTCCATTGCAAAGGGCCAGGGGCAGCGCACCCCCGCGTCCGCTCAGCGAGTGCGGCACCCGCTGAGCCTGACCAGCCGCACCATGTCGGGCCGCCTGCACCGGGCCGGGCCGTGCCAGCTGGGCTGAGTCGCGCCAACCAAGTCGGGCCACGCCCTGATGGGCCCGACCCGGACCTAGGTCTGGTCGACCCTGTTTGGGCCGACCCAGGGGGGGAGTTGGGCCGGGCCTAGACCCCAATTTCTGACTGATTCAGTCTTTTGCCCATATCTTGGGCTATGGACCTCTGATCGACGCACCGTCAGTCGCATAGCAATCCTTGGATCGAGTTGGTCGTTTTAGTATATTACACTCAAGGTTTCAGAGAACTTTGAGTATAGCCGGGTTGGTTCGGATACGAAACCAATCGGGCCCTCAGAGCAGAAACACTTATATCTGGAGCTCCAGACGTCCGATTGACGTTCCATCGACTTTGTTGGATTCCTCTTGATGAGACGGAACTTTTGGCATACCTTGCCTATGTTTTGGATGAAGTTGGATAGTGTTCGAGTTGGATTGTACCCGAAATCCAACCGGGCCCCTGGAACGGAAAAGATGATAACTTTTAGACCGGATGTCTGTTTGACCAACCGTCAGCGGCATTGGTGATCACATTGAGAAATGGTCCCTATGAGAATACCCTATGATATTTCAGGGTAAATATGAGATACAGCTGGGTTGGTTCGTACACGAAACCAACCCGGCCCCTGGGACGAAAAGGCTAATAACTCACAGACCGGGCGTCCGATTGATGCGCCGTCTGTTGTGTTGAGACCCCTATGACAAGGTGGTACTTTGAGATACTTATTCGTGGGACTTTGAGATGATTGGAGTATCGACCTGTAGCTCATGGAGCGGACCCTCTCGGAGACGAGCATGCAGAGTACAGAGACCGTGTAGCCGGCTGAGACCTGCCGACTGCTTGACCGACTCGACTTGGAGTGGGTCGACTAGCCCAGTGGACGGAGAACATCTTTGTTTGGGTGCAGACCCATGGCGGACGGAGCACTAATGTGTGACAGTGCAAACCCGCAGTACTCGTCCAGTGAGTACCTCTGTAGGCTATTAGCAGGTGTGCACTACTGTGTCTGGGTGGAATACCCCGGCGGGAAGCACTACTGTGTTTGGGTGGATAACCCACGATACTCGACAGGAGGAGTACCGCAATAGTATTAGGTTAGTGAGCAGTACCTCAGAGTCGTGACAGGACCACTGTACACTCTAGGGACGGGGCTCTTCAGCAGTTACGGTTTCGATAATGAAAATCCCGGTTTGAGATGAGTCTATGACCATTGTGTTTACCTCATTATTGAGATGGGTCACTTGATAACTTAGGTATATATATGGGCATATACCCGGGTAGTGGTTATCCGTTGATTTCATAATCTTTGTGTTTCCTCATGATTGAGATGGGTTACTTGATAACTTACGTATATGTATGGGCATATACCTAAGTAGAGGTTATCTGTTGAGATATTCTTTGTGGTTATCCTTGTTGGTTTTAGTGAGAACTTGAGGGTCTTGGGGTCCCTACTTAGTATCATTATACTCACCCCTACACGAGCTATACCTGCACCTCATTGTGTTGGTTGCAGAGGACGGGCAGTGCTGACGGAGGCCGAGTGTTCGTGGACTAGAAGGTACCCAGAGGTGGACCACACGACGAGTCAGTACCCAGAGGTGGACCACACGACGAGTCAGTATCCGGAGGAGGACTTCACGACGAGACGACACACGGAGGAGGTTGACGGGGAGAGCGTTGTGAAGGCAATCTGTACCTACCCTTCAGGTAGGATCCGTGGTGGATGATCTAGAAGCTGCGTCATCTGTACCTACCCTTCAAGTAGGATCCGAGGAGGACGACCTAGGAGCCACTTCCTTTCTTCCAGCTATTGTATTTTTCTGTTGTACTTTTGTTTAGTTGTAGCTGTACTTTCAGTTGGGTTTGTATTCTGGCCGATTTACTTTTCAGCACTTTCTTTTGTAATTTGTGTTTTACTTCTGCTTGTACTCTGTGATGTTTTGTTTACTTTTATAAAGGAAATGCATTCCTAGTTATCGGCATTTACACCTTTGGTGATAGTCACTAGCCCCTGGCCCATGGAAAGCAGGCTTTTGGTAGTCACGGCATGGACCCTGAGGATGGGTCGTGACAACTAGTGCGGTAAGAGTGGTCACACTAGGCCTCAGTGCCAGAGAGATCCGATGGAGTGCCGATCTTGCTGCATGATGGGCCATCTTCAGCGCTTCTGTCACATCTTCTCACCTTCAGCTGGTGGTAGGGGTTCCTCTATGACCTCATGTTCTGGAGATGCTTCGCCAGTTTCCCACCAGTCTGGGAACTGGAGTTCTTCCGGCCGTTCAGGCTAAGGTGGAGGTCGCGGCCATGGTGTTCAATCACCAGGTCATCAGCGACAGCAGAGTGGATCACCTCAGAGCGGTCAGCCAGGGGCACATGACCGGGGTTCATGCCTGTCTTTCACCTTGGAGCAGACCTATCAGGAGCAGGATCCCGACCCTTCTACAGTCCGAGGTATGATCTTAGTAGCCTCAGTTTTATCTTTAGCACTTTTTGATACTGGTTCTTCCCATAGTTTTATCTCTATTACGGTTGTGGAGAGCCTTGGGCTCTGTATCCTTTCGTCTACTGACTTGTTGACTCTTGACACACCGTTGGGAATGAGGACATCTAGCATACATTAGTAAAGATAGAAACCTATAGTGGTTGCAGGGTGTCATTTCTTACGGGACATCTATGTCCTAGAGATGACGGGCTATGACGTCATTCTCGGTATGGACCGGTTGGTTCCCTTCCAGGAAGTCGTCGATTGCTATCGCCGTAGGGTGAGTTTCGTATCACCAGAGGGCAGATCATTCCTTCATAGAGGCGAGTGGGATGTCCAGGCGGGTAAAGCTAGACCAGAGCATCATGGGCTAGGGGAAGTTACATCCCAGATTTCCAGTCTTTATCTGGATGACCAGGGGACTTCACAGTTAGACTTTCCTATAGTGGTGGATCGTTTCAGGGATGTCTTTCTAGAGGACTTTTCAGGTTTCCTCCGGAGGGTGAGGTGGGATTCTCAATTGATCTCGTGCCAGGAGTAGTACTGGTGTCCATTCTTACTTATATGATGGCTACACTTGAGTAGCAGGATCTCAAGAAGCAATTGGAGGAGTTTTAGGTAAAGGGTTTCATCCGACCCAATACTTCTCCTTGGGGTTTGCCTGTCTTATTTGCAAAAAAGGCAGACGACACCCTTCATCTTTGTGTGGATTATCAGACTTTGAACCAGTTGACGGTCAAGAACCGATATCCCTTATCAAGGGTAGATGACCTCTTTGATCAGTTTCGGGGAGCTCAGGTGTTCTTGAAGATCGATTTGAGGTTCGATTATCATCATTTTCATGTTAGACCATCAGATATACCCTTTAAAGCCTTCAAGAGAAGGTATGGTCTATATGAGTATACATTCATGCCATTCTGTCCCACGAACACGCCCGCATTTTTCATGGAACTGATGAACCGAGTGTTCAATCCGTACTTGGACTCCTTCATCGTGGTCTTCGTGGATTAAATCTTGGTGTACTCTGACACTCGACACGACCATTCCACACATCTTGATATCGTTCTGAGTACACTGATAGAGCATCGAATGTATGCTAAACTCTCAAAGTGCCACTTCTAGATGGATCAGATACACTTCTGGGGTCATGTTATCTCTGAGACAGGAGTTTCAGTGGACCCATAGAAAGTGAGAGCTGTAGATTCCTGGGAGAAGCCAAAGAATGTATTTGAGGTGCAGAGTTTTCTAGGGATGGCTGGATACTACATGCACTTCATTCAAGACTTCTCGTGCCTAGGAGCACTGTTGAAAGGTCTGAACAAGAAGGGGGTGAAGTTCTTATGGTCAGATTCTTGTGAGTCAGCCTTTTAGGAGTTGAAGGGTAGGTTGACATCAGCACCGATACTAGTCTTTCCCGAGCTAGGAAAGGGATACACTATTTACTATGATTCTTCAGGTATCGGGCTAGGATCTGTGCTTATGTAGGGAGATAGAGTCATTGCGTATGGGTCTCGACAGTTGAGGCCACACAAGAGGAATTACCCTACGCATGATCTGGAGTTGCCAGTTGTTGTTCATGCCATACGCTGTTGGAGACACTACCTCCTGGGAGAGCACATTGTGGTTTTCAGTGACCACAGGAGTCTCAAGTATATTTTCACTCAGCATGATCTGAATCTAAGATAGTGTATGTGGTTGAGTATCTTTAGTCATTTGACTTCGATCTCACCTATACATCGGGAAAGGGAAATGTAGTGGAAGATGCGTTGAGCAGAAGAACTCAGATTCAGGTAGTTCAGGAGGCCAACAGTGAGTGACAGCTTATGGCTCTGTTCTCTGAGATGCACTTAGAAGTGCATGACAGCCAGGAAAAGATAGTCCTATCTTCTGTAGCTGTTACCTATACACTTCTTGATCGGGTACAGATGAGGCAGCTATCAGATTCGGTGGCCTTAGTCCTGTGGGAGAGTGTGTCAGTAGGGGACCCTCTTCCTGGATGGACAGTGGGCGAGGATGAGATCTTGCTTTTACAGGGACACTTATGGGTGCCGGCAGACATACGTGAGGAGATGATATGGGATTTTCATTCCTCAGTTTGGGCAGTTCATCCTAGCATCACTAAGATGTATCATGATCTACATCGCCAGTACTAGTGGCCAGGCTTGAAGAAAGATGTTGCTGGTTTTTTCAGAAGATGTTCTACTTTTCAGCAGGTGAAAGCAGAGCATCAGGGACCAGAAGGGATTTTACAAAATTTACCCATTCCCGAGTGCAAGTGGAATGATGTCGTGATGGACTTCGTGACTGGGTTACCGAGGTCACCTCGGGGAAACGATGCTGTTTGGGTTGTCATCGACATGGTTACGAAGGTTTCACACTTCTTGTCGATCAAGGATACCTTCAGTGTTGATGATCTAGGACGACTGTACATCCGAGAGATTTTACGTCTACATGGAGTTCCAAACTCCATTGTTTCAGATAGGGATGCACGCTTTAACTCTTGGTTCTGGAAGGGACTTCAGAAGGCTTTGGGTACACATGTACTTTTGCGTACAACATAACATCCCCAGACTGATGGCCAGTCCGAGCGCATGATCCAGGTGCTTGAGGATATCCTCTGAGCTTGCATTCTAGACTTCAATGGTTCTTGGGAGAAGCATATTCCTCTGGTGGAGTTTGTCTACAACAATAGTTTCCAGGTGACCATTCAGATGGAACTATACGAGGCTCTGTACGTTAGGCCATGCCGATCACCCTTATGCTAGATGGAGGCAGGAGAGGCAGCTCTGCTGGGACCTCATCTTTTTCAAGAGACCACAGAGCAGATATAGTTGATTCGGAAGCGGTTGGCTACAACACAGTCTCGACAGAAGTCTTATGCTGATCAGCAGAGATGACCTCTGGAGTTCGAGGTCGGAGATCAGGTTTTCCTGCGTGTCGCACCGAGGTTGGGACACAATAGGATTCGAAGACAGGGTAATCTTTCACCACAGTATATCGGGCCATTTGAGGTGTTGGAGAGAGTTGGGCCGGTTCCTTATCGGTTGCAGCTACCTTAGAGGTACCGGGCAATGCACAATGTCTTCTACGTCTCTCAGCTCCGACGTTACTTTTTAGACCCATCTCATGTCTTTCAACCCGAGGAGGTTGAGCTTGAAGTGAATGCGTCATTTAAGGATCATCCTATCCATATTTTCGATCATAGTGTGGAGGTTCTCTGTGGGTGGTATGTTCCTCTAGTATGGGTGCTACGGAAGCATGAGTGAGTGCAGGACGAGACCTGGGAGAGGGAGGCTGATATACGATCAGAGTGGCTAGAGCTATTTGAGGTTACTTCTTCTATGCCTCTCTAGGGAAATTTGGGGATGAATTTATTTAAGGGGGGATAATTTTAAGAACTCGGATCATAGTTTCAGGTATGTTTCCATTTTTTTGTAGTTTTTGAGAAAAATAAAGTTCCTGAAAAAATTTTAAGTACATGCCGTGTACTTTCTGAGTACACGCCGTGTACTCTTTTCCCGCTCGAAGCCGTGTGCTGGCTGTGTCCGGGCCACACACACGGTGTGTAGGGGTGACGTGGAGGCTGATTTTGGCAGAGTACAGAAAAACCTAGTACATGCCGTGTACTCTAAAAGTACATGCCATGTACTTTCCTTTTTTTTCATTAAATGGACCAGAGTCGTGCCTAATCGACCAAAAGCACTTCTTCTCCAACTTCTTCGTTCGAGAGCACCGGGAACCCATAGGTCTTCGACGAGCCACCGCTCCTCTGTCCTTTCTCTGATTCGAGCACGGTCGATTGCATTGGAATCGCAGTGGTGAGTTCTTCCTTCTGCTTGAGCCATTTTTTTCAATTCCACCTCCTTCTCAAGTTATCGTTGTTTGAAGGTTTTGGACGTTTTCTCAGATCTACGATGTTTGGGGGAGAATCAATCATTGTGGTTCAAGTATATCGATATACTAGGATCTAGGTATATGGTTTGTGCCTTACCATTCAAATTATTTGAGATTTATGGGCAAATTCCACCAATACTCGTGAACGGGGTATTGTGTGTTTACATTTTTGCCCTTGTTGTTTTCCTTCCTTGCTTGTATGCTTGTGTAGAGGTAAATTTATCATGTTAGAGGATATTTTGTTGTTCTTGGATGTTTTGACCATCCTTTTCTCTATTTACGACCTTTAGGTCTTGTTAGCCTTTGGCCGTTATGACTGTTGCCATGCCTTGTGTCTATAAGATGTAATGTTTTTCATTACATGCTTGTTGGCTTCCAGACTATTATCCAAGTAGCTCTATAGGTATACTTTGGTTAGCCAAGTAGCTCTGTAGGTGTACTTGGCCTTATAGCATTATTATGCACTAACTGGCACGTGGCTAAGGGAACCTTTTGCTATAGACTATATGGGATATACTGAGTGTACATTCCAGAGAGTCTTTGACATTATAGACTATAGGAGGGTAGACCGAGTGAGATTCCTCAGTGAGTCTTAGACATTACATGCCATGGGGGATGGACTGAGTGAGCTTCCTAGAGTTCCTTCAGATATTATAGACTACAGGAGGGTAGAACTAGTGAGCTTCCTCATAGAGTCTTACCTTGTTTGATTTCTTCTAAGAAACTTTCCTGGCTAGATGAGGAATTGACCGAGTGAGATTCTTTAGAGAGTTTGTGGTATACCTAAGGCTATAGGAGGAATTGACTAAGATAGCTTTCTCAGAGAGTCTCTAGACATTGGGGCTAAAAGGGTTAGACTGCGTGATCTTCCTTAGAGAGTTCCTAACTACCCTAGACTATAAGGGGAATTGAAGGAGTCAGCTTCCCCATAGAGTCTCATAAATTTGTATTACCAAGCCAGAGGGGGTTAGGCTGAGTGCACTGCCCAGAGGGTTGTGGTACTTCTTGGATAGGACCAGAGGGAATGGCTGCGAGTACTTCCCAGAGGGTTTCCTACTTGTCAGCTATTTGCTTCACTGCTGTTGTTAGTGGTGGATTGATTACTATTGTGTATTGTCCTGCTTTACTGCTTACTGTTGCTGCTTACTGCTTTGCTACTGCTGTTTACTGCTTATTTTACTTTTACCTGCCATATACTCACTGACTGTTAGGCACAAATATTCGGGTGGTTGCCTATGGGGATTTAGTCTCACACCCTCTTTGGGCCATGCTTTTGGTCCCAAGCAGACTTTGTTGTTGCAGGTATAGGCAAGGGCAAGTGCCCTTCGACTTTTGGTACTTTATTGCTTGGAGCAGGAGAGCAAGGGACCAAGCTCTGGCTTGCGATGCTGAGGAGCTGTTTATTTTCTTTTGTAATTATTTTAGTACTGTTTTGTTTTTCATCATTTTGACTTGTTTGGATGCTTTCTTAGATATGTATCATGCATCATTTCATATATGTATGTGTTCTCCAGTCTATTATTTCTTTAGTCTTCCGCTGTTCACTTGTGTATAGATTATTCTGTTTCCGCTGTTTCTTATTGTTTACTTCTGCTATGTACTCTGCCAATGAGGGCAGAGTTTCCCCACTTGTTTGGATGCTTTCATAACTGTGTTTCCATCAGGTTTGGATGATGCAAGTAATCATTGCATCTCCTCCTTTGCTTTTTATTAAGAATCATACCTTCCTCATGAACCATATATATTCCTACAATATCATCAGACCCCTAACCTTCAAAATTTCTTCAATCAGGATCATAGGTCAGCTCTATAGAAAACACATCAATGTCTAGACACTCAAAATAGTTACGTATTTTAACACCCACATGAACAAAACTCAGTTCGACTGCTTTCTTATTGACCCCCGAAGAAGATGTGGTCAAGGGGCCATTCACCATCTCACCCATCCAATCCATAACCTCTTTTCCAGTTAAACTCCCGCCTTCAATTTGATAAAACATTGGTAAAATATCATCAACCCACACGTCCACTATTATACCCTTATCCCGACCCCTCAAATCCTCCTTGCTCTGATCAGAATCTCCCAAAACAAGAGGTTCAACACCCGATTGTGCCATTGGAATGCACTGCACCGTGTTGCTCACCTGGGGAGCTTGGTTTCCATATTCTTCCTTCCCCACCTACTCTAGAACCTTCCCCTTGCATTCACCCCACTTGAAGATATTGCTCGACTGACCCAGCCAGCAACAGAAGGGGTATAAACCCATACACTGCTCAAAGCTCACTGGTTGCTTTCACCTGACCTCTTCACCAGCTTTAATCCACACAAAATCCACTGGTGATTTTGAAACATCTACCTCCACACACATGAATGGATTGAACGGATGACACACCACATTAGTACGAGAATAAACACATAAGAATTGGCCAACAAAATTCGCTAACATACGTAGAATTGTAGGCTTTTAGAATGGAAGAGGTAGCTAAGGATGAATTACCCAAACATGAATCGTAGAGGAATCATGATTGAGATATAAATCATAGCTCCATTGAGATAGGTGAAATCCGCATCCACCACACCTCTTGGGTGCAAAGGCCAGAGCATGAAAAAGATCATCTGATGAGGAAACCCGCACCATCAATTGTCTTCTATCCAACAAAATTACAACCACTGAGTCTTGCATCCCCCAAAAATTAAAGATGAACCTATAAAATATGTCCACTGAAAACCGCCTATTCTGGAATCTTGAAACCAAAGTGTGGTTAAGAAGGCTCTCTACTTCCATAAAATTCAAATATGACTACGGAATCATGGGTGAACCATCAAGAACACCAGGGGCCTTCGAGTCAAGATTAATCTATGGAAATCTAGGTAGAAAATCAGGGTTTTTAAAGGTGAGAAATAGTGTCTCCGGATGCGAGGATCCCAAGGATCCACCCCCCCCCCCCCCCCCCCGTGTCGACAAGCATAGGATGGGGGGGTGGCACCGTTGATCTCATTAGGGTTACTCCATATCTATCTCATGAGTTATAAATATTTTTCTAATGAATTAGAGGGAGATATATTTCCCACCCATCACATAATAAAACCATACATATTTGTTTTAAAATAATAAAATTCATTTATCACATCAGAACTCATGGAATTAAATGGGTTTCATAAATATCATTCAATCATAACATAACCCCTGGAAAATAAATAGGTTTCATAGATATCATTTCATAATAAACATAAATCAACTATTAGAATAATAGAGATAATATCCTTGAAAAATATCCCTTTGAATCATAAGTAACATCAAAGAATGTTATTATAGATAGAAAATAACTTTTATAGATCACTTGAAAATAAATCTTGAGGTAAATATCCATTCTACTTTGAAAATGTTTTCTTTTCTTAAAATATTGTGAAATTTTAAAGAAAGTTTTTCTTTGAAAATAAAATTATAATATTATAAATGAATATTAAAATAATTAAGCCATAATTATGGAATAAGAATCCATTAATTATATATAAATTAAAAAAAACATTCCTTATGTATATTTTAGTCAGTAAAGTCACAAAGATCCTTATTTAGAAAATGACAAAAATATTCTTCTAAAACCATTTAGTAAAAATAAAAAAATATGAGAAAATGATATGAAAAAATTTTAGAATAAAATCAAATATTATTTGGAAAATATTTAATTAAAACATGGACGTATAATATAAATATTCCCTTGCCAATACTTACATACAAACAATCTCAAATAATAATGAGATTATGAAATTAAACCTTACAACTTTATAATTAGTAAAATAGTTTACTGAAAGAAAGAAAGAAATTATATAGATTTGAAAATACCAAAATCCTTAGGTTAATACTCATAAAATACATTCAAAGGTATCACATGCACCATATATAAGAAAAAAGTAGTGTATAAGACATGTTTCCTACAAAAATAAAAGTGTGACAAAAACACCTTACTAGTAGAGTAAATTTTGTACTGTGAACCCCATGAACGAGTAACATAAATTGATTTTTTTAATAGAATTAAATAATTTAAAGTCATTATATATCATTTAATAAGTCATTAAACTCACCCCACAATACAAATTAGTGGTGAATATAGGATATATCTCATAGAGATAAAAGTGAGATTAGAAAACCCTTATCTTATGTCTTGACTCACTTCGTACTCATCAAAACCTCATGTATGATAGTTATAAGTTTACTATAAATCTATTAAAGAACATTATTACACTATAACATACCACCTATTTTTTACTTATGACCTTATATTAACCATTTATTAACAATTCCATGTTAATGTTATGTTTTGTGTAATAACCACTTTGTTTTCTGCATGTGCATTGATTTGTTTTAATTTTGGTCCTTCAACTTATATCATGATGTAATCATCACCAAAATGATAAAAATGATATAAATATCATATATATTTATTATATATGTAGTTATAATATTCAATAAAATATTTAAATATAAAATTAAATACACTATTCATGGAGACAGAAGACAGTACGTATGCATGAATGCTGTTACCATTTCATGTTGTATTGGATGAAATAAGGTAAATAAAAAATATGTATATGTATATATAATATCATTATATTAGAATTATTATGTCATATATATCATATATTTTCATTTAAATGATCTTTAAAATATTCAATGTATTGTGTGAATGAATTACATCGCTTTGAGAAGGCGGTAGTCCACACATCCACAAATGAAGTTATTATATTTACACAGAATGGAATTCCTGAAGGTATGTATTATATGTAATGTCTAGTAAATATAATGTTTATTATTATGTGATAATATGATTTTTCAGGTGTTCTTGGAGATTTAGGTGTCTCTTTTCCAAACTTTTATAGTTTCTCTGTTTTCTATGTTTTCTAACAAAGATTAGATAATGGTGTCCCCCTAACGGTGGCACCACTGACAGTGTCAGCATGGTAGTCACTCTCTAGCTGTAGCTCACCCTGGTAGTGTCTCAATGGTTGTAGCTCACCCTGGCGGTGTCTCACCCTAGCATCCGCTCGTCCGGTAGTGCCTCGTATCATAGTGTCTCACAGGCGGTGTCTCGCCTTACGACGTATCATCTGACGGTGTCTCATCCAGCGGTGTCTCTCTAGCGGTGTCTCACCTAAAGTAATATCATCTAGATGTGCCTATTAAAATGTTTCCTCTTCCAATGGTTCCTCAACCAATTATGTCTCATCCAACGATGCCTCACCCAACAGTGCCTTGTGAATAGTGTATCCAGTTCCTGTCTTTCGCCTATTTTTTGTCTTTATTGATGTAAAACGAATTTAATGCCATATTTTAAAGGAATTGAGGCTAATTCAAATCCAATAAATCTTTTATTAAAATACTAAGTGTCTTAGAGCTTTGAATGAGTCAAAAAACATTATCTTGTTCAAATAATCCTTTAATGGAAAATGAAAAACATATCTCAACTGATGCTCTGTTTAGATATATCCTAGGATATACTACCCTTCACCCTTGTTATTCCTTCTTGTTTTATCTTAGTATGGGATGCCCATATTTATTCTTCCCATAGGATTCTTATGACAAGGCTATGTCTTATGGACCACGTTCCCCTAGCGTTTTCCTATTACATATGTGCACCCCTGTCTTGGAGCAATCAAGAAGTGTAGATCATCTCTTCTTCCAGGTATGTTATCCTTCATCTCTTTCAATTTTATATAATGTGTGGTGGGTGCATGAATGTTTTTACCTTGGTAATATGGTTGAATACCTATTAATTAATATAATTGAATCTCTTTATGATTAATATATGAGGGGCTTGAGAAAAGTGATTCATGTTCTTGCTGTTCATCGTTTCCTTTAGATATTTTGATCTATCTAGGATAAATATCCACTGAAAATCATGGAAATCGGGGGGAAATTGGGGGTATTTATTTGTTCACTTATGATGGATTGTGAATTCCTGTTTTTGGTTATCTACTTAATGAATATTTATATGTAATTTATTAACCATGTTTATTTGGTTAATTAAATGGATTCTCTAAGAACATACGGATTATGTGATCATAACCACAATTCAAGAAGTAGAATTTGAATAATATCCCCTTTGGAAAAACTAAATATGTTGTGTCATGGTTTTGATGTGTGGTTTGCCATGGGTTTTGCGTGTGGTGAATTGGATGGATGTGGTTTTGTGGTGGGGCTATGATGGGTGCGGTGTGGTTGTGCAACAAGACTGCTAGAAATTGTTGTAATGAGATGTGTTGTTGGGTGCGACTATGAGTTGAGGGTTTTCTATTTTTATAGGAAGTATTGGAAAATATAACTTTGAAGAATGATTATGGTAGTGTTTGGTATGGGTTTTCACTATTAATAATATGCATAAGGATTCACCCCATGTCTTAGGATCAATATATGTTATCTCATGAATGAGAGTTAAAAAGACAAAAAATATGAAGTGGGTTAATTTACCATAGTTATTATTCCTTTGTGTGACTTTTTATGTGCTTCTTTTTGTGCTTTGTGATTAGTATATTCCCATGTAGTGATGGAATAAATGAATGCTTAATAATATTGAGATGATATGAGTAAAATTGGTTAATGGGATAGAGTTTGTTAATGTAAAGTTAAATGATGTCTTGTACAGTTAACTATGGTTAAAGATAAATAATGAAATAAATGGGTGTTAAGAAAACAATATTTACAAAGACTCTTAAATTTATTAACTTAAGAAGTGATTGTTGTTGATACTAACAAATGCATATAGATGTAGTAGATTTTTTTTGTGTTGGATAGTTTTTGTTTTGAATCCCATAAGTTGGGATAGTGTGCTTGATACTATATATACATACACTTTTTGTTTTTGTGATTTCTATACACACCCACACCCAAGTTGAGCACCATGTTCCGAACACCCCCATCATCACGGGAGAGGGTGACTTCCCCAAGAATTTTAGTGGGAAGATGGATGGTTAGCCACCCACTCTTCCTGGATCCTTCTTCCAGATGGTAAAAGACCATGTTTCTTCAGGAAGTTTGTGGTTTGTGTGGACTAATTGTGTGTGGGTGAGTTGTTCTTTTCTAGGTGTATTCGAGATGAGATGTGTTGTGCTTTCCTAGGTGTCTTCAAGATGATATGTGGTCTGTGGCCCAGGTGTCTATGGGCGGGATACGATGTGGTTTGTGGACAAGTTGGATGCGCGTGAGGTGTGATGTGGTTTGTGGCATAGGTGTCTATGGGTGGGGCATGATGTGGTTTGTGTACTGGGTGTCTGAAGGAATGATGTAATGTGGTTGTGAGACCTAGGTGTATAAGGGCAGGATGTGATGTAGTATGTTCAGAAGAGTTGGGAGTGCCTGGACGTTTACTGTTAGGGTGTAAGAGAGGCTATTCAGTGGGAATGTGGTGCGGGGTACCCTATCATCGATGTGCTTTATATTATACTATCTAACTTTAATTATTTGGTGAGAATTCCTTGGTGATGTTGGGATGGTTAGAATACCTACTTAGGTGTAGTTTGGTTTTTCTGTTTTCTCACGAGTGTCTTTGTACACCTCCTTCATGTGGGCACAAGGGAGTTCAATTTTCATATTGAGTATACTTTTATGCTCAACCTATGTGTATGAAAATGTTTTCATGTTTCTATGAAGATTACAAGGATTTTGATGGAACCTATCAGCACTTATCTTGATAGTTTCTATTTCACTTCTTAGATTTACTTTTGGTAATTTACTTTGGAGAATTTTTGTACTTGTAAGAGTTCTACTTTATGCAAGCATATGGGATTGTGTTTTTGAATTTCTTATATATATATATATATATATTACTTGGAGTTATTTTGTGGATGATCCATCATGTCTCCTGATCTTGTTTCAACAAAAAGTGCAATTCCTCCCATATTGGGATATTTGTATACCCTTGGTTCTAGTCTCAATCCCGGGGCCTACTAGAGGAGGGACTCGGGGGGTCATTATCTCTATTTCTTCATTGCCAGCCCATGAGAAGCATGTTTGGAGGGAGGGGGTCATAACAGAGTGAAATAAGAGGTTATGTTAGATAGATAGGATAGAGTTTATAGTTATTCACAATTAATATTGAATGGGTTGGCTAGGAAATAGTGTCAGGTGACCATGATGTGTGACATTGTCTAGGGAAGATTGGCTGGGATATGGGATTTTTGGGCCCCCATGATCCCTTGAAAGGAATCTGAGCCTACTGAATTTCCAAGTGAGGCTACACTATATTTAGGGTAGAGAACTAGGATTGTTTCATGCATCATAATGGTCTGTTTTCTTATTTTAATTGGGTTGTCTCGGGAAATATGAAATGAAAAAAATGAGTTAAATGAGTTAAAAATTAATCTTAAGTAAAATTATATACTACTATAGTTTAGGAACACTTTTTTAATTTTAAAATATGGCTCATGAATGTTTGTTATGCGTGGATCATGCATTGGGGGTTTAGTAGGCTGATCTGGTTGATCTTCATAGGGTCAGTCGTGTTGAGGAGGATGACCATTGGCAAAGTATGTTTCTAGATTTTGAGTTGCAGGATTTGGGAAATTATAAGGTTAGTATTTCGGACATTTAGACAGAAAAATATCTTGATAAGATTGAGATAACCTTTAGTTTGATTCAGGACTTGATAGAGTACTAGGTTCTCTTGGCGGTCAGCCAGATGTGGGGTGCATCACTTCAGTAATGGATGCTTTATTTGGGGAAAAGGAAGGAAGCATATGGTTTGTGGGTCAAATTTGTGAAGGAATTTTTGGAGGATTTCCTTTAGTTGAATATGAATGATGAGAAGAGTAAAGAGATACTTTACCTTTAGTAGGGGAGTATGTCAGTACAGTAGCTCAATATCATGTTCAAGGACCACTTTCTCTTTTCACCAGACCTTATTCTAGACCAGGAGTCTCATACGAGACATCTCAAGGAGGCACTCCATCCTTTGATCCAATTTTCTGTTACTCCATTTATGTTGCCAATATATCTAGAGGTTTATAAGAAGTATGTGGTGATCGATTGGATGTACTCACAAGGAGGTCTAACATGTGATGAGAGCCAATAGAGTTCCTTGAGAGGAAAAGTTATCAGCAGTAGATCTCAGGTCCTAGGGCCTTCGAGGTTTTGACCGATAGGGAGACGACCTCTGTAGCTTTCATTATATACCTCTGGTGTTGGAGATCCCGATGAATTTATCATGGGATTTTGGTCGATGTGTTTCTATTGTGAGGTTCACAACCATCTTTAGAGGTAGTGCCTTGTGTCTTCCCATTCCTAGTTTGGTGGAGGTGGAAAAGCTCAACATCAGCCTCAGTAGTAATTTCCAGTGATACTATTTTAGGAGTAGGGACAATAGGTTTTTTCACCATTGAAGGTAGATGGAGAAGGTAGAGGCCGACCTCAAGATTCCCCTCATTATTAGGGACCACGACCTTATCATGGTTGTGGAAGTAGCCATCATCAGAGAGGTAGAAGAGCTGGGCATGGCAAGTTTCACACCACAGAGGTAGCGGTTCCAGTAGGGCCAGAGATCTTCAGAGGTTTGATCAGTTTATTTAGTACCATTTATTGTGATTTGGTTGATTCTAAAGCTTCAAAACCTTTTGTTACACATGATCTTTCCCATGTTTTGGGACTAGACATAGATAGCCATCTTGTGATCCTTCTGTTGAGTATGCCAGCCAGAGGCCCGACCAGCTTGTTTGATGTGTGGTAGGGGTGTAGAATGATTATGGGACCACATCAGTCCCATGGTAATCTCTTATTATTATAGATATATCCATAATATTTCATATCCAGCATCAAAAGTTTGTATTCAATACACACTGTAATCGAATGCTTCTAGAGGAGAGTCGTGTTTTTAGATGTGCATGGCCATCGTGTTGTTTTCATTGGTAAACACATTTTTCTGGTGGTAAGTCAACGTGTGGAGACCGTTCTTTCCTTGTTGGATGATTTTTAAGTATAATTGGTGGATATTGAGATCGTATAGGTTCCCAGAGTCATTGGGGAGTTCCAGGATGTTTTTCCCAAAGAGGTTGTGATGCTACCCCCTCAACATGATGTTGTGTTTGTGATAGATTTTTAGCCTCGCGATTCTCTAATTTTGATGGATCCTTATCAGATGAAACCCTCAGAGGTATAGAATTTCTGGATTCAGATTGATGATCTAATGTGGAAGGGTTTTATTTGGCCCAGTGTGCCACCGTGGCGTGCCCCGGTGTTGTTCACAAAAACGATGGATGGTGGTCTGAGGCTTTGTATGGACCACTAGAGGTTGTATATGGTGATAGTCAATAACTGTTACCCCCTTCTGAAAATAAATTATATTTTTGACTAGACGATAGGGGAAAATTGGGTTTCTAGGATTGATCTACGGTCGGGATATTACTTGTTGAGGGTTATGGCGGGTGATATCCCAAAGACTGCTTTCAGTTGCATGTATGGGAATTTCGAGTTTGTAGTCATCCCATTCAGTGTTATGAATGCACCAACTATGTTCATTGGGAATATTTACTCTATTTTTAATGAGTTCTTGGACTGGTTCATCATTATATTCATTGATGAAATCTTTATCTACTTGTAGTCAAAGGGGGAGCATACTAAGAATCTCAAGACTGTTTTGTTAGTCCTTCGACACCACCATCTCTACAGAATGTTATCCAAGTAAAAGTTATGGACATGAGAGGTGCATTTCATTGGGAATGTGGTGTCTCAAAAGGGTGTGTAAGTAGACCAACTAAAGGTTTAAGTAGTAGTTTCTTGGGACGTTCGCAAGAATATGGTACAAGTTCATAGTTTTCTTGGCCATAAAGGCTTTTATAGTAGGTTTGTGTCTGATTTCTATTGAGTTTTGGCTCTTTTAAAAGCTCTAAATAGAAAGGACCAAGGTTTTTTGTGGAGTGAGCAGTTCTAGGAAGCCTTCGGTTATTTGAAGAGGAGGTTTTTCAGTGCTCCAGTTCTTTGGTTTCTAAAGGAAGCAGTGATATTTGAGGTGTTTTGTGATTCTTTATATCTGGTTTTGGGATGCGTGTTGATGAATTATCGAGAGGTCATATATTATGGGTCTAGAAATTTATATCCCCATAATCATAACTACACTACCCATGATATAGAATTGTAAATTGTTGTTTTTTCATTGATGTTGTGGAAGAATTACCTTATTAGAGAGTGCTTTGTGGTCTTCACAGATCACAACAGCCTGAGGTATATCTTCTCCCAGCATGATCAGAATCGATGGTAGTGAAGGTGGATGATTTTTCTTTTGGACTATGATTTTGAGACCTCCTCCACCACAAGGAAAGGAAATTTTGTGGATGATTATTTGAGTAACAAGTCACAGAATTATGTGTGTTGAGAATCTGGGGATGTTTGGAGAGTGATGGAGGAGTTGGTGGCCTTGCGCTTAGATGTGGGAGTGGATGAAATTATGGTATGTTTTTTTTCATATAATGGTGTATTCCTCTCTAATGAAGTAGGTGGAGGAGTCTCAGTGGGGAGACTCCGAGGTAGAAGTGATACATGATCATGTTGGCCATTGTGATGCTCTAGAGGGATGGTCAGAACCAAATGTTGTTTTGAGGAATGTTTTTTGTTCTAGTGGATGTGTGTGAGTGATTCTTCCGTGAATTTCATAGATTACATTTAGCGGTACACCAAGGAGTTTCTAGGATCTACTATGACTTGAGGAAGCTTTTTTGGTGGCTCGGAATGAAACAGGATGTAGTAGAATTTGTGGATAAGTGCCTAGTTTGGCAACAGGTGAAGTCTAAACACCCTATACCTGGTGGTTTTTTACATCCCTTGAATGTTCCTGAGTAAAATGGGAAAAAAATCAATGGATTTCTTCATAGGGATACCTTGGTCATAGGGAGGCTATGACTCTTTCTGGGTGACAGTGGATCAGTTAATTAAATCATCCCAATTCATAGAGATCACAGAATTAGGTGTAGTGGATGCCTTATCCAAAATGTATATGGAAAAGGTGGTGCAGTTGCATGTAGTTTTTTGGACCATTGTCTCAAATTGGGATGCACGGTTTACCTCAAAAGTCTGGAGGGGATTTCATCATGCTTTTGGAATCCAATTATTCCTCAGCACTGCTTTCGACCCTCAAATAGATGGGAAAATAGAGTGAACTATCCAGATATTGTATGATATGTTTTAGTCTTGCATCTTGGACTTTGGTTGATCTAGGGTACAACATATGCCTTTGGTGGAGTCCGCTTATAATAATTTCCATCACTATTCCTTTGGCATGGCCCCATTGGAGGAACTATAGGAAAGGCCATGTCATTCTCTAGTGTGATGGATAGAGGTTGGGGAACCATATGTTCTTAGTCCGAATGTGGTGCAAAGTATGACTGAGAAGGTTTAGCTTATTCAAGAAATGATGAAAGCAGTGCATGGACAATATAAGTCTTATTCCAACTATAGGATGAGGAACTTCGAGTTCAAGATTGGGGACCACATTTTTATAAAAGTTTCGCCTCATCATGGAAAAAGGAGTTTTGGTAGAAAGGGTATGATTTTTTCCAGTTTTTTTTGGCCCTTTGAGGTGTTAGGGTGAGTTGGTAAGGTGGAATACCAGTTAGAGTTTCCACTACAGTCATTGAAGATGAACAAAGTGTTCCATGTCTCTCAACTTCATCATTGTCTAAATGATAACTCACATTTCATTGACTGGGGATATTTGGACATCAAAGATGATATGTTGGTTGTATAGCAGCTAGGGGTGATCTAGGATCATCAAGATAAGGTTCTATATGAATGAAACATTCCTTTGGATCATTTGTTGTGGAGGCATGGTAGTCAGGAGGAGAGTTCTTGGGAGTGGGAGGAACATATGCATGCCTAGTACCAGGAGTTGTTTTGAGTTTTACCTTATTGTTTTATGTCATATGATGTAATGTATAAACCTTGTTTTATATTAGATGAGCTATTTTCCCATGATAGTGTTATGTGAAATCTGCTGTGTGATAATATCCTGACATGTGGAGATGGTATGACATAATTTCTGATCTAGAGACATCCATTGAGATGTGGATAAACCTGTGTGGGTGAGTTAGTGCCTCTTAGACAGGATAATATCTTTGCTTGGAAGACAACATTCCCTAGTATTAATTTTTGGACAGTGTGTTTTTTGTGATTGTGTGGTGTGTTGTGTGGTCATTTGGGTTAGAAGATGTTGAAGGAGGTGTCCTCGGATGTGGGGATTTCACTAAAACTTTATAACAACATAGGGTGGTTTGTCAATGGATATTGATGTGTTTGGTTATTACCAGTGTTTCAAGTGTAGCGAGACCATTGAGTGGTATCTAGTGGGGTGGTTGTTCAGACCCCTCTTTGTTCTAGGTTTGGTTTTGAATTATTGAATGCGAGAATAGTTTGAGTGGTATTTGATGTAATATCCTATACCTCTTCAGTAAATTATTTTTTGAGAATCTAGTGTGTGAGGTTTTCTGGGAGATCAAGTTAACTCTTTACAATAATTTTAATGTTTAGCACTTTTCCATGTTTTCCAATGGTGCCTCACCAATGGTGTAACCCTGGCAGCATCACAACTGGTGGTGTCACTTTGGTGGTCACTCATTGGAGATATCTCACCCTGGCGGTGTCTTTATGGAGTTATCTCACCTTGGAGGTGTCTTTATGGTGGTGTCTCACCCTAGCAGTCACTCATCCAGAGGTGCCTTATTCAGTAGTGTCTCACTAGAGACGTATCGCTTAATTATGTCTCGTCTGGTAGTTCCTCCTCTAGTGGTGTCTCACTGGTGGTGTCTTTCCCAATGACATCTCATCCAATGGTGCCTCATCTAGTGGTGTCTCACTGACGGTGTCTCATCCGATGGCATCTCAGCCTGTATTGCCTAGTCCCATGGTGCCTTGTCCAATGGTGCCCGTTCCAATGGTGTCTCACCCAATGGTGCCTCACCCAACAGTGTCTCCTAAACAATATATCATGTTCTATTTTCCCCCTTTTGATGTCTCCTTTGACATATAATGACTTTAGTCCCAAATTTTAAAGGATTTGAGGCCAATTCAATGCCTATAAACCTTATATTAAGTTCCTAAGTGTCGAAGGGATCTTACTTGGACAAAAATCATTATCATGACCAGATCCGACTTTAACAGAAAATCAAAAACATATCTAAACTGACGCTCTATTTAGATCTTTCCTAGGCTGAGATACCCTTTTCCATAGTTATTCCTTCTTGTTTTCCCTTGGTACGGGACACCCAAAGATCTTCTTACCATAGGAGTCGTGTGACCATGCTATGGCTTCTGTATTGTGTCCCCTTGGTGTTTTTATTCTCCATATGCACACCCCAATCTTAGTGAAATCAAGAAATAATGATCACCTCTTCTTTTAGGTAGGTTTTCCTTAATCTCCATCAATTGTTTATCATGCATGGTGAGTCTATGAATGTATTTCCCTGGGGAAGATGGTCGAATACCAATTAATAAATACAATTGAACATGATTAAGATTAGTATATGAGGGGATGGGGAAAATGATGCCTGTTCTTACTATTCATTATTATCTTTTGATATTTTGATCTGAATGGACTAATAAACCACTAAAAATCATGGTTGTTTGGGGTATTTGTTTGTTCAACTATGATGGCTTGTGAATGCTTGGTGTTGGTGTTCTGTTGAATGTCTATTTATATTAAATTAGTTAACCACCTATATTGGATTAATTAAATGAATGACCGAGGAATTTATAGAATTCGATGATCACACCCTCAATTTAAGAAGTGGAATTTGAATAATACCCACTCTGTTAAAACAAAATAAGTTTAGTGATGGTTGTGATGTGTGGTCTTCCATAGGTTTTGTGTGTGGGGAAGTGGATGAATGTGGTTGTGTAGGGTGGTTGTGATGGGTGTGGTGTGGTTGTGTAGTAGGGCTGTCAAAAATTGTTGTAATGATATTTGTTGCTGGGTGAGACTCTGAATTGGTGGTGTGATCTGTTGAGAGGAAGGATTAGGAATGATGATTTTGATGAATGAGGATGGTAGTGGTTGGTATGGGTACTTCACCATTAATAACAAGCATAAGGATTCACCCTGTGTCTTGGGATCAATTTATGTTATGTCATGAATGGGTGTTTAAGAGGGAAGAAATATAAAGTGGGTTAATTTACCATGATTTTTCTTCCTATGTGTAAATTCTTATGTGATTCTTGTTGTGATTTGTGATTAGTAGCTTCACGAATAGTGATGGAATAAATGAATACTTAATCATGTTTAGATGAAATGAGTTGGTTTGGTAATGGGGATGGAGTTCGTAAAGAAAAGTTAAATTATGGGTTTCACAGTTAACTACGGTTAAAGATAAATAATTAAATGAATGGGTGTTAAGATATGAAGCTTTGGGAAGCCTCTTAAATTTATCAACTTCCAATGTGACTGTTTTTGATACTAATAAATACATATATAGGTAGTTGTAAAGTTAGTTTTTTTCGCAAGTTGTCTAGATCTTGTTGTGAATACCATATGTTGGGTTTGAGTGGTTCATAATATTTATACATACACTGTATGTTATTGAGATTTCTATATTCTCCCCACCCTAGTTGAGAACCATGTTCCAAACTGCCCAATCCTCATGGGGGAGGGTGTCTTTCCCAAACATTCTGGTGGGAGGATAGAGGGATGGCTACCCTCTCTTTCCTACTCCTTCTAGGCGGTTATAGCCCAAGTTTCGTTAGGAAGGTTGTAGTTTTTAAGGCCCATGTGTGTGTTAAAAATTTTATATTTATAGGTGTCTTATGAATGAGTTGTTTTGTTCTTTCCAAGTTCTCTCCAGGATGAGATGTGGTTTCTGGCCCAGGTGTCTGTGGGTAAGACAAGATGTGGTTTGTGGCCCAGGTGTCTGTATGTAAGATGTGATGTGGGTTGTGTCCTTACTATCTGCGAGTGAGATGGGATGTGATTTGTGTCCTAATTTTCTATGGGTGGGATGTGATGTGGTTGCGAGTCCAAGGTGTGAGTGGGAGAGATATGATGTGGTATGTTTGGAATAGGTGGGAGTGCTTTGATTTTTTTTGTTAGGATGTGAGAGTGCCTAATTAGTGGGAAAGTGGTGCAAGGTACCCTATAATAGTTGTGCTTTATTATATATCACCTTGCATTATTTTTTGAACGTGCCTTGGTGAAGTTGATATGGTTATTATACCTTCTTAGGTGCCCTTTGGTTCTATTATTTTCTTGTGGGGTGCATTAGTATGCCTCCTTCCTGTGTGCACGAGAGACTTTTGTTTTCCTGCTCAGTATACTTGTATTCTGACCCTATGTGTATTAAACTATTTTTAGGTCTTTAGGATGACTATTATAATCATTCCGGACCCTACTAGCTCAGATCTGGAATGTTGGTTTGTTTCTGCTTAACTTTACAGTAGGTACTTTACTTTGGATATATTTGGTACTTGTAATAGTTTTACTTTATGTTTTCTTATGGGATGGTGTTTTTAGATTATATATATATATATGTCTTGGCATTTTTTATAGATGATCCATCATATCTACCAATATTATTTAATAAAATGGGTAGTGCGTCCCATATTGTGAGATTTTTATACCATTGGTTCTAGTCGCCTACCCGGGGCCTAATGGAGGTGGGACTCATTGGTTATTATCTCCCTTTCTTCTTTGTCATCCAAATAGGGGAATATTTGGTGGGAGGGGGTCCTGACATTATATAATAAATAAATAAACATAAATACATCATTTATATCATATATATAACATAAAAATATTAATAATATCATTACTCCTAACCTTGAAAGTTAGAAATGGTTGAACAAACGTCATCAGTTTGTGAGGTGGTAGTCCACCGTACAAAAGTAAGATGATTGTGTATCCCATTTGATGAAAATGTGTGTGATTATAGATAGAAACATTACTATAAAAAGATATCATTACATTTAGGATACTAATGTTATTATATAATCATTAAATAAAATAAATTGACTGGGTTTAAGGAATAAATAAATAAAATGTTCTTTGATGAACATTACCTGTTCTTTGGGTATCTCATTTTGATTTTCCCAAACAAACTTTATTGTTTGGGTTTCATCCTAAAGTTGGGATTCTATAATTAAGGGTGTTATGTTATGAGGATATTTTTATACATTTTGGATGAACGAAATTGGTTCTGATGTGCGAATTAAAGAGAAGAAGAGGTACCCTTTTATATGATAGGGGATGTACACTCTTGAAGTTTCTCAAATGATTACATTATTATAAATAAAATATCAATAAAAATACCTCCAAATGGTAATTAATTATAATAAAATGTGGGATATGGTGGTAAGACCATCAACCAATAGTTTATATATTGGTTTTAGGGAAATTTTAAACCTTATCATTTCAATTAACCCCTAGTTAATGTATTTTAATTTTCTCTATGGTAACAACATTTTCATTGTTAAAAGGTATATATTTTTACTTATAAGGTGTAAATTGAATCATAATTGTTAAATTTATGATACTTTAGATTATAAATTATCTCATATTTCAACTGTTATGTTTTTTAACTAATTTGAGAAAATATTATTTTAATAAAATATCATTAGTGTCATTTATGACATTATTAATTAAATTCACATTAAGAAACTCAATACAACAAGATAACTTAGAACCAAGTAATTTTATGCTTCAATAACATGTACTATTAACCTATTAAATTACCATATCATTTTATGTTGTTCAAATTATATTAATTTTAATATTTATAATATCGTTATATTAAGTTTTTCATTAATTTAATAAATACTGAATTATCATTTTATAATTATTTATTATAATTATTTACTAACTAAAAATTAAAAATAAATTCACATGATGTATATAAACATTTTATATTTCAGAATAATGTACATAGCCAGTAATATATTCTATTTGACCCCAGATCAGTAATATTTTACTTATTTAATGTAATAGTGTAACATTTTGTCTATCTCATTGATTTTAATAATATCTAATACATTTTCATAGAAAAGTGTCAATTAAATAGTTCAATTTCAAACCATAGGTTTTAAGAGTAAAATAAAATTTATCCAATAAAATTTTGTAAAGTTATAGAGTCATTTTATAATATTTATAATATTAATTGTTACTGTTAATTACATTATTTACCCTTAACCGTGGTAATAAAAATTATTAACATTACTATTCATATTGTCCAAAAATAAAAGGAACCTATTTGATAAATTTTTAAATTATGATTAAAAATTTGGAATCCATTTTTTAAATTCAATTCACATAATTTTGAAAAGTTAATTAAAAATTAATCCTATAGACGGTACAAAACAACATGTTCTAAAAGTAAAAATATTCAAAAGTTTGGAATGTTTTTTATATGAAATTTAAATTTTAGATTTATTAAAATGACCTAAATCATGTTAAATTATATAAAATTTATCTAATTATATTTTGAAACTAATAATAAATATTTTTAACACAATAAATTATTTATATGAAAAAGCTAATTTCAATTAAAATTTAGTATTCTTTATTATTCATCAAAACATGAAACTTATCAAACAAAATTCCAAATATTAACCCAAAGTAAAATTTTATATCACAATTTCAAATAGGAAGTTTATTTTATCAAATATAATTTATAAAAGTTTCCAAATTTATTTTTGAAAAAAGTGCGCCACTGAAATACGATTAAACTACGTTTTGAAAAAAATAATACTATTTTTAAACATAAAACATGATATATTTTTATATTATGACTAGAAATACATAGGAAGAGTGTTAAAAATATGTTTAATATTATATATACATATATATATTTCATTAATATAATCCAATAAGGGTGATTTATTTATTTTATTGGTATAAAACTCGAGCGCATTTAAATAGTTTTCCAGAAAACACATTTCCTTTTACTTTAAAAAGAGTTTTATTTTCATTTATAATTTATTTGTCACATAATAATTAATTATAAATACATGTAAAAAATATATTTTCATAATTCATTTAATTATACTAATACATACCATTCTAATTTATATTTTATATTTTTTTATTTAATTAATGAAAATAAAGAAATTATGTTTCATAGAAACTCAATGTTGTGTATAAGATGGGTTAAGCCGATGTTTCATATAGTGAAAGATAAATATGGTGTAGCATGAAATTAAAGGTATCAAAGAAATAAGAAAATATATTTCATAAAAATCCTAGGGTTTTTGGTTCTACCCCTTAATATAACTACCATGGCTTTACATACATGGATATTACATCATTTTAGAAGAATATTCATCACATTACAAAAACACATACCCAAGGACTGTAATGGTTTAGTTTCATTGGAAACAATGAAGCATAATCATAAAACTTTCTAAAATATCTTCCACATATCCCTGAATTATATTACCCTTTAGTACACCTACTTAAAAACCTTTCTTCCTAACCTAGAGAAAGGAAACATTAAGAAAGGGGTGAGATCAGATTCTTAGTAAGGGTAATCAAGGGGATATATATGAATAACATGAGAATAAGGGTAGGAAAACATGATCACAACAATATAACATCAAAATCTATATATAAAAGGTTATAAAAATGAGTCATTTCAAAAATATTGGTAGTTTATAAGACATGCATCACAAATAAATCAAAGAACATGAGTTCTGAGAGCATAAAATTGGCATATGACATAGACTTGTGTCATACACAGAAGCATATAAAAAAATTACCTATAAGTCAAGTATCATTACTAAAACATATCATGAACATAGTTGAGACTACACCTACTAGGTGGGAGACACCAACATCCGAAGTCACTGTCATATCCTAACAGGGGATCGGGTTTCCTGATCTTCCTATAGTGGATCGGGTTTCCCCATCTTCCTATAGTGTATCAGGTATCCCTTTCTTCACATAGTGGATTGGGTTTCCCCATCATCCTATATTTTATTTTCCCCCATCTTCTATAGTGGATCATTCCCATAAGCTTCATTCCCATCATTATCTCATGAGATATAAATATTTACCCAATGCACTAGAGTAACAAAGAGGTCCCATACGTCACATAATAAAATCATACATACATGAGAAAAAAGTTAATAAAGCTTTCATCATATCATGAACCATAAAAAGCAATGGTTTTCATGAACATCATATTATAACCTGAAAAATGAAATGAATATCATAAATATATTCTCATATAATTACTTTTGGAAAATAGATAGGTCTCATAGTCATTTCATCAAAGCATAACCTGTGAAAAGAAGAGGGTCTCGAAATCAGATAACCCATAGAAGAGAAACGATTGTCATAAACATCATTCCATAAAAACCTAAATCATTCATGAAATAATATAAATGTTATTTTTAGATAACATCCTTAGTAAGGCATAAACTATAATATATCATGTAATCTTAGATAGTGAAGGATTTTTAGATATCACATGGAATATTTCTTAAGGTCAATATCTTTTCTTTGAAAACAATTTTCATAAAACGATTTAAAAAATCTTTTTCTTATATAGAAAGATTTAAAATATCATTTAAGACAATTTTTTCAGAAAATAAATTTTCCTACATTAAAAATTATTTTTAAAACATATTGCATTTTGGAAAATATTTTCTTTAGAAATAACTTTTAAAACTTATAAACAAATCTTGAAAGTAGTTGGAAAAAATTTTCTTTGAAAACACCTTGAAATCCCATAAAGAATGCTTAAAATTTTTTTTGAAAACCATTTTCTTCAAAAATACATTTTTAAAAATAAAAATAATTCCTGAAACCATTAAACATTCTATATAGAAAACATATTTGAAAAAATATAAATAAATCATAAAAAAATTGAAATGATTTTATTTGGAAATAAACTTTTGAAAACATATAAAGAATGATTTTAAAATCATTTTAAAATCATTTTAAACATAAATTTTTTTAATAACCTTTTTTTTGAAAAAAAAATTAATATAAAAGATTATATATTGTTTAGGAAGACATTTTCTTTAAAAATAACCTTTTAAACTTAAAAATGAGGCTTTAAGGAATGATGGTCATGACACAGGGTAAGTTCATACATGTCAAACATTCTTTTTCAGCATAAAAAGTTTAGAAAGATGACTTGATTGGATAATGAAAGAAGTTTCCTTTTAAAGTTCTTTTTTATATTATTAAAACATGAATAAAAATTTTCTTTAAAGATTTTAGGATAATAGTTATACATTTTTTAAAATAGTTTTTTTAGAAAACACGGTTTTGGAAGAGCCCATATTTTTTACTAAAATAAAAAATAAAGGTGGATTTTTATAAGAATGTTTTCTTAATTATCTTAAGTACCATGGATTGGAAAAGTTGTACTAATACATGAACATATCATGGATAACCATAGAAAAATAAAATTCATGAGTGTATAAGATTACATAAATGGAAACATACTTACAAATAATCTCAATAAATGATGAGATTTTATCAACAAACCATTAATACTTTGGTAATTTTGAATCATAATACTATTGAAATAATAACATTAAAAAAATCACAACATATCATGAAAATAAGTATATTAAGGATATAATACTTGAAAGGTCATTTTATACACCTTGTAGAAGAATAAATGTGCATAACATGGTATGTGTCTCAAAGAAGGGAAATTGAGACACAATTACTTTACAAATTTGGTTACCATTGAACCATGAAAACAATAAAATAATGTTCATAAAATGGATATATAAATACCCATAAAAGTAAGGACAATAATAATATAATATATTCATGGGAATTATATACACAACATAAAATAAATGAGTTGTGAATAAGGAATATATCTCACAAAAAAGAGGGACTAGCAATCTATATACCTTATGTCTTGACTCTCACCGTATTCGTAAACATCACTGGTATAATAAATATATGTTTATTATACATCTAACATAGAAAAATTATTTTATTTATAATACCATATATTATTTTTTATGAATTTATATTACCCATTTATTAACAACTCTATATTAATGTTACATTTCAGGTAATATCTACTTTGTTTTATACATGTGTCTTGATTTGTTATCTTTTTAGTCCTC
Organism: Viscum album; assembly: GCA_963277665.1. Lineage (NCBI taxonomy): Eukaryota > Viridiplantae > Streptophyta > Magnoliopsida > Santalales > Viscaceae > Viscum > Viscum album. The sequence goes on along the minus strand of OY728137.1, from coordinate 1,879,497,218 downwards.
TTACTTATATTATGATTACATAATCTCTAGAATGGTGGAAATGATATATGTATCATATATATTTATTATATATGAATTAATAATAATATATGAAATATATAAATAGAAATGAAATAAACCGTTCAAGGAGATGGTAGGTCGTACGTATACATGAACATTGAACCCATTTTTTTAATTTTACATTCAGTCCAATATTAATATAACTTGGAAAGTTCATCCAAGAGACCCTAGTACAAAACTATGTGGAGACATAATTTCTAGGGGTACTTTAGGAGTATTGTAGTAGGTACTGTAGAAGGAACTATTGTAGTCACCATAGCAGGTACTATTTGTTTTTGTAGCAGGTAGAAATATTCATCCGTTTGGGATTTGGGGCCATTGATTTGAGACTTGGGTCCTTTATGGACTTCAGTCCACCGAAGGACTTCTGGGAAGTAAGGCTTTCCGGACACCTCAAGACCTTCATACCACCTAAAGTCCTTAGAGCCACCTCAAGTTCTTCGAGCCACCTGAAATTGTGCTTAATGACTAGACAGACTCTACAAGAAGCAGACTCCGGATGATGATTTAGAGAAGGGGAATTCACTTGAGATTAATCTGAGAGGATTTTTCAAAAGATATGGTATGTAATTTCCATCAGGACTAGCCTGTGCATGCATGATAATCCCAGCTCAACAAGCCATGTGAAGGTGGAGAGACAAACATTAAGATGAAGAAGTTGGGGAAGAACAATTCTATGTAGTTATAATATGAATATTTCTTAATACCTCTGGGTCATTTAATATCTAATCCTACAATCCTTTTAAGGGTTCCCTCTTATCCCTTGAAAGGGGGGTTATAAAAAATTAATAAAAATAAGGCCTCTGGGCCATTTTGGCATTTTTTCACTATTCATAAAAAATAAACTTTTCAGAAAAATACATAATATTAAACGTAAGAAAATTTCGATATAATTATTTCAGAAATGAATTTTTTTTTTTCAAATAAAAATTATAATAGTGCCAAATGTTATATTTAAAACACATTTTCCATTAAATGGTGGTAGAATTACCTTTTAGAAAATAGCTCTTTTTATTCTTATAATTGGATTTATTCTTATCTCAAGCCGATAAAATATATTCGATAAGCCTAAAAAAATTATTGAATATATAATATATAAATTTCATTGAATACATTCATCAAAAAAAATTTATTTAATTTTTTTGAGATAAAATTATGTTTTTACATTGAAACATAGTGTTCTTTGAAAATGAATTTCTCTATTCTCAAATAGTTCTTAATTTCATTTTTAAATAATTGATAACCGGAGGATTAATTTTATATTCTTTTGTAAACCATTATTTCATAATATACTCCATCTCATTCAAATACTCCATTCTAATGATTAAGTGATAATTATTAAATTATTTTAATAATAATAATAGTATGTTTTAGTTTGGTAAAAAGTTGTCTTGCGTGTAAACCAAGCTATTAAAGAGGATTGATATTGTGTGTAACATAAGAAAAACATAGTGTTGTGTGTAATGTAAGAAAAAATAGGTGTTTTATATAGTTTAATATTAACTTGGTTTTGAGTATAACGTAAGATAAACTTAGTATTTTTGTATAACAAAATCTATATTTGTTGTTGTGTAAAATGAAGAATTTTGAAAAAAATAAATAAATTAGAAAAAATATTTCAAAAAATCTATGTGTGTTACATTATATCCCCTTAAGAATGAATTTATCCCTCAAAATTCATCTAGGTTATCAAGGGTTTAAAACATTAAATTTCCATTTATAGAAAGCCACACTGTAAATATTAATACTAAAAATTATTTTAAAAAGGGTAGTTGGAAACATAACAGTTACCAAAAGAAACATGTAACTATGTTTCCACATAGGAGAACATCGGTGTAAAGTGAAAAGATAGACATGGAAGAGAAATCTAACGATCATGTTATGATGGAGGGTGATAGAGAACATGGTGAGGAGAAAGTTAACAATCACAAAGCTATAAATCTGAAATGATCTAAGAGACCATTTGATTCATCAAAAAAGAATGTACTAGGATAACATTTTCGATTTCAATATCCTTTCCCTATAGTTGAATAATTTTGATGAGAATAATAAATTACTTGATTTTATTACATTTCATAAGAACAATATTATCCTTTTTTTCCATGATCAATTTACATTTGATATCTTATTCTAAAAAATGAAGGTGAATTTGTTATTCCTGAAGAACCAATGAATCAAAAGATCCATAATATTCATACCATCAATATCTACTTAAACTTTAACACTAGTTATCCATTATAGATAAATATTTATATGGTGAAGTCAAAAATTAATCTTTATCACCTCACCTAAAGTTCAACATAATCCTTTCTATAAATATTTAATCTTGTAAACCTTCTGAAATATGAAAATAAAATCCTTTATAGAGAAGGTTACTAATTTTATCACAATCAATTCAAAATTGATCCCCCATTTATTATAAAGTATCTCTTGGTTGTCTCATACCGAACATGAGAATACCATCATCATGTATTCTCTAAAAACATGGTAATAACCTGAACTACCAAAAATCTTCATTGAAAACAATCATGTTTTTCTTACGTTTATTGGATATATTCCTCTAATTCCAAAGATTTTGTAAACATCATCATTGATATCCTAAAGAACATATAAAAAATGCTAAATAAGATGCATGGTAATTATTACTTTCTAATTCACTCATTCATATCCAACACATATTTTTCGAAACATTATTATCTTAACGTAAGGAACCTATTAAGTGTTATCTATTCATTAATAATGTGTTTCCCAAGAACATAAACTTTATATTAATTCCATTTTCCTATCCATCAGAACCATTCAACATATTGTTGTTAATACTTAGCTAAAAACATAAACTAGACAATCCTTATATGTTTCACCATTCATATAATATAATTCTTGAATCCAAATACATAAATTTTTTTATTATTACACTTTTTCTTTAATCTATTAACAAGGATACCATATCCTATTAGGTAATATAATTTTTATTTTATTTTTCACCTATAGTCTCACCATCCTCAATAATATAGCCATTACTCATACAAACATGTTGTTTATCTTCTTGAGTTTTTCACTTGGGACATCTATTTGAATAATGTCCATTCATTCCACACTTAAAAGATTTAAACTTCAATGATGTATTAGGGAGTCCAATATTCCCATAAATTTTGTTAACAGAACCCTTGATTTTTTCTTTTGTATTTACTTGCTTTGTTTCCTTCTTCTCCATATCAAAAACATCTTCTCATTCCATTAAGACGTCAACTTGGATGATTCTTTCCACATTATTGAAACAATGGAAAAAAATTCTTCTTTCTTAGATGGCATCCATTACCTAAACTCTCAGATAACTCCTTCCATATCTTATTTGGCGAGTCTTAGAGTTGGTTTAGGAACATGTAGTTAATCATGTTTTGTGAAAACTGACTAGGGATTATTACAACTTCGTTCACTCCATTGACAATCCCATTTGACTACTCATTAGAAAATTGGTTTTCATGATCAATGTTAAACAAGTTCTTTATAGATCCCTCTATTGACTAAAACCAAAAGCCATAGTGTGAGAAACACTTATCATAGTGTAAAATAACATAATCCTGAAAAACCACTTATAGGATGACTAAATTATGACACTTTCTTTTAAATATAAGATAACTTAGGTTTATCGTTAGAGACATCTCTAGACATATCCTTTGAAACCCCCCTAGGGATCTCACTATAGTTTTCTTATCCATGTATCCAAATATTGACTAAATATTCCCTTTGATACCAATTATAAAAAACCATCCTTAACATACCTTGATATTACATCATTTTAGATGAATATTCAGAAAATTAAAAAAATACATTCTTGAGATCATAATAGTATGGTGTTTTTGGAAAATTAGAAACATAATCTTCTTACATGGTGTAAGATCTTAAACATATCCCTTAATGATCCTCCCCTTTAGTACTCTGTCATGACCCAACCCATGATGCAGATCGAGCGGAAACTACCCTAAGCCTGCCTCTATAGGCTAGGGGTGGCGACCTGCACCGAAGGCATACCTAACACAAGAAGGACATTTACTAAGTCACGATATGCAAAAAATATGCCTCTTAATGCATAAGTGTAGAGGGAAGGAGTACAATATGCCACACATATAGAAAAGAAAAAAAAGCATGCATAACCTATTGAGTGTATAAGATTACGACAATAAAAACTCAAAATTAAAGTGAAAAAATACATAACCAACCAGAAATATGTCCCATCCTGAAAAATAGGAAAAATTAAACTGCCTAGAGAGGGAAAAAGTGACAATCTCAAGGATGTGACCACTATACAGAGTCCAAGAACTAGGTTTCAATGAGATTCTATAGTCTCTGTCAACATGTCTATAATCTACAGAAGACACGACATGTGTGGGAAAAGTCCATGCAATGGTGAGTCTATAAATACCCAATAGGATTCCCTAAAATATTAAGGGGTATAATTAAGAGATAAAAAGGGAAAATAAATATATTAGATAAAATATATGATCAAAGAGAATAACTCAACCAAAACTAAGAGTGAAATTAACCTCATCCATACACAAGGGTATTGACACTATGTTTTTATGAACTACACATGAAGTCTAATCCACCTATAATAGGAGAGTATAGTCATCAAACCATGATAATGTAAAAAATAAAAGCAAGTGGCATACACTATGCGTCTTTACCTCTCATGTAAGGAGATTAACTAAATCTGTCGGTATGGATACATAAGTATATATATTCTCAGTCAAAGAATCCCAAATGAGAGATTAAGGGAATCTCTATATCACATCTCAACTGAAGAAGAAGAGCATCCAACAGTTACAAAAGCCTATCAATGATGCCGAACATGCCACACATTTGATCAAAAGTAACAATTAAATTCAAGACATGCCTAAACACTGCACCACATAGTCGAGTGGGAACAAACTTAAAGTAGAGTACCCATGCCCTAGTATGTCAGGTGGTTCCACTCTGTAAGTATTCGTAGAGCTCTTGTGACCATGATGATGGGGGTCCCACTCTGTAAGTATCCGTAGAGGACCTATGCCCATGTTACTAGTGGGGTGGGGGGTTCCACTCTAGTTTATCAAGGACCCACACCATATCTGATGGGGTGGGGTGTTCCTCATATAATTTGAGGACATTTACCCTAGTACTAGGTGGGGTTCACTCTAGTTTTGAGGACGTGTTCCCTATTGAGTCAGGGGGTTCCACTCATATGGTAGCTATAGAGTACCCACACCCATGATGATGATGGGTTTCACTCTATTCGTCTGGGACCCGCATGCTGGTGTGACAGGGGGTTCCACTATGATCATTGAGGACCTATGCCCAATCCTATAGGGGGTTCTACTAAGAAGAAGCCTATAGAAATCCTACCTGATAACTACCATCACCGAGCATTTCCTCAGAAAGCACTATACCTGGAACATTTTACATCTTATCTAAAAGTCCTCAACAGAGGGAACCAACATGTTGTACATGGAAAAATTAGGATAGGCAAGTTACTAACCAAAATCTGAGTCCAAATGAAGGAGACATAGAACATGGAAGTTTCTTACAAAGAGGTTAATGTGTACATACTGTGTGAGGGGCCCATACGACATGTGGTTCTGCTACACTACTTGGACATATCCCCAAATGACACACAGTTCCTAACTATATGGAGTAAACACTATCTACGCGGACTGCATGACATGTCCGAGATATCTGGGACAAGAATATTTCCTTTTCTCTGTGTCCATGTATTATCCCTGGTTCTGTGTACTTGGTACATGACATGTGGCATCAGACGAGTTATCACCCATATGCTCATGTAATGTCCATGTACTCTAGTACATGATATATTCCTGGCCATGTACACATAAGGTCCTATCCCTGTGACCCATCACATGACTCATCCAACTGAGGACAAGGTACATAGCGTGTAGGATGGATACACACCATGACATCCCAAATTTTTCACAAAACCCTAGTATCCACACTTAAGGGGATACACGCCATGTGTTTATCCTTATACATGAGGTGTATTCTGGTTTTTCATGGAATGTGATATCCAAGATACTCACACCAAATCTGATATCATCATTTTTTTAGCTGTGGATATACTTGTGATTTGTAGATCTATCTTCAGCTGATGGATTTCAGCCCTCCAATGGATGAAAACTCAAATCCGGTTTAGTCCCATTTGATCCCGTATGCCGCCTCACATTCCAAAGCCTCTACCTTCGGTGATTCGACTATCAAATTTTGAACCAATCCTCCATATCATAAAAACACTATATATTTGTTATAGGTTCATCAATCTACTCATTGTTCTTGAGAATTTTGAGATTACATGGATCTGATTGTGCTCAGCACCATCCGACAATGTCAAACTGGGACCTCGAGGTTAAACCAATGATGAACTTGAAGAAAACAAAGGAGAAAAAATCACAATAACAAAGGTTTAAAAATAATTGGCCAATAGTTATTATCCAATTAACAATATCATGCATATGGGGTTAGGAAGAAATTAATTAATCAGTTTAAACTATCACATTGGTGCGTACTCAATCTATAATTAGTGAACACACATGAATGGATATCAATAAACTCAATTTACTTAATCAAAAGGGAATAAATCACCAATTAATGATTCTTATGGGTCATTATTCATTAAATAAATCTCTATTTAATGACTAGAGCATGTCATTATGTTCACTACAATCTGATTTTCTTCGATGTGACATTTCATCATCGTCTGAGGTGATCCCCAAATAGAAGGAAAAATAAGAAGCTCTCAGCAAATCCTAGGATTATGAGACTACCTCTGGGATAATTTAAATTGTATTATATTTATAAAAATTCTATTTTGGTCAAAAATTAATTAATCCATTAACTAAATAATAAATTTATCCACTGAATAAACTACCAATGAATGAGATTTCTGAACACCCTGTGCGGACCCATTTTATATCATGGATTGGGTAAACACCATAATTTGGACTCAATCCTAGTATTATATTTTTGAATCAAGCTTTCATTTAAGAGTTACCTCATTTTTTTAATAATCTACATGTGTATAATTTAAAATATATTTACTATTTTTATAAAATTAATTTTGGGAACAATATGACTTAGAATTGCACATCGTCTTAGTGCCTCGATCTGGAAATATATAAAGAAATATTTCAATGTATTACACATAAAAAACAAGTCTATACATACTCTTACATAAAAACCCATCCTTATAACCTAGAGAGTGGAAACATACAAAAGTGGTGAGCTCAAATTCCCAATATAGGTAATCAAGGGAGATATGTAAACATAACATGAGCGGTGATCATATTAATATAAGATCATACCCATCATATCAAAGATCATAATCATGAGTCATGGAATAAATATTGATAGTTCATAAGAAAAGGGTCATAATGAAATCAAAGAACATGAGTCATGGGTGTAATAAATTGGCACAATACATATACTTTTGGCATACACATAAGCATATAAAAAATTCCCTAAAAGTCAAGGATCATTTCCAAAAAATATTAGGTAACTTCATACGGACTACACCTAATGGGAGAGACACACCACTATCCCAATTTGAAGTCTTTTACATATAAGGGATAATTTTTCCACATAATTATATAGTTGATTGGGTTTCCCCATATTCCCATAGTGGACCGAGTTTCCCCATTTTCGTATAGTGTACCAGGTTTCCCTGTCTCCCAGAGTGGATCAGTTTTCTATTTCTTCCATTGTGGATCAATATCTTTGAATTGACACCCATAATTATCTCAGGATATATAAATATTTTCCCAATTAATTAGAGGTAGATATAGGTCTCTCCTATTAGATAATAAAATCGTACATACATATTCCACAATAAAATCAAACATTCATCATATCATGACCCATAAAAATAGACGAGTTTCATAAATATCATGTCATTACCCATGAAATGAAATGGGTATCATAGAAATTTAATCATATCATTACCTTTGTAAAATATATAGGTCTCACAATAATTTCATCAAATTATAAACCATGAAAAGTAGAAGGTTTCAAAAGAATATAACTCAACGAAGTGAAATGGGTGTCATAAACATAATTCTATAAAAACATAAAACATTCAAGAAATAATATGAATGGTACTCTTGGATCACATACCCAGTAAATAATAAACTATAATAATTAATGTCATCTTTTACAGGGAAGGAACTTGAGAGATCACATGGTATATTTCTTATAGAAAATATAATTCCATTCATAATATTTTTCATAAAACCATTTCAAAATCATTTTCTTATAAATAAATATTTACAATTTTATTTAAAAAATTTCTTGAAGAAAATAAATTTTCCTCTTTGAAAAAAAATATTAAAACATAAATCATTTGAAAACATTTTACTTTTAAGATATCTTTGAGAGATATAATGTAAGCTTGATTTTTTTTGAAAACCCATTTCTTTGAAAACACATTGAAAACTCATAATGATTGAAATAAAACCATTTGAAACACTTTAAAAAAAATGAAAATAATTCTTAAAATAATTTTGAAAACCCTTTTTTAGAAAATTTATTTGAGAAAATATAAAGAAATATTAAAATAATATAAATCCTTTTCATTTAAAACTAACTTTTCAAAACATGTAAAAGAATCATTGAAAAATATTTAAAAACAATTTTAACATAAAATATTTTTGAAAACTTATTTATTTTATAACAAATTTAATAAAAAAACAATCCATAATATTTAAGAAAACATTTTCCTTAAAAATAACGTTTTAAACATACCAAGTGATCCTTAAGGAAATATTGACCAGGACGATCGTTATGTCCATACATACGAAACATTCCTTTACACCTTGAATTATTTGAAAGGAACCTTTATCAGAAAAAGAAAAAAAGATTTATTTTAAAATCATTTTTTAAAAAGTTAAAACATGGGTAGAAATTTTCATTAAACATAACAGGATAATAGTAAAACATTTTTGAATATTTTTTATAAAACATGGTTTGAAAGAACACAAATTTCTGACAGAAATGAGAAATAATGTTGGATTCTCCAAAAAAATATTATTTATTTTATTAAGTACCAAGGACAGTAAAAATGGTAATAAGACATGAATATATCATTTATTACCAGTTTATAATGAATTCCATGAGTGTATAATATTTCATTAATAGAAGCATAATCATAAATAATCTAAATAAACCAATAGATTATAGCAATAAACCATTCCCCATTTGGTAACATTGAATTAAAGTAACATGGAAAGAATAACAATAAATAAAGATTATAATATCATGAAAATAAGGATTTTATTTATTTAACATGCCAAGGGGTATTATATATACCTCTTAGAATAATACAGACACATAACGTGGCATGTTCTTCAAAGAAGGAAAATTGAGACTAATTAATTTACCGATTCAGCAACATTTTTACCATAAACCATGTGAAATAAATATCCTAAAATAGTGGTTAAAATACCCATAAATTTAAATATAATATTAATATAACATATTCATGGGATGTAAATAAACATAATAGTATAAATTAATGGGGAATAAGGCCTAAATCTCATAGAAATAAAAGTGAGACTGGAAACCCCCTTACTATATGCATTGACTCTCATCGTACTCTATTAAAAGTCTTGTATAATAAATTTATGTTTATTATAAATCTTTAAAAGAACCATATTATTATATATAATACCATATATTTTTTTATTTTGACTTTATATTACCCATTTATTAATAAATTATGGTTAATATTACATTTCAGGTAAGATATGATTTTTTTTCACCTGTGTCTTTATTGGCTATATTTTTGGTCCAAAAAATTATATCATGATATCATCATCTCAAGAATGATATAAAGGATATAAATATAATATATATTCATTATTTATGTATTTATAATAATATATAAAAATAATAAATAGAAAATTAAATACACCATTCAAGGAGGCGGTATGCCGTACGTACGCATGAAAATTATTTGCATTTTCATGGCGTAATGAATAAAATGAAAGTAAATGAAATATATGTATATATAATATAATTATTATAGAATTATAATGTCATATATATAATATTATTTAATAAACTCATCCTTAATACATTCAATGTTGAGTGTGAACGAATCACATCGCTTTGAGGATCCGGTAGTCCCCACATTCATAAATGAAGTTGTCATAGTTACAAAAAATGGAAAGCATGAAGATATGTGTTATATAATAATTTAATAAGAATAATTATATAATTAATATTACATATATAATATAAAAATATAGTGTCCATCATAATTCCCAACTATGATAGGTGTTAAAGTAAAAACGAACAACATCGTTTCGTGATGCGTTAGTTTGTCATACACAAGAACGGTATGTTCAGTACCCATTTGATGGAAGTGTGTGAAGGTGTAGGTTTAAAACTCATAATAAAAACATATAAGTTTATTTAGGATAATTAAGTTATTATATAATCATGTAATAATGATATTCTATTTGGCAGAGAATTAAAATAAAAGAAAATGACTTGTGGAAGGATGTTACATCTTCGTTGGGTAACTCTTTTTGGTTTCCAAAAAAGGGATTCCATGGTTGAATTTATTCCAAATGGGAGGATTATAGTACGAAGTTATAGAATTTTTAAGGATATTTTCTCTTGGGTTTTCTGTGCCAATAGTTATTGGGAGGTATAAATATAGGGGGAGATGAGGAGGCCTTTTATAAGAGGGGAAAAGGACACATTGGGTATTTTTGAAAGGAATTGTGTATGCCATATGTTTTACTTGTACCAAAAGAGTTTAAAATGGACCATTATAGATAATTATAGGTTTAAGTTTCTGAATATATCCATAAAATAATTTTTAGACAAGTTTAGAGTAATTTTTACACATTATATTCTAAGTTTAGTCATTAATCAAGCTCATTTTTACATCACTCATTGTAGTTAATTTTAGCCACCTTTAGTAATATTTTTAGAAAAAAATCATGTTGACTTTATTAGAAAATAGAAATTATAATTATTAAAAATATGGAATCCATTTTTCCAAATTCTAAATATATAATTTTTAGAGATTGAAATTATCTAATCCCATATATGGGATGAGATGATGAGTTTTTATATGAATAAGTCCAAAAGATTCACATGATTATTTTTCAAATTCCAATGTAAAATTGTTTCTAATGACCTAAATTGGGTTAATAAATATAAAATTGGTATAATTATACTTTGTTTTTAAAAAATATAATATATCATTTTAAATAAATTAGACAAAAAAGTATTTTTCAAATAAAATTCAATGTTTTTTACTATTAATCAAAAAATGAAACTTCTCAGAAAAATACAAAAAATTACCCAAAGTAAATTTTGACATTATTATTTCAAAAATAAAGTTCATTTTTACAAATAAAAATTTAAATTTTTTAAAAACTAGTTTTAAAAAAGGTTCTCCATTAAAAGATAGTATAATTTCCTTTTAGAAAAATACATCTTTTTATTATTATAATTAGATTTAATATTATATCATAACAATAAAATATATTTGGTGAGATTAAAAAATATTTATTTAATATATAATATATATAAATTTTATTGAAAACATCAATCAAAAGTGTGTTTAATTATATTGAGATAAAATGGTGTTTGTACGTAGAAAAATAATTTTATTGGAAATAGAATTTATTTATTCTCAAATAGTAATTAATTTCATTTATATCTAATTGATAACCAAAAGATTCATATTATATACATTCTTAAACCAAAGTTTCATAATTTATTCTATCTCATTCATATTTTATATACTAATGGCTAGGTGATAATTATAATATTACTTTTAGAAATAATATTAATAAAATATTTTAGTTTAGTAAATATTTATCTTGCATATAAAAAAATATATCAAAGGGGATTAATATTATGTGTAACATAATCCAATTTTTTTTGATTCATGTAAAACAAGATAATCTAAGTGTTTTTTGAGTGAAATATTAACTTGGTGTTGCATATAAAAGAATCCAAACTCAGTGTTTTCCTATAAAAAATCTATATTCAGTATTGTGTGAAATAAAGAACATTGAAACGATTAAATTAATTAGAAAAAAAATATTTTAAAAAACCTTTGGGTGTTAGAATTAAAGTGAATTTCACCCTCAAAAGTTATCTGTGTTATCAAAGGGTTTATAAATAAAAGTTCCTTTCATATAAATCCACATTGTAAAAATGAATAATAAAAATCCATGTAAAAAGTGAAAGTTGGAAACATAATGGTTAACCAAAGAAACTCATAATGAGGTTTAAATGTAAGAGAACATATGTGGAAAGTTAAAATATAGACATAAATAGAAAAATAACTATCATGTTCTGATGGAGATTGATTGTGAATATGGTCATTAGAGGGTTAATGACTATAAAACAACAGATTAAATAGGTCTGAAAAAGGTCGCTGATATCATAAAAATGAGGATAATAGGATAAAATTTATTTAAAAAACCATTGATAAGAAATACTTACTTGATTTTTTTCCATTTTGCAAGCACAATCTCATCTATTGGTTCTTCCTTGACCAATTTCCACTTTATATCTTACTTCAAGAAATTTGGTTGAAATTATAATGCTTGAAGAACTAGTGAATCATGAGATCCATAATGGGATGAAAATTTATTCTCTCTATATCTAGTTATCATAAGAAAATGTTTAGTACAGGTTATCCAATAAGCATGAATATTCATATGGTTAAGTATAACATTGATCTATAAAACTTCATCCAATGTTTAACATAAACTATTCTATAAATAGTTAACCTTATAACCCTTCTGAAAGATCAAAGAAAATAAATTTAGAAATAAGGTCACTAAATTTCTCAAAAGAATATTAGAATTGATCCGCCATATATCAAAAAGTCTCTCTTTATTGTCACATACCAAACATGTGAGTACCTTCATCCTGTATTCTCTTGAAACAAGGTAATAAGTTGAATTATCCTAAAACCTTAGTGAAAACATGAATTCATTCTAAAATTATGTAATTCCAAATACTATAAATCCAAATATTCTATTAAATCAATCCAAGATATCATAAACCACCTTGTCATATTATCAATCCTAAGGCCATCAATACTATCCCATTTGTTTTATCACAATCAACTATCTTTGTGTTTCATTATCCCAACATCATGCACACATTAAGGGTTATCCTAACTTTAATATTGTGCTTTCCAAAAATATCACCTTATCACCTAAATCACTTTTCATGGATACCAGTTCCATTCAGGATATGCTCTTATATCCTTAAAGAAAAACTAAAGTGGACTGATAATTAGATGTTTCATTATTCCATAATACCGTATATGCAATTCTATGACATTATTCTTAAATTATATTAAATAAACAGTTAGTAAATCCACCAATTCATTGTCATACTACTTATTTCCAATAATTATCACCTAATATTTAAAATTTTCATTGTCTTTAAGAGGTTGTTAACATCAATCATCATCATTAACCCTTAGATTTGGTCACTAATTAGCATAATGACCATTTTACTTTCACACGAATCATTGATGTGTGGGGGTGCATTCCATATAGATTTCTATCCATTCTCATCACAATATAACTTATTACCATCACCTATACAATAATTTTACCAATAACTTAATTTCCCACACTTTAAACACAACCAGTCACCTTTAAAAAATTTCCTCTATGTTTCTTTAAAAACTTTGAGCATAAAGAAAAGGGAAACTTATTTTTTCTTTGGTCTATATATTTTTATTTAATATCCATCTTATGTTTCTTCTGAAAAACATGATATTAGTTATATATCCTACATCCATTTACACATTGATATCACAACACACAAAATCTTCATAGCTACTGAAGTATCTCATAGCTAACACTATTTAATGACTTGGTTTCAAGCCACTGAAGAATCGATCAAATTACTTTCAGGTTGGATGATAATTCTTGAAGCACACCTCACAAATATTATAAAATTTTCCTCACAATGACTAAAGTATTCATCATACTTTGTATTAATATCAAGGAACTACTTCTCTATATTCTTATGAAGAATATGAGTAAAGTACTTATTTAAAAATAAGTTCTTGAACTTGTCCCATTCCATGGATTCAATTTCATCTTGTTGCCTTGTATTCTTTTCTAGAGTCCATCACTGGTCTACTTAACAATTTAAATGACAAACAGAAAAAATGATTTTTTCATGTTCCAAATACTGTAGGATATAAAATATATTTTCAATGGTACCGATCATCTGTTTAGTAGCAAGTGGATCAGAATACCCCTTGAAAATAGGATTATGTTTCCACATGAAAGACTCAATAGAAAGGTGTTACCTCCTATACTCATTTGGAAGTCTAGCATGATTCATAGATTGTGTGAGTAAAATGATAAGATATTTCATTCTATCTCCCATAACATTTGGTTTCTCAAGAGAATAATCATTACATTTCCCATCACATTTGGCATTAACAAGGTTTCATTAGGTTCTAGACATTGAATAAAACCAAATGTATTGTATGACTAACACTAATCATAGTTGGAAAACCAAATAATCAAGGGAAAGTACTTTGAATCAATAACATATTTGGTTTAATCCTATGTTATCTATGATCATTACCAAAATTCTAGGATTGTAACCCACACTTAGACTTATCTTTAGGGAAATTTATATGGTTTTCTCATCATAGTTTCCAATGGTTGACTAAACCTATGATCTAATGCCAACTATAATGACTGAAGATTAATTTACAAATACTATACAACAATTTTTTGTAAAACACAAACACACACCGAAAAACTATATTAGTTTAGTGCCGTTAGAATCTTAGAACAAAAACATCAAGTCTTGGATTGATCATCAATGTTTCCAAAAAATATCTGCACCTTTATTTCCCCAAGCTAAAACATTCCTTTATAACTTTGGAAAAAGAAAACATAAGAAAAGGGTGATCTTAGTTTCTCAATAATGGTAAACTACCGAGATATATAAGCATAATCATGAGAATATAGGTATGAGAAGATGAGTATAAAATTATAAGATCATACCCTGTATATCAAAGATCATAAAACCGATTAAAGGCATTAATATTTATAGTTCATAAGACATGAATCCTAAGGTAATCAAGAGAATCATCTTTGAAATCAAAACATAGGAATATGACATGAAATTGTGGAAGACACATAAGCATATAAAATCGTTTCGAATGTAGTAAATGAATCACTTCCAAGGAAATATTAGTAGTATGGGTCACTCCCTATACCATCTTGGTAGCCATGGTTCACTCCCATGACCATCTTAGTAGTCAAGGTTCACACCCAATAACATCTTAGTAGAAAACATCTTTTACTGAGCCAAGTTCACTCCCCATTATATCCATGAATATCTAATGAGATATAAATATTTACCAAATGAATTGGAGGGAGATATCGGTCCCACCTATCATATAATGAGAACCATACATATTTTTTCCATAGGAATATAATTCATTCATCATATCAGACCCCATGAAATCAAATGGGTTTAATAAAAATCCTTCTGTCATAACATAACCCATGGAAACAATACTACAAAATTGGCCTTTAAAAAATCTGTTATTTATCAGCGCTAAAAGAAAACGCTGATAAATGGCATAATTATCATCACTAAAGAAAGTGATGATAAATTAAACCTTTTATCAGAGTTTTTTTGTTTTAGTGCTAATAAAGGAAACCTTTATCAATGTTTGATTTTTAGCACTGATAAATGGAATCATTTATAAGAACATTATTATTAGAACTAAAAACGGTGTCCTTTATCAGTGCTTTATTTTTAACGTTGATAAAGGGTACAATTTATCAGTTCTTTATGTTTAACCCTATAAATATTTTTTTTCATCAATTAATTTTTAGCACGGATAAAATGAAATAATTAAATAAATTAAAAATAGAGAATGTGTTTATTAATTTTATTAAAATATTTAAAAATTAAATAATTATTTATAAAAATAAATTTATTGATTATACATTATTAAATATTAATTTTTTTAATATGGTAATTATGATAATTAATGTTACTAAATTGTATATATTAACTATGTAGATATAGATATATATATATATATTAATGTATATAAATATTATTATATATTAAACAATATTTATACAATTTACATTAAATTGTAATATATTTATTGAATAATGGTATATGATTTAAAAGTAATATGAATTAAAAACATTGACTAATTTCAAAGCACTCAACATATAATTGAATTTCATTTTACTTTTCAATTTAAAATAGATCGAATTCTTGTTATATTGAATTGACATATACGTGTAATTAATGCATTATTATATACAATATGCACACACAAATAACTTATACATTTTTTCAAAATTGTTAAAGTATACATATATTCTTAATTTATTCAATTTCACTCATTTTGTACATATACGTATGAACTAAAAATTAGATATTCCTTAATAATGTTGAAAAAATATCTGTAAAAAAATATTTATAAATAAAAATATTTATAAATTTACATTCGATATATTTATACAATTATATATTTATAATTATAAATGAAAAAATAATTTTCAAAAAGTATTTATATAATTATAAAATAAATGATTATGTATATTTAAATAATTATTAAATTTATATTAAATTTACTTAAATAATAAATACATTTACTATATTTATATTTATATATATTTATTAAATATATATCTATGTATATATATAATCATAAAAATATATATAATGATTTAAATAATATTTTTCAAAATATTTGAATAATTATAAATAAGTAATTATAAAATTATATTTAAAAACGAATATATTTATTCTATATATATTAAGTATTTTTAAATACAAATATTTTTTATTTATAATTATAATTATAAATCCTTTAAAAATGCTTCCATAATAAGCATTTATAAAATAATCTTCTAGCAGTACTGTAGTGAACTATAGCGATGGCAGAACTGTAGAAATGACGAGTACTGTAGTGGCGATAGGTCACTGTAGTGGCGGTAGGGTACTGTAGGAGTGGCGGGTACTGTGCAGTATTATACCAGCCCTAGTACTGTAGCACTACAATTCACAAAGTGGGATTTCGACCAAAAATTTGGGCTTATGGGTAATGTAATGGGCTAAATGCCCACTGGGCCTTCGGGCTATGTAATGGGTCTCCCTTTACCCATTTAAAAGAGGTATTTGATTTGTTTAATAATAAATGAGGCTTTGTAATGGGTCTCCATATACCCAACTTTTTCAGTTCTCTTTTCGCACTGATAAAGAGGAGAATTTTTTAGTGCTAAACAAAGTGCTAATGAATTAACATTTATCCGCGCTATAAACTTTGAATTTATAAAATTGATCTTTATCATTGCTTATTTTTAACCGGTGATAAAGTTATCCAGATCTATTTTGAAAATCCAAACCATTTTCCAACCCATCATGATATTGAAGGTTTCCATAGAAGCCACTCACTATTGGTGCTCCACATCAGTGATTTGAAGGTCTAATCACAGAACTCAACTACCTATAAAAATCTCATCGTACATCTGAAGAATGTATCAGATTTTATTCTACCTAGCGAGCTAGGCCTTCCAATTTTATTTGTGTATTTTTGGTTTCGTTTTTGACTTCTTCTTTTACGATTTGTTTTTGATCTATTGCTTATGATCCATGGTTTATGATTTTTTTGATACATTGTTTAGGGAACGATTTTCCATCCATTATTTATGATTTTTTTGATCCATTGTTTAGTGAATTTTTTATGGTTTGTTGTTTATATTGACTATCGATGTATGATTCATTTTTATACCTGATAATGAGCCTTGGATATATTCATTGTTTTTTAATGCTATGTTTTATATATTATTACAAAATAATTTTCTCATATATGTGTATAAATATGTAAAAATTTTCATTTATATTCTTATTTATTGACTACGGATTTGAGGCACACTGGTGGTTCACTAATGACTAAATATATGCTGACACCTTTCAACGACACCTCAGTGGACATGCGACTTTAGATGTTATTTTTTAGGAACCATGTCATTGGAGTGAGTTATGTTCCTCTATTAGTTATATGTATCATAAGATATAGTTCCTCTTAGAATTAAATATGGTCCTTAGTTTTTATATGGATCATATTCTAAGGGGAAATCCCCAATTAAGCACATCCGGTTTTATCAAATCTAGCTATCACTTTTTGAATAATTATGGTCCCTTTAGTTCACGTTACATTTGAATATACGGTTTTTATCTTTTTGATATTTCTTATAGACTATAAGTGAGTGACATTTTATACTGATGTGATATGTATGTGTGTATATATATCTATTTCATCATTTATTTCCATAGTTTTTTGTTTAATTGGTATGCGTATATTTGGTAATGATGATTTTGGGTCTTCATGTCCATTGACCCTAAGGGTCAGGCTAGAATTTTGTTCGACTTTTAGTACTAATTATTTCTATTTGGCTGGGGGGGACCTCCAATTTATGGATTTTTACACCCAAATATCAAACCATACTTTATTGACTTTAAGGTGTGTTAGAGGTCATACGATGATCTGACCCGATGTTGTTTGGGAAATTCAGGATAGGGTCATTACACTATCCATCTTCTGGTTTACACCTATAAAATTTAGTGATAATATAATTTATTATCTGCCTTTATCTCCCACTATTTTTTAAAATTAAAAAAAACCCTTATTATTGGATTTGGAATATCTAGGTGCTTAGATATTCTAGTTAAAATGATCCGTATTTCCCTTATTAGAATTGTCTATAACTTTCACTATTGATAATGAATATATTTTGTGTATTTACTTAAATATTGTACAATATTAATCTTTTATAAACCCAGTAGGATGGATATGAACCAAAAATGGATGAATGCTAATCATTTTACAAATCAATTTGAAGATGGAGTTTAATATGTCATCATATTTTCAAGAGAAAATGAAGATTATCCTTCTAAAATCCTCTCTCCATGTTTATGTTGTTGTTATTCAAGAAAAATTAGTCTGGAAGAGTTGGAAGAACATTTGATTTTTCATGGAATACATCAAAGTTATAAATTTGGGACATAACATAAAGAAAAACAATGTGGGCATCCATTGGGATGATACTATGGTTTACAAATCATTTGATATGAATACATTTTCCAAATATGATAAAGACCACATGGAATAAATGATAATGGAAATTGAATATGACCTTCATGATTGTACAAAGTTATTAGAGGATTTAAATATCTGTTCCAAGAACCCATTTTATACCAATTTTAAAAAATGAACATCATTTACTGTTGTGTTGAAGTTATATAATTAGAAATCTAGAAACAGATAGAGTAACACCAGCTTGACAGAACTACTTGGTCTTCTGAAAGATATGCTTCGAGAATAAAATGAACTAATATCCCTAAAATATAATGATAAAAGAATGTTACTTTCTATGGGAATGATATCTAAAAAATGCATGCATCTCCAAAAGATTTCACATTGTTTATAAAGGACCATGAACAACTCATAAAATGCCCTAAGTGCGGCGCAGATCGATACATACAGAATGAATTATGTCCTTCAAAATATGTATGGTACTTTCTTATAATTCCATTATTTAGAAGTATATATAGATGTAAGAAAATCCCAAGACAATTAACAAGGAATACAGATACAAGAATTAATGATGAGGAGCTACATCATCCAACAGATTCTCCTCAGCGGAAGAAAATTGTTTACAAGTTTTCTGAATTTTGTGATGAGCTGAGAAACTTCTTTCTTGCATTATATATATATGGAATAAATATTTTAGGTGTACAGAGTAGTACTCATAGTACATGTCCCGTCTTGTTGGTAAATTATAACTTTCCTCCATGGTTATGCATGAAGAACTAATACATTCTGTTGTCTCTGCTTATATCTGGGCCAAAGAAACTGTGTAATGATATTGATTTCTATTTGGATCCATTGATCAATGATCTGAAATTGATGTGATATAAATGTATTATAATGTATGATTCTCATAGAGGTAAATAAACCACAATGAGGGACATAGTTTCCAAACTGATAAATGAATTTCCTACTTATGAAAATTTATCTCCCTATCGCATTAAACATATTTTGGGGTGTCCCATTTGTGTAAAATGCACATAATCAATTTGGTTGAAACATTACTCAAAGAATTTTCTTAGGACATTGAAATTTTTTACCTTGATGACATAAATACGGATACTGGAGGACATCATTTTATGGGAATATCAAACAAGGGACAATACCATCTGCAGAAATGGGCGATCAACTATAAAAAAAGTATAAAATATTGAAACTGTTTTTGGTAAACCATTAAAAAAACCTTTCAAATTATGGTTTGACGAAGAGATCAATTTTCTTTGTGTTACTGTATTTGGATTGTTTGTATGTCAAACATTTTTTATGTCTTTTATGTAGAAAAAATGTATTTCATTGTGTTATTGTAACGTAGCTAAATGATCCCAAAAATGTAAAATATGGAATCAAGGCTACGTTGAACTTGATTGAAACTGGGATAAGGGATGATTTGGCCCCGGCGAAGGGTAAAAGGCAGACTTTTCTTCCTCTAATAGCTTACACTCCAAACAGACATTTTTTTTTTCAATTTTTCATTTTCTTTATGAGTGCAAAGGTTCCACAAGGGGTATTATTCAAATATCAAGAATGACATGTTAGTGAATGATTTAAAGTTACAAGGACTAAAATCATATGAATTTTATGTTTTGATGCTAGTTTTAAGGTATGTTTCTTTTCGTTTCATTATGCCTCAAAATTTTTGACATACATTAGCTAGACTATTATTCTTTTTTAAATCCATACGCAGAAAAGTTGTATACCCGGTGAAGTATCCCATCATGAATAAGGAGATTTAAATCATATTATATGAATTTGAAATGTTATTCACACCATTATTCTTTGATAAAATGGTTCACCTGATGGTTCACTTGGTCAGAGAGATTCAACTATGTGGTCCTGTCCATTATAGATGGATGTAACCCATTAAATCATATATAAAGATTTTGAAAGGGTATGTCAAGAATCAAAGTCGGCCCAAAGGTTGTATTGTAGAATGTTATATTGTTGAAGAAGATATAGAATTATATACCAATTACATATCAGATATTGAAAGCATCAGTCTTCCAACGTATCGTTACATTGAATGCTTTATGGGAAATGAGATTTTCGGAAGAGATATTGTTAAAATTTACTTGAATGAGTGGGAGAAAGCAAATAATTACATATTACATAATAGTGAATATGTTTATCCATACATTCATTACCACAAAAAATTCCTAGATATTTTAATCCATCATGGTTTGAAAGAATGACATCTGATACACATAATCACTTGTTTATAGGATGGTTCAGAGATAAAATTTATATGAAGTTATTAGAAAATATGAATTAAATTTCTAAATGTCTTCAATTTATAGCCACAGGACCAAATAAAAATGTTATATATTAAATTGGGTTTTTAATCAAGGGTTATATATTATATTCACAAGAACACAACGAATTCAGTATAATTCAAAAGTGTGTTGTTACACTTGGGGTTGAAGCAATGCATGTATCTAGTTCCATGGATATAAATTTAATTAATGAAAATATGTCATATTTTGGAATTATTTAACAGATATATGAGTTGGATGATACATCATTTTAAGTTCCCCTTTTCATTTCAAATTGGTTGACCATATCAGTGGAGTGGAAGTTGATGAAATGGGCTTTGTGAAGGTGATTTTGAGTGTAGAAGGGGAAAAAGACGATCTATTCATAATGTAATCATGAGTAGTGCAAGTATTTTATGTCTCTAATCCAGAAAACAAGAATTGGTTAATTATATTATAGGTATCTAAAAAAATGATGAGTTTGATGAAAATTAAATCGAGGATGGACCTTTAATTGGGACATCACAATCAGTTTATTTCGGCATGACTATAGATAATGTATTGTATGTTAGAGGGGACCATAAAGACGGGATTTGGATTCTCGAAAGAGGAAACAAATCCTTGAAACCTTTAAAAACGATCAAGATATTTAAATGATAAGGTAATTTTTTTTTAATATATTATTTTTTTCATCATAATATTATATGTTATCTACTGTATTAATATAATCTAAATTAATTTTTTGACAACTCATGTAGACAATGTATTCTACACACGATGATGTTAAAAATACCTCGGAAGCACAAACTATAATGAAGGAAATCCTTTGGATAGATTCAAAGATATTTTTATGATATACTTTATCAATTTTACCAAAAAAATATATAATAGAACATTGATTTAATTTTCATTATTCCTTTCAGAGTTTGTTTATTTTAGAACATTTCTGTCCATGTGTGATGGTTTTGAAAGAAGATAAATGATGTTTTCTCTACTCAATTATTGAGGTAATCTTGATGTTTTCATAGTAAATCCATTTTTCATATAATTAATTCATTATTTCAAATGTATGTTTTATTTATTTATTTTTAGTATTAATTATCTTATAATTATTTTCCTCTACAAGTGAATTCTTTTGTTCATGTTTGGGGTTCTATATCCAACTTTCATTCTCATTCTCCCTTAAAATATTTTCACCCATAAAGTGGTGTATTTATCTCTTTCATTCATGTTACCTCCACTGTCTTTGCAGGAAGCCCAATAGTGCTGGCTATGCTCAATTACCGAGGTAATATTGATATTTTCATAGTAAAAGCATTGTCTATATAATTAATGAATTGTTTTATATGTATGGTTAATTTATTTCTTTTTAGCATCAATAACATAATTATTTTTTCTTATAAAGGTGGATTATTTTATTCGTGTTCAAGGTGTTATGTCCAACCTTCATTCCCCTTATCCCTTAAAACCTTTTCACCCTTGAATTGGTTCATTTATCACTTTATTTCAAAGTTAACTCTACTACCTTTACCAGAAGAGAAACAATGCTTCCTCTTCTCAATTACATAGGTATTATTGATGTTTTCAGAGTAAAATAATTGTCTATGGAATTAATTTATTGTATTATCTGTATACTTAAATTATTTATTGTCAGTATTAATCACATAATAATTCTTTTTCATATATATGTGGATTTTTTTCTTTGAGTTCTTGGTGCTCTGTCCAACTTTCATGCTTCTAATCCCTTAAAACAATTTTACCCGTAAAGTGGTTTATTTATCAATTTTTTTTCAAGTTACGTCAACTACCTTTGCAGGAAGAGCAACGATGCTGCCTCTGATCAATTATAAAGGTAATATTGATCCTTTCACAATAATATCATTGTCCATAGAATAATGGTATTGTTTATTATGTGTGTTTAATTTATTTCTTTTTAGTATTGCTAACATAATAATTGTTTTCATATATATTTGGATTCTTTTGATCAATTTAGCAGTGATATGTCCAACATTCATCCCTTTCTGCACTAAAACATCAATAAACTTCTTCTCTCACAAAACATTTCACTAATGTAGTGTTTACATTTATCACTTTATTTCATGTTCCATCCACCACTCAATCAAATAGATAATCTAAATATTTTCATATTAAAATCATTGTATATAGAATTAATGTATTATTTCATATTTATGTTGAATTTATTTCTTTTTAGTATTATCCATAATAATTATTTTCTTATACATGTGGTTTTTTTTTCGAGTTGAGGTGGTCTGTTTGAAACTACTCATGCATTGTTGGAAGTTAAAAAAATCAATTCAATAGTAATCATGGTAATATTGACTATAATTATTTTTTTTAATGTATGTAATAGTTTTTATTTATTTAATTTTATAAAATATTTTTTGAAATGTCTATAACATCGTGTTTTTTCTGTTATTTTCGTTGTATATTTAATATCATTTAAATTATGTGTTGGGACTTTTTTATTGATATCTTATGTGTTCATGTTGTTGTAGTGTGCTATTATATCACACTATAGTGGTGCTATTACAACACAAAAAAGTGGTTCCATAGTGTGTTGTAACAACATATTGCAGTATGACCCTTTATGAGCACTTTTAAAAAGAACTGGTAAATAGGAATTTTATCATCTCTTTTAAAAGAACTGATAAAAAGAAAATTTATCAGAACTTTTAAAAGGGATGATAAAAAGTACTTTATTAGTACTCTTATAAGAACTAATAAAGGGTTCATTTAGTGATGCTAAATTAAAGCCCTGATAAATGGGTATTTTTTTATCACTTTTCCCTGTATTGATAAAGATTCTATTTATCAGTTTTATTTTTTGTGCTGATAAATGACACATTTATTAAAACTTCTTCAGTTCTGATAAAAGTCCTAGGATTTTCACGTTTCTCATATTGTCATTGATTTTCTAGCACTGATAAAGTCCATTTCTAGCACTTTTAAAGGCCAGTTTTGATGTAGTGAAAAGAAATGAGTTTCATAAATATCATTCCATTATAAACATAAATAAATCCTATGTATAATAGGGATATTATCATTGAAAAATATTCCAATTGAATCACAATTTACATAATATAATGTTATCATAGATGGAAATTAATTTTGAGATGTCACTTGAAAATAATTCTTGAGGAAAATATCGTTTCTTTTTTAAAAAAGTTTTCTTTTCTTAAAATTCCATTAAATTTTAAAAGAAGAAATTTTATTTGAACGTCAGCTTTTAATACTATAATATAATCTTCATATCATTATTTTTTCATGATGTAATGATATTCCATTCATGTTGTATAAGTTATAAAACGTTCTTTCAATATATTTTTTTCGATAAAGTCAAAAAGAGCGTGGATTAGAAAACAATTTTTTTTTCAGAAAATTTCGTAAAAATTAACATATGTGTAAAAATGAATTTAATTTTTTTATAACAATAGTAAAAGTATTTTTAAGAAACATGGATAGATAAGAAAACTATTCCCCAGTAGATACTTATATATAAACAATCCCAAATAATAATAAGATTGTGAAATTAACCCTTCACCACTTTAGAATCCATAGAATCGTATTCCCCAAGAATGAAAGAAAATTATGTAGATATGAAAATACCATAATCTTCCTTATAAAACTCATAATATTAATTCATGGGTAGGTATATACATCACATAAGAGAAACAAGTAGTTTATAAGACATGTGTCCCATGGAAATAAAAGTGAGACAAAAATCCCTTACTATTGGAATAAATTTTGTATTATGAGCCCTATGAAATATTAAAATCAACTGAAACTTTGAATATAATAAAATATAGTAAATTCATTATATAAAATTTAATAATTCTGAATATTCACCCAAAAAAATAATAAGAGGTGAATATAGCAAATGTATTCTATAAATAAAAAGTGATATAAGAGAACCCTTATCTTCTATCTGAAATCACTTCATACTCATTCAAAACTATTGTATAATAAATATAAGTTTATTATAAATTTATTTCAAAACCTTATTAAATTATACCATACTATACATGATTTACTTGTTACCTTCTCTTATTCTTCTATTAACAGTTCCCTGTTAAAGTTATGTTTTAGGTGACGTCCGCATTGTTTTTCGCATGGGTTTTGATTAGCTATATTTTTTGTCCTTTTAATTATATTATGATTTATGAATCTATATAAGGATAAAAATGATATAAATATCATATATAATCATTATATATGTATTTACAATAATATATAAAAGATTAAAATAGAAAATAAAATACACCATTCATAGAGAGGGTTGGCCGTACATACGCATGAATGTTGTTTCCATTTCTTGTAATATTGAATGAAATAAGGTAAATGAAATATATTTATATATATAATATAATTATATTAGAATTATTATATCATATATATCATATACATTCTCTAAAAGAGTCCTTAGTACATTTCATGTAAAGTGTGAATGAATCACATCACTTTAAAAAGGTGGTAGTGCACATGTCCACAAACGAAGATATTGTATTTACCAAAGTGGAAAGAATGGAGGTCTGTGTTATACAATAAATAATTAATTATAAATAAACCATAAATATAATATATATATTATTTAAATAAAAAGTATATAATTATTCCCAACCATTAAAGGTGGAAATTGAAGAAATAAAAATATCGGTTTGTGAGGCGGTAGTCCGTCGTGCACACGAATGATGGTTGTGTATCAAATTTAATGGAAATGTGTGTGAGTGTAGAGAGGAAACATAATATAAAAAAATATTATTATATTTACAACACTTCAGTTATTATGTAAACATGAAATAAAAATAATTGAATGGGTTTAAGAAAGAAATAAAAAAATGTTCGCTGATGAATGCTCCTCGTCTTTGGGTATCTCTTCTTGATTTTTACAAAAGGACTACTTGGTTGGATTTATTCCAAATGTATGGATTATATGATGAAGTTAGGGAAGTTTGGATAATATTTGGATATAGTTTTTCTAAAAAAATTGGTTATGAAGATTTAATAAAATATAATAAGAGGTTCCTTTTTATAAGAGAGGGGAGTGGTACTCTTGGAATTTCTCAAGAGATTAAATTATAATAAATTAAAAATCAATAAAAATACCTAAAAATGGGAATTAATTCAAATATAATTTGGTATAGGGTGGTAATACCATAAAACAATATATTTTATCTATGTTTTGGGGAAATTTGTTACTTTATCATTTTGGTTAAACCTTAGTTAACCTATTTAAATTTTAACAATGGTAATAAAATTTTCAGAATTAAAAGGATAATATTTTTAAATATAAGGTGTCAATTAAAGCATAAATGGTAAATTTATAATATTTTGGACTAGTTTATGTTGGATCAGATTATACCAAATATACACAAGAGGGGGGGTGAATTGTGTCTTTTTAGAAATCTTCACGAGATTTTGTTCTGATTTTTTACTTTAATCAGATGAATAATGAAGAAGAAATATGATGTTTAGAGACACATGATGTATAGTGGTTCAGGGAACCAAAAACCCCTAGTCCACTCTAACAACGCTCTACTCCACGAGCTTGGTGATTTTCACTATCTAGTCCTCATTTCAATAGACCTTTCAACAACTGAGTACAGGCAGTTGACACCTTTACAAATTAAGGAAAAACAAAGCCTTCTGGTTCACTCACAGAGCCTACACATCTTATTACAAGAACCCGGTCACTCAAGAATAGAAAATAAAGTTTTTTGTATTCGGAAAATACTTTCCATATGTTCTTTACAATTGCAACAACATGCAATTGACAGTAGATAGATCGTCACCTTCAGAAATAATGACCTCCACATAAGAGTTGTTCTGAGTCGTTTCTGTTGCAATAGATATAGAAATATAATTCACAATTTTAGCAGTAGAAGATCCACAATATATCTTCGATTTAGAACAAGTGAATCTTCTATCATGTTCCTTCTTCTTCAATAAACAGATCTTTGACACTCCTCTTGAATCAGCAGATCTTTACATTTTGAGTAGTCTATATTTTTTTTATTTTTCCACCCTTTTTGAACGATAGATTAATCATCACCACCTGTTTCAGAGGAAACACACATATATATAATAACGACGAGCAAATATCCTACACATTTATATCCATAAATGCTACCTTTTGACTCACGAAATTCAATCATTGAAATGTACAGAGTAGTCGTAACTTCCCTGAAGACTCAGCATAAAAAACTCCTTTTAATTTTATCCTTAAATCATTGATAAAAGGACTTTGAATCGATCAAGATCATGCTTTAAAAGTAGCTTTAAAATCGTCTTGAAATCTTCCTGATAATCAGTTTTCTGACCGTTGCATAAAAATATCGTTTTTTAAATTCTCTGATGCCAAATGTAAGGTTGATGATGTGGACTTCAAACGTAGGGTTGGAAACGTATGGTTGATTACAAACGTAGGGTTGTCCATCCATAATTTTCTCTTAAACTTTCAAACGAATAATAAAAGATCCATACTTTTACTTGATCCATACTTTTCCAAGAACGTATGGTTGTTCACAAAAGTAAGTTTGATGAACCATACTTTTGAGAAACAAATGTAACATTTAATACTTACATACAGTTCTCCTTCCATACTTTTCTAATATCCCAAACATAGGGTTCCTTCCTAACGTAGGGTTATTCTTCTATACTTTACCGATAACGTATGGTTGATTAACCATACATTTCTCTTATCTCAAAAATTATACACGATATTCATCCTTACGCTACGTTTCTCCACGTAGGGTATGAATAGTGTTTCCAGAACACGCTAAAGCAGATCCCAAATAAGTAGGGTACGAATAGTGTTTCCAGAACACGCTAAATACAAATACTTTAGTAATAAATTCTCGTTATTTCAAGAGTAAAATAAAATTATAAATTCCTTCAAAATACTTAAAAAATAAAATAATTAGAAAATAATTAATGATATTTGTGAGCATCAAAATTATCATAAATAGATAGAGTATTAATTTCAATAATCTCTCCCTTTAAATAACAATATTATGTAATATTGAAAACAACACTTGCTCAAAAATCTCCCCCTTTTTGATGATCACAAAACCCATAAAATAACTAATGAAATTAACTTACAACAGTAATTAAAAATAGTTTTCAATTTTGAAAAGATAAATACAATATTAATTTCTCCATTTGATTTATCCATTTTTTAATTTCTCCCCCAATAAATTAAATTTAAAATAAAAATAAAAATGTTGTGTTTATTCAAATTTCTCCATCTTTTTGTGATATCAAAAAAATGATAGAATATGGAATATAACACAGATTAATGTAACACTGAACATAAGTAAATAATATTATTAAATGTTTAGTAAAAATTTAACCTGGATTACTGGCATATCGAAATAAGAACTGTAAATCAAATAAATATAATTAAATAGATTTTCATTAAAAGTACAAAAATGATAAATAAAGGAATCAAGGTTTTGTTAGTGTTCTAGTATGGTTTATCTTCTTTGGACTATAGACTTGATCTTTGTTAATTCTTCCCTCAACCTTTTCATTAATCCATCACCGAGATTAATAATAAGATCTCTGGCCTCTTGAGTCATATGAATGTCTTCAATGTGATTGACTCTGAAAAATTCATGAAGTCTTTATTCCTTCTCCATAACCAAAGATAGCTTCTCTATGAATTTATTTAAGACAGAGCTGATTCTTGGCTCACTGGATGTCAACTGATTAACCAAGAATTTTGGATTGTCTAATAGAATAGATAAAAGAGCATTGTTGCATTGAATATCTTGCAACCTGTCATTCATGTTGCTCATTGCAGATATGATATCTTGAATCCATCTGATTAAATTTGGTGAAGTACCTGATCCACTAGCATCACTATTCCCAACTAATGAAAATTGTGTCTCGATAAACAATATAAGATATGATAAATATGACTTCAAAACCATTTCAGATTTCAATTTGGCTACAACATTCAGCATATCCTCCTTAAAAATGTCAACTTCTTGCCTTGAAACTATACTCTCCTTAAACCTTTGAAATTTCAACTATTCTGATTCTAAGGATCTTCTCAGAGTATCATTATCAGATTGCAGTTGACATAACATTATGTACAGCTCTTCAACTTCTTTATTCCCTGAATCAATGGTACCCTGTGCTTGATTCTCATTCTCAGGTTTAGTGTGATGCAATATTACTAAAGGTAGAATATCTGAATCAGACTTGTCTTTTTTCCTTTTACTGAGTAGGTTGGTCCACATATTTTCCCTCATTGTCCTTTTCTAAATCTTCCATAGAAAAATCTACTTGAAGTACTTCCGTGTGAGCTTCAAAAACATGCTCATCATGAACATCAGAAATTTGTTCGTCCAATGGATTTTCTAAAATTATATCCTCTGGTGTTTCCTGAGGTCTGGCCACTTCCTCACCAGGCTCTACCTCCTTATCTTTTTGAAGCGTAACTTCAACATCAGCTACAACCTGTTTTTCTAATCTTTCAACTTCAATTCTTTCAGGATCATGGTCTGTAACAACCACATTCTGTTCTTGAGATTGTTCAACAACCTTTTCTCTGACAAAGCTGTAAGATTGTAAATCTCTTGTGGTAAATTCAGGGAAAGTATATGCCGTAATCAATGTTCTTTTCCTCTGAGGTTGAAGTCCCTCCTGACTTCTTTCTTCCTCAGTATCTTCCACTTCAAATATGATCTTTCTTGCTGCAGTGATGACTCTCGATTCAGCTTGTCCCTCATTGGACTTAGCAGATTGAGCCTGAGCACTCTCTAATTCATCACAGCTTCTACTAGCAAATGGTTTCCTTGTATAGTGCTCCCGAAATAGCCAATATTTCTTAAAGTTCAAGCATTAAACAAATTACTGTGATGACAATGCACTTTGGCATCCCCAGTCTCACCACATCCTTCTTAAACAACAATTTCGAGATGAATCGGCCAAAAGGGTGAAAGTTCATTCGGGCATCACTCTGACAACAATATCTTAGGTATCTAACCATATACCTAGGAAAATGGAGATTAATATCACTGAGTAAAAGGTACATTATATACATATCTAGATATAATATCTTTTCCAACTTAGACATCCTCAGTGAAATCCCTATTTGCACAAAGATTTCAAAACACTTCTGATCTAGCTTCAGATCCTTTATAAACATCTTCCTTAAAGATGTAGTACCAATAATAAAAGACATTATGTCCTCAGATTTATGCACATAATCTCTAATATTTTTCAAATCGAAATAAAAAACTGCCTCATGAGGGATGTTCAAAATCTGACCAATTTCAACTGAAGAAATCAAAAAATCTCTATCCTATATCTTAGCCAGCATAATGTCCTCATTATCTCCCAGTCTAAATTGTACAGACTTGAAGAAATGTCGAAGCTCTACCTCATAAAAAAATTCCGTATTATAACTATTCAAAGTTTATTCGAGATTATGAAACGACAGTTCTTGTTTCAACATAAGATTAGTGTGATATAACCATTCAAGATCAATTGCCATTCCCTGTAAGATTTTCCTTCCTTATGAATGTTGTTTCTTGGAACATCTGGTTTCGACTTCATCGGCTATCTTAGTCTTTGTCATTTCAGTGAGAATCTCTGAAGGATAGAATATTAGGGTTTCTGAGGTTCGAAGATTAGGGTTTTTGAGGTTCAAAGTTTCGGGTTTTCGAGCAGTGGTACGATTTTGTGGGTTTGAAAGGATTTTGTTAGAAATGAAACAGTTGAGCAGAGGGAAGGTTTTTGACAACCTTGATTCCCATATTTTTATTAATCATTACATAGATTTTGAAAATAAAATAAAAATGATTATGCAGGGAAGAAAAAAAATATTTTGTTTTAAAAATAAATAACTAAATTATTTTAAATAGAATTAAAATAAATAAGCAGCATAGAAAAATAAAATAAATCGTTATTTAAAATTAAATAAACCTAGCTCCCCCTTAATAAAATCAAACCTTGAAATGGGAAGTGGTTTAGTAAAAACATCAGCTAATTGAATTTCAGTAATTACAAATTCCAAAGATATATCCTTTTTACGAACATGATCTTTTAGAAAATGATGTCTGATATCAATATACTTAGTTCTAGAATTATTAATAGGATTTTTTGAAATATTTATAGAACTAGTATTATCACATAAAATAGGCGTATTTTTAAAATTTAGTCCAATGTCCATAAGAGTGTTTTTCATCCACAACACTTGTGCACAGTAACTGCCAGCAGAAACATATCCTGCCTCAGTTGTTGACAGGGAAACTAAATGTTGTTTCTTACTTAACCATGACACTAAAGATTCCCTAAAAAGTGACAAGTTCCTGATGTGATTTTCCTATCTAATTTTCAACTCCCAAAATTTTCATTTGAATATGATTAAATTAAAATCATAAGTTTTGGGAAAAAGAAGAGATTGAGAAATAGTTCCTTTTAAATATCTATAAATTCTTTTAACAGTAGTTAAATGAGATTCTTTAGGATTTGATTGAAATCTTGCACAGCGACATACTGAATAGATTATATCTAGCCTGCTAGTAGTAAGATATTACAAAATATCAATCATACAAATATATAACTTGTTGTCAACTGATTTTCCAGTTTCATCCAAATCAAGTTTTATATTAGTTCACAGAGGAGTTTTACATGTCTTGCTATTTTTGAGTCCAAATTTATTTAATAAATGAGTAATGTATTTTCTTTGGTTCAAAACATTTCCAAAATATTTTTGATAAATTTTAAGACCTAAAAAGAATTTTAATTCTCCGATCATACTCATTTCAAATTTTATTTGCATTAACGTTGAAAAGTCATGACAAAGAGTTTTATTAGTTGATCCAAAAATTACATCATCAACATAAATTTGAACCAATAAAATATTAGAATTTACAATTTTCTTGAAATGTGTTGGATCTTCCATTCCAACAATAAAATCATTTTCTAATAGAAAAGAGCTTAATCTTCTATACCAAGCTCTAGGTGCTTGTTTAAGGCCATAAAGAGCTTTAGTAAGTTTAAAAACAGAATCTGGTATTTTAGAATTTTCAAAACCAGGAGGTTGCTCAACATAAACTTCCTCTATTAAATAACCATTTAGAAAGGCAGACTTTACATCTATCTGAAAAAATTTAATGTTCATATGAGATGCATGGGCTAAAAGGATCATAATGGCTTCTAATCTAGCTACAGGTTCAAAGGTCTCATCATAATCTATACCTTCTTCCTGATTATATCCTTTAGCTACAAGTCTATATTTATTTCTAGTTATTATTCCTTGACTATCTTGCTTATTTCTAAAGACCCATTTTGTTCCTATCACTAGATAATTCTGTGGACTTTCAACTAATTTTCAAAATTAATTTCTTTTGAACTAGTTTAATTCTTCTTGAATTACTATCATCCATCTTTAATCATCTAAAGATTCTTCTATAGATTTGGGTTCTAATTGGGATAGAAAGGCAGAGAATTCTACATGATTTTGTATATTTCTTCTAGTTTTTATTCTTATATCTAAGTCACCTATTATAGTTTCTAAAGGTTGGTTCTTTAGGGTTCTATCCTGTCTAGGTAGTACACTCTTAGCTTCTTTAGTATCATGTTCTTATAAACTAGACTGGATTTCTTTTATATCTTTTTCAAAATCATTTTTCAAGTTCTCAAGTCTCATGTTATCATTAGAGTCAGATTCATCCATTTGGTATGTCCTTTTCTCGAAGGGATCAGACTCATCAAATTTTACATGAACTGATTCTTTAACAATCATTGACTTCTTATTATAGACTCTATAAGCTTTGGAGGTAGCATAATATCCTAAGAAAATGCCTTTATTTATTTTATTTATGTATTTATTTTATTTATTTATTTTATTTATTTATTTTTTA
The DNA here is from genome assembly GCA_963277665.1 of Viscum album. Taxonomy (NCBI): domain Eukaryota; kingdom Viridiplantae; phylum Streptophyta; class Magnoliopsida; order Santalales; family Viscaceae; genus Viscum; species Viscum album. The sequence goes on along the minus strand of OY728137.1, from coordinate 1,879,463,826 downwards.
TTTTTTTATTTTTTTATTTATTTTATTTATTTTATTTTATTTATTTTATTTATTTATATTTCGTATTTATTTATTTATTTATTTAATTTTCGTATTTATTTAATTCTGCGTTTGGTGAGATTTGAACCCCTAACCTCTTGCATATTTTCCAAAGACTTTACCACTCCAGCAAGCTCGCCATGTGGACAATAAACAGAATTTAATATACTTATATATATTAATTGAAAAGACAAATAATACATAAATAATAGATATAAACTCAATCATAATAAATAATAAATAATAAATAATAAATAATAAATAATAAATAATAAATAAGGAATAATAAATAATAAATAATAAATAATAACTAAATATAAATAATAAATAAATATAAATAACAAATAATAATTAAATATAAATAAATAATAAATAATAAATAATAAATAATAAATAATAAATAATAAATAATAATTAATATAAATAATAAATAATAAATAATAAATAAATAATAAATAATAAATAATAAATAATAAATAAATATAAATAACAAATAAAAATTAAATATAAATAATAAATAAATAACAAATAATAAATATTAAATAATAAATAATAAATAAATATAAATAATAAATAATAAATAATAAATAATAAATAATAAATAATAGATATAAATAATAAATAATAAATATTAAATAATAAATAATAAATAATAAATAATAAATAATAAATAAATAAATATAAATAATAAATAATAAATAATAAATGAAAATTAAAAGATAATTAATAATAAATTAACATAAATAATAAACAATATATAATAAATAATAAATAAATATAAATAATAAATAAATATAAATAATAAATAATAAATAATAAATAAATATAAATAATAAATAATATATAATATATAATAACTAATAAATAATAACTAATAAATAAATATAAATAATAAATAATAAATAATAAATAATAAATAATAAATAAATATAAATAATAAATAATAAATAATAAATAATAAATAATAAATAATAAATAATAAATAAATATAAATAATAAATAATAAATAATAAATAAATATAAATAATAAATAATAAATAAATATAAATAATAAATAATAAATAATAAATAAATATAAATAATAAATAAATATAAATAATAAATAATAAATAATAAATAAATATAAATAATAAATAATAAATAATAAATAATAACTAATAAATAATAACTAATAAATAAATATAAATAATAAATAATTAATAAAAAATAAAAAATAATATATAAATATAAATAATAAATAATAAATAATAAATAATAAATAATAAATAATAAATAATAAATAAATATAAATAATAAATAATAAATAAATATAAATAATAAATAATAAATAAATATAAATAATAAATAATAAATAATAAATAATAAATAAATATAAATAATAAATAAATATAAATAATAAATAAATATAAATAATACACAATAAATAATAAATAATAACTAATAAATAAAAACTTATAAATAAATATAAATAATAAATAATAAATAATAAATAAATATAAATAATTAATAAATATAAATAATAAATAATAAATAATAAATAATAAATAATAAATAACAAATAACCAGTTACAAATAATAGATAATAAATAAATTAAAGTATATTATAAATAATAAATAATAAATAATAAATAATAATGGAAACACATGAAAAAGTATGAAAAGACATGATAAGGGATGAAAAATCAGGAAAACACATGAAAAAGGATGGAGAAACATATGAAGAATGAGGCATTAGAAAGAATGAGAATGCATGAAAACTCGTGACAACTCTGGAAAACTTCTTAATAATTCAACATAATCATCATAATAACCCATAAAAAACCATTGATAAAGATAACAAGTCATTGAAACCCAAATAAACAGTAATAAACGGAGCTACCGTTAAAACCCGTCAAAACGGTCATAAAGAGACAAAAACATTGGAGTCACATTAATGGAGATATCTTATGATCTGAGAGTCCATTTTAGATCCGCGACCTGTCAAATCAAAGATCCTGAAACGATCTTTGACCTGAAAGGTCAAAGAGTCTGAATGGACAGGTGGATCAGAAGTTATAACCATTTAAAAAAAGCTAACGGGGAAATGGTGCTAGAAACAAGGCATTGAAAAACATAACAAACCCGATACCCACTAAAAAGGCCATAACATATGATCTAGGAGTGCTTGTGGGCGCCGCGACCAATCAAACTGAATCTCATGGAACGAGCTATGATATGTCAGGTGGAGGAGGCCGAACTGACACGCAGATCGAAAGTTAGGTCTGTTTGAAGACAAGTTCAACGGGACACCGGTGACAGAAACGGGGTTTTGGAGGCCTCCAAAGGGGTTTTTGGGGTTGAAAGACATGACAGAAGCTAGCTTGTGTCAAACTAGTGCATATCTCTCTTCACTGGCTTCGATTTGATATGTGGTAGAGCCCAAATGGACACCCGGAGCGAAAGTTATGGCCGTTTGAAGTTGGAGAACTTTTTTCAACTTTTTTATAACTCTAATACCATCCACACCTTAGACCATCTCATGGTTTTGATTATATGTGCCTCTAGATCTCTTTATGAGCTTCAATTTGACTGGTCGTGGCACTTCAACGGACGCCCAGATCAAAAGTTATGGTCGTTTTAGTGATTTCGAGGTTTCTCATGTTTTTTTATTTTTTTCATTTCATTTTGCGGCGGGTTTTTAAAAAACCTCCGCTAATCCTCGAATAAAATTAAAAAAATTAAAAAAAATTAAAAAAAACTAATTTTTTTGCTGTTTTGCAGCGGTTTTTTCGTCGCGTTTTTAAAATCGCCACGAAATGGCAGCCTGAAACGCATTTCACGGAGGTTTTAAAAACCGCCGTGAAAAAACCTCCGCTAAACGACGGTTTTCTTGTAGTGTTAAAACTCTATTCTTTATATAGTAGGTTGTGCTTACAACTTCTGCCAAAAAATAGGTAGGAAGACTGTATTCTTTTAGCATAGTTCTAGCCATTAATTGAATAGTCCTATTTCTTCTTTCAATAATTCCATTTTGTTGAGGTGTTCTTGGTGCAGAGAAGGTGTGTTTAATACCAATATTCGAGCAGATGGAATCAAATTTATGATTTTAGAATTTTCCACTATGATCACTTCTTAATGAAATTATTTTAAAACATTTTTCATTGTGAACAACTTTGCAAAAACATTCAAATAAAGTAAAAGCTTCATTTTTAAATTTCAAAAATAAAATACATGTAAATCTAGAATAGTCATCAACTAAAACAAATACATATATTTTACCAGCCAAGCTTGCTACTCTTGAATGTCCAAAGAAATATTTATGGATAAGTTCTAGAGATTTATATGTAGCAATTTAGTTAACAGATTTGAAGGATGATTTGTGTTGCTTTCCTAGTTGACATGCATCACATAATCTGTTACTTTCAAATCTGAGACTAGGAAAATCAGAAACTAATTGTTTTTTTAGATAATTTTTTTAAAACATATACATTAAAATGTACAAGTATCCTATGCCAGATCCAAGAATCATTCACTTTAGCAGTTAAGCAGTTTACTTGTTGTTTGCACAGGGAATTTAAATCTAGGGTATACACATTGTCAGTTCTAGGTGCTCTAAATTTAAGCAGTTTATTCTTGAAAAAAGAACAACAATTGTTAGAAAAATCAACAGCATAACCATCATCACATAGTTGAAAAATACATATTAGATTGTGTTTCAATCCTTGTACATAAAATAATTTATTGATTGAGACAGCTTTTGGATTTCCAATTGTTCCAATACCAATGATCTTTCCTTTGGCATTACAACCAAAAGTGACTAGTCCACCATCTTTTTGTGTGAGTTTAGAGAAGTTTGATGAGCTCCCACTCATATGTCTTGAGCTTCCACTATCCATGTACCATATGTCACTTTTTCTTGTGTGACCTGTTCCCTGCAAGGGAATTTATTCAATTTGCTTTGGTACCCATATTCTGTTGGGTCCAGGGGTGTTAGCCAGCAGAGATCTGGGAATCCACACTTGCTTTGTTTTTTTAATTTCACAGGAGTCAAATAAATCATTCGATACAGAAGATTTCATAATAACACTTATTTGGGGTTGTCTTAAGAAACAATTTTTAGATTTATGTACTCTTATTCCACAGTAATTACAATATAGTCTTTTTGTACTTGGAATAAAATAATTCTTGTATAGCTTGGGTTTTTCACCTTTACTACCAATTCCAAATATTTCCTTTTTAATGACATTTTTCCCAAGAATTTCATTTAAAGTATTTTCTCCATTAGTAAAAAAAGGGCTGCAATTTTATAGGTTTCTACTTCAGTTTACAAAGATTTTATCCATGATTCATAATCTATATTGTTAGTGTTAATTGAGTCAAACATCTCAGTTAACTCCTTATATTGTTTTAGCATTGTATCTCTTTCATCAGTAAAAACATTGTAAATTTTCTTTAAAGGATTATGCCTCTTAAACAAAGAATCATATTTTTATTCAAGCATATTATAGTAGGCTTCAAGTTTTTTATTAGAGCAACTAGATTCAGAACTAGAGTCAGAAGAGTAGTAAGATTGTACCTCATCTGTGTATGTCATAAAACACATGTTGGCTATCAAATTTAATTCTTCCTTCTCTTAGTCTGATTCAAAAGTTCTATTGGAGACTTCAGATAAACTCCATGTAGCTTTCATGGATTTCTTGTCCTTATGCTAATAATCATTTCTTTTGAAGAATTTCTTTCTCTTTTCTTCTTTTAGCTGAGGACAGTCAGGTTTGATATGTCCCATTTTCTTACATTCATAACATCTGACTTCCTTGTCATCCTTTCTGAAGGATTTTCTAAAGCCCTTATTCTTTCTGTAGAATTTAGTGAATCTTATGGCTAGCTGAGCCAGTTCCACATCAGAATTTGATAAATCAGAATATTCTGAATTCTATTTTACACTTTTCTTCATCTTTCTATTTTTGTTCTGTGATGACACTTTTAAGGCATTTTTATCTCTCTTAATAAGCACTTTGTATTCATTAGCTTCATCTTGCATATTAGCTTCATACATCATTAGTGTTCTAATCAGTTCTCTCGTGCTTATGTTCTTGACAGGTGTCGATTGTCTGATTGTATCAGTTATTCCATTACACTTTGTAGGTAGTACTCTTAGTACTTTTAAAGCATTATTAGCTTGTTTAATGGGATCTCCCAAGGTGGTTATGTTGTTGAAAATCTATATCAATCTTCGTTTCATTTGAGTAATACTTTCACCTTCAACCATTATGATTGTATCAAATTTAAGCTTAGTAGTTGCATATCTCATTTCCCTAATATTGTTAGTTCCTTCATAAGCAACAAAAATAGTTTTCCACATTTTATATGTTGTCTGGAATTGAGATACTCTGTTGAATTCCTCAGGTCCTAGACCACATATATTTGCATTCATTTCCTTTGAGTTCATATCATATTCTACTTCAGTAGCTGCACTCCATGTTTCAGGTTTTTCTGGTATTTCATATGGAGTCAGAATCTTCAAATATACTTTATATCCAAGGTTTTTCAGATAAATAATCATTCGCGACTTCCAGTATCCATAGTTTTCTCCATTGAAGTATGGTACTCTGACCATAGACATTCCCTATCTTGTATTAGTCATCCTGCTCTTTGTATAATCACTTTCACCTTGTTAAGGATTTATCATAAAGTTCACCCTCTGATACTAATTGTTAGATCAGATTATACCAAATATACACAAGAGGGGGGGGGGGGGGGGTGAATTGTGTCTTTTCAGAAATCTTCACGAGATTGTGTTCTGCTTTTTTACTTTAATCAGATGAATAATGAAGTGGAAATATGAAGTGCAGAGACACACGATGTATAGTGGTTGGGGGAACATAAAGCCTCTAGTGCCCTCCACCAACGCTCTACTCCCCGAGCATGGTGATTGTCACTATCTGATCCTCATTTCAATAGACCTTTCAACAACTGAGTACAGGCAGTTGACACCGTTAAAAATTAAGGCAAAACAAAGCCTTCTGGTTCACTCATAGAACCTACATAGCTTAGTACGAGAATCCAGTCACTCAAGAATAGAAAATAATGATTTTTTTATTCTGAAAATACTTTCTAGATATTCTTCACAATTTCAACAACATGCAATTTACAGTAGATAGATCGTCACCTTCAGAAATAATGATCTTCACATAAGAGTTCTTCTGAGTCGATCCTGTTGGAATAGATATAGAAATATAACTCACAATTTCATAAGTAGCAGATCCATAGTAGATCTTCGATATAGAACTAGTGAATCTTCTATCATGTTCCTTTTTCTTCAATAAAGAGAGCTTTGATGCTCCTCTTGAATCAGCAGATCTGTAAATTTCGAGGTGTCTCTGTTTTTTTCTTTTTCCACCCTTTTTGAAAGATAGATTAATCATCACCAACTATTTTAGAGCAAACACATATATATAATAACGACGAGAGCATCCCCTGCAAATTTAGATCCATAAAAGTCTCCTTTAGACTCGCGAAATTCAAACATTAGAATGTACATAGTAGTCGTAACATCCCTAAAGAATCGGCATATAAAACTCCTTTTAATTCGACCCTTAAATCATTGATAAAATGACTTTGAATCGATCAAGATCATAATTTAAAAGCCGCTTTAAAATAAGCTCAAAATCTGCCTAATAATCAGTTTGTTGATCATTGCATAAAAATATCGTTTTTCCAAGAACGTATGGTTGTTCACAAAAGTAAGGTTGATGAACCATACCTTTCAGAAACAAATGTAACATTTAATACTTACGTGAGGTTCTCCTTCCATACTTTTTTGATATCCCAAACGTAGGGTTCTTTCCTAATGTAGGGTTCTTCTTCCATACTTTTTCAATAACGTATGGTTGATTAACCATACTTTTCTGTTATCTCAAAAAGTATACACATTTTTCATCATTACGCTACGTTTCTCCATGTAGTGTATGAACGGTGTTTCCAGAACACGCTAAATATGAATAATTTGGTAATAAATTCTCGTTATTTCGAGAGTAAAATAAAATAATAAATTCCTGTAAAATACTTAACAAATAAAATCATTATAAAATAATTAAGGATATTTGTGAGCATCAAATTTATCATAAATAGATAGATTATTAATTTCAATAATATCTCCCTTTAAATAACAAAATTATGTAATATTGAAAACAACACTTTCTCAACAGTTTATCCCCCTTTTCTTTTTTATTCTCATTATTTTTAACTAATTTAATAAAATAATATTTTTATAAAATGTCAGTAGTGTGAATTTTAACACTATTCATTACATTGACTGTAGAAAAATACACAGAAAAAACTATATAAAATAAAATAAATTTAATAAACCTATAACAAGTCATGTTTTCCTATAAAATTCGTTTATCACCTTATGTAATTCAAATTATATTTATTTTAATATTTCTAATATCACATAATTGGGTTTTTATTAATTGAATTGTTACTCCATTATCATTTTGTAATTATTTATGACAATTATTTCTTTAATAAAAATTAAAAATATATTTCAATTATATGTATAATGCTTTTATTTTTCCTAAAAATAAACATATTCCAGTAGATCTTTTATTTAACCTCATATTAAAATTATTTTTCTTATTAAAATAAAGGGTGTGATATTTTGTCACTCTCTTTAATTTCAATAAAATCTATTTCATTTTAATGGAAAAGTGTTCCTAAATAATTAAATTTATAAAATTAGTTATTAAGGGCTAATGAAATTCATCGAATATAATTTGGGCCAGTGTTAAGGTCATTTTTTTAATATTTATAATTATATTTTTTACCCTTAGTTACTCTATTTACCCATAACCGTGGTAATAAGAATTACTAAAGTTACTATTCATATTATCAAAAAATAAAAGGGAACTATTTAATAAATTTGAAACTATTGATTAAAAATATTGAACACATATTTCCCAATTTAATTCATATAATTTTCACAAATTAAAGAAAAATTAATCCCATAGACAAGAGGAAACAACAAGTTTTAAATGTAAAAATGTTCAAAATTTTGGAATTTTTTTATATCCAATTTAAATGTAAATTAGATTAAAATAATTTGAATTAAATTAAATGATATTAAATTTATCTAATTATTCTTTAAAACTAATCAAAAATATAATCTACCACTATAAATTATTTAGATGAAATATCTATTTTCAATTAAAATTCATTATTTTCACTATTCAATAAAACATAAAATATATCAGAAAAATAAAAAAAAATCATCCAAAGCTGAAACACCCCAATATTTTTTTGAGATATATATTTCTTTAATAATTTTATTCCTTTTATGTTTTATGTTACATGTAACACCCCCTTAGATTGCGTTAAATGCAACACTGAGTTTCTATGAAATATATTTTTATTTCTGTAATTATTTAAAAGAGAAAATTATAACCTAACCATTAGAATAGAGGGTATGAACATGAGTAAATGAATTATGAAAATTATTATTTACAATTTTATATATAAATTTTTTACTAATTAATTACAAATTAATGTAAACCCCTTTTTAAAATAAAAGGAAATATTTTTCTGAAAAACAACTTAAATGTGAACAAGTGTGTTTTATACATATAAATATACAAATAACTATTATTAGATTAAATTAATGAAATATAAATAATATATTTGATATAATTTTTATTAATAATTTTATGTGTATTCTAGACATGATATAAGAACAAATCCAATTGTATGCCTTATAAAATTATATTTCTAAAAAACTAGTTTTCCACATTTTAATGGTGCACTAGTCAAAAATATAGTTTTTGAATATTTTATAAATTATATTTGAAAGAAATAAAATTATTATTTGATAACAGGATATCAAAAATTACATTGAGTGAAATTTTATTATTGTTCTTAAAAGCTTCATGTTTTGATGAATAATGAAAATAAAGATTTCTAATAAAAAACTACCTTTTCATCTGACTTATTTATGCAGATAAATTATGTTTTTAACTAGTTTAAAATTATAATTAGTAAAATATTAAATAAATTAATCCAATTCAGTTCATTAAAACCAATTTCACATTGAAATTAGGTATAAAAACATTTCAAACTTTCGCACTTTTAATCTTTAAAAACCTATTTAATCATTCCATCAACGAGATTAATTTTAAATTAATATTATCCAATTATGTGTTTTTAATTTTATAAAATGGATTATTTTTTTAATAAAATGGTTAGAATTTGGTAAAAGTTACTTTTTATTTTTGGACAATATGAATACTAACATGGGTTATTTTGTTACCACGGTAAAGGGTAAAATTCTATAATTTAGGTTAAAACTAAACTGATAAGGATTATAAAATAACCCTATAACGTGACAAAATTTAATTTTATGAAGCTAATTATAGATTTAAAACATTAATTTCTATATTGAATAATATAATGGAAAATTTTCATTGAAAAAGATTTTGATATTATCAAAATCAAAGAGAGTGACAAAATTTCACACCCTTACTTTTAATAATTTTATTATTTTCAATATGGGGTTAAATAAAAGATATTATTGACTATATATATTATTAATAAATATAAATGTTTTATCTGCTTCATGAAAATTTATTTTTAATTTTTAATTTATAAATAATTATCATAAATAATTACATATTGATGATACAATAATTATTCAATAAATGAAAAACCCAATTAAGTGTTATCAAATATAATAAAATAATTATAAATTGACTCAATTAAGGTTCTCATGAATTTTATAGGTTAATATGACATATTAGTGGTGTATTAAAGTAAATTTTTCAATGTTATATTTCTGTATTTATTTTTTTAAGTTCAATGTAATGAATGGTTTCAAAATTTAAAATAATGATATTTTAGGAGAATAATATTTTATTAAATTTATTTAAAAATAACAAAAATACATAATATGGGAAAATGGGATAAATTATGGTCTTAAATAATATAAATTGACCATTTTGGGTTCAATTTAAACTTTACAAGTAAATATATCAACATTTTAATGTTGAAAATATAGTTAGCATATTTAAATTTAAAATAGGTTAATTAAGGGTTAATAAAAAATATTGCATTTAAAATTACAAAACATATTTTCTAAAATGTATTTTTTGATGTTATTACAACTATATCCCAAATTATCTCCAAATACCTTTCCATTAGAGGTATTAGGGGTAAGATTTAATTTATTTTAAATTAACATTTTTGAGAAATTCCAAAAGTTCCCCCCACCTTAAGAGGTGATCTAATGGTGTCATTTCAGAGAAGAGGTGATCTAATGGTGTCATTTCAAAGAGGAGGTAATCAATCGAATCGATCACTTTATTTTTCTATTCCTCTATATGTCCTATTAATATACGATATATATCATAAAATAATAAATTTATCATTCTAAATATTCTTAAATGTTATTATGATTTTGAACACACCACTATGCACCCCGTTTCCCATAAAATAAGAAAAAAAGTATCGCTTCTTCATGCGTATGACTTACCGTCTCCATATAATGATACAATTAAATTTACATCACCATCATTTATAAGTTGTAATTGAGATGGGTTTAATGGTTAAATGTTATATTTATAAAATAATTTTTCTTCACAAATGATAATATTATATCCACCTTTTTGACATCCTAATCTTTTGGGAAATGATAACGTCGCTCGAGCATACGTATGACGTACCATCTCCATAATGGGATTTGATTCGTCTGAATGAATTTTTTTTAAAGAAACACTTTTGTGGAAAAGTGAGCAACCAATAGTTAAATCACAAAAGGAAATAGATGAACCATTAAAGAACAACTTGAGACGATTAGATTTGTTCTCTCTGCGTAAATTCCATGAGATAATGCTAACCTAAATATCAGAATCATCCTTCAGAAGGTCTAAGAAATGATTCACCAGTTTGTCCCAAGCCGAAATGAACTCTTCTTGGTTTATCATCTCATCATTAAATCCCCTAATCAATATTAGATTCCATTTTTCTATACAGTTACTCTCCTGGTAATAGTTCAGATTCCCCATCACTAGACTCTATCCCTGATGCCCCGTACTTTGGTGAGGGCCTAGCCGGATCAACATCAGTCACCTATTCTGGATTAACCTATGATAACCCTTCAAATATATTGGTTAGAACAATTACAACCATTTCCCTACATGGAAAATTCATTAAATCCCGTTGCAGCACCTTACCACCAGAAGAGTTACCCTCCCTTGTTGCCTGGGGTTCTAGAACTTTGTCATTAGTCCCAACCCCTGCACGCATGACCTCTATGTATGAAGCTATCCCAGGAGTCCTAATTCCATCCTCTTCAACCATTTTAGAATCCACCACATTGAGACCACTGACGGGTTTCACCTCCTCCAAAGCATCACCCTCTGTAGGTGGAGAATGCTTCGATCCACCCAGATCCTCCCTCATGCGTTTGAAGACATCCTTCACCAAATGATTCACTAACTAAGGTACACAGATCACATCCACTGCAGATTTTACCCTAGAGTCCACACCAACTAGCTTCTGTCTAGGAAGGTCTTCCATGATATGAGTTTCTGGTTCTTTACCACGGCCCACACCCATCTTATTCTTAGGTACCTACCAAAAATATTTCACCTAATGCCCCCACCTCTTACAAAAAGAATAGAAATCAAACCATGATTCCTAGACCACCTCCTCTTTGCATCAAAATTATTCCTCAACTATTATCCAAACATAATCTAAAGGAACCTTTGATATATCTACTTCAATGCAGACCCGCAGATTAATTGGATGGAAAATTGCTTCATTACGGCTATCCGAACATAGATATCTACCAACTAAATTCCCAAGCAATCTAATATACAAGGGATTTTGAAACGGTAGTGGGATTTTAGGGAAGCTTACCCAATCTTCTACTGAAGGGGAATCATGATTCATATATAAATTTTATGTCCATCGGTAGAGGTAGAACCGATATTCATTGAAGGCACAAGGAGCACTGGACCAGGCTCTGATTATATCCTCTTCTGAGGAAAAACGTATATGACTATTGCTGATCAAACCCACTATCGCCATTTCCAGTAAATCACAAAAAATGAAGACATACCTGTCAAAAGAATCAACTTATGGACATCATTTCTTGAATCGATCAATCAGCATAATATTTAGAAGCACCGAGGTTTTGTTGAACTCCGCGATCGATAATGGTAGATTAGGTCTCCCATTGAACAAATAAAGAACATTCGGGCATAATGAAGCTTGAGGAAATGGAGAGAGAAAGTTGGGGTTAGAGAAGGGAAAGAAAGTGGATCCTTCTCCCTTGGTTGACAATGAAGGTCCCTCCCCCACTGGTGGGGGAGGGACCGTTGTAATGGTCGTTGCCGTCACAAAGAAGGAACGCGAAGTGCAGCTCCCCCTGACGCGAAGCCCTAAACCCCTTGATTAATATATATGTGATTCGTCTATCATAAATATTTTACATGGATGGTAATAAGAATGAATTTAATGAATATATAGGATATATACAACATAAAAAATCATTTTTAATGATAATAATCCATATACTTTTCTTTAATTTAATATGATAAGAAAATGAAAACAACATTCATGGGTATGTACGACCTACTGTCTCTATAAATGATGAATTTTATTTTATGTCTCTATATTTTATAAAACACCATTAATACATATATATTGAAAATATTTATGATATTTATATCATGGTTATTATTATTTAGATTATGAACTCCTGGTCTATTTAAAATGACCGAGGATAACAAGTCAAAACTTTAATGAAAAACAAAGAGGTTATTACTCAAAACATAAATTTAACATGGAATTGTTAATAAAGGATTAATATAAATTCATAACTAAATAAAATATTGTATTATATATTTGAATATGGTTCTATGGTGTAGTTTTAATAAAATTATTTTTATTAAACTGGATGTTTTAATGTATACAAAGGAAGTCAAGACTTAGGGTAAGATATTTTTTTATCTCACATTTATTTCTGTGAGACACAAGTTATATACACTACTTATTTCATTTGTGTGGTGTACATACTACCCAAAATGTATTTTATGAATATTATTATGAATATTATTATATTATTATATCCATATATTTTTATTTCTTTTATGGTCAATATGAATCTACTAATTACAAAGTGATAAGTGATTATTTGACAGTCTTATTAATAATCATGATTTTTTTTGTTTTAAATCGCCATTTTAGAATACTTATCTTAAACATACATAGATTAAAAAAATTATTATTTCTCTAATACTATCCAATTAATATTTATTTATATTTTTACCCATGTTTTACTTTTTATGAAACGGTTTTAGTAGAATATATATTTCATTTTCTAACCAAGGCTCTTTGATACTTTACCAAAAAATATATATAGAAGCAATGTTTTTTAACATGTACTAAAAGAATGAATCATTACACAATCATGATGACTTAATTATTTTAGGATTCCTTTAAAATATTACATGGTTATTTTCAAATAATATTTTTTATTTTATTATTTCATTGAATTTTATAAAAAGAAAATGTTTTCAAAGAAGAAAGAATATTTTCACCAAGAATTATTTTCAAGTGTTCTCTCAAAATTAATTTATATATTTCATACCATTCATTGATGTTACTTATTCTTTAATAGGGATATTTTTCAAGGATAGTATCCCTATTCTTTATAGGGTTTATTTATGGTTATTATTGAATGATATTTATGTAACCCATTTCATTTACATGGGTTATGTTATGAATGAAATGATGTTTATGAAACACATTTCATTCCATGAGTTTTGATATTAGGAATGATTTATATTCTTGTGGAACACATATCTATGGTATTAATTATGTGATGGGTGGAACCTATATATCCCTCCAACTAATTGGGTAATGATAAATTTTCATAGAGATCAAAGGGTACACATGAGGTAATCCCAAGCATGCAAAAAGAGGGTACCTGATAGGTCATCCTATGCCGTCAAAAACTGGGTACACAAGAGGTCATCCTATTCCCAAAGTTATAAGGTATATAGGAGGTCATCCAAAGGCCTAATTAGGTACACAAGTGGCTATCCCAATCCTAATATACTATAAATATAATTGAGTGTGTCATTGTCAGAAAATATTAAAAACTTACATGAATTCACCTCTTTCCATGTCTTTTGGAATTGTTATACTCTCATAGATCATGTTCTCTAGCTTTATTTTGATTCATGGATTATGATATTGAAATATTTATTCAATGAAATATATATATGATCCTTGATATTCAGGGTATAATCTTTAAATTTTATAAACATATTTTTATACTCTTTTTCTCATGGTATGTGTACATATCTTCTATGTTTACCCTTACTGAGAATCAGAGCTCACCCTTTCTTATGTTTCCATTCCTCTGGTTATAAAGAAAGGTTTTAATTAGAATTACTAAAGGTGAATATCTTTTTGGGAGATGTTTAATATCATTATCCAAATTAGAAGAATGTTACCAAAGTTTACAATGGCACTAAACTGTTGTGTTTCTCAGGCATGTGTTTTTGTAATGTAATTAATAATCATCTAAAAAGATGTAATATAGATTTTGGAAAATCCTTGGTCATTATCATTGGTATCATCGAAATTTTTTTGTCAACATTTGTAAACCATGATGATAAAACCATAGTATGATCTATAAGGATAAGTATAATAAAGTTTACAATCATAGAGTTTTCATAATGATCATGAATATCGAAGGATTAAACCTAAAATGTCAAAGACTGAAGGTAATTTAATTTGATTATGAGGGTTTCCCAATATGATTAGTGTTTCTCACACAATTATTATTTTTGGTTATAGTCATTGGTTAGAATCTGAAGGAACCACGTTAATATAGAATTCAATTAGAAATATAATTATTTTCTTCCTAAGAGATAAACTGTTATGGAATTTGGAATTAAAAATCATATTTCTATACTCACACAAGTAACGAATCATACTGGGCTTCCAAATGAGCAAATGAGATAAGAAATTTCTTTGGAGTCCTTTATGAGTCAACACCCACCTTCTTTCAGTGGGTCTTCAAATCCACTTGTTTCTTAACAATGGATCAACACCCCTGAAAATACATTTTAATTGTTTAAGTGTTAGGAACATGATAAAGTCATTTTGGATATTTATCATTTTGAAGGTGAATTTTATCAGCGGTGGAATATTATTAATAACATGAGGGAATAATAAGAAATAAAATCTAAGGAATTTCAATAGTTTAAGTGGATATTTTTTCAGTTAGTACATCCATCGTATTATATAAAAAAGAATGGAGAAGTAATTCATTGAGATTAAGAAAAAGGATGGTGAATCTATTTATCCCTATGAAGTTAATTTAATAATAATTTTAAGGTATGCTTCTGGGTTAGTCATCATCCCTGAAAAAACAATCGAATATTTGTTGGCCTGAAACCATGTATGTTAAAGGGATTGGCTATAAGATACCTTAGTATCTATGGAGAACTAATTAGATTTGAATTGAAGGTATAAATGAAAATTGGAGATTCCCACCATTCCTATGATTTTTATAAGAAAAGGAATATAGAGTCTCATGAAAACTTAGATGGTGGGAAACAAATTACAGGTACCTGTATGCCATAAATGCATGAAGAAGTATTAGTTTAATTGTTAAAAGGGATAAGAGGGTGTTACAAGTGTGGAAAGTAAGTTCATCAAGTGGATAAATTCAAAAGTGATGTGAATAATGTAGCTAATATTTTTAATAATGAGAAGTATTCACAAAATACACCTCCCACAATTTAGTGTTTTAATTTCATTGAGTTTGGTAACTATAATAACAAGTGAACCAATCAAAGGTCTAATGTGGAAGATAATCCAAAAAAACATCGGACGAAAAAAGGAAAAGGGTAAACCTTATGCTATCAAAATAGAAGAGGTGAAACTTGTTAATTAGGGAATAATTATCCTTCTCTCTTTAATTGGTGATTTTATGTTCAATTTTGTATGAATGAACACTATGAAAATACTATTATTTATATATTATTATAATTTCACGTGATTATATACTTAGACTATGGAATAATGAAATAAAATTTTTTATTGGTATGAGAATAAATCCATACATCCCATGAAAATATATTTTATAAAAAAGATATTATTTAAGGAATGAAGAAGCACATGTGTATTCAATATGGTTTTAGAGAATGCATGATTAATGTATAAAATGGTATGGTATGTGCCAAACAATAGATACATTATAATATATGGGGAATCAATGCTAAGATATTTTGGAGAAATTTAGTGACTTTATTTCCTAATTTTCAGGCTTTTAACTTTTGGATGGGTTATAAGGTTAACTATTTATGGAATAGTTTATGTTAAACTTTACATGAGGTTTTAGAGGATAAAGTATTGTCTCTACATATAGGGATTTATGAATATTGGATAAAATGTGTTTAATTTTTTTTAATGTTAAGATGTTGGAATAACCTATCATTATACGGATATCATGATCCATTATTTCTTCAAGAATGATTAATTCACCTTTATTTTTTTGAATAAGAGATGAAGTGGAAATTGATCAAGGAAAAATGAAATGGTGAGACATGTTTATAATGTTTAATGAGATAAATTAAGTATTTTTTCTCTTTGAAATTATTCAAATATAGAGAAAGGATCTTGAAACCAAAAAATTTATCATAGTATCTCCTTTTCCGATAAAAAATGGTACTTTATATCATTGCAGTTTTATGGCTTTGTGACTGCTAACTTTCTCCTGACCATGTTCTCTATCACGTTACATTAAATAATTAAGTTAGATTTCACTTACATGCCCATTTTTTCACTATAGGACTATGTTATACTATGTGGAAACATACTTATGAGTTAATTTGGGTAACCATCATGTTTCCAATGTTCCCTTCTTAAAGGTAATTTTAGTATTCATTTTTACGCTGTGGGTTTCAATAAAAAAGACTTTCAAGTGTTAATCCTCTGATAACCTAGATGGATTTTGAGGGAGAAATTCATTTTAAAGGGGGTTTAAGGTTAAAAAATGATATTTATATGAGATTATTGTTTTTCAATAATTATATTTCTTTGATTTTTGTTATTACATTCAACACTATCTTAGCTTCCATTACAGGTATAACTTAGTTTCTATGATATATATTTTTATTATTGTAACTAATTAAACAAGACAATTATAACCTATCTATCTGAATGGAGGGTATTAAAATAATAAAATGAATTATGAAAATTATTTTTTACACATGTATATATAATTCATTGACAAATTAATTATAAATCCCTGTAAATACATTTTTAAAATAAAAGGATATGTTTTTTTTCTGAAAAACTACTTAAATGTGAACAATTCTATTTTATACTAATTAAAAAACAAATAAATATTTTTCAATTAGATTAATTATATATATATATCCAATATATTTTTTAAAATCTATTTTCTGTATTTTATAGACATGATAGAACCAAAAATCCAATTTTATGCAAAAAATAAATATTTTTCTAAAACAGCTGTTCTGCTGCATTTTGTTGGCACACCTGTCAAAAATATATTTTTTGAAACTTTTATAAATTATATTTGAAAAATTTAATTTATTTTTTGAAATTAAGATATCAACTTTTACCCTGGGTGAAATTTGATATTTTTCTGAGAAGTTTCATGTTTTGATGAAGTGAAAAATATTGAATTTTAATTAGAAATGGCCTTTCCATATAACATATTTATATTGTAAAATTATGTCTGGAATTATTTTAAGGTGTAATTAATAATCTTTTATATAAATTAGTCCAATTTAAGTCATTGGAACCAATTTCACATTGAAATAAGATATAAAAACATTTCAATCTTTTAAAAAATTTCACTTTAAAAATCTCCGTACTCTTTCCATCAATGAGATTAATTTTCAATTAATTTTACAAAATAAGGTATTTATAATTTTGAAAAATAGATTCCATATTTTGAATCATAATTTTCCAATTTAGTAAATATTTTTCTTTTATTTTTGTTCAATATGAATATTAACATTGGTAATTTATGTTACCACTTTAAAAGGTAAAATTGGATAATTTAGGTTAAAAATAAAGAGATAAGGATTATAAAATGACCCTAAAACTTGCTAAAATATTATTTATTGAATTTAATATGAACCTTAACACATAAATCTATAAACTTAAAAATTTTATGGACACTTTTCCATGAACAAGTCTTGGATAGTATTAAAAGAAAAGAGAGTGACAAAATGTCACACCCTTACTTTTAATAATTATGATATTTTTAATATAGAGTTTAATAGAAGATATACTTTACTATATATATTATTAATAAATATAAAACATTTATCTACTTAATTAAAATTTATTTTTAAGTTCTAGTGAATAAATAATTACAAAAAATAATTACACAATGATGATAGAGTAATTATTCCATTAATAAAAAACCCAATTAAGTGGTTTTAAAAATATTAAAATAAATATAAATTGAATTACATAAGTTTCTCCACGGGTTTTATAGGTTAATATTAAAAATTATGGCTTTATTAAATTAATTATTTTTTAAGTTATTTTTATGTATTGGTTTCTTTAAAGTCAATGTAACAAATAGTATCAAAATTGACACTAATGACATTTTATGAAAATAATTTCATATCAAGTTAGATAAAAATCATAAAAATAAAATATAAGGAATAATGTGATAAATTTATGTTTAAAATATCCTAAATTTACTATATATGGTTCAATTTTCACCTTATAAGTAAAATATCCTCCTTTTACAACTGAAAATGTTTTTACCATAGTAAAAAATTAAAATAGGTTAACTAAGGGTTAATGAGAAATATAATGTTTAAAATTAAAAAAAACATGTATAAAATATATTTTCTCGTGTTAATAAAAAAATATCCCAAATTATATTTTAATACATTTCATTTTTTGGGTATTTGGATTATCATTTAATTTATTTTAATTTAATCATTTTTGAGAAATTCCAAAAGTCCCCCATACCTTTATTATAAAATGACACCTTCTCCCTCATCTCATTTCACCATGTTGAGTCTTATATATCCAAAATTCCTTACCAAATTATATTTTAAAATTCTATAAAAACATTATATATGTTATTTTCTTCCTAAAATACCAACAATAGTGTTCTTTATAGGAGATCTAAAGGAGCGGTTTTGATGAAGAGGTAATCACTCTCAACGATCTGTCTCTTTTTCTACTCATGTATAAATCTTCTAAATAAATGATATATATCATACAATAAAAAATTAATAATACTCAATATTAGGAAATTTTATTATGATTATTAAAATAACACTATATATCCTCTTTCCCATCGAATAAGAAAAAAGTATCACTCGTGTGTATGTCGAACTTACCGTCTCCACATAAGGATATAATTCATTTTCCATTACCGTGTTTTATGAGTGGTAATTATGATGGTATTAATTTTCATATATGATATTTATGAAATAATTATAATTCTTGAATGATAATATAATATATTCCTTTTTACCACCTAATATTTTTGGAAATGATAATGTTGTTCGTGCTTACATATGGCATACCATCTCTACGATGCGATGTAATTCTTCTATCAACTATATTTGACATGTATGATAATAAGAATTAATTTATTGAATATATATGATATATAAAAAATAAAAATTATATTTTAATTATAATATATTATATAATTTTAATTCTTTTAATATGACAAGAAAATGATAATAATGTTCATGCATACATACAACCAACCCTCTCCATGAATAGTGTATTTTATTTTATATCTCTAGGTTTTTAAATCTCCTTGAACAAAAACATAATGAATATATATATATATATATATATTATTTTCATATCATAGTTATTTTCTGGATATAATAAAATAATGATCTACATAAGAGGACTAAGGATAACAAGTGAAAACATCTATGAAAAACAAAGTGGGTTTTCCCCAAAACATAATTTTAACATGGAATTGTTAAAAAGTGATTAATATAAAGTCGTAAGTAAATCATATATGGTGTTATATATATGAAAATCTTTATTTTTTAGATTTATAATAAAATTAAATTTATTATATAGTATCCTTGAATGTATATAAAGGACGTCAATTCTTATGGAAAGTGATTTTTATATCCCACTTTTATTTCTATGGGAAACATGCCTTATGCACTACTTTTTTCTTTTATTTGGTGTATATATTGCACATAAATGAATTTTATTACTATTATTTTTATTATTATGGTATTTTCGTAGAAATATAATTTTATTTCTTTCATAGGGAATACAATTATACTGATTACAAGGTGATAAGTGATTATTTCAGAATCTCATTAATAATTAGGATTGTTTCATTTTAAATCTTCATTGTGGAATATTTATCTTCCATGTCCATTTTTTCTATAAAAATTCAATTTATTTTATTATTCTGTTATGAATATATAATTTTTTTTCCATGTTTTACATTTTATGAAATGGTTTGAAAAGAATATTTTTTTCATTTTCTGAAAAAAGATATTTGTGACTTTATTAACAAAAATATACCTAAGGAATGTTTTTATAATATAAACCAAATGAATGGAATCTTCCACCATTATGACACCAAAAATAATTTGAATATTATTTTAAATTATTAGATGTCAATTTTCAATGAAATTGTTTCCTTCAAAATTGTTTCTCGTTTTAATAATAGAAAATATTTTCAAAGGAGAAATGATATTTTCCTCAAGAATTATTTTCTTGTGAACTCTCAAAATTATTCTCTATCTACGACATCATTCTTTGAATTTAGTTATGCTTTACTGGAGATATTTTTCAAGTATAATTTCATTTTTCTTCTAATAGTTGATTTATGGATATGATGTAATGATATTTATCAAACCAATTTCATTTACATGGGTTATGTTATTATAGACTAATTTATATGAAGCCCATTTCATTGAATGAGTTTTGAAATGATGAATGATTTATATTATTTTTGAACACATGCATTTGGATTTAATTATTTTATGGGTGGGACCTATATCTCCCGCCAATGCATTGTGTAATGATAAAATATCTAATAGATAAATGGGTATGCGAGAGGTCATCCTAAGCCTACAATAATAGGGTATATGGGAGGTCTTCTTATGCTCACAACAAGAGGATACATGAGTGGTCATACTAAACCCAAAATTATAAGCTACGCTAGAGATCATACCTATCCTAATGAAGGAACATGGGTGGTTTTTCTAATCCTTACATACTATGAATATATTTTTCATTATAATTGACATAAGATATTCTAAAGTTATATGTATGCCACAATTTCCCTATCTTATGCTATTTTCATACTCTCATGGATCATACGCATTGATTTTCATATAATTTATGTCTTATGATCATCTAATATTTATTCCATGACTCATTTATATGGTCTTTGATATGCATGGTATGCTCATAAAAGATATGATCATGTTTTTATTCCCATATGCTCATGTGATGCTTACGTATCTTCCATGATTACCCTTAGTGAGGAAAGAAGCTCACAATTTCTTATGTTTCCATTTCTCAGGTTATGAAGAAAGATATTATGTATGAGTAATAAGGGGGAATGTTTTTTGGGATATTTGGAAGATATTTCACTAAATTAGAATAATGTATTCCAATTTTTAAAAGGATATATACTATTATGGTCCTTTGGCATGTGTTTTTTTAATGTAATGAATATTCATATAAAATATATAATATCCATGTTTTAAAAGCATGGGTCATTATAAAAGTAAATTTTGATATCCCCATTTCAAATAAAAAGTTTATTTTGTCTAATATAATTCTTAAAAGTGTCAAAATTTTGTTTTAAAACAAGTGCACCATTAAAATGTGATAAAATTTATTTATGAAGAAAATATAGTTTTTAACCATAAAACCAGATTTATTTTTATATTATGAATATAAAATACATATGATGAATGTTAAAACTTAGATTTAATATTATTTATATTATTAATATAAAACAACAAGTGTTATTTTTATTGTCATAAAACACACTTGTACATATTTAAATAGTTTTCCAAAAAAATCCTTTTATTTTAAAAATGGTTTTATTTTTATTTAAAATTAATTGGTCACCAAAGAATTAATTATACATACATTTATAAGACACATTTTTATAATTTAGTCAATCTTATTTATACCTTCAATTGTACTAGTTTAGTTATAGTTGTCTTATTTAAATAATTAATTCAATAAAATGACATTTCATAGAAACTGAGTTATGCGTGTAATATAAGATAAGTCGGTGTTCCATGTAGGGAACGATTAACCATGTG
The DNA here is from genome assembly GCA_963277665.1 of Viscum album. NCBI lineage: Eukaryota > Viridiplantae > Streptophyta > Magnoliopsida > Santalales > Viscaceae > Viscum > Viscum album. Next base: position 1,879,441,459 of record OY728137.1, on the reverse strand, counting down.
TTGTGTGAAATGAAATGTGTAAAATAATTGAGAAAATATATTTCATAAAAATCACTGGGTGTTACACATAACATGCACATAAATAGAATATTTTGTTCATAATTAATGCATAATATACTCCTTATATAAATGAAGAAAATATAATACATATTTTGAGCACAATAACAATGTAACTAAGATGAGACTAGCTACATGAATTTAGAATTTTGTTATAGATAGGTGATTCAAATTTCATAAATGATGAAGGTAATAATAAAATAAGTAATAGTGAAATAACAATTTCACAAAGGGGGTATCAAAAATAAAAAAAAAGTAAAAATGAGATTATTGGAGACTATACTTTTTTAAGATAATGAAATAATAATATCATATTGGAATAGTATTGTATGGTTATAACAAGAAAAATCAATCCTAAGATATATATATTTGTAAATGTATAAAGGATAACTATAGACCATGATTCTAGGTCACGATTTTTATGATCGATGAAAAAAATTTCAATATAGATCAAAGTGGAGATTATAGAAATGTTATATGAGAATTGGGTGAGTGAGAGTTATTGAAAAAATATGGACAGGTGAGGGTATATTAGAAGCATAATAATAAGTGGTGCATCACTTAAAGGTAATGTAAGGTGAGGAATAAGGATACTTGTGGATTGAGGGAGGAAATGGGTAAAATTGGTTTCATGAGGAAGATAGATATGCAAGGAGAGAGCGTAGATGTCACAACCTGACCAACTAGGTTTGTCATAGCCAGTGGTAATATGGGCATGACTTCCTAAAGCTTGACTCCAATAGGATTGGGGTTGGTGACTTGTAACGAGTAGGAATTCTACACACATTGGATCCTGGATCCAAAGGAACCTATACACACAGACATATCTCCTAGTACAAAAAAAATTGAAAGTAAACAAAAAAATAATACCAATGCATGAATACATGTATATCCCATAATCAGAGTATATAAAAAGTACTAGAATTATTGAGGACCAAATACAAGACCACCAAAACTACAAATAAAGTCCAACTTTTAGAGAAGGAGGATACTACTATTAAATGTAGCAATAGTATAAACCTCAATATACCTAGACGAAAACTATATTCACCTACTCTTGATTCTACTAGGACTCGGCCAAAATTATCATCATCTGTATAATACTTGAGATGTGGGGGAAGATCCCTCACAGGTGTGAGTATAATAATACCAAGCAGGACACCCCAAAATCACTAAACATAAATCATCAAGAATATTCAACTCATAAATAAATAGGAATTTTAATAAAGATATTAGACATAATGATAGTGAAAACCCTTGATATACTCATAATAGACTCCACGTCTCAAGCTTTCTCAACCATAATACCAACCATAGGATCTTACTCAAGGATTCAACATATTTATCATTTGGGAGAACTCACTCCAAGATCCTTTCTTTCACTAATGGTACTCATTTGAGAGTTCTAGGTCATCAGGTCTTTCCAAATAAGTACTACCTAGAACTACAAAGTACTCAATACAAAGATAATGGATAACACCTAGGACAACAAAGAGATACCGAAAAACACAAATAGATCTAACTATTAGATAATGGATCTCAATTTGTCTAAGACCTTCAATAAATTCTCTCAAAAATCATGCCACCAAAGTAACCAGAAATTGGTTCTCGTTCTACCAGGCCAACACAACACGCCAAAATGAGAAACGTGGATCTCTAATCAAACCATGATCCTCCTCCAATCATCTTCCGTCATAATTAGACATTGATCCAACCCTTGAATATGAACCCAAACCCATGGTATCAATCCTTTGTGCTATTGAGTGGTCATTAAGTGATCAAATACTGGTTTTTTTTCTAACCGCTGACCAAAGAAATTGTTGGTGATGAACATGTGAAGAAATGGTGGAAGAAATCCATGAAACACAAAATAGATACGATCCTTGTCCATTGTTTAGTTTGGAATATATTCTATGCCATTACAATAATAAATAAACAACCATAAAATTAATAAAAACAATAATTTTTCCAAATCCCAAGTAAATATACCATCACCCAAAATACGATCATCCCATGAATCAATCGGTTAGTTGATTAAATCCATGTTCATCATGGTAAAATAAAACGGGGAAATAAAACATGGAAAATAACACCCTACCTCATGATGGATTTATTTATAAAGAATAATTAATCTATATTATTATCAATATAAAGATCCAATAACTCTATTATCATTGGTGATCCCTTTGGTAAACTGGTCATCAATCCATGATCTTGATGCCCAACAATGCTTCTAAACACTCTCTTATTTATTCTCAGGGTTATGTGGCTAAACCTATGAATTTATTATAATTGTGCATTCATATAGGAAAATTAGGATAGTTTTTAATTAAACTAATTAATAAAATATTTTCATTTTATTTAATTTATTCTCCCATAATTGAACCTAAGAAAAAAACCTGACAATAACTAAAATTATGTGATACGTATGGTAAATCATAGATTTTATACTCAATTATGGTCTAAGGTTTTTCATCTGAGTCCCAATTCAATATTTATTCCTCTATTTGAAGAACACTATAAATATGTATTATTATATATTTTCTATTTATATAATATAAATACTAAGCCTCTCCAGGGATATTCAACCTCACCGACCGTATGCATTGTTTGGAAAGGGATGATGAACCTCAAAAATAACATTCTACCTTGGAAAAATATCCACAATCCTTGTCGATTTGAGATCTTCAGGAAAAGTTGGTCTCCCTCCTAAGACTCCAAATGATTTTTTTGTCAATCCATATCGGAATTATATTGGTTTTGGGAAGACTTTATTTACCCTTGGATTATCTATAACATCTGTTTCTTCACTTTTACCTACTCTGGGACCATGAGTGATGACTCACCAGATGATTCGAATAGAGTGGAGACTTGTAGGATTTACTTTATAAAGACTCAAATGGTTCTAAGATAGTGGTGGAGTGATAGATGTTTTTATACACAAACTCTACCAAGGTTAGGTGATACTCCAAGCTATGACCAATTTCCAAAATGTAATCCCAAAATGGTTCCTCCAGAACCAAAATGGTCCTCTCAGTGTGGCTGCTAGTCTAGGGGTGAAACACCATGCTCAAATGTAACTGAGTCCAAAAGGAATAATGTAATACACTCCATAGTCATTATGTGATGCTACCATCATGGTCTAAAATGATCATCAAGGTAACTCCATGAATCCAGATTATCTCATATGCATAAACACATCACATGATATCTACTAAACTCTACTCTTGTATTTCTTGGATGTGGGATGACATAGATTGTTGGTCTATAGTCACATATATATAATCATTTCCTCTATATATTTGTGGAATCCCCATCATAAATTCAATATATATTTTATCCCACATCCACTATAGAACCTCAAGGGGTTGATCTTGACCCGTTGGAAGATCCTGATCAAACTTAACCTATAGACAGGTGGTGCATCAAGATAAAAACTCTAATATACACTTCTTCACATAGAGCCACCATAACTGACACTAAAGGTTTTGTTACATATCTCTCACTCCTATATATACAACAAAGGGTTATGTATAAAACTCCCTCATCACTTCCCCACCAAAGTCACCAGAACTGTCACCCATACTCTAAAAATGGTGATGTTCTCCCCACATTCATAAAATACATTAGTAGAACATTCAGTGGATATATTATTATGCATGACCACATAGTCGATATCTCTATACCGAACCTCTATAACATGATGTAGAAATAATGGGGTAACAAAAATTGATTAGTGGTAAATTTTAATATCCTCAATCACTAGGGAAAACTAAAATGAGGCTAACTTCTCTTAAGTCTTGGATAAAATTGAGAAAAATATCTAATACTGAGAGTCTTTGGCATTGTGGTTCCATTACTAAGAGTATTTCCTATTTGGAAGCAATAATCGAAGAGGAGCTATATATATCTCCACTATCTCATATTAATATCATTATGAGGTAAGATTTAACTGAGTATCTTATGGTCAAAATAGATGATAAACCTCTAATACCTAAGGTATTTTCATGACATATTCAGGGATAAGGATACTAGAACCCACTATAGATCGTGGGTTAAGTAGTTCTGATCATGTGGTATCAACATATGATACCCATAAGAAATCATATCCAAATTCTACATCATGGAAAAACCATGTCCGATCCCTTAGGCATCAAAGAATAGCATGTACTGGAAACCCTCCGCTAGTTAACTCAAGATGTGAGTGGTCATTACTATCTACTTTAACTCTTGAAAATCCTACGGAAATCTATTTTTCCACACAAAGGCTACCCGTTTTGGGTAAATTTTGTCAAAGGTGTTGATATCCCAGAGAAATGTTGTATATATCCCCTATAACATCATACAAAACCAAGGAATATTCACACCTCCATTATGATCTTGGGTGGTTTCCAAGATAAAAATGCCTAAAACATCACTGGGTCCACTATTATACCCTCTTTAAAGATAAAATTTCCAATAAAGTAGACCTCTCAAATCCAGAAATGACACTTTGAGAGTTTCCCATATAGCTGGTGCCCTTGGAGTATGTCCAGGACCATACTCTTGTGTCTCACATGCTCCTTCTCTTCCACCAAGTACACTAGAATGTCGTCAATAATGATCAGAACAAACCAGTCTATGAAAGGATGAATGATATAGTTCCCGAGTCCCATGAACACTGCAGGGGAATTCTTTATACCAAAATGAATAACCAAGTACTCATAATGAATGTAGTGACATCATAATTCAATCATTAGTATTTATTTATCGACAAATAAAATCTGGTGATGGCCTGATCGATGATTAATATTTGAGAACTATATCACCCCTCTCAAATATCTTAAGAGTACATTGATCCTTTATAGTAATTACTTATTCTTCACAATAATCTGATTTAGGTGATGTAATTCTAAACATGACCTCAAGATCTGATCCTCTTTCACGGAGAACAAGATTAGGTCTAACTAGGGAGACACATTAGGTTTGAAAAAGTATGTCTCCAAAAAATCCTCCAAACACACCTTTAGCTCACAAATCTCTTTGAGATCCGGCAGCTAAGATATCATGGATATCGAGGCCATTCCTAGGTGTAATTCAATGTAAAAGTCTATATCTCCATGGAGAGTAAATCCCATTTCATCCTTAGTAAATACTTCTTCACAATTTCCACCACTACAGGGAACTGGAAGTCTATAACATCCACTACTTTAATAGCAATACTAGAAAAATAGTGAATAATTTGTTGTATAATCATACATAAGAACCCATTCATCTCTTCCTAAGTTTCCTTCTTAACCATGAAAGAAAACATCATCCCATAACTACATCCTCCACCTTCAATAATCAATCTAGGAACTAACTATGGATAGCCGATCCATACCTAAAATGAGGTTATGAGGCCTCATCATTTCTAAAAATATATCCCATAAGAATATCTCACTTTCAATACCCAGTTCACAACATCTAAAAGAGTGTGTGATCATTGATTCACCTACAGAAAGAGTCTCTAAGAACAAGGGTCGATCCATGGGATGAAATGAAATATTCAAGTCTCAAACTAGAGAAGTGACAAGAAAAGAGTGGATCAAAACAATGTTTATAATTAGAATAAATAAATTAGAGAATACATAGATTATAAATCTAATAATACCTAGAGCTTCTGGGTTATATGCCTCCACTACTTGTAGTTATCCTTGTCTAACACCACCTGATCCTTGAGCCTTCTCTCGACCACCTAAGGGGGATGGTGGAAAGAGGTCAAATCCCATTCCACCTTTGTCTACTATAGAAAAACCTCTTTGACCTATTATAACCTAAATAACTCCATTCTCATACTATTGTTTCTATCTATGTAATCCATTTACTGTCTCCCAATTATCTATATGGCGGGTTGAATAATACCAGGAGTGATATCTCTAGACATCACAAGGGAAACATTCCCTCTCACTCAGATGACTAGAACCATCCTAAGAGACTTATACCTTATAACCTATGTCATTGGATCACCGCTTGAAACATATCACTTTCCAAGATCCCTATGTTTACCATTAATTGCTATCTACCAAGGTCTCAGCTCCAACATTCTTTTTACCAACCCCAACTGTCAGGGTATGGTCACATAGAAATCTATCCACCACTAAGATCACTAGATTACTCTAGAATAAGAGTAAATTAATAGAGATATCACTAATTTCTTAAATTTATATTATTATAAAAATATATCTCAAACCATTTCAATAGAGTATTATGATAGGTTAGAGAACCTCATAAAATGCTTTCCACAACCATTATTCCATGCTGAAACTATAGAATATATTAAGTGTGCAAAAATCGTAGTGTGGTCGAATTGAAATCCTCCTTGAAAATATTATCAATGTCTAACAAGGAGTGATCATTATAATTATGAATTTGAGTTACCAAACCTCACCATCACCCAATGAATCCTTGAAAAAGGCTTACTTCTAGGACCACCATCTATTATGTAGGTGTCCTCATAAGGCGGAAAACCCAGGTAAGAACATAGATATATTCCTCAAATTCCTAGGGGTAAAGCTCACCAAAAAACATTTGTGGTCAAAACCTATAAAAAACATGGATTTCACTCAAAGAACACACATCCTTATCTGATACTACCAATGTATCTTGTTTCTCGATAGGTGATAGAAAAACTATCAAACCACTCGGAGATATAACCACCTTTATAATACCCTATAATAAAGCCTCATCACTATGTGAATCATACTTGTGATCATGATGCGGAATAAAAGACAATTATATTCATGGAGTAATCATAAAATAAATAAGTACACACCACTTTTAATGAGTATATGTGGGGATCGGACTTAGAAAGTGTAAGGAAACCACAACTCATTCCTATATGATATTTTTACTAATGTTTTCCCTGCAACTAGTGTAAACATGTAAAAAATCAATAAGTAGGTTGTCAGAGTCCTGGTGAATGGGTACATCAGCTACCACACTAACACTAGATTACCTAGCCTAAAAGATGAAATTGAAAAACTTTAATATTATTTCCATAAATCCCGAACCATTCCTCATAGTTTGAAAAAAATAGAAAATCCAATCATAAGGTTGAATCCACTTCCCATACACCACTATTTACTGAACCATCCCATCAGCCCCCACCTATATGGTGGTAATCATAGCATAAAAACCCAAAGACTAGCTCTAATAGTTTAAGGGCTGGAGACTAGTTCCAAGCAGCAATATCACACACATGGGAGACCCTTGCTGAGGCTCCTGTACACACACAAACACACACACACACATATCTAAGCCCATTAAATTATGAAAGTAAATCACAACTGATAAGAATGTATCAATTTTATCTATATACCACTATCAGAGTATTAAAAAAGTATTGTAAATATTAAGGGTCAAATATAATCCCACCAAAAGTAGGAATAAATCCCAACCTTTTTAGAAGGAGGTGACTACTATCAAATGAAATAATAGATTAAACCTTAGTTTATCTAGCCATAAATTTTGGTCTAATTACTCATTGTTCCCCCAATACTCCATATAAAGGCATGTCATCTACATAAGACATAAGATGTGTGGGAAGATCCCATGCATGGATGAGTATAACTATACCCACTAGGACTACCCAAAATCACTAAACATAATGAATTTGGAATATTAATCTCATCAATACATGACAATTTCAATCATGATGTGATAAATAATGATAATAAAAAAACCGAATACCGTCATATGATAATCCAAGTCTCAAAAATGTCTCATCCATACTACCAGCTACATGATTTTACTCAGGGATTCAGTGTAACTCTTTTACAAGAGAACTCACTCAATGAGCCATGAAATCACTTATGATGCTAATCTGAGAAGTTATTCTTGTTGGGTATCATCGACTAAGTACTAGTTGGAACTTTTATGTTCTCAATATGAAGATAGGTGATCACACCTATGATGGTTGGGGGATGCCACAAACTATATTGGATCAAGATTTTATACAAGGGATCAACACCCTTTATATGGTTGTCATGAAAATACAATGAAACTTTCCTAGAATGAAGGAATGAAATTGGATCCCACCTTAGCCACATATGGGGATATACCAAACTCTAACTAAGAAGAGACCTATAGAGTGGATCACAATCCTATTATCAGAATGTAATACCACACTGTACCCTCATATGGATTGATCAAATAATCTCAATCAATTGAACTTGGTTTATACTAAAGAGACATAGGGCCTCACACTGTCCTTGAAAGAGTACACGATATACATTATTAGGACACGGGGTGACTCATCTACATGTACACTATGATCCATGCTCCAGTACCTCTACGCGCACTTGCGTACCCTAGTACTACCGATGTACCTGGTTGTGTCGGGGTCCTGTAGCCATGTTTGAGTACACAATTGTTCCATTTTATTCTATATGTTCCCATGTTCTTGTCTACATCCATGCTTGTATACATTTTAGGGTACTTACTGAGCCACCGATAGTAGGACACATGGCGTGAAATAATTTTTTATCAATGGAAAATTTAGTGTCATATAATGGGGTACTACACAGCCTTTGTTCTTTGGACTACACACCATGTAGTTAAATATTTTCCAAAAATAGTAGAATACTCACCCATATTCATCATATCTCCCTCATTTTATCAATATTTGGTTTTTTATTTCGTTGATGGATCTAGATCTGACCAGGAGTTTCCATCATCGCTTGATAGAATCTACCCCACAAACTGATTGGGTATTGGCTCCCTCCTACCGTGTCTTTTATGATTTTTTTAAAAAAGAAATAGAGATCTAAAATTCTACCCAGATCCACCACTAATAATTGTCCATAATCTTTACACCTCAATCACACCTTCAATCATGATCCCATACCCACATTATCGATACATAGAACTATTTAAATATCACAAAATGATCAAATACTTGGTATTCATTGAATATTTAACTAATAAAATTGTTCGAACATGTGAAGGAATGGAGGAATAAAACCATGAAAAACAAAAGATGAGTGAACCATAGATATTTTTGGGGGTTTTAATTTATTCATTTATATTATAATGATTAGAAAATAACAATAAAATAACCAATAATAATTTTCCAAAATCACAGGTAAATAAACCCACACCCACAACATAATCTACCCATGGATCTATATATTAGTTGATTCGATTATCATTCATCTCAGGGAAATCAAATGGGTAAATAAAAAACAATAAAATAACTCCCTACATTGAGTTGGATTGATCACTGATGAATAATGAATCTATTTTTTCATTGATGGAGGGATTCACTAACTTCGTAGTCATTAGTGATCCTTATGGTTAACTGATTATTGGTCCACGATCTCGATGAATGCCAATGCCCCTCCAATCACTCCACTTAATTGTTATTCTTCTAGGGATAAGCATAAAAATTGGTTTTTATCATTAATTTATAGGGTATAGTTAGGTTAGGAATTAGTTAAAATAAATACAATAAATAATTTAATTTATTTAATTATTTCTTCCATGATGACATCCAAAAAAAACACATGACTTTGAAAAATATTATGTCATGCCTTGAAAAAACCAACATTTTGGATTCAATTATGTACTCATATTTTTCACTCGACTCCCTATTTATTTTTTATTATACTATTTTAGGAAACCTATTCACTCAAAATATAATATATTTAAAATTTATATATTATCAATATCGAGCCTCTAAAGGCCTGAAAATATCACGCAATCCAGATATGTGGATCAAAAAAATATTATTAGATATATTCCAAAGCATTACTTAAAGACATTATAGTAGAAATTGGAGAAATAGGTTTCCTAATGAATATAAAGTGATGACAGAAATTAGATAAGTAGGTTCGAATTTTTTTTAGTGGTAATTATTTTAGAGGGAAATCATTCTATGAGGGATAGAAAATAATCAATGAAGTTCCATAAATAAGAAGATGATAGATAATTAAAATTTATTAATATATAGGTGAAAGTTTAATAGAATAAATATTTTACCATGATCAATATTCTCCAAATAAGATTTATTGATTTAAATTGATTACATGAAATAGATTTTTGGTAAAATGATGGATATGAGAATATTAATCAATGAGAATTAATATATGTGAAAATTATAATTTATATAATAATTATATTATTTTATAGAACAATTCAGTAGAAATGATCACTTTCATCGAAATATTATTATACATTCAATTCAAAAAACATTTTTAAATAATTAATTGAATCCAACATTATTGAATCTACTTCCAAATTTTATGTTGTATCACTTAAAACATTATTAGGAAAACCCACTAGGAGTCCCCAATGATAGAAAAAATGAGTACAACATTCTTAACTAATGTAATCTTGATGAGAGTGAGGAAAAAATAAGTGGGGTGAATTAGTTCTTATAAAATTTCATACTAAAGACACATTTATCCTATTCTAGTTAGATCGCAGTATCAAACAATTGGTCAAATGAAATAGTGACTAAGAAATGATGAAGGATAAAAAAACAAACACAATATATTTTTACAGAATTCTTTAATGATTTATCGGAATCTAGTCATTATTTGTTGGTGGGGTGTATCCCATGGCTCTCTCCCTTTGTCTTATTATCAATGGAAAGAGAACGGATTAAGGATATACTCGTATATATTTTTAATATATTTATTGAAAGTGAAATTTAAGTAATGTAAAATAACGAGTTTGAAAAAACATGAATTATCTTCGTGCATCTTCCTCAAGAGTTATTGATCCACTAAGGATGTGTACAACCTTTAGTTCTCTAAAATACAACCCTATTCTCCCCAAAAATATCTATGCAATGTTATTATTCTTATATATTATAGTATCAATAATAATTTTTATTTAATTATATTACTAAAAAATCATGGTGTATTGATTATGATCATAACATGGACTTTATTTAACCTCTTCTATTAAAATCCTTGATTAAATATAACTTTATACTCCATAAAATCTTTAACCATGTTTTTTAAAATATGTAAAAATATTAGATGAATTATGGATTAATTAATTTAAATATGACATAATAATTTTGTTCCTCTAATATTAATAAATATCTAGAAATTTATTTATTTTAGTATATAATAACTACGATGTAGTTATCTACATTTCAATTATAGTAGATACTCTAATGATTTTCTTGATCCATAATTTTAATTACATCATAGTTATAGAAAATATAATATTAACCAAAAAATTATATCATGAATCTTGTTCTTCTCAATTCTAGTAGATTCATTAAAATTTTCCTTAAACAGAACTATTTGTGTTGTGATGTAGTCTTATATACCATAATTTAGTACATTAAAAAATAGCAAGAATTATTTCTAGTAATGTTGAACTATGACTCCATATTAACTTCATGATAAATTCATAAAGTAAATTAAACTCATATTGAAGGATGAAAAATTTATTTTAGTATATAATTTAAGTGTTATGATTAAAACCTGATATCCATGAATATCATCCCATTTTTATTTTCCACTTGAAACAATTGATTAAATGTACTATGAAATAATCACGATTTAAAAAGTAAATAATCTGACTTGTTTTTCTATTTTGTATTCTAAAACTCATCTTCATGTTGGTCAATTTACCTCCTTCATTTATGTGAGAAAACATTATCAATTTCTTGAGATACAATATTAATATGTGACTAAAATTCCTTATGGAATTGTTTTTTATTCTATATGAAAAATTCATTTACATTCCACTTATGAAACCTGAATCATACTCAAATACATGAATGGACCTATTGAAAATGTATTCAATGAAGAAATAAGAACATAAATAATAAATCAACAACTCATGAAACAAGTCATAGTAGACTCCGATTGTGTGATTACATTATATAGTAATGTTTTTGAGGGAACTCTATAACTTAGTGTAAATACCAATACTATGTGAATATGTCCCATAACATATTAAAACTCTATATATCAAAAGGAATACACAATATTACCTTAACCAATATAACTTAATCCAATTAAAGGATCTTTAATAACCCCCTTAATATTTTATAGAAACTTGATTTGAAATCAAAAATAATTCGATCATTCTCTCATTTATTCCCTTCAAATGAATGTTCCCTAGAATCACTTCCACCCACATTACCTATCCCACACAGGAAAAGGAATTTCCCCCATTTTAATAGAAATTGATAAATATTCACTCTATTTATAAATTTTAAGGAATTAAAAGAGAAAATATTAAACTAATACTTAAAGGGGTTTTTGGGAGAGACTATACTCTTAATAAAATTTGAAAGTTATAATAGGATTCTGTAATCTAGGTTTTTATTAAGAAAATTGTTACTTGTTCTTTTATTTAAATATATTCCATGTTATGTTCACCATATTCCACCTTCCCCTTGATGAATTGGTATTAGATTTCGATTTCTTTCAACCATGAATTTTTCACAAAATTCATTAGAAAATTAAATTCATTAAACTCCCATGTGTTATTTATCTCAATATAATGTAACGCTTACTCCATGGTATCAATCCATTATTTATGTTATAATTATTATTCAATACTTCACAGTGTAATTTTATAAATTAAGGTTTTATGATTTTAGTTCCTCAAGGTTCTTCAAGTTTAAATTCCATAATTTATATCTATAATAATTTTTGTAGGCTCCACATGTTTTACAAATTTTGATAACTTATATACAATTTATATTTAAATGTTATCACCAAATTAAATTCCAAAATCAACCCAGGGATTATTAAAACCTATTGTACCAACAAATGTTGTAACTTATTGACCATCCTTTCCTCAATGGTCAATTTAAACTCACCATTAAATGTTAGTTATGTTCTTCAGGTTCTATATTCATTTTGGATGATGAAATTTAATATGGAAACAATATTCATGGGATTGTTATTATGAAAACAACAGATTCCTTAAATGGGAGTATAAAAAATAAATATACTCTCACCAACCCTTTTATAAAACATTCCCAAATGTATTCCATTGATCTTGATGAAGTAAGGAATACTGAATATTCAAAATCTTTTATACTGTATTTTATTTCTAAAATATATATCATAAGGTTTGTTAACCAAATTTGGCTGAAGAAACCATTGACTTCTAATGAAGATAACCATTTTTTTTGGCTTGTATTAAAAAAAATTTGATGTTTATTTCTTCAATAACATTGTGCATCCCATATCAAACGGGCTCTAATTTTTTTCTTCACAACTACATTTTTTTGGTGTGTATATGTATTAATATTCATGCATTATTATATACTATTAAAGATGTGATACAATCTTATCATGTGTGAATTTTCATCCATTTTAGGCCTAATTTTTTTTACAACATATTATATTTTATTTTCAATATCTATTAAGTAAATTTTATACTTCCAAAGACCCTATGATTTATTCTCTATTTTAACAACCCCCAAATTTTACAGGTTATTATTTTTTTGAAAAGTTTGAATTTTGATCCAAACATCATGTATGTTTCCTGAATTAGTATTTGGATTGGAAATACAACAATTGAAACATATCAAGGAGTTGTTTATGGATATATAGAAAGTGAAATTTTGTGGTTCTAAGGCTTAGATAATATTAAAATAAGGACCAGGGTAACCCTTAATTGATTTTTCAGATGTAGGTAGGGTCGATTCCACATCCTTGGGCATTGGGGAAGAACACGATTCGTAGGAATTTAATATGTTTTTGGGGAATGAGTGCACACATAATCTTGAATGATTTTTTAATGGTGATTTATATAAGAGAGGGCCATAATTACATTGGAGTGACTGAACCGTGTTGGTGAGTGGAGGGGAAATACACCATCAAAATGGGTAGGTTTTCCTTGGAATTTGCAAGATATGTAGGCCATAAAGTTACCATTGATTTATACACCATATAATCTCATGATGATGAATCCCCACACTGCAGATAAGGAGCTATGATATTGAGGCCCCAAAATAGGTAGTGATGTTGAGCTACACCCCAATGTTTGTTATGTTATGAATACTTGCTCCATGCTAAATCAAAGGGGTGAGGGTAGGCCTCTTCACCACAACCCATGGGGTTTCACTATATGGAAACCCTCGGTTAGGTTCCTAGTGAGGTGGCCTATATAACTATGTTTTAGGAGTCTCCCCACCCACTTTTTTAGTGTGGGTATATTTTTATTTTATTAATAGGTACATTTGATTTTAAGGGAAATGTGATTCATGGATGAATATCCAAAAGATTCCTTCCCCACTTATATCTCCCTTTATTACCCCATGATAGGGGATTGTTCTTGGTACATTTTGATAGTGATTTTAGGCATATCCATCCTATCCATTAATTATTGTTCTTATCAATTGGATGATAATTTTATATGGCTCCAGTTGGTGATTTGAAAATGATTTCATAAAATCAATGAAAAATTGTCTATAAATAAGGAGTATTTCAGGTGGATTGAGTATAGGATATCATATGGTGATGAACACGTATCGTTGGGTGTAGTTTTAGTGTAGGGGAAATAAATAGTCATATTTTAGGTGAATATCCATTTATAATTAAATTGAATAATTAATTATAGATTTTTATAATTAATTATTTTTGTGGAATAATGTGAGTTAAGGTTCTCAAAATAATCCATGATTTTGGATTATACTTGGTGGATTTTGGCTTGGGGTTAACTTCGTTATGATGGTAGGTGTCCCATACGATAAAAGCTTATCATCATTTTTATTAATCAGTGTGTGTCACTATATAATTACATACGTTCGAGTGGACTGATTATGGATTGAGATTTCCATAGAGATAGATATTAAATGTTCTTAGGCATCCAATTCTTTGATTATTTTCCCTTTAGAATTATGGATAAATTGGGATCACCTGATGAAAATGTATCCAAGAGGTGAGAGTGTTAGTTGAGATAACAGGATGCCTTGGGTAAGTATTATGATATAAATAGTTATGAAAGATAGCATAAGTTGGTTTCTTGGGGATGATAGATATGCATGAGTGGCTTGGGGATATTTTCTGATCAGTGATATGGTCATACATATCATGAGTGACATGGAATTCCCTATTGAGGTTGAAGGATAGTCTTGGTCCAATATATGAGTAAGATAAGTCCTCTATGAGTTGACATTTTTGATAGAGAGTGGTTTCCTATGGGTGATGGGATAAGAGATATCCCTTAAGAGATGTGAGAAATGATCTATATGTGGGCCAAAAATAATAATTGAACTGTTATAATTGGTCTTCCATGGGTGTTTGGATATGGACTTGGTCCTTACCTATTGAAGTTTTTGTTGGGTAGGGATTTATAAATGTGAAGTCACCAAGGTTTCACAAACATGTGTTATTGATGATGGTTTGAGATGAATGGGAAAGTCCTAGGGGACAAGTGACCAACTAATAATTTGGAGATCATTTTTGTTAGGATAAAAGCCTTGTTTGTTGTTTTCAGTATGTACTATAATTGTATGTAGTTATTGATGGATTGAGTGATGATGGATCCATAGACCTAGAACCTCTATGATTGAGATGGCATTATCATGATTTCCATGAATGCAATGAGGTCCTATATGTGTTTGATATACAATCTACTTTAAGTGAGAAGGTAATAATTTGGAGGTATGGCCATACCCAGGGTGAGATGGTACTAGAAATGAATACCATGAGTTATTGGGTGTCATTCCACTAGTGCATGTAAAATTCACCTAATAAGAGGTGAGTGGTCAGGTTGTGACCTCATCATGAGTGAGTAGGTGGTGGATTAAATGTGTGACCACCCCTAGGTGAAAGTTACTATTCAAGATATTATTTGATGTGAGACATGGTTTCTAGGCCTTGATTTAAGAGATATGGTATTGGTTTAGAGATAAAAAACGAAACCTTGAGTGGGACTTTGTTGATAGGTTTTTCTTGAGTGATAAAGCAAGTTTAAGACTTGAATATGGAAGCTAACCATGTATCTTTAGGTAGTGTAAAAGATTTAGATGATTACATAGCCTACATAATTGAGTAAATGGTGGGTTATGGGATCCATGGAATGAGTTGATGACATTATTATTCCATGTCATCAAAGCTAGTTTGGTCTAGTGTAATGGTGGCCAAGTTAACACATGATAACATGACATGAATGTGTATCTCATCAGGAGTTCTGGTTCCCTAGATAGAACATGACTTCCTTGATAGAATATGTATATACTTTATTTTCTGTACTGATGAATACACACATATATGATGGTGAATAAAAGGATAAACCTGGTTAAACACTATTAAAATGTATCTTTCACACCCTAAAAAACCAATCAGGTATGCATGTAGACCTTATGCCTGACTCAAGCCTAGCACAAGATCTGCAGTGGACTAGGCTGGAGTAGATCCATGTGTATTTATAGATTTAATTGTTGAGGCCTTGGAATGGTAATAGTTATTTATTTTTATTTTTTTTCCTTTTTTTATTTGTATATGTGATCGGGAAATTAGTGGATGTTTTAATGCATGCTTTTTCATGGTACATTTTTATATATCATTACATTTATTTAATTATTCATAATATGATTCCTATTTTGTGTGATATTATTTGGTTATTTCCTTTATATGTTTGACTATTAGTCGTGGGTATAGTCTCCCTATTGTATATATTAGGCCCTTTCCACTAATTGATAGCCTTTAGTATATAGGGAGGTGCTTCTGAAAATATGTAGTGAAAAAACCTAGGGCTTTATCAAATGACCACAATACTAGGTAATTAAATTTGGTATTATAGATCAATCTTGTTTTATTATCCGGAGGGATGGTAGATAGGGGTTATAGTAATGGTTATGGTATTGTAATGGATATCCAAAAGGTGCATCACAAAAATATTTTATGATGAGAATTTATAGGTACCATGGTGATTAGATTTCTAATTTTGGATTTTAATGTTATGGTTTTGATATTGGTTAACATATGATGTTTATATTTGAGAAAAATATTATGTATTTTTTGTCTTTTTTCTATATGGAAGAGGTATCACAGATGCAATAATCCTAAAACATTGGATTTAAATGATATTCATGTTCTTGCATGTGATTGATTTCACTGATTAGAGGTCATGTTGATTAAATTATTAGCAATAAATTATATGGGTTATTACTAAATAATTATTTTTTGGAACTCTACTCAACTTAACCATATTATTTTTCCTATAATGAAAGGTCATTGGGACCCTAGAGTAGATCATTCTCGAGTGGTGATTACCTAATAACCTTATGCTAGGGATTTACAGTGACACTTTTTGGGTTCGTTCGGGCATTAGATATCTAAATAATGAGAGGATGTTCATGAGTTTCTTTAAAGTCTAGATAAACCTATAAGGGTTGAGTAAAAGAATTTAACATGTTTTGTGCTATTGATATGTGAAGTGATTGGTGATGTTTTGGTATATAGATGTTGGGTTTAGAGGGGAGGAATATATGGGTTCATAGACCTATTGATTCTGGATGTGTTTTGGATGACATAGTGGGAGAATGGGTATATGCTCATGGTTTTGGGATGATGCCTCAGTGGAAAGTGATCACGTGGTTGGAATTGGCATGAGTGATATAGCTTAGGCCTTTTTTATAATGACCTGATATTTTCATACCCAAATACCACATCTATTTAGATTAATATTCAATATATAACAATACTATCCAAGATAGACCCAAAATTATTTTGATTATTTAGAGATTAGATATATGATCTTATTATTTTAAAATATCTTCCACATATCCCCCAAATACCATCTCATATAGTACTCCCCTTAGGAATACCCTACCTAAACCTTTCTTCATCACCAGAGGAATGAAACATAAGAAATGGTGAGCTCAGATGAGCAGTAAGGATAAAAATAAGATATTTAAATATATGATCACAAGAAAGAAAATATACGAATAAGGTAATGTGATCATGATAATAACTTATGAAGTTCATACCCAACCTTTCATAGATTATAAACATGATTAATGGAAAAGACAATATCATTACAGAAAAAATGGTCCACAAGAGGGATAAATCATCATAAATCGATCTTGATCCATATTATTAGGTTGTAAAAGTGTGGAAGCATCCTAAATATAGAAAAAAATTTCATATTTTATGGTTAACTACTAAGACCATCAATATTATTGATTAAGATATAGCTATTACCCATAGAGGATCTTTATGCACTTGTTTCCCATAGTGGATCAATCCCATCAACTTGTTTCCCATATTTATCTCATGAGATAAAATGATTTTCCCAATTAATTGGAAGAAGATATAATCACCACATATCATATAATGAAAACCATACAAATGTTCTCCATGATAATATAAATTATTCATCATACCCAAACACATGAAAATAAATGGGTTTCATAAAAAATTCATCAAAGCAAAACACGTGGAAATGAAATGGGCTTCATAAATATATATCCATCATAATCATAAACCAAATGTAAAAATAATTAGGGTAATATCCTTGAAAATGGTCCTAATGAAAGCATACATAACATCTAATAATGTTATCATATATCTAAAATAATTTTTAAATATCACCTGAAATAATTCTTGAAAAAAATAACATTTCCATTGTGAAATAATTCCATTTTAAGGAGCCACATAATTATAAAGAAAAAAAATTCATTGAAAATAAAATTTAATTATTGTAAAGTGAACATAAAATAATTAAAGAATTATTATGGTGGGAAAATATTCTTATGTCGTATAAGATAAAAAAATATTCCGTCCACATTTTTGTGGGAAAAGTCACAAACAACCTCATTTAGAAAATGACCAAAAAATCTATTCAAACCATTTTTTAAGTATTCAGACAAGAGTAAAAATTACTTTATAAAATAATAAAAGTATATTAAAAACATTTTTATATACAATTTTATAAAACCAAGACATGTATGAAAAAGATATTTTTAAGGGAAATTTTAAAAAGATAAATTTTAAAAAGATAAATTTTAAAAGAAGGTCTCTTATAAATATCATATCATTGAAGAGATAACTAATCAAATAAATCAATTATGTGTATCAGATATACATCCAAATAAAACAATTAGAAATAAAAAATTATGTAATAAAATGTAATTTCACATGTAATCTTATCATGACATAATCAATGAAGTATATGTTCAACCTAATGAATGAAAATTTAGTTAAGAAATCCCTTACCACTTTGTAATCAGTTGAATCATATACCCCATAAAAGTAATTATTATCAAATGAAAAATTTAATACCATTAAGATAAAGTGATTTATGATATTACATATCAAAGGTAATTATATACACCACACTAAATAAATAAGTGGTGAATAATACATATATCTCACATTATTAAAAATGATATGTGGAATCATTATTTCATGACTCCATTTATCTTTTAAAACTTTAAACTCCTATAAAAAGGTTTAAATAAAGTTAATAATTCATTAAATTAATTTAATCATAGTTATAATAAATTATATGATAATTCTATAACATACCACCACTCATTAATTAATAATATTTAATTATATTCATTGTTTAAGGTCCACTCGTTTCATGGTTTCATGATGGGTTCATTTGTGCATAATTATGTATTTTCATTTAAAATGAAAATAAAACTTCAAAAGTGAAATGAAATGGTATTAATGATATTATATATGTTTAAATGGTCTCATATATAATTTTCTTTTTAAAAATGAGGCTGATTAATTTGATTTAATGTTAATGGTAAATGATTAGATTAATTTGGAGATTTTTATGACCATCATGAAATAGTTTCATTTTATTTAATATTATATATATATTAGTCATAGAAAATTTAATAGGTCATAATATACATATTAAAATATGATTAAACTGTAATAATCCTTTTATGCCCAGCCTTTATGGTGTCAATGGAAGGAGAAAAATCATTATCTACGATGACCGTTAACCACTATAATTTGGACAATGGTTTCGTTTCTTTGAATATGAGGAGATATGAAAGGGATGGATAGAATACATTAAATTATAAATATAATATTCTAGTATATACATGATATTGTATTTACTATTCTTTTAGGTATTAATAATGTAAATATAATGAAAAAAATAAAATTAATGAATAGAGGTTTCTTGAAAAAGTTTCATATTTAATATCACCTCCTTGAAGGACCTCTTAAAGAATATGGAATTTTAATTTGGGAGAAAAAATTGTACTTTTGATGTAGGGATATTGGTTAAGATTGTGTTTTTTAGATATTTTTAAATCTTAAAGGGTTTTTCAGGAGAAATAGCTTGGTGAGGTTTAGTATTTATACTTGAGGATGGGTGGTTTTTGGTGATTAAATAATGATTATTTTATATTTAATGCCAACCACATGTGGGTTGAATTAATTCAAAATTATTATTACTTTAATAATTAATGTTTTAATGGGTGTTTAAGATCTACCATCCCATCAAACACCCATTTAATGTTGTGTTTTTTAGTTAGTTTAAGCTTTAACTTTTAACTTTAACCCATTACATTATTTTACATATACTAAGATAAATATTTTTTTTACTATGGTATCTTCTTTATGCCAAAAAATGAAATATAAATTAAAACCTAATTTGGGAAACTTGATTCAAAATATGGTATCCATTTTTAAAAATTTAAAATAAATTGTTTTCCAAATTACATTTTAAATTAAACCATCAAAATGCAACAAAAAACGATTTTCTTTAAAAAAATGTGTTTTTATGCCAAAAAATGTACACATACAAAAATAACATACAGATATTGTATAAATGTAATTAATTAGATTATATCTAATTTTTTTAATTTACTTTTGGATTGATTTAATATCATTACATGACATTTAAATATAAAAAAAATAAAGTTCTATGAAAATTAGTATTTTTTTAACTATTACATTAATATTAAACTTTTCAGAAAATTATATAGAATTAATCATAAGATATTTCTGACATGATGAATAAAAAATATGATATTAATTTTATCAAAAGAATTTCATAAAAGCGTAAAAAATTAATTATATCTATGTTATCATATAAAGTAATAAATCTATCTTTTAGTAGAAAGCTTATATTTAAGGTATAAAGTGACTTTATTAAAAATAATTTGTTTATTTCCTAAGAATAAATAAATTTTTATTGAACATGAAGTTTATATTTTTTTTATATAGTTGATCCTATTCATACCTAACAATTTAACATCTAGTTTTTAACATTTTTGTTAAAATAATATTTTGGAGTTCGTTTAAGCTCAGTGTTCCTTGACACATAATCTAACAAAGAGATTATATTTATTTAAGAATAGAAATACCATAAAATCAATGGATGTACAATTATCGCCACATCAAAATGATTTTCCCCAAAACATTTCACTCAGATACAAAGAGATAAGGATGCCTCTACATCATCACATCCTCAAGTTCCTACATAGCTTTCTCAAATTTGTGGATTCACAAAAAAACAATAACCAAGTGAGTGGTCTTGTTTCACAAACTATTATCTATTTGATCTAGAATATATACTAGTTATTATTCCTAAGAAATATCTTTCTCCAGGGGTATGAACTATGAGTTTAGTACATATAAAGGATCAATTATGTACTTCATCAGGAGAGATGTATAAGAAACATCATGAAATTGAGAGAGACTTGGTAGAAATTTCAAACGATAAGCAACTATCCTGATATGAACAAGTATTTCAAAAGGACCAATATAACTAGTGTTATGGTTACCCTTCTTTATTCTATATTGAAATTCATTGAAATAGCTTTTCAGAAACATTAAATTCTATATTTCATTGATGGTTATCACTATATTATTTCTTTCAACATTGTTTTTTCCTTATATTTTTTGATGGAATCCAACCTTATTTAATATCACTTCATATTTATCTGGTCCGAACATATTTGTTTCTAAAAATTATTCAAGTACATTGGAGTTCTACACTTATTTTCTTAAAGGGTTTCATAAGAATCCATCTAAATACTCAATTGGATGATATTATTTCAAAAAATTTATCTAGATGGAGGTTTTTATCCTAATCAACTTTTAAATCCAAGAAACAATATTTTAGTATATCCTATAGAGTTTTAACTAATTGCTCATAATGACCATATGCCAAAGGATGAAACAAAGTGCTGTAACTCAACTTGATATCAAGATCTTGCTGAGTACATCACTAAAACATTAAGGAAAACATTAGATTATAATCAGATATAATTGACTATGGATATCCATGTGACTTTACCACTTACCTAATATATATTCCAGCATGCAGATCCAAATAAATATTCTATGTGTGAAGGGTGATGACTTAATAATTTTATTATCTAAAACCCATTATTACCGCAATATTAAAAATAAGATATACCATATATTTCACCAATACATTTAATCATATGTCCACAAAGTGAAAATTCATTCTTCCTTGAATATCTTTGTCACATATAAAAAACATAAGGGTTTTAATTTACATAAATTCCCCTTAATCTTGATAAATTTTTATCATGTAAAAACTTAAAAATGGTTGTCAACACATAAACCCATTAGGTTATCCATAACTCTTATGTTAATATTAATGGAGGAATATACATTTTAAAGAAACAATTCAAAATTAATTCTTTATAAAATCTCTTATATTATACAAAAATAGTTTCGTTGGAAGATTAGGTTCATCATTTTATTTATAAAATATAAAATGTGATTTTGCTCTTCCAAAAACCATGTAAAAGGAGATAATGAGATGAAATTTCTCTAAAGTATGAATAATAAGATATTTATTCACTATTAGACATCAAACTCCCATATAATTATTTGAGAAAAATGGTTCCCCAATTATCATTATTTTATTCATCCATTGTGATTGAAAAATATTTCCCTTTGACCTTTGTCTTGAGAGGTTATTCTGGCTCATCACCAACATTATTCCTTAGACTGGGGAATTGATTCATAATATTACTTAACTCTATGAACATGAAAAACTATATTGTCGGTGGTGCATTAGTTGGCGAACTCTACTCAATTGTAATAATCATCCCATTAATCACAATTCGATATTCAAGGGCCTTATGACCCTACTATTTACATTTAAATCACCTTCAAGTTCATTCCAAAAAATTCCCTTGATATTTCTTCCCATATTTTTGACATGTAGATTACTAGAATTGATTTTTCACCGTGTGATTTATTTGTGTTTTCATGAGAATCAATGTTACTTTTCTTATCAAAACTATAAGAATGGTGGGAGTATAAAATTTATATTTCTATTTTGAGTACTCCTCGGACAATTTATTCTTTGATAAAAAATTCTCTAATGGGTAATTCCATTCAAGGACTTGGTTTTATTCCACTAATGAATCGATGAATTTTTTCTTTCTAGGTTGATAATTAAACCAAAGGCATACCTTGAAATTGTTTTAGAACATTCATTATTGGTACTGATGGATTCATCATTAATTTTATTTAAATCATGAACTTTATTATCCATCTGTGTATCTAAAATAATAGGAAATTATTTAATAAAGGACATCCCCTTAAAATCATCCCATCCAATGGATTCAATATCTACCACTTGACTAGTATTCTTAATAAGATTCCACTATTGATTTTCTTCTCCTAAAAATTAAATAACAAGAGTGAAATTTTCATGTACTATTAAATAAGATAAAATTTTATCACAATGGTGTTGATCCATCAATCAGCCACTAGTGGATCATAAGTACCAATAATATATGGTGAATTTTTCCTCATGAAATATTCAATAGTACATTGTAACCGACTTTGATAATTTGGAAACATGACATGATTCATAACCTGAGAAAGTTGTATTGGCATAAATCTAAGATTCAATATTATATCTCCCATAATGTTTGGTTTATATAGAGGAAAATCATTATACTATCTATCACACTCTATAATAACAAGATTATTTTGGTTTCAAAGAATTGAATCAATATGGAAATCATAGCATGAGAAACAATAATCATAGTGGATAACCACATATTTCAGAAAAATCATTTTAATAATTTCTAAATCATAACACCCTATTATATGAAACCATAGTCTTAACCTATCTCATTCCTGATCAATATCAAAACTTTAGTATTTTATGAAATACTTAGTCATATCCCAAGGGTTTTCAAAACATTTTTCTAACCCCAATCTCAAAATATTGACTAAATCCCACTCTGATAAAGACTATAATGAACTGATATTTTCATATAGAAATATTACCTCTATTTATATGAATAATCAATACATAAAAATACAATCCAGGAAAAAACATTGAAGGTTTAGAGTCTTTGGATATTAGATATAAAATTTTAAAATTTTATGAATGACCTTTAAAATCGCCCATAAAGACCATCTCATATAGTTCTCCTATTAGTCATACCCTATATAAATCTTTATTCATCACCTAGGGAAGGAAACATAAGGTAGGGTTAGATAATATTATTAGTGAGGATAAGAATTGTAATAAAAGGATTTACTACAGTATATGAAAAATAATTAAATAGGTTAATGTTCAAAGGTAAAATATTAAAATACATAAAATCTAAGACATTAAATGTGTCATTGATGTGTTTCTATACGTTAAAAAAATATAAAACATTAATCATAAATATTATTAATTTTAATTAATTCCAAAAATATTTGGTTGGATTTAAATATAAAATAATTTTTATTTAATAACATAACCCCGCTCCTCAAGTATAAATACCACTCCTCAGCACCCCTTTCTCCACACAGGACATGAAACTCATAAAATATCTACCCAAAACTCTCCTCCCCACACTCCCCATTTCCAATTGCTAATGGTATCACTAAGATACCAACTCCATGGTCCTTAAGGTGTCCTTCAAGGAGTTGACATTCAAGAGGTAACTTTTCAAACCCCATCTCTTAATTTTTTTTCTAATACCTTATCCTCACTTAACTCATCCATAAATAAATAATAACTCTAGTATCACTTACATAATTTAGTTTTTTATTTATAATAGAATATTATATATATACATATATATATATTTTGGATCACCTCTTATTTAATTAAATTAATCCATTATCTAAATTACGGTGGTTAACAGTCTCTGTGGATGAGGAGTTTTTGTTTTCTATTACCTCCTTCAAGGTTGGTCATAACAATATCATTCTAGTTAATCTATATTTTGACAGGTGTATTATATCTTATTTCATGTTCTGGATCTAATATATAGACATATTATTAAATAAAATTAAACTTGTTTTTTAATGTTGAAAAAGCGTCCAAAATAAACAAACAATTTGTCATTAGAATTTTTATCAAATGAGACATCCTCATTCAAGAATTAAAAATGATATATTGGGACATTTATAGTTTTTAAGTTCATTAATACCTTTAATTCCACTTCTGTATTATTATTTTCATTTGAGAAGAATATAAATAATTCTATAAAACTGAAATGATCATAAAACTATAAAACAAACACACCAGGAAGAAGAAAAATTCACTTTATAAATCACGGAAATGGCCATAAATGAATGTAAATAAATTATTAAAAACAAAAAAATGTTTTTAATTAAGAAATTAATATATTTAAATTAATTATTTAGGACCTTAAAATCAAGTGGAGAACCTTATGAGACAAGGTAAGGGACTCTGTAACTAAAAAACCTCATTTTATATGCCATAAATATTTATTTTCTAAATACTTTTATTGTATGTAGATATTTATAAAATGATTTTTTGAATGTATTTATATGGAAATTAATGTTTTAGAAAAAGGTTAATCATTTAATTTCTCTGATTTTTTTCAAAAAGAGAACTTTTTTTATCATTTTAAGTAAGGTAATTTTTAACCAAACGTTGTTTCTTTGGGTGAAACATTTCTTCTTGATTATTTCATGCTAAGACTATGTGTGAAATTGATTTTTAATATCTTATTTTATATTTACACTTTTTATGTGGATTTAGAGAGGATATACATAATTCAATCATTTGAAAAATTCCCACTTTAAAGATATGATATTTTTATGGGATTTTCGTTAAAAAATATTTTAAATGTTTCTTTTAACAAAAAAAGAATGTTTTTGTTAATAAATTACATGAATGGAAATTCCAAAATTCAGGTTTCATTGATATTTTTAATCTTATAATAAAATTTTATTTGGTTACTTGAAGTGAAATTATTTTCCGTTGTATGTTCATAGTTTTACAAAATGATTGTTATCAAAATGGATTTTTTATTTTCTCAAAAGAGGGTTTTTGTGATGCAATATTTATTGATTTATATATTTGTTATAGTTCATGGAAATTGTTTATGATGATGGGTGGTTCCATTATAAAATAGTGATGGTGGTTCCGTGATAGACCATGGAAGGGTGGTTATGTTATAACCTCTAATGCATTGGGTACTCTAGATATGAAAGCTGAACATATGGGTTATTCCTTTTATATGAAAGGTTGATCCTCATTATAGTTCACAAGTGAGACTGATATAGAATATACAAATGGTTGATTCCCATTATAGCTCATGAAAAATCAATGATGTGGATATATCTTATATGAAGGGTTAAGACCCATTATAGCACACATGTGAGGCTGATGTAGCTTATATGAAGGGTTAGCCCCATTATTGATCTGTAATAAGTTGGGAAATTATTATATTATAAGTAGGTGGTTAGTTATTCCAATTAAAAGGGGTTTTAAAGGGTTTTATGAATGCGAATATCTAAGTCTCCAAAAAGGGTTTTAATTTTTATTGTAGTGGGTCTTAATGTTTTTATTTTAGCTAAAAGTGATTGGGTTTTCATATACAAATTAATTATTTTATTTTCTTAATAACATTTAGATAATGTTAAAAATTTCACTGGACTTGATGTTTTTCACTATACTAATTGGATTCCTCTTTTTTATGTCCCTTATTAGTATTTTTGTTCTCTTTCCAAGTTTTAATTTGTTTTCATAGGGTCTACATAATAGTTGGTACAAGGGTGAGGTCAATATAAAAATGGTGAATATTGATCATGAAAAAACCATGATTTTTTTTTAAAATCATTTTTTGATGAAAAAATTGATTCTGGGTATAATTTTTCCTCGTCGTGTATGGTTAAACTATAAAAGAGTTTTTTCAATTCTTATAAAACTCCAAAACTAAAAGAACTGTAGTAATGAAATATATAAAATTCTATTTAAAAATCACCATAATATCTAATGTTTAGGGTCCAATATTTACATGAATTATATTCTGATTATTGGAATAGAAATAAGATAGTTAGAATAGTAATCTAACCATTACGAATACTAACATAGTTTCTACAATTGTATCATCAGCTATGAAAGTGTAAAATAAAATTTAGGTTTCTAATAAAATGAAAATTTGATATATTAACACTATGATACAAGTAAATAAATGTTTTAGAAAAAGGAAAATATAGAGTTTTTATTTTTTTAAAACCTAAATGTTTTAATGAAATTTCATAATAAATATAATGATTTAAAATAATTTTTATTTTTACAAAATGGATTTATAAATTAATATTACGTTTTATTTTAATGGTAATACTATTTTTAAAACCATAAGTAATATTTCAAATTGTCTGAAATCAGATAAAATTATAAAATTAGCATATTTTAAATAAATAATTATTTTATTTAAAAGTTAAAGTTATCATATTTATAAAATTATTTTCCTAATTTGGATTTTATATTTTTAATCATTATGTTAATAAAATAGAGTTATTTTTTTTGGTATTTTTCTAAAATATTCGATTTTTTGTTGAATAGTGAAATACAAAAAAATACAATATTTGACATTATATGATATTTGAGTAATTAATAATATAATTGATGAATGTGGGTGCCATAAACCCAACTTGGGTTGTACTTTTATTACCACTACATATATGCATTTTTTATATATACATGTGTATATCTTTCCATAATAGTGTAGATACTTCTTCATCCACTTTTTTTATGGGAATGTCCATAGATTACATATTGTATCAAAGGGTTATAGAAGGTTCTGGGCTATAATGAGAGTCCTGATATTCCATGACAGTAATCTTAATGTAATTTCCTATCATCCAGTTACATAATTCTGAAAGGAAACAGATAATGTGTGACCATCAGGTGTTGGGGGAACATAAGCATTGAGATTTCTTCTCATGAAGTTCACAGTTAATGATCTCTAGTTATTAAGATCATGAGGACAAGCCCACAAAATAGGAACACCACATATTTTTTGTATCATTGGCTATTCCTATCTACAGACTCGGGTAATGGTCTATAGACTTGATATCATTATCAATGTATGTCATTTAATTGTGTACTTTGATGTGAGGCGAAAACCATGGTGATAAAGTCATGGTGAGGTAGTTTGTGTTGGCTAAGTAATTAGTTACATGAAATTTATTTAATGATCAAGATATGATTTTTCACTTCTGATTTGAGGAGGAGATATCTCATGCCTGGTTGATTAGGATGGTTGCACCTCCATTAAATCCATGGCCATGGTATTGGAAGGTAAGACTGTCTGGACATATCAGCAAATATAATAAAGAAAGGTAAAGGATGATGAAACTAGTGTAAATTATACATTATTGATATATCAATGAAGAATAGATTATATTACATAGACCATGTTCGTAGGAAGTTTGTCATTTCTTTGACTATACCTTAACTCTATAGGGGCCTCGATGGTTTTCTAGACCCTACTCTTGGTCGGTGTTTACTATTCAATAATATTGAGAGAAGGGCCTAGAGGATCACACACTATAGCACTTTGAATCTCTACCCTATTCCATGGAATAGGAATATATAACTTGGTGGGACCCTCAAAGGGGTCCAAGTATTATCCAAGTTCTATGGTTCACCAAATAATAAATAAATTCTTTAATTATTCTGGCATGGAATAATTTTTTGAATTTATTTATAACATGTATTTGCGATTGATTATGTAAATACAAAGATGAAATATTATTCAAATGTATTTAAATATACACGGTCCGTTTAATATTTTTCAGGAGAAGTGAGTCAAGTTATAGACTCAAGTTTTTCATGCAATATATATATTTAATATATATATTGCAGTTAGTGATAAAATTATAAATATTATTTATCGAATAATTTAATTTTTCAAAAATAAATATTTATATCACTTATACTGCGAATATCTATTACTCAGGGTTGGGATCCCACACCGGGTATTCTAGATGTTCTATATATAAGTAAGAGAGATGCTCTCCCCATGCAAGTATTCATATGTTAGAATTGAGATCCACTCTATCCTCTTGGATTCTAGAGAGATATTCTCTCAAGAAAAGAATAACTTCTAGATCATCCTTATTTGATCAAAGTCTCTTTCCTTGTGGTGATCACCTTTGTGTTGAATAGCTTGTTGGTGTACTGTGCTAGCACCCAGATTCCAACGAATGATACACGAGTAGAATCAAGAGGCGTGTGTTGACGATCTAGAGGACTTCGATGTTGGAGTCTTCTAGCAACGGTCACCAGAATCCTGCGATGGACTTGCACACGTCAGATCCAAATAAGGTATATGTTCGATTTAGATTTGTGATTTGTCAAATCCACGCATGGTCCACAGACTGTACTGGGATAGTTTACCAGATTCGACTTCATAACATTGCTTCAGTGATGATTTTTTTTAAATTCCCAACCCATTAGCTTCTGCTTCCCATCCCGATACCTAACAGTAATAACACATTAAGTTGAAATAAAATGAACCATTTGTGGTATATGGTTATATTTCTTATCACTGTTGGTATTCTTGAGCCAAAATAATAAACTAGTAAATGTAATATTCAAAACCCCCCCTCTCTCCCTTATAAATACCACCCATAACCGCCCCTCCTGCTCACAAATTCTAATCCTCGAAGATTTACAATTCTTTTCACAATTCCTTTTACAATAATCTTTCAAACATCCTAGTGTGGGTTGTCTCATCCAAGGGGGATTTCAAGGCGCATTAATGAGTATCCTAAGATAATACAACCAAAGGAAATGGTAAAATCATCGACTAACTTCATTCAATTTTATTCTTCTTCTACCACCCACAAATTTAATCCATACAAATTAAAATAGTAAATAAGTATCCAAAATATAATCATATGTTATTATTATTGTAGAAAATAAATCATCTACCCTCACCTCAATTTATTCCTAAAGAAAAGTTCTGTTTTCAATTTGGTTGGTTCACCACCTCCCTGAACAACACACTTCATTTTTCTCCACCCCCAAAAGTATTGTTATAAAAAAATATTAGGGATAAATATGATTATAATAAATATATTAAAACTTATTTAATCTTATTTATTGTTTCAATAATAATATATTTGAAAAATATGAATGTAGTTCATGAAGATTTGGAAAATGACTGAAATAAACTAACCACAAAAAATTGATGTTTTTACTGAGTGAATAATACCTATGTGGGAACAAAAAAATATATTTTGGTCTATTTAAACTTCTATAATTATGGTAATAAAATTTTATTTCACTACTACAGTTGTAGTCTTATTTTTGAAGAGCATCAATAATTATCCACAAGTTATCTGACCTTAGAACCATCAAATGAATGCCCTAGAAATAATGAAATTAAATATTAGATCTCATTGAAATGGTTATAAATGAAAAAAATAAAATTATATAATATAAAAATATACATGTAAGTTGTTTTAAATTAATTATTAGGTCAATATTATTTTAATATTTAGGACATTAAATACAAGTAATGAATGATTCTGTAAAATAAGATAAGGGATCTCTCTGAACCACCCTTTTTTCTTTGGGTTGTGACCTTTATCTCTATATATAACCTTATATATGATGTTATTTAATTGTTATAAATTATATGTATATGTTTCATATATTCCAATATTATTTTTCTTTTATAAGTAAATACATGACTTAAGTTCATTTCTCAAATGAATTCTTTAAAATTTAACCCGATTAAAGAGAACTTTTATATCCATTAATTATTTTATGTAATGATCATTTAATATGTTCAATATAATTAATGATTTTATTAAATAAATGAATATTTTAAGTAGAACCATTCAATTTTGACTCTAGATTTTAAATAAAATTCCATACTTATTCCTTCTCCAAATGTTTTAACTGATTCTTTAAATCGCCATTTTGAAAGTTCATTTATATACCCCATTCTCAAACATTTATCGTGATTTTTTTTATATGAACACCATATTTTGAGACCTATGGTTATGTAATCATATATGAGCCTAAAAATTATTTAATTCCATATTTTATTTTGAATTATTTTCAAATATCACTTTATTATAATACGAGCCAAGATTATGCAACCCATTTTTTCCATGGTAATTGTTATGTTTAAGTCTTATGATTAATTTCATTTTGTGACACACATAAAAATGTACATTTTAGGATGGGTTCACCCAGATCACACTCTAATTTCTTGGGTAATGTTTTTTTATCACATGATATGGTATCTATGAAATTAGTTAGTAATCCTAATATACGGTGGAATTCAATCCATCATGTGATGTTGTCTTGGAAGTAATGTATGAATTATTCTTACATCATGTTTCGTGTTTCTACCACTTTCCAATGTTTCCATTATAGCACCTAAATATTTTATGGAATGTATCTTTTAAATTTAACATCTTTTATAGCTGATATTGAACTAAACATTTAGATTAAAACGATGATATAATTTTAAGTATTAAAATGACTGTTAGGAATAGTAATGCGATAGTTACCAAAAGTAATGTGACCATTTGAATAATAACCTCACATATAAATTTATAAATAAAATTTAGGTATCTTGTAAATTATAATAATGTATTATTATATCATATGATATGTAAATAAATGTTTTAGAAATGATAAATTATTTTTTGGTATTTTTGTGAAAAGAAAATGTTTAATTATCATTTTATAATTAATATAATTATTTTGATGAAAAAATATTTAAAAAAAATAGATTAATAAATTAATATATCAATTTCTTATGATTAAATGATAATTTTATGAGACCTTAATTTATTTTTTAAAGTTACATAAAAAATTTTATAATTTTAAAATCTGTATTTTTTGGATAATTGATGGTTTTAATTAAAAATTAAAATTATCAAAATTAGAAAATTATTTTCATAATATGGAGTATATTTTTAGAATCTAAAAATAAAAAATTAGGGTTAATTTATTTTATTTTTAAAAAATAGTTGAATTTTATATGAATAGTGGAATGCTGTAATTTATGCTATTTAACATTATAATTAAAGAAATGGATTTTTTTAGTAATATATGAGTTTTGTTTGATTTAATTGACCATTATATCTAACTAAAATTCTTCAGTTACTATAATTAGTAAAAAATTCATCATTATTGATAGTCTTGAGACAAAATAATAAACAAATGATTAAAATATTACAAAACTTTTCTCTCATCTCCCTATAAATACAACCCATTTTTCTAAAGATTTTATGTTTTATTATATTATTATAAATTACTCTCTGAAACCTCTTTACCACATTCTGGTCATGCCAGTCTCAACAAAAGAACATTTCCATGTCCCTTATAGAGGTTCTCAATGTGACGACATTCAGGAGGTAAAACCTTCTTTCTCTCTCTGTTTTAATTTAATTTATTTTCTTATCCTTACCTCACCTACAATTTAATAAATATCCTGATAACTCCATAATAATATATATATACTATACTATTATTATTTTAATTGTATATCCACTATCAATTCCGTTATGTTCCCCTTTTCTTCTAAAAATGAAAATATTGTTCGTGAGGTATCGATTCACCAGCTACATAGATGATGATTTTTTGATGTGCTAATACTGACTTTAAGGATTTTCATAAAACCATTATAATGGGTAAATATATTATAAAATTTATATTAAAACTTATTCAGTGTTATTAAACGAGTATATATACATAATATTAATTAATAAAATAACTAGTGTGTGCTGTTTGAAAAAATGGAAAAATAATCCAAACAATTATCATTATAGTTTCATAAAACGAATCATACTCATATCAGGGGAAAATGATTTATTATAAAAATTAATTTCTTGTATGTCCATTAACAAAAATTAATCACAATTCTAGATAAAAATTCTCATTTTACACAATCTTTCATACAAGTATACAAATGAACCAATCATGAAAACCGAGGAAATGGACACTACCGAATAATGAAGTCGAATCTATCAACTCATCAGTAAGGCCATAATTAGACTAAATAAAATTATAATAAATCAAATACATGTTTAAGAGGTTATTAATTAATTTATTAATGAATCCAATTTCATTATAAATGACATTAAGTGTAAGTGCATAACATTCTTAGACATAAGGTAAGGGTTTTCCCATCTCACTTTTATTTCTTTGAGATATGCCTTATTCACCACATATTCTTTGTGTGTGGTGTATATATTATTCTGTCTTATATATAATATGGTTAATACTTTTATATTCATGTTTTTCAATGTTTCATTTGATAAACATTACTTATATGTGGTATATGGTCTGAGTGATTACAAAGTGTTAAGGGATTCTCCCCGTACCTCCATTTTCTTTCGGGTTACGCTTTCTCTCTCCATACCCCAATTTAATTATTAGTTATTCTTATTTAACCCTAATACATTATTTTTTATTATCCAAACAAATTTACCTATCTTAAATATTATTTCTTTTATCTAAAAATATTTGTTTTATACGATTTCGTGTTTAAATCCTCCAGATAAAGCAAACTCGATTAAAGGGAACTTCCCAATTTCTTATTGATTTTCATGTACACACCATAATATATTTTAAGAAACAAATATTTTCATAAAATAACACTTTTAATCATGAAAAAATATATTAGATCATTTTTTGGTTTTATGAAAACAATTATTCATTTTCCTCTTTAAATTATCTTATATATTTTTTTAAACCACACCAAAGTGTCTCATTTCCAAAGTTTTTTAAACATTCTATTTACATGTTTTAACTCAGTTTGAAATAATTGATCATCATTTATTTCAACATTAATTGTGAATATTTTTTTAATATTATTCAAATATAATTTCATTTTCCTTATCTTTTTTTGGGATAAACATTTTTACAATCTTATTTTATGGTAAAGAAAAACGATTTTCTAAAAAAAATATTATTTTCAATGTAAAATAGAATCTATCTCAATAATTTGTCAATGATTTTATTAGATTATTTTCATATATTTAATAACACTCTTTTAGATACTATTCTTAATTGAAATTGATCTCTTATGTTACCATCTACCGTGTTTTATTGAATGGTTTATGTTTATTTTTATTTGGGATGTACAATCTTTATACCATTCTCCATACTACTTTGGATAGTTTATGATTATATTTATTGATTGGGGAAATCATTTTAAATTCATATGCAATTTTTAATTTGAATGTATATGTTTATTGTGTCTCTCCTCTTTCATATGAAGTATGTATTTGAATTATTAAGTGTCGTATGAGGCTCTCTATATCCCCTCTATGCATCAGTAGGTCTCAATAGATAAAATAGACCAGGTTTTGGCCGAGGCCTTAAACATTTATTTATATTATTAAAAATAATCCTTGAAGGATTGTTTATCATGTCTCTTATTATGAATTACTTCACTGTAATCTTAGTTATTGATATTTTAGGTGATTATTTTATTAGTAGTATTTCCACGAATAAGTTTCCTTCTATTGGGATTATTTATATGACACAATTTGATAAAAAAATTTGTTTCCATATTATTATCATATTAATGTTTTAATTTAATGTGTTTTATTCATTCACCATTACTTATTTTTGACGTTTATTTATGATATATTCTGTCGTATTATTACCTGTACTGAGCAATTGATCTCCCCCTTTATTATATCCTTTTCCCCAGGATGTCATGATTTATACTATGTTTAAAATCCCAAGATAATCTAGGATAATAGGTATCTCTACAAAGGTTATGTTTTTTTTTGAATTTATTTTTAATTATTAATGTAATACTTATGTTTGTATCTAGTTTTCCAAAGATACTAAAACATTCAGTCCTTTGGGATGTGATCAACTTTTGATAGTACACAAGTATTCAAGTCGGGCAATCACTCTAGGAAACTTTGTTCAGGGTCTTTAAAGTTCGTATTAGATAATGTTTCGTAGAAAATTTGAAAATTATATTTAGGAAAATATAGATTAGAGAACAAAAACCTGTGATTGAATTTTGAAATATTCCCAAAGAAACTAAGATTATAATTTAGAGAGTAGTTATACCTAAATTTTTAATTTAGGATTTTTTGATTCACCATTTATAAGATTATACAGTATGTTTCATAATATAATGATCCAATTTATTGTATTCCACTATGTAAAATGATGTATAGTTGAAGGAATTGAAAATATATCAGTGTACGTATTACATGTATGGATTTCCCTCGTATGAAAGATAATTATACTCTAGATAGTTCTATAGCTATATCCAAAAAAAATTATAATCATATTGGGATAGTTGACTCAATTTATGAGAAATAAACTTTCTTGAATGGAGCAGCCTGTTGATCCACAACCTGGTGCAATAATAATAGAACTTTTTATGCATCAAATACCTGTAACATTCAATGGGACTAAAAATAAATTTGTAGAAGAGAAATGGATAAGTTCTATAGAAAATATATTTCTTACTTTGGGAAGTAGTAATAGGGAGAAAGTTTTCAAGACAACTTATCATCTCTCTATAAGTGCAGATCAATACAGTTCATTGATTCAAAACAATGAGGAGAGTGAGGAAATATAAAACATAGAATGGAATTATTTTAAATAAATATTTGGGTAAACCTATTTCCCTCACAAACTGTGAGTATATATGGTGAAGCACAAATGATTTTTTCTTATCGACCATTCAATGTTCTGGTGCTCTACTAATTTTTATAGTGTCACCCAGGTCAAACCCTCATCAATGGTATAGATATTAGAGTTTATTTTTTAAGGTTTTGTCTTTTTAATGGGGGTTTCTTTGTAGATATTAATTAGGTTGATTAATTGACATACTTTGATTCAAAAATTTAATAATTATTGGGGTGAGTTCATAAATAGGGAGTTAAGATTGTTGTTGACCTCACCTGTTTTCATAATCTCAATTATGTTTCAATATGCATTGATAATCCCAAATAATGTTTATATATATATATATATATTAATTCTTTCAATCTATGACATCCTACTATTAAGTTGATAAAAATATCAAAATAATCATTAGAATATGTTAATCAATGTTTATATATGTTTATACAAACTTTGAAATAATTATAACTCAATCTGGATATTGTTTGCATAGAATAGATAAGTGTTAAGTCCATTGGTACGCATAAGTTCACCAGTATGCACATAGCTACTGATATAGACAAACAGTTACACAGCTTCTGAGAAATCTAAGTACACCGGTACAAAAGTCTACTGATATGGATAAGGTCACTAATATGCATAACAACTATCAATAGAAGAAGAGATACCAATAGAATAAGTCTACTGGTATGAACAAGTTGACTGATATAGACCTACCGGTACATAGTCTACCGATAAGTAAAGGTTACTGATAGACCAGGCTTCCTGTGACACAAGGTCACTGGTATATAGTTACCGATACAGGCTACTGATACAAACATACAGACAGAAAACTACCGATACGAAGTCCACCAATACAGAAAGACAAAGTCTACCGGTACAAGTCTACTGATACATAGTCCACTGATACATAGAGATACTATTATAAAGGGTAAAATCTAACAATATAAAAGAACTACCGATACAAACTCACTGATACTAAGAGGTAGCGATGGAAACCCATCACCATTTCTCTAAACTCTATTTCTATTTGTTGATTTAGAAATAGTCATGTTTGATGATTTTAATGTTCCTGCTATTAATAAATGAAGGTGGTTGAAATTTTAGGAACCATACCTCATACTAGTAAAAAGGTAATCATTCCCATTTCCAGAGATGAAGATATAAAAGGGAACTTCGAAAGCAACCAGAAAATGGACACATATACACAATAGAGAGGAAACATCCTTATACTCTCTTACATGAAGAACACTGGACATACATGATTACATTCATACAAGAAGAGAACAAAAGATGAACTTTAATAAAGTAGTGAATAACTACAACGATCTCTTCATGCACTCAAGCTGATCAAACTGAACCTAAAAGTCAAGGAAGAAATCGACACTCTGTTTTTAGACAAAAACCCTAGAAGGACTCATAAGTATTTCTATTTAATCAAAGGAGTTCAGAGCTGCATTTCAAATCACTAGATCATTCTAAAACGCATATATATGCTCTCTCAGTGATTCTTTTACTTACTTTTTGAGCAGTGTGTATACTCTGTATATTCCATACACACACTGTCTCCTGTGTTAAACCGAAGGATTTCTAAATCTTCACACAATATCTGCCCTATATTATTGTATCCCACCGTGGATATTCATATAGGTCAAATGTGACCTGGATAGCCTATGTGCTATAGTTTTGTTTCCCACGTAGAACTGTGGTAGAGGTCATAGGACCTGGAAAGTCTTTGTACAGTTGTTTTACCCCGATCCAGGGTATGGATCAATGTTTATATAAACTATTTGATAGGACTAAGTATTGGATTGAGACTGATTAAAAACTGACAATCTTTATAAATTCACTACAGCATACCTTAGTATTTAATTTGGGGTTTTTAATCATAAAGTTTTTAACAGAAATTTTTATTGGAACTCAATTCACCACCCTCTTGAGTATCCACTCCGACCAACATTTGGTATCAGAGGAATTGTTTCTTAATAATGGATTTCCAAATACTCGGTTTTTCAACTACGATTTTAGTTTTTACTTAAAGATCTTAAATTTATGTTATTTATAAATTTTACCTCTTTAAATATACTTGCTAAAATCTAATTATGGATAATAGACAAGAAGGTGCTACTACTAATAGGCCACCATTCTTTAATGGTGTAAATTATGCCCAATGGAAACTGAAAATTAAAATTCATTTAGAAAGTATGGGATTTGATATCTGGACTGGTATAGA
This sequence comes from Viscum album, assembly GCA_963277665.1. Lineage (NCBI taxonomy): Eukaryota > Viridiplantae > Streptophyta > Magnoliopsida > Santalales > Viscaceae > Viscum > Viscum album. The sequence continues at coordinate 1,879,403,358 of OY728137.1, read as the reverse complement.
GACTCAGTATACGATTCTAGAAACTAAAATAACTAATTGGGATAAACCTACCAAAACAGCTTTCAATAATAAATGTAATTCTATGAATGCCTTGTACTTTGCTTTAGGAGATGATGAATTTAATCGAATATCTTCTTATAGAACTGGTTACGAAATTTGGGATACTTTGGCTATTTCTTATGAGGGAACAACCAATGTTAAAGAAATGAGATTGAATACTTACACTATTACATATGATAATTTTAAAATGAAGCCTGATGAATCTATTTCTGACATGTATCTCAGGTTCAATGAGATAGTAAATACAATGTTCTTATTTGGAAAAGTTTTTCCTTCAAATGAACAAATCATGGGAATAATAAGATGTCTACTAGACCGATGAAGAGGCACATGTGTTTCATTTAGAGAATCCTGTGATATTGGTGCTTTGGATATTAAGGATCTGATTGGTAAGTTGATAATATATGACGAAGAACTGAAGATAAACAAAGAGGAAGATGATGAACCCATGAATATGTTTGTAGCTTTCAAGACTTATGCTTCAATACTCAAGGATAAAGAAAAAATTCAATATGCAAGTGACAGTTCAATTAGTGAAGAGAGTGTATCTGATAGTGATTCAATGATTCCTTAGATAGCCTGAAGGTTTAAGAAATTCTATAGGAAGAAGAAATTATTCATAAAATCAAACTACAATGGAAATTATGACCAATGAGGAAATTAGAATAAAGGTTGAAAGAAAGCTGATTGTCCAAAGTTAAAGTTCAAGAAGAAATATGACTATAAGAAAAGAAAATATAAGAAAGACCAGAAGGCAACATGGAGTGCTTCAGAAGATAGCACAAGTGAATCTAAGACTTCTGATTTTGAAAAGAATCATGCCAACATGTGTTTCAGGAAAAACACATCTGAGGTAACAATGGATACTCTTGCTTTAAATTCATATTATTCTAGAGTTTATTCTGATTCTGAATCTAAAAATATGTATGGTGAATAATTATTTGAATATTATAATATGATCGAAATAAACTATAATGAATTTAAGGACAGGTATAAGACCTTGAAGAAACAGAATGCTTTGACCAGCTCTGTCAAATATGGTCTAGAAGTAGAAAAGGGAAAGAATGCTCGACTATTAAATTAAAATACCGAACTGAAATTTTCCACTGAGAAACATAGAAAATACTTATAAAAATTCATTAATGGAAATAACACTCTATCTAAAATTCATGGAAAACAGATGGCACCAAGTACACTACTGTTTTGGGATACCAACCTGGACAGAGAAAGATTACTAAAAATAGATTTATTCCTAAATCTGGACAGAATGCTGTTAGTTATAGTCCTGGAAATTCATATTCCAGAGCTTGTTATTCACATGTTTATAGATCAAACAAATTTTATATTTCAAAAATCTTTTGAATATATTGATTATATGAAACCCATTATACAAATCTGTGTACCAAAATATTTTCTTGCTATCCTCTTTGGACCTAAGAGGATCTGGGTACCAAAATCATTTTATGTTTAAACCTATTTTGTAGGAAACTTGATTGAAGAGTTCCTATAGGAATATATGGTACTTAGATAGTGGATGTTCAAGACATATGACTGGATATTACTCATGTTTCAAGAGATTAATCAAGGTTGATGGAGGACATGTTACCTTTGGTGATAATTCAAAAGGAAAAATCATCAGCTTAGGCTAGATTGGTAACATTGATTCAGTTTTAATTTCTAAAGTTTTATTTGTTTATGAACTTAAATATAATTTGTTAAGTATCTCTCAGTTGTGTGATGATGGTTTAAATGTTAAATTTAAAAATTATACTTGTAATGTTTTAAATTCTATTTTTTTGTATTTTCTGCCTTAAGAAATGAAAATGTTGAGGCTGTAGATTTGAATTCATTAGCCAAACAAAATGTTACTTGTTTAAATGCTTTTTATAAAGAATCTTGGCTTTGGAATAGAAGATTAGGACATTGAAACATCCATTCACTTAGAAAACTGACTAGGAAGAATTTAGTTAGAGACCTACCTCAACTAAAATTCCCATCAGACAAAGTCTGTAATCCCTATCAAAAGGAAAAGCAACATAAAGTTTCATTCTAATTAATGAAATAAGTTTCGTCTTTTCAACCTCTCGAGTTGGTTCACATGGACTTGTTTGGACCTTCTAGAGTTTCTAGTTTAAATGGAAATAATTATGTCTATGTCCTAGTTGATGACTTTTCTAGATACACTTGGGTATACTTTCTTGGTCACAAAAGTGAAGTCTATTCTTATTTTATGAAATAATCCATGTCTGTAGAGAACATTAGTGGACTTAAGATAAAACCATGATAAGTGATCATGGCAGTGAGTTTGAAAATCATGAGTTTGAATCTTACTTCTCACACAATGCCTATAGTCACGACTTCTCTACCCCAAGGACACCACAACAGAATGGTGTAGTATAAAGAAGGAATAAAACCCTTTAATAAATTTCAAGAACTATGCTTAATGTTTATGATTTACCTGTTTATTTCTGGGCTGAAGCTATTAATACAACTTGTTATATTATAAATAGAGTCTTAATTAAACATGTTCTTAAGAAGACCCCTTATGAACTGTGGAATAATAGGAAGCCTAAAGTTAGTTACTTTCTAGTTTTTGGTTGCAAAGACTTTATTATTAATACTAAGGATTATATTTACATGTTTTCTTCTAAAATTGAAGAGGGAATATTTTTATGTTACTCTATAACCAGTAAATATTATAGAGTCTTTAATGAAAGAACCAAATGTGTGGAAGAATATGTCCACATCAAATTTGATGAAACTGATCCACATGAACCTAAGTCTTCTCTTGAAAATTTTGAAGAAGATATTTATGTTCTGGACCTTAATGATGAAATCAATGAACTTGTTGTAAAGATAACCAGTTCTAGACATATTCTAAAATATGCTCCTCGTGAACCCGAACCTAGAGAAGAACCTGAAATTTCTAGTCCTACCTTTACTAGATCAACTAGGATTCTAAAGAATCACCCTTTAGATGCTGTTGTTGGTAATCTTGATAGAGGGGAATAGACTAGAGCTTCTCTTAGAAATCAGGTTGAACATCAAGCCTTTATTTCATATTTAGAAATTAAAAATATCAATGATACAATCAATGATGAATTTTGGGTAATGTCTATACAAAAATAATTAAATCAATTTGAAAGATACAAAGTCTGGGAATTAGTTGACAGACCTAGGGACACCATGACCATAGGCACCAAATGGGTTTTTAGAAATAAGGTTGATGAGTCAGGAAACATAGTTAGAAACAAATAAAGGCTATTTTCACAAGGATATAGGCAAGAGGAAGGAATAGAGTATGAGTAAACCTTTGCACCTATAGCTAGATTAGAAGCTATTAGGATTCTACTTGCCTATGCTGCTCATCTGAATTTCAACTTATTTCAAATTGATGTTAAAAGTGCTTTTCTAAATGGTTTTATAATTGAAGATGTTTTTGTCAAAAAACCACATGGATTTATTAATCCTCATCTTCCAAATCAAGTTTTAAGCTTTCTAAAGATTTATATGGTTTGAAAAAATCCCCACGAGCTTGGTATAATAGACTTAGTAGTTTTCTTATTTCAAAAGTTTTTTCTAAAGGGATTGCTCATCCAACTCTCTTTATTAAAATAATTTCCAAAGATGTTTTGATAGTTAAAATCTATGTTGATGATATTATTTTTGGATCCTCTAAAAATGATTTGTGTATTGATATTTCAAAGAGTATGAAAAAAGAATTTGAAATGAGTTTAATGGGAGAACTCAAATACTTCCTTGGATTTCATGTTTTTCAAAATGAAAATGGTATTATTTTAAATCAAAATAAATACAAAAAGGATATTTTAAAACATTTTGGTTTAGATAGTATTAAAGAAACTGATACACCTATGATCACTATTTTTAAGTTGGATGCTGATGAAACTAGAAAACCAGTGGATCAAACCAACTATAGAGGTATGATTTGGAGTCTGGTTTATCTTACTTCTAGTCAACCAGATATTATGTTTAGTGTGTGTATGTGTGCAAGATTTCAAGATAATATAAAAGAGTTACACTTACTTGCTGTTAAAATAATTTTCAAATATCTTAAACATACTACTAACTTAGGATTTTTCTATCCAAAAGGACAATCATTCGATTTAATAAGTTATTTAGATGCTGACTTTTCTGGTTGCAAGTTAGATAGAAAAATAACTTCATGAACATGTCATATTCTAGTTACGTCCTTAGTATCATGGTGTAGTAAAAAGCAGAACTCTGTTGCATTGTCTACTATTGAACCAGACTACTTTGATGCTGGTAGTTTCTATGCACAAATTCTGTGGATGAAACATAATTTGTTGGACTACAGATATCAGTTTAGACATGTATCTATGAACTGTGATAACACTAGTGTGATTATTATCTCTAAAAATCCTGTATCTCACACTAGGACTAAACACATTAATGTAAGGAACCACTTTTTAAGATATCATTTCCAAAAGGGTGATATTACTCTTGAATTTATTGGTACTGAACATCAATTAGCTGACATATTAACGAAACCTTTAGTTCAGATAGGTTATGTTACATTAGACATGAGTTAGGAATGATAGACATTGTATGTAAGAAACCTCACTGTTAGAAACATCACCCTTAGAAACCTCACTGTTAGAAACCTCACCGTTTGAAACCTCACCGTTTGAAACCTCACCTTTAGAATCCTCACTGTTAGAAACCTCGCCATTAGAAACCTCACCATTAGAAACCTCACCGTTAGGAACCTCACCGCAATACCTCACTATTAGTGGACCTCAACGTTAGAATACCTTACTGTTAGGAATCCTCACCGGTATACCCTACCGTTAGGATTGCGCTGTTTTTAAACTTCTGTATCTTTAGCTGCCAGAATCTGTATCATTTATATTTTACTTATTATGTTTTATTTTCTTATTTTGTGATTCTTAAATGATAAAAAATAGGATCTGACCTCTCTCAATCCACCTCGAAACCTTTACCATCAAGCCTTAGCTCCAAAATCTTCGAGCCCTAAGCCTCACGATTCGGAAAATGGAAATAGTAAAGAGACCATCAGTCAATGAGAAGTATGATGAGCTGAATGCCAAGAGACTCAAAAGAGAGTCTAGTGGTGGAAGTGAAGTGATGAAACCAACAAATCCGCTTATCGTTAAAAGGGAAATAATAGTTGAGAAAGATCTGTGCGCAGAATGGTTGATGTCCAGTAAGTCTTTAGTTCTGGAAGTACTAGAAGATAAAAAATGCGTAGAATTCTTCTCGCACAACAATGGTCCTTATTATCCAATGCTGGTAAAAGAGTTCTATGAGTTTTTTCTTTTTGAAAAATTAGAAGCTGAGAACAGGATGATATCAGTAGTGAATGGAAGAACAATATCTTTTCCTCTGCTGAATGGGAGGAATGCTTGAAAGTCCCACATGAAGGAGTTTTTGGATATTTCTTTAAATCAGTACCTCCTACCAGTGACATATTTGAATATGATGTTGCCTTGGAATAAATAACAGGAGACGATACATAAAGAATAGTTGTTGCTTCAGAAATGGATGGATAGAACCAGTTACTTTTCATGTTCATCCAATATGTGCTAAGTCCAAGAAAAGGGGACTTTTCAAATCTAAAAAATCAAGATATTTATTTTCTGCATCTGCTAAGTCATGGTGTTAAGGTTAATATGTGTAGACTGTTAATGAATTAGATTAAGGATATGACCAGGACCAAATCAAAGTCCAATGCTTTATTCTTTGAAAATTTAATTTCAGTTATGATCAAAGTGAAGGGTTTTGCTAAGTCTCAGGATGAGACAGTAGTGGTAAGGAATAATTTTTGCATCACTAGAACTGTTCGTAAGTACATGAAGATCAATTGGAATCCACGGAGAGGAGAATGGGTTAGTGATGATGAAAATATATATGATAAGTTTAATCCTATGGATCATCCTTCTAGGCCTAAGGATGTGAAGGATCTAGGTCTAGGACCTGATGAAGAGGAACCTCAGTATAGTGATAAAACTGATGAGGAGGATACTTCTATAGCTGATGGAAGGGATCCGGACTTGCCACCAAGTCTTGTTGCTGAAATTATATCAACTAGAAAGGAAACAGTATTGGAAGAGAGAAATGAAGAAGCACCTATTAATGAGGAAGACCAACCAACTCTAGAGAATGAGGAAGAATAAGGATCTGAAACTGAAGCATCTGCTTCTGCCACCTTGAGTTTGAGTCCATTGATTGGAAGTACTACTGTGCCAGTGGATGTTCTTGATGAAGTACATAGAAATTCACCTATTCCTGAGGATCCTCCTACTGTTGGAGAAATGGTGATGGTTATGGATGACTCGCCTGAGGAAGACCGAGCTGCTGAGGGTGCTGTTTCTATACATATACAAGAGAATGCACAAAATTAGGGGGAGCATCCCACTAGACTTGGAAATGATTCAGTAGCTAATGGAATTAAATATTGGGCAGAAGACCCAGGTTTTATTGTTTGTGGGTTGGAATATCCTGATTCTAAAGATGAGTCACCCATGAATAGACCACAAGTTAACTTTGATATCTTTTATATGTTTTTACCTTAGGATGTGGTAAGGAAAGCTGATCTAGACCAGTTGAAGTCTGACCATAAGGCCTCGTTTGTTGAAGATAACAAAAGAATGGAAGATTCTTTAATATCATCCAATAAATATTTTATGAATGACTCTGTGGCTAGTATTGTGACAGAAAGTTCACCTGTAGTTGTGCCTGACAATATGGTTACTAAGGTTGATCTTGAGTCTTTAATGGCCGAGTTGAAGGAGACTTGGACTGCATCTGTTGCAGAATTAAAGATCTATTTTTCTGAAGAGCTATCCAAAATGGAAATATATTTTGAACTCTCTCTTGGATGTACTGTGTCAACCACTATGACAAAGATGATGAATGAGATCAGAGTATGTCACACTCAGATTGAGAGTTGGGTAGGATCTGTTGTTGTCTTGAAGTATTCTGTTGCTTCTCTAACTACATTGAGTAGTTCACAAGCTCAAATGAATGCTGATATTAATTACATTAAAGGTGTAGTAAAGAAAGTTGTCGATGTCTTTGAAGCTTTTAAGAGGTCGGTCAAAGAGTATGTGAGCACTCAGGATTTGGTTGTCCAAAAGCTGATAAGAAACTTAACCCAATCATTCAAGGAGACTGTTTCATTCACTATCAAACCTCTTGATTCATCCAGTTCTTCTATAGAAGTTGATCAGTTTTGAGTAGTGATGAGAGAAGATCTTGGATAGTCTTTTACCAGTGGCTCTGTAGACTCTACTACCCTAACTCAAGTGGTGATTACCACTAGGGATATAATGAAAATTGTTCGGGATTTTATGAGAGAGTCCACTGCTTATCAGAAAGAAGTAAAGGAAAAAGTGGATTACTACTTCCAAAGGTTTTATACCAAGCATCCGACCAACAACCATTTCAAGATTATTTTAGAAAACATGAAGCTATCCCCAGTCACTCAAGATTTCAAAGAACAAGTAAGAAAGATCAGAGAGTTGACTCCTGCTCTAGAAAACATTATGGAGAATAAGGATGACTTCATTTCTTCTATGGAAAGAGGAGGAGGAATCATTATGGAATTTAGGATTCTGTTGCAACCATTTTTGCATGTATTCAGTACTCCTATCATTGCACCTACAACTCTGTCTATCTCTGCTCAGTCTGCCTCTATTTTTCAGATGACTCCAGTCCAAGAAATCTAAAGTCTCACTCCAATGATCACAGAGAGAGCTACCCACTACAGGCCAGGAATAGTCTCTGTTTCTCAACCACCCGTCGTGCTTTCTATAATTCCCATTCCCTCTACTAGAAGCTAGTCAGCCTGAGTCTACCTCCGAACCCAAATCCAAATCCAAAGTGGACATTCAGGTGGTGGATTTATTAGTGGCTAGGACCTTTGATGGTAATCACTTGTATTCTTTTGGTTCACTTTTGTATTTCTATATCTTTTTTCCTCAATTAATAAATACATGATTTCATTCTCTCTTTTACCTTATGTTACTTCTATTTTTCTGTATTTTCATTCTGTCATACTTTTATATAATCACAATGGGGGAGACACAATAACTAAGGAGGAGAAATAAGGGCGAAATAATATAATAGGGGAGAAATATTACAAATTGGGAGTACTGATATAAAGAATAATTATATTATATGAGCATAATACACTTCTCTCTAATACATTTGTTGTATATCTCTGATACAGTTGTTCCATGCCTCTAATACATTTTCATGTGCTACTCTATTCTCTTATACATTTGTCGTACCATTCTAGTACATTTGTTACCTCTGATACAATTTCTCTTAATACTATATACTCTTATACTTTTAAAATCTCTCATTTGAAAATATCATTACTCACACTGAGAAATAAGACCCATTGTCTTTTATGCTAATACATTAATGATTATTTTATAAGTGGTGATTATCAAAATGGGGGAGATTGTTGACCTCACCTATTTTGATAATCTCAATTATGTTTCAATATGCTTTGATAATCCCAAATAATGCTTATATATATATATTAATTCTTTCAATATATGACATCCTACTATTAAGTTGATAAAAATTTCAAAATAATCATTGGAATATGTTAATCAATGTTTATCTATGTTTATACATACTTTGAAATAATTCAAACTCAATCTGGATATGTTTTGCGTAAAACCGATTAGTGTTAAGTCCACGGGTATGCGTAAGTCCACCGGTATGCACATAGCTACCGATACAGACAAATAGTTACACAGCTTATGATAAATCTAAGTACACCAGTACAAAAGTCTATTCATATGGATAAGGTCACCGATATGAATAACAAATACTGATAGAAGAAGAGCTACCGATAGTATACGTAACACCCAAGAATTTTATGAGAAATATTTTGTTTTTATGTTATGTAAATCATCAAAGGAATCTTTCACTACACACAACACTATCTTGGTTTTCTTTACACGCAACCACGGCCTTCCTCAATAGCTTGCGTCGTACGCAATACCGAGTTTCACGAAACAATGATATGCTATTAAAATATTATTAAAACAAACCATTATGAATAGTAAGAACCAGCTTTTGAATTTTTGTAAATTTTATTTTTCAAAATGGACTTCATTTTTGGATTCGGAATATCGAAATTAGATTAGGGTGAAATTTTTGTACTTTTCGGATAACTTTCATATTATGACGAATAGTGAAAATTACTAAATTTTAATTAAAAACAAGTTTTTTAATCGAAATAATTAATAGTGATAAACTATTAATTTGAGTGGTTTTAAAGTATATTTAGAATAAATTTTTACCATTTAATACAATTTTGGTCGTTGGATGTAATTTCACATTTAAACCAAACATAAACAAGTGCCAATCTTTTGATAGTTACTGTCTCTTAAAAACACACTATTTATTTTGACAATGAGAATTAATTTTTAAATTAATTAATGAAACTGATGTGTTTTGAATTTGGTAAAATAGACATAATTTTTGAATTCATAATATCAAATATTTCTTAGGCCTAATTTTTGGTATTTTTCTGCAAACTTTCATTTTTTGATGAATAGTGAAACCACTAAGTGGTAGTTAAAAAAACTGAATTTTTCATTAAACATAATTTTACCAATTCTGTGAGTGGAATATCGAAAATCTGAGATACATGGTTAATATCAAGGACTAAAATTTGGTTCAATAAGATGAAAATAATTTTTGGTGAATAGTAACTTTTTACTTTTTTTTACCACGGTTAAATGTAAATAGCGTAATTAAGGGTACAAATGATATTATAATTACCTTAAAACATATCCTAATTCTATTGGATAAGTGTAATTCGACCAAAAATAAGCTTAGGAATAAAATATGTCCATTTAGGCCCACATGGATTAGATTAGGACATTTATTGTTAATTTAATTAAAGAAGGGTTAAAATAGTTAAAATCAAAGTCTAATAACTAATTCATTTTTAATATAGGGTTATACATAAGATAAATTCTAATATAAATATTCATTAGAAAGTTAAAAAGGATTCCTACATAATAGTATTTTATTTTTAATTTTTATACTTAAAATAATTTAATTTATTTATGATACAATGATGATGCAGTAATTATCTTATTAATGAAATATTGACATAATTGATGTTATAAATAACCAAATAAATGTAATTTGAAACTTTTTATGAATTACAATAATTTTATATGTTAATATTACATGTTAGTATTTATTTAATTAAATTTTCATGAACTAATCATTCTGTTATGATTTTCACAAAAATCAATTACCAAATAGTGTCAAAATTGACATAAAATAGTTTTTTAAATAAATACTATATTATTAATTGTTATTTTATTCCTAAAAATCTAAGGTTAGTAAAAATGACTTATATAATGTTATATATATTAATAATAAACAACTTGGGGTTCGATTGGCTTGATATAGTAAGTGTATTAACCTTATAGTGTATGAAAACAAGAAGACACGGTAAAAGTTAAATTATCTAACATAAAGTTAAATCTAAATGATAAGGTTAAAATTGATACCTAAACTTGTCTAAATTCTATTTGATGATAATATTTAGACCCATTCCCACCTTATCTTCTAAATATATCAGTTTTGAGCTATTAAAAACCGAATTTGTCTTTATAATAAAATAATATTTTTAGTTATTCCAAAGGTGCCCCTCTCCTCCCTTATAAAAGGGCACCTCCTCCCTCTCTTCCTCACACCACTTTGAGCCTTCAGGCTCGGCCAACCCCAGAAAATATCTTCTCTCCACTTCCCTAGAAACATCCTAGAGGTTCTGGTCTTCTTCAAAGAACAATTTTAGTGCCCTAAGAGGAGGTCTCAAAGAAGCGCTTCAAAGAAGAGGTAATACCCGTTACCGATTCTTTCATCTTTATTTCTTCTTCCACTTCTTCTTCTTTAGTTGTTTCATTATGAAGTAATATCATCAGTATCACTCATTTACTGATATGTTATTATAATTATGAAACAACCCTATTTCACCATCTATCCATCCTACAGAAAATGAAATCACCACGCGTGCGTACGTACGGAATACCGTCTCTACACCGTGGTGTAATCTATTTTGCACCACCACCTTACTTGGATGGGTATAATGGTGTAAATATTAACTATATATGATTATTTTAAAGTGATATTGATTCTTAAATAGTATACATACACTCCAATAAAATTCCACGATCATGGGAACGATATTATCGCTCGTGCGTACGTACGGAAGACCGTCTCGACGATGTGATGCGACTCGTTATACATGATCTTAATTGCATAATGAATATATAAATGAATTGAATAAATTAATATGATATATATTACACTAATAAAATTACGGAAATGAGGTATCTATAACTTAAAATGAAAAATAAGAATTTATTCGACAAAACACAGATAAGAACAAAAAGTAATAAACAACCGAATAACAAGTAGTAAAGAAATATTACTAATAAGAAGCTAAGAATATGACCATATATGATATCATAAAAATAAATATGATTAGGGAATAAGTCAATAACATTATTTAAATCCTTATACAGGAGGTTCGGACACTTACGAAGCAAATCAGACCTAAGGTAAGGGAAAATATCACAATCTCATTTTATCCAAGATTGTTTATACTTTGGTATTTAGTCGGGTGTATTTTATCATCCACATTCATTTTTCCTCAATATTTAATATTATTTCCATGCACCTACAATTGTTTAAATCCAATTTTACCCTTTAGTGAGTTTTTATTAAAAGATATGAAAGGAATCTTTTGTCATTTTTCATACGAGGTACTTTTTGACTTTTCCGACAAAAGTACGAGAAAAATGTTTTTTAACTTATACGGCATGAATGGATTTTTAAAACATTATTTCCAAGAAGAATCCTTTACAAGTTTTCAAGTTTATTTTTAATCAACTTCTTTTAGTTTAAAATTGTATGACATGTTATAAAAGGAAAAAGTTTTTGAAGTAGAAAGGATATTTTCCTCAAGAATGGAGTTCAAGTGTTTTATCAAAATTATTTTCCATCTAAGGTAATATAGGGTTATGTTTATATCCCTATTATTAAATTGATTTGATTATGTTGTGATGGAATTATTTTTATGAATTACTTTATCTTAGATGAATTGTTTTATGAAGTCATGATGTTTAAGAATCCCATTTTTATTACATGAGTTATGAAATGATGTATGATTTATGATTTTGTGGCACACATAAGAATGGTATCATTTTGAGATGGGTGGGACCTATATCTCCATCTAATTCATTGGGTAAAGATTTTATATCTCATGAGATAGACATGGCTGGAAGGGCAGATTAAATCGGTTCAGTGAAACAGGACTAAAATGAGGAATGAACTCGGTTCATAAATGGACTTTGTCCACTAAGATAGTCTTGGAAATGAGTCTTGACTAATAAGAAATGATTCTCTATGATTATGTGTGTATGCCACAAAGCTTCATGTTTTAATTTATGATTATTGTGATTACATTTCACTACCATGATTTATCCCATGTTATGAAATTTTGATCTCTTTTACAGGGTAAAATTTACAAAATGTTATGTTCTTATGAATATGATGTGATTGATATTTCTTTTGTTTACCCTTGTTGAGCATTTGAGCTCACCCTTTTGTATGTTTTCTTTCCACAGGTCAGGAAGAAGGTTATTAAGTAGGATATGCCAAAAGGGACTCTAGATATGATGAAATAAATGGGAGGCAATGTAGATGCTTTATGAACCAGTTGTTTATGTTTCCCAGTTTCTAAAGACACTATAACTATATGGTCCTTTCACGGTTTTGTTATATGTTTTAATAAGTATGCTTCAATTTTGATGTAATAACAATGTATGTAAAGTATGGGTCGTTATAGTTGGTATCAGAGGAAAGGTATAGTCAACCTTTGGAAACTTGGATATGAAAGACTTAGTAAGAACCCTAAGGATAATTCTAAGCATAGAACACAATCTTATTGTTTTAGAAATGACCATGAAGAACCTAGGATAAGACCTTAAGTGTGAAATTTTATTCTTGATTATGTGGTTTTCCTATTATAATTAGTGTCGCTCACACTATTCTTCTTGGTTTCAGTCAATGGCTGGAACCTGAAGGAACCATGTTAATGCGGAATGCGACGGGAAATGCAATGATTGTCCCCCTAAGTAACCAAACGTTTTGGGAGATGGAATGAAAAATCTTGTAGCCATGCTCACACAAATTTATCAAGCTATGAATCATACAGGACTTCCAAACATGAAAAGGAAGGAGCAACATTCTGTTGAATCCTTCATGAGGCAGCGTCCACCTTCTTTCAGCGGGTCAAATGATCCATTAGTTGCTGAACAATGGATTAGTACTACTGAAAAGATATTTTCAGTTATTCAATGTTCTGAACATGATAAAGTCATCCTAGTAGGGTATCGTTTGGAAGGAGATGCTGATCAATGGTGGAATATTATTAATAATACGAGGCAAAGGGATGAAATTGAGTCCATGGAATGGGACGAGTTCAAGAACTTATTTTTCAATAAGTAATTCACTCGTATTCTCCGGACAAAGATGGAGAAAGAGTTTCTTGAACTGAAGCAAAAGGATGATGAATATTTTGGTACCTATGAAGAAAATTTTACAAGACTTGCAAGGTACGCTTCCGGTATTTTTATCCAACCTGAGGGTAAGATCGATCGATTATTTAGTGGCTTAAAACCAAGTCTTCAAAGGGCCTTAGCCATAAGGGACTTCAATAGCTATGAGGAAATCATTCGATGTGCTCTCAAAGTTGAGATGGAGATTGGAGTAACCCATCAGTCGTATGGGTTTGATAAGAAGAGGAAAATGGAATTCAAAGGAAAATCTAAAGAGCACACTGAAAAGAAGATGAGCTTTCCCTTATGCTCAAAGTGTGGAAAGAAACATGGAGGGAGTTGTCTTAAAGGGACAAGTAACTTTTTCAAATGTGGAAAGGAAGGTCATCGGGCATTTGAATGCCGCAATGATGGGAAGAAGATGTCTAATGATGAAAACAAAGGAAGGGACACACAGAATGAACCTACTACACTTCAATGTTTCATGTTCAAGGAGATGGGGCATTATGCCAATAAATGCCCTAATCCAAGGGTTGTTGATGATGATTGACATCAAAAAAGTCTTAAGGCTAAAGACAAAGGAAAGTCACATGCAATTTCTATCAGCGATGTGGAGTACGATAACGATGTGGTGAAAAGTACACATACCATCCACTCTAAAGTAGAAAATGTTTTATTTGATTCTGGATCCACCCACTCTTTTATTTCTGAATATTTTTCTAAGGGTATCACCATATTACCTCAACAATTAGATGTTGAGTTAGCTGTGACAACACCTAATGGCACAACAGTCGCATCAAATGTTTATAATTCTTCCCCGATTGAAGTTTGTGGGAAAGTGCTCCATGCAAATCTTGTGATCCTTCCTATAGTGGAATTTGATGTGATTCTTGGTAGGGATTGGATTTATTTATATGGAGCTCATATCAATTTCCAAATAAGGGAAGTCACATTTAATATTCCAGATCAATCTATGATTGTCTATCGATGTAAGGATGAACATAACTTTCCATTGGAAATTTATTCCACCTTATGGGTCTTGATTCAACTGAATGAAGGTTATTTATCTCAAATGATTGTTGAGAAACTCACAATTAAGAATATTCCCATTGTACGAGAGTTTGATGATGTCTTTCCAGAGTAATTGCCGGGTCTTCGACCAAATCGTGACGTCGAGTTTTCAATAGAACTCGTACCGTGTGCTTTGCCTATTTCAAAGAAACCTTATAGAATGGCCCCAATTGAGTTGGAGGAATTGAAGAAGCAACTCCAAGAGAGTATTGATAAGGGATTCATAGGCCTTAGTGCGTCACCTTGGGGAGCACCAGTTCTATTTGTTAAGAAGAAAGATGGATCAATGAGACTCTTCATTGATTATCGAGAACTTAACAAGATCACTATCAATAACAAATATCCTCTCCCATGCATTGATGACTTATTTGACCAACTACGCGGAGCTCAATACTTTTCCAAGATTGATCTTCGTTCAGGGTATCATCAATTGAGGGTCAAAAGGGAGGATATACCAAAGACGACTTTCCATACATGGTATGGACACTATGAATTTATAGTTATGCCATTTGGTCTTAGTAATTCCCCTACTATCTTCATGGATCTGATGAATAGAGTCTTTAGAGACTATCCTGATCAGTTTCTGGTAGTCTTTATAGATGATATTCTTGTCTATTCAATGGGCAAGGAAGAACATGAAGATCACTTGAGAATTATATTGAAGACTGTGAGAAAGGAGAATCTTTATTCCAAATTTACCAAGTGTGAATTTTGGCTTCAAAAAGTTGCATTTTTGGGTAACATAATCTCAAAAGAGGGGATATCTATGGATCCAGCAAAAACAGAGGTTATCAAAAGATGGTCGAGACCAAAAACAGTAACTGAGATCCGAAGTTTTCTTGGTTTGGTTGGATATTATCGACGTTTTGTGAAAGATTTTTTATGATTATCTAATCCACTCACCAGGTTGAATCGGAAAGGAGTTAAGTTTGTTTGGACGAAGGAATGTGAAGAGAATTTCAAGGAGTTGAAAAGAAGGTTATCCAGTGCACCTGTGCTCACGCTTCCTTGTAGTGGAGAGAGGTTTGTGATCTACAGTGATGCATCCAAGAAGGGGCTGGGGTGTGTTCTTATGAAAAATGATATGGTGATAGCTTATGCCTCACGACAGTTGAAAATCCATGAGCGAAATTAGCCAACACATGATTTGGAGTTAGCTGCGGTAATATTTGCATTAAAGATTTGGAGGCATTATCTTTATGGAGAAAGGTGTGATATTTTTACAGATCATAAAAGTTTAAAGTATATTTTCATAGAAAAGGAGTTGAATATGCGCCAAAGAAGATGGTTGGAGCTGATTAAGGATTGTGACTGCTCAATTCATTACCACCCTGAGAAAGCAAACAAGGTAGCAGATGCATTAAGTCAACAAGACCATGGCAGTTTATCCATGATGAGGATCACAAAAGATCTAATATTTATGGATTTACAAAGGATGGATCTTGGAATTATAATGGAAGGGGAAAAATCTTATCTTTATCAGATGAATGTTCAACCATCTATACATGTGAAGATCAAAGAGGCACAGAAAGAAGATGTAGAGTTACAAAATAAGGTGAGAAATATTCCTGAATTCAACCCTAACTGTGATGGGATTATAAAGTTCAAGAATCGGGATTGTGTTCCTCCCATCCCAGAATTAAAGAAGGAGCTACTGGATGAGGATCATAGTTCTTCATTCTCTATTCATCCTAGAAGCACGAAGATTTATAGGGACCTGAAAGAGTACTTATGGTGGGATGGCATGAAAAGATATGTTGCTGAATATGTCTCTCGATGCTTGGTTTGTCAGCAAGTTAAAGCTGAGAGACAGAAGTCTAAGTGGATGTTACAACTATTACCCATACCCAAATGGAAATGGGAAAACATCACTATGGAATTTGTCACAGGACTTCTTAAAACATCCAAAGGCAATAATGCTATCTGGGTCATAGTTGATCTTCTTAAAAAGTCTGCACACTTCATTGCTATTAGAGAGAATTTCTCTCTGGATCAGCTTGCCAGGATATATGTAAAGGAAGTGGTAAGATTGCATGGAGTACCACTTTCTATTATATATGATCGGGATCTGAGATTTACCACGATGGTCTGGCGAATTATTTAGCATACTCTGGATACAGAGTTGAGTTTCAGCACTTCTTATCATCCTCAGACAGACGGTCAGTCCGAGGGAACAATTCAAACTCTAGAAGATTTGTTGAGAGCTTGCTCTATGGATTTCAAAGGTGGTTGGGATCAACACCTACCTTTGGTGGAATTTTCTTATAATAACAGATTTCACTCCAGTATTCAGATGGATCCTTATGAAGCTCTCTATGCAAATAAATGCAGGACTCCAACTTGCTGGGATGAAGTTGGGGAAAGAAAGCTATTAGGACCTGATCTTGTTGATGAGATGGCAGAAAAGGTCCGATCTATTCAACAACACATAAGAGCAGATCAGAGTTGATAGAAAAGTTATGCCGACAACCGAAGAAAAGACCTAGAGTTTGAAGTGGGTGATAAAGTGTTCTTACAAATATCTCCAGGGAAGAGGGTCATGAGATTTGGAAAGAAGGGGAAGTTAAGCCCTAGATATATCAGTACTTTCGAAATACTGGATCGTGTTGGAAAGGTAGCTTACCGATTGGCGCTTCCACCGAATCTCTCTCAAGTTCATGATGTGTTCCATGTATTTATCCTGAGAAAGTACATACCTGATCCTTCACATGTACTCAGCTCAGAAGTTGTACCGCCGGAGCAAGATCTTTCTTAAGAAGAACAACCAATAGAGATTCTAGATCATAGTGAAAAAGTCCTACGGAACAAGACCACTTGCTTGGTGAAAGTTTTATGGAGGAAACACCAATTAGAAGAAGCTACATGGGAGCTTGAGGATATGATGAGGGAGAGGTATCCTCATATTTTTGTTACAAAGTGACGAATTTCAAGGGTGAAATTCATTTTAAGGGGGGTAGAATGTAACACCCGAGACTTTTATGAGAAATATTTTGTTTTTATGTTATATAAATAATCAAAGGAATCTTTCACTATACACAACACTAGCTTTGCTTGCTTTACATGCAACCACGGCCTTCCTCAATAGCTTGCGTCGTACGCAATACCGAGTTTCACTAAACAATGATATGCTATTAATATTTTATTAAAACTAGCCGTTATGAATAGTAATAACCACTTTTTGAAATTTTTGAAATTTTATTTTTCAAAATGGACTTAATTTTTGGATTCGGAATATCAAAATTATCTTAGGGTGAAATTTTGGTATGTTTTGGATAACTTTCATATTCTGATGAATAGTGAAAATTACTAAATTTTAATTAAAAACAACTTTTTTAATCGAAATAATTAATAGTGATAAATTATTAATTTGAGTGGTTTTAAAGTATATTTAGAATATATTTTTACCATTTAATTAAACTTTGGCCATTGGATGTAATTTCACATTTAAACCAAACATAAACAAGTGGGAATCTTTTGATAGTTATTATCTCTTAAAAACACGCTATTTGTTTTGATGATGAGAATTAATTTTTAAATTAATTAATTCAACTGATGTGTTTTGAATTTGGTAAAATAGACATCATTTTTGAATTCATAATATCAAATATAGCTTAGGCCTAATTTTTGATATTTTTCTAGAAACTTTCATTTTTTGATGAATAGTGAAACCACTAAGTGGTAGTTAAAAAAACTGAATTTTTCATAAAACTTAATTTTACCGCTTCTGTGAGTGGAATTTCGAAAATCCGAGAGACACGGTTAATATCAAGGACTAAAATGTGGTTCAATAAGATGAAAATAATTTTTGGTGAATAGTAACTTTTTACTTTTTTTTAACCACGGTTAAAAGTAAATTGGGTAATTAAGGGTAAAAATGATATTATTATTACCCTAACACATGTCCTAATTCTATTAGCTAAGTGTAATTCGACCCAAAACAAGATTAGGAATAAAATATGACCATTTAGGCCCACATGGATTAGATTAGGACATTTATTATTAATTTATTTAAAGAAGGGTTAAAATATTTAAAATCAATATTTAATAACTAAATCATTTTTAATATAGGGTTATACATAAGATAAATTCGACTATAAATATTCATTAGAAAGCTAAAAAGATTTCCTACATAATGGTATTTTATTTGTAATTTTTAGACTTAAAATAATTTAATTTATTTTTGATACAATGATGATGCAGTAATTATATTATTAATCAAATATTGACATAACTGATGTTATAAATACCCAAATAAATATAATATGATACTTTTTATGAATTACAATAATTTTATATGTTAATATGACATGTTAGTATTTATTTAATTAAATTTTCTCAAACTAATAATTCTGTTATGATTTTCACAAAAATCAATTACCAAATAGTGTCAAAATTGACATAAAATAGTTTTTAAAACAAATACTATATTATTAATTGTTATTTTATTCCTAAAAATCTATGTTTAGGAACAATGACTTAGATAAGGTTATATATATTAATAATAAACAACTTGGGGTTCTTTTGGCTTGATATAGTAAGTTTATTAACCTTATAGTGTAAGAAAACAAGAAGACACAGTAAAAGTTAAATTATCTAACTTAAAGTTAAATCTAAACTTCCCTAAACTTCCCTAGAAAAATCCTAGAGGTCCTGGTCTTCTTCAAGCTCGGACAAACCCTGCCAATATCTCCTCTACACTTCCCTAGAAAAATCCTAGAGGTCCTGGTCTTCTTCAAAGACCAATTTTAGTGCCCTAAGAGGAGGTCTCAACGAGGCGCTTCAAAGAAGAGGTAATGCCTGTTACCGATTCATTCATCTTTATTTCTTCTTCCACATCTTCTTCTTAGGTAGTTTCATTATGAAGTAATAAAATAAGTATCACTCATATACTGATATGTTATTATAAGTATGAAACAACCCTATTTCACCATCTATCCATCCTACGGAAAACGAAATCACCATGTGTGCGTACGTACGGAATACCGTCTCCACGCTGTGGTGTAATCTATTTTCCACCACCACCTTACTCGGATGGGTATAATGGTTTAAATAATAAATATATATTATTATTGTAAAGTGATATTGATTCTGAAATAGTATACATAAACTCCAATACAATTCCAGGATCAAGGGAACGATATCATCGCCCGTGCGTACGTACGGAATACCGTCTCCACAATGTGATGCGACTCATTATACATGATCTTCATTGCATAATGATTATATAAATGAATTGAGTGAATTAATATGATATATATTACACTAATACCATTCTGGAAATGAGGTATATATAACCTAAAAAGAAAAATAAGAATTTTTTCGACAAAATGTGCATAAGAACAAAAAGTAATAAACACCCGAATAACAAGTAGTAATGGAATATTACTAATAGGAAGCTAAGAATATGACCATATATGATATCATAAAAATAAGTATGATTCTGGAATAAGTCAATAACATTATTTAAATCATTATACAGGAGGTTCAGAGACTTACGAATCAAATCGGACCTAAGGTAAGGGAAAATATCACAATCTCATTTTATCCGAGATTGTTTATACTTTGGTATTTACTAGGGTGTATTTTATCATCCACATCATTTTTTCCTCAATATGTAATATTATTTCCATCCACCTACAATTGTTTAAATCCAATTTTACCCTTCAGTGAGTTTTTAGTAAAAGATATGAAAGGAATCTTTTGTCACTTTTCATACGAGGTACTTTTTGACTTTTCCGACAAAAGTACGAGAAGAATGTTTTTTTAACTTATACAACATGAATGGATTTTTAAAAAATTATTTCCAAGAAGCTTCTTTTACACGTTTTCAAGTTTATTTTTAACCAACTACTTTTAGTTTAAAATTGTATGACATGTTAAGAAAGGAAAATGGTTTTGATGTAGAAAGGATATTTTCCTCAAGAATGGAGTTCAAGTGTTTCATCAAAATTATTTTCAATCTAAGGTAATATAGGGTTCTATTTCTATCCTTATTATTAAATTGATTTGATTATGTTGTGATGGAATTATTTTTATTAATTCCATTATCTTAGATGAATTGTTTTATGATGTCATTATGTTTAGGAATCCCATTTTTATTACATGGGTTATGCAATGTTGTATGATTTATGATTTTGTGGCACAAATAAGAATGGTATCACTATGAGATGGGTGGGACCTATATCTACCTCTAATGCATTGGGTAAAGATTTTATATCTCATGAGATAGACTTGGATGGAACGGAAGGTTAAACCGGTTCAGTGAAATAGGACTGAGACGAGGAATGAACTCGGTTCAGAAATGGACTTTGTCCACTAAGATAGTCTTGGCAATGAGTCTTGACTAATAAGAAATGATTCTCCATGATTATGTGTGTATGGAACAAAGCTTCATGTTTTAAGTTATGATTATTGTGATTACATTTCACTACAATGATTTATCCCATGTTATGAAATTTTGATATCTTTTGTAGGGTAATATTTCCAAAATGTTACGTTCTTATGAATATGATGTGATTGATATTTCTTTTGTTTACCCTTACTGAGCATTTGAGATCACCCTTTTGTATGTTTTCTTTCCCCAGGTAAGGAAGAAGGTTATTAAGTAGGATATGCCAAAAGGGACTCTAGATATGATGAAATAAATGAGAGGCAATGTAAATGCTTTATGAACCAGTTGTTTATGTTTCCCAGTTTCTAAAGACACTATACCTATATGGTCCTTTCATAGATTTGTTATATGTTGTAATAAGTATGCTTCAATTTTGAAGTAATAACAATGTCTGTAAAGTATGGGTCATTATAGTATAAGTCTACTAGTATGAACAAGTCGACTGATACAGACCTACCGGTACATATTCTACCAATATGTAAAGGCCACTGATAGACCAAGATTCTTGTGACACAAGGTCACTGGTACATAGTTACCAATACAGGCTACCGATACAAACAGACAGACAGAAAACTACCGATACGATGTCCACCGATAGAGAGAGACAAAGTCTACCAATACATGTCTAATGATACATAGTCCACCAATACATAGAGATACCGTTATAAAGGGTAACAACTACTAATATAGAAGAAGAACTGATACAAGCTCACTGATACTAAGAGCTACCTATGGAAACTAGTAACCATGTATCTAAACTCTATTTCTATTTTTTTATTTAGCAAAGGCCATATTTGATGATTTTAATGCACATGCAATTAATTAATGATGGTGGTTGGAGTTTTAGGATTCGTACCTTGTACCTGTAAAAAGGTAATCATTCCCATTTCTAGAGCTGATCATATAAAAGGGAACCTTGATTGCCCCTAGAAAAGTGATGCATATACACAATAAAGAGGAGACATCCTGACACTCTCTTAAATGAAGAACACTGGACATACACGAGGCCATTCATACAAGAAGAGAACACAAGCTGAACTTTAGTAAAGGGGTGAAGAACTAAAATGATCTCTTCATGCACTCAAGATGATCAAACTGAACTTGAAAGTCAAAGAAGCAAACGACACTATGTTTTTAGACAAAAACTAGAGGACTTAGAAGCATTTCTGTTTAATCAAAGGAGTCCAGATCTACACTTCAAATCACTAGAGCATTCTAAAAATCATATCTACTCTCTCTTAGTGATTCTTTTACTTACTTTTTGAGCACTGTGTATACTCTGAATATTGCATACACACAGTGTCTCCTATGCTAAACTGAAGGATTTCTAAATCTTCACACAATCTTTTACATATACTCTTGAATCCCACAGTGGATAGTGGTAGAGGTCAACTGTGTCCTCGATATCCTGTGTGCTATTGTTTTGTTTCCCACGTAGAACTGTGGTAGAGGACATAGGACCTGGAAAGTCTTTGTACTGTTGTTTTACCCTGATCTAGAGTGTGGATCAAAGTTTATATAAACTATTTGAGAGGAATAAGTCTCGGCTTGAGACTAAATCTCTTAGTTATATCTAGTGTGCTTGTTTATTTTATTTTAAACTATTTTGAATATCCCACTTCTATGAACTTTGAAATATAAATCTATTTTAAAGTAACTCTGATAGTTATACTAGCATGTGTCTATAACTTTTGTTGGCTAGTAAATTAGTTTCAAAAGATAATTAATCTTCAGATTGAGTTAACTCAAATACAATAAATCTCTTGAGAAACTAATTGAAAACTTACAATCTTTATAAATTCACTATAGTTTAACTTAGTATTTAATTTGGTGTTTTTAATCATAATGTTTTTAACAGAATTTTTTTTTGGAACTCAATTCACCCCCTCTTGAGTATCCACTATGACCAACACTTGTGATATCCTTGAGCATTGATTTTTTTCCATTAAATTAAAATCTATTTCACAAGGTGATTTTGATCTGAACTCCCAATTGTTTTATCTTTAATCCGAGCCATAAATAGGGTTCTAATTGGTATCAAATATCATTTATGTAAGGTTCAATATTTCATGAACCCATGTGTATTTTTGGTTCCAATAATCCATGGAATCAACATGTCACATATATGTCATTAATTCATAACATATTTTATTTCTCATACACAATGTTAATTAAAGGAATGCTTAAATGAGTGAAAGCACTCAATAACATAACATACCTAAATTATGATTCATCACAATGAGATATTTACATAACCATTTGGGTAGTTAGTAATATGGCTTTAATGTTTATAGTTATGGGTTGAATACATAATTAAAATAATTGGACAATGACAGAGTGGTGCACTCAACACACGCATGAAATGTGATGAAAGATAAAAACACACATTCGAATAAATGAGAAATAAAAATAATATAATGGGATTTAAATTGATTTAAACTATTTTGGGAAGATTAAAATTAAAAAAAACATAAGGTATATGAGAAATAAAAATTATGATAAAGAATCATGCATTAATATTTAACTGAAATAAAAATGAACATACATGATTACAATTGAAAAAAATAAAAAAGAACATGAGAAAGAAACTAAATGAGAGTTATATATTGTTTAGAAAAAGAAATTCAATTCCTAACAATACCTTGGAAATTATTTTTTCATTCCAAAACTCCTCCTTAAGTGATGAAATGCAAACCCCTTGCAAGGAGAAGAGGGGGGTGTATTTATAGCTCAAGGTGGTAGAATGTATTCATTTCAAATATGAAACTCAAGTTGCATCGAAATATTTATAAACAATATAGACAAATATGGAGAAATATTATTCTTAAAATTTGTAGATATAAATTCTAATACTTTCCATCACAATTTGGCGGCCATTACAATTTTAGAGCCAATGTTATGGTTTTTTGAATAAATAATTTTATTTAATCCATTTTAATAAAAAAATTCTTAAAGGCCATAATGTGAATGGTATTATAAATAAAAATATTCCCTCAAATCCAAAAAAATTATTCTAAAAATTCATATTCATATATCTTGTCTTTCACAATGAAAAATAACACCTCGATTTGATGTCTATATAGGGAGAAAAGTTAAGATTTTTTGCTAATTTTAATTCTAGGATAGAATGGATGGCTGTGCATCAAAACAACATTTGAGAACCTTTTTTAGAGTTGGTTCTTGAATGTTTTATCCAAGATTAATTAAATTTAACTCAAACATTTGATGGAGAATGAACGAATTTGTACTTCTAGATTGAGCCTAGAAATTCTATCTTCATAGCTAGTCCAGATTTCTCAACAGATTTGTTGGGCCTTCATGTGCAGTCCATATGACCCTTGAAATGATTGAACCTGCCAAAGATCCATTATATTGATATGTTTTAATTTTCTTCATTACAACTAAAAATAAATAATCACATAATTTTTATTAATATGTTGAGAGACATGATCAAAATATTAAACTTTAGTTTAATTAGATAAACTCGAACAATTCTCTTCTTATGTGTTTATGATCCAAACATGAACGTTCAATGAAATTTAATTATCCTAAGTGAAAATTATATGATGAAGGTAATGTAAAATTATGAATTAATATGTAATATTAACTCCCATTCAATTATTCTTGTTCATGTCCTCATGTGGATCAAACAAAAACATTACAAAATCATTTTGACTCAACAATAAATAATAAAATTTTGTTTTCACCAATCAGGTGGGTCTATACTAGATCACTCATACATAATGAATTCAACCAAAATTTGTTACATCTATAATGTTTGAAAAAAATAATTTTTCATCCCCATCAATAGAAATGGAAAATTTAGGCACTCATAAGTTACTTCCCTCAAGATGATTAAAATTTATTTCTTGAGGTTCACTCATTCACCAAAAAAAGTAAAAATCTTCAGTTTAGAAGTGCTCCCGGCTTCCATTCCTTACCCTAATGTCAATAAGAATCAAGAGGTATTTTTGATTTTTAGTGGCTATGGAATGGTAGGAATATAGTGTGAAAAAGACTGAAAAAGAGGGGTAAAACACCAACATGGGTAAAATAAAGCACAATTTTTTTTGAAATGAAATATGGAAGGAAATGGAAACATCATATCTGTAGGGGAAAATTTTTTTGAAAAAAAAGGGGAAGAAAATTTTAAGGGTATAATAACAATAAATATTTACAAAACATAAATCTTTTCCAAATGACAAAAGAAAAGATTATGCAAGTGTCTTTTTTTTAAATATTAACATGAAAAAAATCTTACACTCATCTCCCAAACCATGTTTGACATCCTAATGACACTAATTTTAATTGGTATAACAAGATCAAAGGTTGAAGAGGATTTATTATTGACCCTCCAAAGACACAACCCATTATTTTTTTCATTTTTTCTTTTGATTTTTTTAATTTTTTTTAATTTTTTGAAGACTTTATATAATATGTACAAAGTTAAATTAATGTCAATCCATCCCCAAAATTAACCAAATTAAAACCTCTTATCCACACTAAAATGGATGATTTCCCTCAACTAAATGATAACACAATAAAACTCAAGAAAAGGATACCCAAAATAAAATCCACCCCCACAATAAAATTTTAATAAATTGTGCAATGAAAATACAAGTAGATGTTGGGGCGGGGATAATTTATTGGGATTTTAATGTGGATATAAAAAAAAATTCATTGGATCGAAGGGGATTTCTAAAGGAGGATAAATATAACGGTAAAGGGGGGATATTTGGATATTAAAATTCTTATTTGTTTAAGAAAATTACCCAATCATATTTTTGTGCACTGAAGTAGGAAATTCAGATCGAAGGTCCAAAAACTCAGGACTCATAATCAGGGGTGAAAAAAATCACAAAATGAGAGGACGGTCATAGGTGATCTTGGCATGAAATATAATGTTGTTTCTATTGGATGATGAAGAATCATTATCCAAATCAAATAGAAAGTATTAAAAATTAATTATTCTTGACAGAAAATTATTTATCCCAATTTATGATGAAAATAAAAAATATTGAGATGAAAACATGTTTTTTGACTCCGCAAAATGTTTTATACAAAATTTCAAAAGTGGATGGTGAATAATTAAGTCTTTTTTTTGTATTTTTCCTTTTTTTAGTTTTTATAGAGAAACACAAAAATAAAATAGAAAGAGTGAAAAAATTTGATAAGGAATGTGGTAAAAAATTATGTAAATTAATGAGGAATAAGAAGAGAGAGAGAAAGATAGATAGAGAGAGATAAGTTAATGGGAAAGAGGTTCCACCTAGTTTTTATTTGGTGGGTCACTGTCTCCATCCAGTGGTGGTTCTGCCACAATGGTTAGGGATTAGATGGAAGTAAATGTGGTTCCTAATATTTTTTTTCCTCTCATACTGATGTGTTAACTGATTTACATTAACCATGAATTTCCTTTTAGTGGTGAGGTCTTGGAATTGCACTACACTAAATGGGTAGACATTGGAAATAATAAATGGACCATACCAATAAGAATTAAGATTACATGGGTGAAGATAAAATTGAGCGTTGAAAATCATTACCTTTTTACCTTCATGGAATTCCATTTGCACGATTTATTTGTGATGGAGTGCCTTTTCCTTTTTCTTTATAGAGATTTTAATTTTCATAACAATATAGTTGAAGCACTTATAGTTCATTTAATGGTAATAATATCTCTTCACCAAATTTTTCACTGTCAAAATTACATATTTGGACATCCCTAAATGACTAATTTTTTATACTAATAGGTAAATTAAATGCTCCATCAAAAACTATCCTAAATGGATACATCCCAATATCTGTTTTATAGGAAATTTGATATTCCAAAAGTCATTCACTAAGTCTCTTAGGCCAATATTTTTTGGTGGTCTTTATAATTATCTCAAGAACTCTTTTCACTTTTATGTTATAAATTTCAACCATTCCATTTATTTGGGGGTGATATGCAATTTATTTTCTATGTGTAACCACATCATTTTTCAAAAATATATTATCCGGTCTGATTACAGAAATGAGTTACTAATTCACTTATCAAGACACGTGGTGTTCCAACTGGTGGAAGATGCAGGTTTTTAGGAACTCACTAACATTATTTGAATCATCCATTCTTGTTGGTTTTCCCTCGACCCACTTAGAAAAAAAATTGATCACAATAATAATATAAGAGAATCCATTATATGGGGGAAAATATCCCATTAAATTGATGCCCAAACATTGAATATCTCAAAAAATATTAAAGGATTTGGGGGAATTTAATTTATTTTAGAAATTGTGCCAAACATTTGGAAAGTTGAACATTATTTATAGAACTCATGCATGTCCTTGAAGAGTGAAGTCAAGAAGAAACCCGAGTCGAGGACTTTTTGGGAGGTCTTTTGTGGTCCAAAGTGGTCACTACTAGGCATTGAGTGAAAAAAACTCTATGATGGAAGAATTTTCATCTTCATCATAAAATCTTCTAATTTCCATGTCAACCACATTTTTCAAAATATTATTATCTTCCAAAAAATATAATTTTGTATCCCTGTTCATCTTCACGTTTTTTTCATTCGAAAAAATTTCCGGAAACCACTAGCAACAAAATAATTTATAATTTGGGCATAACATGATAAATTTGGAGTGAGAAATGAGAGGTGTTCAGTTAGAAATTCAGGATCAATTTTTTCAGTTTGAGAATAATTATAAATTATACTTAGGAGATCATCCACAAGGTGTTCATTTCTAGGTCTATCATCAATGAAAATGTAAAACTCCGTGAGCATTAAGATCCATCTTGTTAGCCTGGGTTTGGAAGAAATTTTCTAATGTAATGACTTAAAAGATGAATGATCTATAGAAATGATGATTTTGTCACCTAAGAGATAGGGAAGATATTTATTCATGGGAATAACCACTGCTAACTGTTCCTTTTCAGTCACAATGTAAGGAAATTGAATTTTATCTAATGTTTTTTAGGCATAATAGATGACATAAGAATCTTTTCTCTTATTTGACCAAGAACAAAACCAATGACATTATCATAAGATCAAATATTAAATCCCAGGGTAAGGGCCAATATGGGGGTTTGATTATTGGGGTAGATATAATAATAGTTTTGAGTTCAATGAAGGATCTATTTTAAGCGTCATCGAAATGGAATGTAAAATAATTTTGGAGTAGATGAATGAGTGGGAGTGAAATTGTACTGAATTTATGGATGAATTTTTGATAGAAACTGACATGAACAAGAAATGAATTAATTTTTCGAACTGATGTGGGTTTAGTAAGTGAATGGATCGCCTCAATTTTGGTAGGATCGACTTGAATACCCTCTTTTGAAATTATGTTCTCTAGGACAATCCCATTAGTTACTATGAAGTGACTTTTTTTTATAATTTTTCACATGGTTTCATTTTAAAAACTTTTAAAGGACTAGAGAGAGTGGATGCAAAAATTATTCAAATGAATAATCATAAATGGTAAATTCATCCATGAATACCTCAATGAAATATTCAACTAATTCACAAGATATACTCATGAGACACCTCTAGAATGTTTCAAGAGCATTGAAATGGACAAAAGGAATTTTCTTATATGCATATGTTCCAAAGGGGGAAGTGAAAGTAATATTTTCATGGTCCTGATGTGCTATTGAGATTTTAATGTAGCCAATGTATCCACCAAGAAAGAAATAATATGAATTTTCGGCTAATCATTCTAGAATTTTATCAAGGAAAGGAAGAGGGTAGTGAACTTTTCATGTTTCAACTTTCAATTTCTGATAATATATGCATATACGACATTTGTTTCACCCATGTTGTGATCACCTCTCCATGATCATTTTTGAAAATAGTGATCTTATCAATTTTAGGTACCAATTGAATTATAATAACCCATTCACAATCAGAAACTAGGTAAATAATACCTCCTTGAAAAATCTTGGTGATCTCTTCCATACCTACCACAAGGATGATTGGATTGAGTCTTATTTGTGGTTGTCTAATTGGTTTGGATGACTCTTCAAGATAGATTTAATTCATGCAAAGAGAAGGTTCAATTCATTGTATGTCATCAAGGTTCCATCCTATGGCCTTTCTATTTTTCTCTAACACCTAAAAAAGATTTTAATCCTTTGTTTTAGTAAGCTTGGAATAGAAAATGACATTATGAGAGTGATGTTGGAAAAGGAATTTATATTTTTTGTGTGAAGGAAGAGGTTTAAAATCAGTCTCATCTTTCATTTGTGGTACGGACAACTCAAGAATGGAGGAAGTGACTTCAGTTGGTTTTGATTCATTTTCCTTAATACTATCCATGGTGGACCAGTATAGATCAAAGTTGATATGGAACTCAAGATAGTTTTAATATCCTCTAGATTGATGGAGTCTATGAATTAGAGGTCAACGTAAACATTACCATTCATGACTTGGTTAATTATGATGAAAATTTCACAATCCCCACTCTCATTAAAACATGATGAAATTGGGGTGAACCCACTCTCAAAAGTGTACTTATAAGCATGGATTGATAATGAAGAGTGATCTTCCTATGGGTACCACATGGCTTGAAAAATGTTGAACTTGATCAGTTTGTCACCAAATTCCTTGGATAAGATGCCTGCATGGACATAAATCTTAGTTCTAGCTATCAGGAGGAATGGTATTCTGACAATTTGGGGAGATTGAGAAGAGTTCATCTCACCTTCCATGTCAAGGACATAGAAATGAAATGGGAATATAATATCATTAACTCATATAAGGACATCCTCAATTATTACCGTAATAATGGCTATGCTTTGATTGGATAATTAGATGACAACACTCTTTGGGTGAAATATACTTAGACCAAGGTTAGGGAAGATATAATTGGGCATGAAATTTATCTAAATTTCTAGGTAAATGAGTGAATCATAAAAGTTGGAACTCCTTATTTAACATCGAAATGTAAAGGTACCAGGATATTTTCACTTAATTGGTATGGAATTTTGGGTTGAAACGTTATCAATAGTCCTAAAATGTATATTATGGGTACAAAAATTCATAAGAATCTTGGTGTACTTAATAATTTGTTTTGATGGAATATATGAAGGGAATGTGGACTTCAACACGTCTAAACATGTTTAGAATTTTAGGACCAGGTTTAAAGGACTTCCTTGGTTCTGAGAAAGCATAAAGAAATGGAATTGGGTTTCTTAGAATAATGAAATGTGGTGAGGCAGTGGCTTTAGGTTCATTTTATGGATTTTTGTTCTTTTGATTTTCAAGATCAAAATCCAATAGTTCATTTGAGGATCCACCACGAGGCATGGAAATAAATTATCAATATAAGTACAATTTCACCTACATTACCATTATGGTTGGGAAAAAGATGAGCTGGGAGTTGGGAATAATTGGATTGTTGTATCTGGATAAGGTGGTTTGTAAGTTGTCCAATTTGGGTTTAAATGTTTTTAATTCTAGAATGAGTGAATGAGTAAATAACTTTTATAATGCCTTCCCATTGTTAATTTCAAGAAGAGGCATTCTCAGCATTAGGATCACACAGATTTTGGTTCTTGGGAAAGTTCTTGTATTGGGTTGGGAATTGGGAAGGATCATTAGGATAGTGTAATCCAGGAGGAGTAAGATGATGATTGATCCTTTGATGTTGAGAAACAAAAGGATAAGTTTGTTGGAAGTTACCACCACATTTACCATATTGGAATTGGTTTGGATTTGGAGCAAGGAAATGAGGGGGATGAGAAATGGGATTACCATACCTCAAGAATATGTTAAAGGTAGAAGATAAGGGCTCGGATTGGGGTTGGTTGAAGTTTCTAATGAACTAACCTGATTGTTGATGGTTGGTGTTCCCCTGAACATATGCTGGATTGAGCTCTATTGGCCTAGATGAATCAGATGGTACCCATTAAAGTTGTGGACATTCATTAGTTGGATGAGATGGTGATCTATAGATTCCACAATTCTTGATAGGTTTATGGAAAATAAAATGTGGAGAATATGAGATTGGGGCTTTGGTAGCCATTGCTAGTTGTCTCACAAGACCTATAAGTTCACCCATCCACTTGTTCATCTTGTTGGGATCTATGGATTATTTCTTTGGGACTTTTTGTTTCTTGAGGATGTGCTCATGTATGTAATTGATTCATGTTTGAATCCTAATTTCTTATGAGATCTCATGCATATGTAGAATTTTTTTCTATTAGATAAAATCCACTTGCAGGATCAATGAGTTTTAACTCCATAGCCAATAACCCATCATAGATGTTTTGGATCAAGATTTGGTAAGGTATTTGGTGGTGTGAGAAGGTTTCCACAAGATTTTTGAACTTCTACCTATACTCATGGAGTGATTCATTAGGGAATTTAGGGTTTCCACTTATTTCATTTTGGATATAAGATGTTTGAGAAGAAGGAATGAATATCTATAAGAAGAGATACTTCATGTCATTTCACGTGGTTATGGAAAAAAAGGGAGACAGTAGATCCATGACTTGAAACAGTCATTTAGGGAGAAAGGAAATTCTAGAAGTTTGATTTGTTCTTCAGAAACCTCTCTAGGATTTATGGTATATAACACCATTTGGAACTCTTTGAGGAGGAGATGAGGATCCTTACCTGCTAGCCCATGGAAATAAGGTGGAAGAAGAATCAAACTCGATTTGAGTTCAAAATAAGACATAATTTTTGGATATTGAATACCAATAGGTTGGTAATTCGTATCAGGGAAATGATTTCTATCAGGGTTTGTTCCCCAAGATTGGCCATATCTAGATCAATTGTATGGGAAAGGAATGGTTCTTGATTGTTTTGATTATCCCTAATATTCCTCCTATGTCGGTGAAGAGTTTGCTCTACTTCTAAGTTAGACAAATCTGAAGGATTTTTTGGGTGTATATGGAAAATTTAGTAATATTTGGAATGAATGATGATGGTAGGTTTTTCTTTTGTGGGTTTTTATGTTTACGATTTTATGAGAATATGGGTTTTCCTTTGTGTTTTTTTAAGATTTTTTTGTATTGATTTTTTATTTCTTTTTTCAAAAATAATAAACTACCAACTATAAGTTTATCTAGCTCAGAAACAGAACCATTTGATGTATGAATTATCATCACCTATTAACCATTAGAAGTTTCAATGCTCTGAAAATGTGTATAGTGGCAATCTGGTCGAATCCTCGGTGACAATATATATTTTAGAGTCAAATGTTTTTTTTTTAGTTTTCTGAATAGAGGGTTTGTTTGTATAGCTTAATAAGGCTGAATAATTGATGGATTTTGCTTCAACAATTTAATAATTTTTTTGGTGATTTCATAACTATGGATGTAACCTTGTGATATCCTAGATTTTTTCAAAACTTTTTGATAAATTAATATCCATTTCACAAGGTGATTTCAATGGGATGTCCCAATTGTTTTGGATTTAATCCAACCCATTACTAGGGTTCTAATCGTTATCAAATCTCATTGATGAAGGGTTAAATATTTGATGAAACCATAGGTATTTTTTGTTCCAATAATCAATGAAATCCACATGTCACAAATATTTCATTAATCCCCAAGATATTTTATTTGACATACCAAATATTAACTCCAAAATGTTTAAATGAGATAAGTCTATGAGTAACTTAACACCCCAAAATTAATAATCACCCAAATGATTGATTTACTCATCCATTTGTGTGGTTAATAATCTATTTAGAATTTTTCTTGTGATGGGTTGAAAATAGAAAAGAAATAATAGGACAAGAAAAGAGTAGTGTGCTGGACAAACACATGAAATGTGAAGAGAGGTAAAAGTGCACTTTCGTTTGATTGAGAAAGGTAAATAATAGAATTGTTTTTCAACTTGATTTAAACTATTTCAAAAATATTAATGTGAAAAAATATAGGGTTTATGAGAATTATAAATTTTGAATAATAAATATTCATTAATATATAATTTAAATAAAAATGAACTTACATGATTACAATTGAAAACAATTGAAAACAAATGAGGAAAAAGTAGAGGATAGGTCTCTCTTGTGGAAACAAGATTAAGTAATGTCCTAAAATAACATTTTAAAAGTTATATTCATTAAAAAAATCCTCCTTATGTGCTTTAATTCCAACCCCTTTCAATGATAATAGGGGGATGTATTTATAGCCCAAGGTGGAAGAAGTTTTCCATTCCAAATATGATCCTCAAATTGGATAAAATTTTTTATAAATCATATTGATAAATTAGGATAAAAATTATTATTAGAATTTTACATATTAATGTTAAATTATACCTTTAAATTTGGTAGCCATTGGACTTCTGGATCCAAAGTTATGGCTGTTGGAATAAATAGGTTTATTCTGTACATTTTAATCCAAAATTTTTCAAAGACCATAATTTAAATAGTTTTATAAATAGAATAATGCCCTAAAATTTGAACCATTTATTATAAAAATTGGTTAATGATATCTTGTATTTCACACATCATAATATTATTTTTATTTGATTTTTATATGAGGATAAAAGTCAAATATTGTGTGCTGATTTTAATTACAATAAAAAACGGTGGGATGGACATCAAAACATCATTTGGGCCCCATTTTGGTGGAGTTAGAATTTGAAATTTTTATCCAAGATGAAATATATTTTCCCATGTGTTTTGGTGGAGAATAAAATATTTTTTTCTTGTATATTGATCCCATAAATTCTATATTCATGGATGGTCTAATTATCACAACATATTTTTTGAGCCTTCAGGTGTGGTCCATATGACCCTTTAAATGGTAGAATTAGCCAAATATCACTTCTAATGATATGTTTTAATTTTTTTTATGAACAATAATCAAAAATAATCCTCAAATTTTGAATAATATATTGAAATATTTTATTAAAACATTAAAATAAAGTTTAATTAAATAAACTTGAACAATGGTCTTCTTATATGTTTATAATAAAAACATGAACATTGATTGGAAATTATTTATTTTTAAGTGACAATTATACAATTAATGTAATGTAAAATAATTAATTAATATGAAATATCATATGGAGAGAAAAGTATTTAGTCTGATACAAATGTATGAAGCTAATGATGCTAAATATAAAGCCATCTTTTCAATATTAGCAAGGCATGTTACGGACTACATACGTAACACAAAGAGTAATATTGATTGTTTCTTCAATGGTATTAATCCAATTATTATAAGGGAAATAGTTTTCCAAAGTTTATCATTATATGAGGATATAGTATCATGTTCAATAATTATAAAGAAATAATTCTCCAAGTGTTATGAATTTGAAAGGAAGAAATAGAATAATAGGATGAAAATCAAAAACAATAATTAGAGGGATGAAGGGAAATAATTATTTTACCACATGTGATAATTATTGATAGAAACACCCCAAAACATTATTAAAAGAAAATATTGTTTTATTAATTTGTGGAGAAAAAGATAACATTGCTTATTATTGTAAGGGAAATATTTTTTTTTTCAAATGGTCAATGCTTCAACTATAAGGATATGTTAAAAATAAATTCCCTAAGTGCAAAGAGAATATACTTGAGAATAATCTAAGGTATCAATGTCATGATTTTTTTTATTACCACTGATGAAAGGGAATGGATAATGTTCATGAATTTAGATTCAAGAATTATGTTATAATATTAAATTATTCAATTATATTATGGTTGTAATAATTGGGAGGTACATATGGGATTTACTATAGTAATTTTACATTAAAGATTTGAATGTTTGTGTTGTATGGTTCCAAGTAAAGTTATTGAATGTAAAATTGATCTTTCAGAAAACACTTGATTGAGGTAAAATAAACTTTAAGATGTGATTTATGTTGAGATTGTAATGATAAATATATTCTTATAGTATTGGTGACCATGAAGGTGGTTAGTGATTGGATGATTTATATTTTCTTTACTAAGAATATTAGATGTTTGGATTTAAGGAATGTATTCAACAACCTAGGAATTTAACTCTTAGAATCATACATGTATTAAATAAGGTTTTAAGGTGATAAAGGTATTAATATTCTTTCTATGTGACATTAAGAGTCATATTATGTTTTTTGGGGAATCTAATTCGAAGTTTATTTTTAAAATTTAGTGACCTTCCATCTAAGTTATTGGTTTTTGAATTTGAAAAAACATGTTTTGGTTAAATCTTAAGATTAACTACTTATGGAATATATTAAGGATATTTTTGATTAATATTTTTTGTAATTTATTATATTTGATATCATGTGATAACCATTTCAATTTTGGTAAATATTTAAAGGCTTAGGGAATAACTTATGGATAATTTATTGGAGTTGCTTACAAAATATAAATTTGTCCTGGATATCCATCTTCTGGTGTATGGGAAGAAGTAAAAATAGATATAATCACAAAAAGGAAGAAATTATGCTTATGAAATAGAAATTAATCAAGTAATATTATTATCTCAAGTTATTATTTGAATAGTAAAATAATCCCCCATCTCTAGGGAAAATTATTTTGGTAAAAAAATATTATTTATTTACTTTTTTTGAGAAATAAATGGGATTTTGACCGATCAAAAAATTATGGGTTTTTAAAGTTTAACATTTTAATTACTATGTTCTCTATCACTTTCCATAAGAAATTGATAGTTACATTTCTCTTCAGTTTTCACGTTTTCACTTCCCACTAATGTGCTCAAATTCAAAAGCCTAATTTTTTGGTGACCTTCTCATTTCACTTTCCCTATTATTAAGAGAATGTATTATTAACACTATTTTATAATCTGGGTTTCCCGAAAAGTATTTTTCATATATCAATATACAATTTTCAAAGTGTAATTTCAAATTACAAGGATGTAATTTTTTGAAGGAGGTGAGAATGTACAACCCCATGATTTTTTGGATTGTATTTTTTAAATTTAATATCATCTATAGCTTATGTTGCATTCAATTTTGAGATTAAAACCATGATATACTATTAATCATTAACATGATAGTCATGAATAGTAATTTTACCATTAGGAAGAATAATATTACCATTAGAATAATAACCTCTCATATAAAAGTATAAATGAAATTTAGGTGCCTCATAAATGAAAATATAGTATATCTATTTCATTGAATAAGCAATTAATTCATCCAAAGATTTTTTTTAAAATCACTTTTAAAGAAAAATTGGGAAACTGACCAGTTAAATATATAGAATAAGCTAAACCTCATAATAAATTTCCTAACCATTCCAAAATAAGTTAAACCAGTTAGAGTCCTTTACCATGAATAGACACCATTCGATGGAGGTAAACTCTATATCTAGATTGTCCTTGATGAGATCCTTGAAGTGAAATAACATTGTGTCCCATATATTCACATGTTTTTTAGGATTGTTTTCCCCAATTTAAAACCACGTATCAAAATCCTATTCTATTTGTCTATCCTAGATGATTGTTCTTCATTTATATCAATGTGTAGCAGTCTTTCGAAGATTCTATATGAATCCTCCTATGAAAATAAATTAATTGTTGGTATTTTTGTGAAGAGAAAATGTTTTTTTATAACTTTATAATTAGTATAATTATTTTAAAGAAAACAAAAATTCATAAAATATATTCATAAATTTATATTTTTATGAATTATGATTATAAGATAATTTTATGAGACCATTAAAATTTAGTGACACTAACTGTTTTAAAAAAAATTTCTTTCCGATTTAATTAAATGTATTATTATGTTATATGGTTATATAAAACACATAAAATTATTTGGTTTTATTCTATCAGATTTAACAGGCCATTCAGAAACACTACCATAGATAATATATCTATTGAACATTGATCACATGATTAGTAAAAATATAGGTTTTTAACAAATCAAATTGACATAGAAAAAGGAAGTGATAACCTTAACCAGTAGGATGGTACCATATGAATTCCATTTATCAAGGATTACATGGGAGATAGTATCTCTAGGATTTCCCTTGACCAAGCCCCAGATAAGTTCCAACAACTTAAGATTGGGTGAAATTTTTTATGAGAGAAGATCAAGTTCATCGAGATCACGACCCAAACCATGTACGATGAACCACCCCTAGAAAGTCTCACCATCACACACCTTACAATTTGGGAGTTTGTTGCTGTATTATAGTGATATGTATAAAAACCCTAGAGTTGTGAGAATGTACTTTATTTTTTATAGAATAATGGATATATTTTCATCGTATTATTGTTACTTTATAAATTTTTTTTATTTTGATACAATAAAACACAAATTTTATTTTTGGGCAATATTACAATTCAATCATAGAATTCATTTTGATGAATTAATTTATTTTTAGATAAATAATATTTTAATAAAATTTTATTATTAAATATTTTTTATCAAATATAAATAATCATATTTTTTTGGAGTCAAATATAATTTTTACAAGGGTTTAAAAACTATTATTGTCCAAAACCCCAACAATTCTCAGTAAATGTAAATTATTAATTTAAAAGTGGAAATTAAAATATTTAGTAAAATATTTTGATAAAATGAATATTATTATTTTTAATTCTAATTTATAAATTATACAATTACTAATTTATCATAATTTTCTAAGACATTCAAATTTTAGATTAAAAATTAAATACCATATAAATTCATGGTGTGTATAATGACTTCATAATGACCCAAAAGTTATGGAATAAATACTATAAAATGTATCCAAGAAAAAATATATGGTTTATATTTAAATAAATGATATTTTATTTTTATTTTATTAATTTTATAAATCCATTATGAATCATCAAAAACCATTAATATATTTTAAGATTTTAAAATAATTTATATAAGAGTATGAGTCACCTCCACATTATTAAGTGTATTATCTGATTAATTTATGACCTTGGCCTTATAAAAAAATTAAAAAACACTTCCATTTTGAATAAAACCTTGTTAAAAACCATGGGAAGGTTTTTCATTTTGGTTATTTTACTATATCGAGTCCAAAACCTATGTTTGAGAAATAATAATGAAATCCCCAAATTTTTCCTATATTAACCAACCCAAGATCAAATTTTTCTTCACTAAATTTTTTTTTATAATGTTATTAATCTATCCACCCTTATCTAGGTTCCTTCAAAGGCTCCCCCAATATCTTATGAAACTCCTCCCAAGCTTTTGGATTCCCATAATCAAGTAAGGGATTTCTCTTTTCTCATTTCCATTCAAGAACCTCTTTTATATTATGCCTCTAAGTTTCTATTTTTTCATGTTGCGATATGTTCTTCCATATACCCCTTATATTAAATTTTTCTTATAGATGAATATATACCCCTTTCACTATTATTAAAACATCTCATGAACCATTATTTTTACTTGTTACCATAAAGAAATTTCGTAATGGATCCTCCCATTCTCTTCTTTATTCAAGTTTATTTATTATATTTTTCCTTTTATTTTCAATTATTAATGTTGGAATATTTATTTACATATAAATATTAATACAAATTGTATCTAAAAATTATTATATATCCCTTTATTTCTCTTGACCCCATTTGATGATTTTTTTAGTGATGCAAATATGTTGTCAAAATTTCACCGTGATTTTCGGTGCCAAAAAAATTGTGTACGGAATACCATTCCTATTTAATATTATTAGTGTTAACCTTAATACACTTATAAAAATTTTATTTGGTACTTAAATGTTTGTTTTCCACACTCCTTCATCATGAAATAAAATATAATGATGAATTAATCCATGTTGTATGATCTATGTGTCCCACTTAAGCAAGAGAATGAAATGAATATGACGTGGGAACCTAGAATTATATAGCACTCTAATGAGTTGGGTAATTTTTAGTCTCATGAGATGTTATTTTAGGATAGAGAGTGAACCATATTTCTTTATGATAATTTTTCCATCATGATATCATTGTAGTTATCCTTGACATATGTTTATGGTGCACAGTTTTAAGTTGTTACCACATTTCCCAAGTTTCCTTTATGTTATCATGCTATAAAATTATTTATTATTCATGTTCCTTTTATTACCAATTGATATGAAAATTTTCTAATATGTATTAACTTATTAAATTTTTATACCCTTGTTGAGATTTATAGCTCACCCCTTTATTTTGTATGTCCCTATGTTATCCCTTGTAGTTTTAAAAGCCATAAAATTATAGAATCATGTTAAGGATGTTTCCTATAATTTTGTTTTATACTTTGTTATAAATGTTATTTTATATAAAAAAATTATCAAAGACACTATAATTCTCAATATTTCAGGTAGTACTATGTGTAATCTCATTTAATAAATCAGGTATTAATGTGTTATAAAGAGATATGTTTTTATAGTTGGTATTAGAGGAAATGATTAGTTATTTTTTTAGATTAGGATTAGAAAACAATAGAGAAATTCTTAGGGATAATACTATGTATAAGAAAACATCCCAAAATTTTGGTAAGTATATAGTAAGTGGTCTATCAAGAAAATAAAACCCTATATTGAAACTTCAAGGGGAAATGGTTATGGAATTGATGTACCTAGAGATAACTATAGAAACATAGTTTTTTCCTTACAATACGTAGAAATATATATATATATATATATATATATATATATTTACAGATCTAGGCATTGAGAAAACATATGAGTCTGAGGCTTGGTGTTCCGGAAATATATTTTATAAAAATATTAAGTATATTTTATAATATGCATTTGACATAAATGAGATATATCTTAAACGGTATCTAAGATCATAAATTTGAAGCGAGGGTTGAGTCCAGATGTTGGAATTTACCCTATGTAGGACATAACTTTTTTCGGCATAGGTCTTCTGTAGAAAAAGTCTTGGAGGGTGTTTTTGTAAATAAAATAATTATATTTAATTAATTTATCTTGGAATTTAATTTGAATTAATTCTTAACAGAGAATCGAATTGGAAATCTGAGACCATCGGTGAGTTTGTAGTATAGTGTTTTTATAATATCCCGCCTTTTTATCACATAAAATTTCATTACATTATACAAAACCGAGGATCTTTAAGGTTTAGTGTCTTGGAAACCAAGAGCTTAATACATGACAACATAAACCATTCTTCTTAAACTCTTGAAAGGATTATTCATTTTTTCATCCTATGTTAATTACAAAATCTCATAACCTGGGGACATAAATCAAAATAAAGGGTGATCATAAGGCCTAGTAAAGGAAACAAGGGGAAACATTTAAAATGTGAACTTGAGATACATCAATAAAGTCGTGAAAAAGAACTTTAAAGCATGAGAAAGAAACCATGAGGCATATCATAATAAAAATAACGTATTTCATAACATAAAGATGTGTCTACAACATTTAACATAGAAAATAATTTCCGTTTCACCAAGGTCCATCCCCAATGTGTTATTAAAAAATTACCAAGGTTATTCACCAAGATATCATTAAAAAATGGTCATCTATAGAGATTAAGTCTTTACCCAACGCATTGGAGTGCTATCAGGGCGCACCCTTAAATTTGAATTTATTATTTTGTGATCCACATATATCATCATCAAACATTTCATAAATAACCCATATATTATAACAGAAATGGGTTTCATTTCATAATCACAACATTTTAAAAACTACTTTAAAGAGGGGATCTTTATGTCAGCTTAAACCCAAGGAAAAAGGAAAGCGGGTCTCATGTATTTAAATCCCAGAATTAAAATAGAAAATTTTGATATATATGTGAAAACCCCTGTAGAAGAAAGATATTTGAGTATTCACTTAATAAAATAAAATAATTTGAGAAGAAGAGAAAGACATTTTGAGACGAAAATTCTGCAGCATAACGGCTATGATACAGGGTTTTAGAAAACATTGAAAAGAGAGAGGACATGGGTCAACCACTCATAAATGATACATGAATTAGTAGGGGAACAGAATATAAAGGATTTAAGAACATGGTAATGAAATTTGAAAGATATACCATATGAAACAAAGAACTTGAAAGGAAGACAAAAAGAAGATTTTTCTTATGAAAATTAGGCAGCCAAACGACATCACTTAAAACATAAAAAATGAAATGATGAAATCAAATAGGGTCTCTTATCATATAAACACAAAATATAAGTATGATAGATATAGAGATCATACCCCAACATAATAAAAAATAACTTGAAAGACTTGACATGAAAATAGAACTTGAAAATGAGAAGGGTGAAAGAATCCCTTAAAAATTCAGTAGCCTAACGACGCCACTTAAACATTCTTAAAACAAATTGATGAGAGAAATAGGGGGTATCTCATCATATGAATATTATTAGCGCAGTAGGATGAATATAAAATAACATTCCCTATATAATAACATGGATCATAAAATAAATGACATAAAAGAGAGTACTTGGAAAGAAAGAGAGAGGTAGGATCCCTTACCTTAAAACGTAACTATTAAAACTCGAAGGCTGGGCCCTTGAGGGGCTTGAGAAACCATGGGAGGACACCTTGGGAGGTAATGGGACCAGAGATTCGTTGGGGGAGAGTTGGGAGTGAAAAATAAAGGAGAAAAGGGTGGGTATTTATAGGGAAAGGGAGGTGATACTTTAATAATTTCAAGGGACTCCTCACTAGTGGTTTTGGCAAAACCATGGGATTTCCCATGGTATCTGACCATGGTTTTTGCCACATGGGACCCCTCATAAAATAATTCATCCCCTTTCATTGACCATCCCTTAAAATATCTCATTACATCATCATGGCGCAGTTATGCTGTCATTAAACATACAGAAATCCTAAAACTGTATTTTTATTATTCACTGAAAATTCACCTTTTTCAAAAAACTCCCAAAAATTTATCTTAACATAATATCAATGATCTGAATTCAAAAAATAAACTCCATTTTATAAAAATAATTATGTAATTATTTTTAATTTAATTTTTAAATAAAAACACTATTCATTGAAAATTCATTGTTTTAAAAAAACCCCCAAAAATTACCTTACATAATATCAATGTTCTGAATTAAAAAAGAAAGTCCATTTTATAAAAATAATTTTCTAAATATTTTTAATTTGTTTTTTAATTGAAAAACACTATTCACCCAAAAAAAATTAATACTTGTACTAATAATAAATTAAATAGTTATTTACCTATTTTATTGAATCACACTACTTAATCAAGGTGCCTAAATAATATTAATACTTTCTTTAAGTGAGATTACTAATACATTTGGTCACATTACTAATCCTAAGCATAAAATCACTATTCATAATTTACTATTCCTAAAAAATTAAGTTGATCTTATAAGACTCTAAATTTTTTACTGAACACATTTACAGAAGACCATTTTTTGAAAATCATTACACATCATTAATTATTTAACATTTACATAAATATTTTAAAATATCCTTTTTTCAAAATACATCAATAAAATACATCCTATATTCATTCGAACATTTGAAAACTCACAAACTTCACCATAAGAAGAAAACAAAATTTTATTTATAACAAAGGATTACACAACATAGCTATGGTCTCATTACATATCCCCTTATCACACCAGAATAAGACCTAAGTGTATGGTGTGCTAAGGTGAGAGAATCTGAGGGTGGCTCGACCAACATTACCTGAGTGGTGATTTCTATCAGCTTGAACTTCTCGTGAAGGAGATTCCGGTCTAGATTCAAATGATGAAGTTCGGCTTGGGTTTGGTCTAGAGAAAAGCCCAGTGGTGCTACCTCCTTCCCAAGTTCTGTTAGATGGGATTTGATTGGCCCGAGACTACTAGATGATGCCATCAAATCTTATTTCTATATTGATTAACCAAGATCACTTGTATTTAGAGACAATAGTCACAACATTTAGTTTCCAACGGTCATACTGACTAACGTTCATATAACAGTCGAAACAAAACAGGCTCCTTTTAATTATACTCATGTTATCAAATGAAACAGTTTTGGTGAGTATAAAACAAATAACACACAAAATTAGGAAACAAGGTTTATTCAAAATTTTCGGTCGTTACAGTTTAACCTTAGCGTGATATAAATTGAGAGGGATCTTGATGTTTATACCCCACAACCATTGGTGGAAGACCAGATTAATTAAATAAATTGTTCATTAAGGGAAATGAGCAATGGTTGGATCATTTCTACCACAGACTCTCGCCAGAGATAATCCTATCCTTCCGATGGAAAATTGACGTCATATTCTATATGAATCATGAAGAAACTTCAGATATGAGTAGATCAGATCACACCGAATGAAACAATGGATACAAATTCGAAGTAAGATTTTTCTTTCAGATTATTTACGCCCCAATTGATTTTTTGATTGTCAAAATTTATCTGCAATCATTTTCACTACATTTATATCCTTTTTTGTTGACCCTAGTAACACATCCATTGATCAATTATTTTTTGGAACCCCCATTATTCATGTTCTTCACCTGTTCTTCATGTTATACACTGATAAAATTTTTGAAATACTAAAATTAAATCTCATTATTGAGTGGAGAATGAATCATTGAAGGTCGTGATCCAAGGATTCCAGATCTATGACGATTATGAATTTTAGACTCTATAGGAGGTGTAATAGTGACAGGAAGAGGCCACCTAATTTTTCTTACACTGAAACGGTGACAGATCATCAGGTAAAACATGTGTCTATTAAGATCATGTCCCAAGAAGCCTATATCTGGTACCATTTCACATTTTTGACCACTATAGAGGTGACAATAGTCCGCGGAAGACACCACAAGCATGCGGTGGTCCGCAACGATCTGCGAGGTGGAGATGGAACCTCACAGCCGCGGTAGGCTGTGAGGAGTCACAGGAGTGTGCAGGTGGTGGTGGAGTCATGGTGGGATGGGGAGAAGTGGGCCAGGCCATGACTGCCTGGCTGGGCCGAGGTGGACGAATAGGGCCAGAGCGGATCGGGGCATCATCAAACCACGATATTTCCTAAACTATGTGTTTTTTTGATGTTCTGTCTATGGAAACATGACTCTTTTTTTAAGACTAAAATTATAAGGATAGTTTGATAACTTTAGGTTCTAGGCTTGAGAATCAGTGGAATGAGACATCCAATTATAATAATAATATATATATTATTGTTGGGAGAGTCTTGTATCAGACGTATCTCTTTCATCCGATGTCTGATTGACATGAAACAAGTGGTTTTAGGACCCTGGAATTGTGGTGGACATTTCAAGAATGATTTCGATAGATTAAGACAAAGTGATGTGCAAGCCCCATGAGACTCATTTTCAATGTTTTCGGTCAAAAGTGAACTTTTACCTGGTTGTCCATTATGGAAATAAGAATTACGGATTCTGTGTGTTTTTCTTTGAGGACCATAATGGTGTGATTTTTCTAACGTGTTCTAGGATTGAGGCGCATGTCTTGTGAAGCACTATTTGTGTACGATGCTGAGAGATGAAGCTTATTCATAGAGAGTCCCTTTTGGGTGAATGAATTGTCTATCCTATGTGTTTTTTCTCAAGGATTGTTACGGTGTAATCCATGTGGTTATCTTGGGCAGTTTGAAGAGGCATGTTGGTAAAATTACATTTTTGTCCTTCGAATCAACAATGAGCACCGTACACTCATCATCCTTTTTAGATAGATTTTTCACATACTCTGGGAGTAAAATGCCACACCCAAGGGTACTTGATCTCAGTTTAGTACCCGATTATGGAAAGGTTCACAACCAAGAGGCAAGGTAGAGTCACACATCATGTGGTTCCGACACACATCATGATCCTCTTTTTCAATCATCTATCTCCTGTGTCTTTTTATTCTAGACTCATATTTTTTCTACAAGTAGCCTATACTAAGTGTTTTTCTTCATACAATGTGTTGGTTCCCTTCATAGTGGATTTAGAGATTGTATGTGAATATTCTGGGTTAGAACACACATATGCGACACCCGATGATGG
Organism: Viscum album; assembly: GCA_963277665.1. Taxonomy (NCBI): domain Eukaryota; kingdom Viridiplantae; phylum Streptophyta; class Magnoliopsida; order Santalales; family Viscaceae; genus Viscum; species Viscum album. The sequence goes on along the minus strand of OY728137.1, from coordinate 1,879,358,383 downwards.
TGAAGTTCATACCTGATTACGAAAGCCGAAATATGATTACCCTCCAATTGGGTGGGGAAAAGACATTCTTCAATTATTTCTAGGAGGTACCATCTAGCAGGGATGGCCAATATAGTTCCTCGATATCATCCAAATGGAATCCCCTTTTCCGGTAGGGCACAGATCCTCGATGACCTAGTGTGGAATCCACCATTGGCATGGGTGAAGGTCCTCAATAGTTACTTCTATGTGGAATCCCTATACTAGGTAGGTAATGAGTCCTCTACAATGACAATTAGGGTGGAATCCCCCTGAAATACTTGGGACTAAGTCCCCTACGGCTACTACTAGAGAGTAATCTCGATGATCCACTATGGAGAAGGTCATCTATTTTTTGTTTTCAGCATTCTACTATATATATCAGTGATGAGATGTGGTTTGATGTACCTTGGGGTAGTTTCGGCTCGAAGCCCTACATGGTTTGGGTTGTGAAAAAGTGGTATAATAGGTGGTTTGACCCTTGAGACATTATCCAGAAGTTTCCCAAAAAAGGTCTTGGTTAGGTTTATGGAAATAGAGTCAACATGTCTCAAAATCATGTCTCATGCAAGGGAGTCTAGTGATGGTGTGGCGGCTGACATAGCCATTCACCAGGACCATGATTAATTTTTTATCAACTCAAAATTTTGAGACATTTATTGCAGGAATATTTGGTAAGTGTATCATTTAAGATTGAGTCCTTGACTTTACTTCTTGAATCAGTTCCCCATTGAGGTTGATGTTTGTGTGTGTGCGTGTGTGTGTGTGTGTGCATTCTCATTTGACCATGGTACTCTTTGATAAGTTTCAAGATACCTCTTTGATGACATCTAGGCAGGATACTAGCTCTAGCTTGGGATGATGATCCCGAGAGCAATGAGACATCAGTTCAGGATCCATCATACGATCCCCCTTCCTCCAAGTGGACTAGTAGAAACACCTCAACATGTTGAGAAGTATTTAGTCCCAACATAGTAGGTTGAGGACATGCGACGCATGAGAAAACTCCATGAGTTACAGTGTTAGAGAACACTGATTTTTTATGGTGATAAATTTCATTAGGCAAAAGTGGTTTATCTAGAGTTGGTGGCCCACCTCTTTAAGATTTTTCAAACACCGATGAATCAGATGGTGTCTTTGACATCCAGTCTTCCATAGAGCAGATGGATGCTGGTAGAGTTTGGTTAGATAGATTCATGTGAGTTGGTAATCATGTGGGATGACATCCAAATTTTTTTTTTTGAGGAGTACTATCCCTCCTACTAAGGATCTATTCATATTTAAAGAGTTTATTGTATTTCAGAAGCGAAGGATGATAGTGGATGAGTATGCAACTAGGTTCGTAGATTTTACAAGATACTCTCCTAACATTATTTGTGACAGCTACTTATGATAATAGAAATTTGAATCAAGAATACACAGAGAGATCAATGCTGACATAGTTCCATCGTGTATGTCCTCCTATGTTGGTGTGATGGAGTGGGAACTGGTGACAAAGAGATTTTATTTAGTATGATGCTAGTTAGTTAGAGATGGAAGTCGGTGAAATAGAGATGAGACATATTCTTCTGCTAGTAGATGTCAGTTGGAAGATCCTCAATAAAGGAGGACTTCTCATGAAAAAACCTTGGAACATAGTCTAGGACAACATAGAGCATTGAGGTCGCCCAGGGAGGGTTGTTGTTCTTCTTTTGATGGACGAAGTCACATGGCATGTGACAGCCTAACTTGACATGTTGATATTTCCATGTAGATTTTAGATGGGCCACAATGATAGATACAATTCCATGATCAAAATATCTTATGTGAGGAAAGGGTGATCCCCAAGGAGGCAGTGGAGGTAGAAGAGCGTGAAGAACTGTGGTTTGTAGACAATGCTATGAGGTCCTTCTACAACCACTGGGTAGGCCACATTTGGTTCTTGGTTGAGGTTTTACCAGGGTGACATATGGTGTCAGTGTAACCTTGTATCAGTGTTGTTCGATGTAGATTTGAATTCATGAAGAAGAGGGGTCCTTCCCCTACTGATAATCATTTTTCTGATGTGATCAAAACCTTGAGGGTGAGTCAGTGGCACCCAAAACAGAGAGATATTGTGTGACTCAGAAATCTATAGATGATGCACTTGATGTATATTATAAAGGAGGTAATTTTGAGAGATATTGTGTGACATAAATATCTATATATTATGCACTTGATGGATATTATAAATGAAGTAATTTTAAGACCTCGTTTCAGAGATAAACAGTGGTTTTGGTTATGATGCAGGTAAAGGTTGAACATCTAGTTTCAGAGGGTTGTTACAGCCTCTTGAAAGCCCATAATATAAATGGGAAAACATATCCATGGCTTAATCATTGGACTTCCTCACACAAGTAAGGTCCATGAAGTCTTACTTAATGGGGTACCCTCTATGTTTGTTTCTGATCGTGACACGTGGTATTTTTCACGGTTTTGGAGAGTCCTGCAGGAGGCGTTCGGGGCCCAACTATGAATGAGTGAAACCTTTCCACCTAGACCGATGGGCAGACCGAGCACACTATCTTGGAATTCGAGGCTATGTTGAGGGATTGTGTGTTAGTTTTCAGTCAGGGAGGCAAGCTATGCCTGAGGTTCTTGGGGCCTTTTAAAGATCATGAAGATGGTTGGTGGGGTTTCTTATCACCTTGCTTGACCCCCACAACTAGAGTGGGTGCATGAAGTTTTACACATGCTGCTACTGAGGAGATAGGTGCATGATAATATATACTTCATCGAAAAGAGAGAACCATACATGGAAGGACCATCCCTTTGGTTCGTGTGTTGTGACATCAATAAAATGTGAAAGAGTCTTAATGGGAGTGGGAACGCTAGATGTGAGATCCGTATCCCAAGTTGTTTCCCTGGTTTTTCTTTTCAGGGAAGAAATGTTTGAAGGATGCAAAGATATAGAGACCTAATTTTTGTGTTATAATAGTTGGGAATATTTCTACATATATTTCTAGAGATAGGTGTTGATATAGTGTGTGATTCTGAGTCCTAGTGTGCTCAATATAAATTTTATGAAAAATATTAATTATATTTTATACTATGCATGGGACAGAAATGAGTTATCTCCAAAATGGTATCTCAGATTAGAAATACGAGGTTACAATTGAATCTAAAGTGTAGTTTTTACCCTATCCAAAAAATAGTTTTTTCTTAGTGTGGGTATTTTGTAGAAATATCCACGATGGGCATTTTCATAAATAAAATAATTAAATGCAGTTATTTTATATAATAAGTTAATTTGAATGAATTATAAACATAGACTCAGATTGTAAATCTGAGACCACCACTGAGTTCATAAAAATGTGCGTGTTCCCTAAGCGTGATATAAATTGAGAGGGAATATGAATTTTGCATCCGTAATTGTTGGTGGGAATCATCTGATCTGAGTAGATAACAATGCAATGAATGCAACAACAGATAAAAAGTAAAAGTAGGATTTTTTATGGATTCTGCACTCCCCAATGGATGTTCTTATTGTCAAAATTTATTTCAAATCATTTTCTATTCTTTGAAACCCTTTTTCGATGGCCATATTAACACGACCATCGATCGATTCATTTTTAGAACCCTCGATGTTTATGTTCATTACCCATTCCATGCGTTCTTCATCGATAAACATTTCAACATGATGAAACAAAATTTGATCATCGAGCGGGGCATAGATCTACGAATGTAGTGATTCAAGGATTCCAGATTGACGATGGTTTTGAATTTCGGGCACCGGAGGAGGTGCGACGGTGAGCGGAAGAGGCCACCTACCTTTTGTCAGGTCAAAACAGTGATGGATCGATGAGTGAGGCATGTATATGTGAAGATATCATCTCGAGGTGAACAGATCTAGTATCTTTTTATGTTTCCAACCACCAAATAGGTCTTAGTGGCCTGTGGAAGACACCACTGGTGAAGGAAAAAAGATGAGGGTCTATGAGGAAGCGACAGTGCGCAGCGGAAGCCACATTGGGCGTGAGTTTAAGTGAGGTAGAAAGTCCACAGTGGGCTAGGGAGGAGTGGACTGGGCTGGGCCGAGGCAGCTGAACTAGGGCAGAGTGGGCCTAAGCATCTTCAAACCCCGATATCTCCTAAATCGTGCATCTGTTTTATGTGACATCTGCAATAACATGACCCTTGATTCGAGGAAGACCTTTTGATGCCAAATTGAGAACTTTAGGATTTGGTCTTGAGAATTAGTGGCACAAAATGACAAATACTAATAATAATAATAACAATATTCATTATTATTTGGAAATTTTTTTATTGAATGTATTTCCTACATCCGATGTCAAATTTACGCACCATTAGCAGTGTTAAAACCCAAGAATTGAGGCAGGCGTTCCAAGACTGATTAGAGGCACTTAAACCAAAATTGCTGTGTGGGCCCCATGAGGCCCGTTTTTGGTGTTTTCGGTGAAATTTGACCTTTCCACTGGGTGTCTATTTTGGATGAATGAAAAAATAACCCCATATATTTTTCCATGAGTATCAAAATAGTGTGATCCATATGATGTATTCTGAGATCGAGGCATGGGCCTCATGATGCACAATTAGTGTATAATGTTGAGAGATACAGATTCTTCATCGGGATTCTGTTTCTGGTGAATGAATAGTCAATCCAGTTTTTTTTGCAAGTATTGTGACGGTGTGAACCATTTGGTTCTGCAAGGTTGTTTAAAGAGGCATGTTGGTAAAATTAAATATTCTATCTTCAGATCAACAATGATCATCATGGGCTCTTCAGTATTTTTTGTTAGAGGTTTCATGTACTCTGAGAGTACCCTAGCACTCCTAGGAGTACTTGATTATAATTTAGTACCCCGATTATTTCTAACTACATGGCCTGGTGGCAAGGCAGAGTCTCATTATTTCTCATCCCCAAACACATCAAATAACTCTTCATTAATCTTCTATCTCTCATATATCTTTCTTCTAGACTCATATTTTGGCTCGTGAGTGGCCTATCCTATGTGTTTTTCTCCATTTAACGTGATAGTGACCTATGTTGTGTCTTTTGAGATATGATGTAAATATTCTATATTAGTATGGGAAGAGGTGACACCTGATGATGAAAAATATCATATAATATTACCATTGAATAATCAGGATTACCATCTAGTTGGGCTGAGAAGTGGAATTCCTTGATAATTTCTGAAAGGTACCATCCAACAGGGATGATTGGTGTAGTTCCTCATCTAATTCCAAGTAGAATTCCCCTACTGGGTAGGGCGAATGTCCTCAATAACGTATAGTGGAATCCCCAATCATTATGGTAATGGGTCCTCTATATTTTCTTATGAGTGAAATATTCGTATCGAGTAGGGCACAAGTCCTCGATGACTTGGAGTGGAATCCCAATAATAGGTAGGAAACTAGTGATGACAATTAGGGTGTAATCTCTATGACGTATAAGGGAGAAGGTCCACTATGGATACTACTAGAGGGGAATCTTCTTGACTCACTAGGGAGTGGGTCATATATTTTGTGTTTTCACTTTTCGACTGTTTAGACTAGTGACAAGATGTGGTATGACGTACCTTGGGGTAGTTATAGATCGAGCCCGGACATGGATCACTTCTTGAAAGTAACAAATCTAACAAGGTGTGTTTGACAAAACTCCATGTAACCTGGTGCATTACAATGGGCATTACTACGAACCTTTTTTGACACTCTGGGGGGAAATGATTTGTTAAAATCGTAAGCTCATTACATACAATTATTAATGGGGAAAAATCCCATAAATATATATGTTAGGAAATAGATCATGGATAAAATAGATTGATGCCTAAAAATTAATAAATTAAGAAATAAATATAATTTATATGTTAACCCTTTAATTTCATTAGATTCCCGGTTAGGTGTTTAATAGTTTTAAAAAATAATGATCCCTAATTTTTCTTCTATTCTAGCCAATGGTGAAAAATAGTTGGAATTGGGTAAATAATCAATGCGATAAGAAATGTGATGACTTCCCTAATGAGATTCCCAACCAGATGGGAGTGGGAATCGAAAAAAATGTGATGCTACTCTCTCAGCTGAATTACGTTTTTAATAGAAACATATATGAGGAGGAGCACTCAAATGCCCATAATAAATATTAAGCTAAAATTTAGTTCTTTATGTGATAATGTACTATGACTTTCAATGGATTTTCTAATCCCTTAATCATGGGACAATGTATAAACTCCATTGAGAAGATATTATCCATTATTCAATATTCTGAACAAGATAAGGCTCAAATGGTTGTTTATCGTATGGTGGTATAAGAGGATCATTGTTGAAAATGATCAAGAATATGATTCCTGAGGATGATATTGAAGTGATTGGGTGGAAGGAATTCCAAAAAATTCTTTTTGAAAAATATTTTTTTCACACTCTCCGTCTTAAAATGGACATATATTTTCTTACTCTCAAGAGAAAATGAGAATAATATATCAGGTAGTATGAGTAAAACTTCAAAATATATGCATGATACACCTATGACTTTGTGGTTAACCCCAAATTCAAGTTTTATTGCTTCTTTGGTGGCCTTAAACCTAGTATATAAAAATCCCTGGTGATATGTGACTTTGATAGCTGTGAGGAAAGTTTCTGATTTTCTCTCAAAGTTGAAATGGAGATCGATGAATCTCCAGGGTATCGTGTGGATAAGAATAATTAATTGGAGTTTAATTATAGTGGTTTTATAGGGAAATTTAATGATGCCAATAGATTTCTACATCCCACTTATTAAAGGTGCAAAAAGATGAACCCAAACAATTCATAAAAGGAATAAAGAAATGATTTAGATGTGGGAAGGAATGATATCTAGAAAATTATTTTTGAAAGGAGAAACCCAAATATTTTTTGATGGAAAAGAACTCATCACTCAACCCTCAATGCATTGTACATTGTGTGAAATACATGGAATAAGGGAACTTTGCAAACAAATTCACTAAGCAATAAGTTTTTTGAGACAACCAACAACCTCCAAGGAAGTAAGGGTGATCTTTTTCCATCACAACCAAAAATGAGGATCCCGACAAGGAAGTGCTGACAAGTATTCTTGTTATTCATTAGATAATAGAAAATGAAATTTTTGATTATGGTTCTACACAATCCATCATATAATGAAAGTTTATTAGAAAAATTCATACAACACCACAAATCATGGAAGTTTTGTTTTTATTCAAATTTGAAAATGAGGAAATTATTTCCTCTGAAGTATATAACTCTTCCCCTATCACAATTTATGGGATTAAATTCCCATAGAACCTTTTATTACTACCTTTGGTTAAATTTGATGTAATTATAGGAATGTATTGGATTTCCCTATATTGGGCCAACATATATTGCAGGGATAAGGAAATCACTCTCCATATTGGGAATCGTCCCTTGATTCAATACAAGTGAAAGGAGGTGGATGAATATTATTTAGCACCAACATATAAATAATGGATATTAATGCCTAATGAGAAAGAATATCTAGTGAAAATGATTGTTTCTAAGGAAATAACTATCCTTGAAGACGTTCCTATTGTGAGGGAATACACCGATGTATTTCCCTAGGAATTTCCTAGTCTTCCTCCTAGTTGAGAGGTTGAATTCTCAACATAGCTTATACGAGGGGGGTTACCATTATACAAGACTCCATTTTGAATGTTTTTTTGGATCTTGATGAGATGAAGAAAAAACTATTGGATAATATTGATAAAGGATTCATATGACCAAGTGCATCACCTTGGGATGAACCAGTCCTTCTAATCAATATGAATGATGAGTCAATGCACCTTTTCATTGATTATTTAGATCTCAACAAAATCATGATAAAGAAAAATATTATATACCTTGGATTCACGAATTTTTTGATATACTACATGGATCACAATACATATACAAGGTGTATATATGGTTAGTATATTAACTAGTTATGGTGAAGAAGGAGGACATTCCCAAGACCTTTTTTTATGATGTGTGATCACTATGAGTTTATATTGATGCTTTTCGGGCTCACAAATGCTCCATAAATATTCATGGATTTGATGAATAGAGTCTTAAAATATTACCTTGATATATATTTGGTAGTCCATATAGATGATATTATAACAAAACACCAAACCAAGGAGAATAATGATGAGAATCTGATCACTGTGCTAAAGAACTTGTGAAAGGATACGATTTATGCCAAGTACAACAAATATTAGTTCTGGTTGATGGAAGTATCATTTTTAGGTCATCTCATCACAAGAAATGGGATATTTATTGATCCTTTAAATATATAAGCAATTGAAGGATGGTTGATTCCAACATCTATAACAAGTATCCATAGTTTCTTTGTTTTATATGGGTATTATCGTCAATTTGTGAGAAATTTATCATGACTGTCAAACCCTCTAACCAAGATAACTCGAAGGGGAGTCAGGTTTTCTTGGAATGAAGAATGTGAAGATATATTAGGAGGAGATTAAAAGGTGTCTTATCACTACACATGTGCTCACACAATCCACAAGTGGATAACTTTTCATGGTGTCAAATAATGCATTGAAGAAAGGATTAGGCTCTTTATTAAAGAAGAATTACAATGTTATAAGATATTCTTCAAGGAATTAAAAAGTTAACAAATAGAATTACCCATCACATGATCTAGATTTGAGAGGGATTAGATATTATTATATTGAAGTGGAAGGCTATCTAAGTAGAAAGTATCCAATAATTATTCCATTGATGTGAATTGAGAGGGATTTGAAATTCTTATATTTACAAGGATGGATATAGGAATTATAAAATATTGACTATCAAAAATCATTCAAAAAATTATTTCTCAACCATCCCTTATAGAAATGAAAAAGGATACTCATAGAGAGGATGGGAGAATTTAGAAGAAAGTCGAAACTATAAGAAAAAGTTAATCATTTAATAAATGTTAATGATCAATGATTTGTGATATTTGGGTAATGATTATGTTTACCATAAAGTCTTATGTTAAAGAATGAGTTGTTGGATGATGCATATAGCTCAACCTTATCTATCCAACCAGGAAGCAAAAATATGTATCGAGAACTCTAAAAACATTATTGGTGGAAAAATATGATGAAATAAATTACATAATATAAATAAATATTTCTTTTAATTTATTAAGTGAAAGTAATAAATGAAAAAATCTAAGAGGATGATGTAACCATTGCCCATCTCTACACAGAAATTGGAAAACATCACCATAGACATTTTCACTTGTCCTCTGAATACATCATGTGGGAAAAATGTTATGTTGTTTGTGGTGGATCTTCATAGAAATGATTCACACTTCATTACGATTTGAGAAGATTTCTAACTCGATCAACTTGTAAGGATATACCTTAGAGAAGTGGTGAGGCTTCATGGAACACCACTATCGACTGAGTTGAGGAGTCTCTATCATGCTCTGAATACTTAGTTGAACTTCAACATGTATTATCTCCATAAAACCATTGGCCAATATGAGTAGACAATCCATACACTTGAGGAAATGTTGAGAGCATTCTCAATTAACTTTAAAGGAGGATGAGACCAACAACTCTTTATGTTTGAGTTGTCTTACAATAAATAGTTTCCACTCAAGAATCCAAATGGCTCCCTATGAAGAACATTTTGGGAAGAGGAGTAGAACACCTACAAGTTAGATTGATGTTGGGTAATGAAAATTGCTAGGCCTGAAATGTTCATGGAAATGGTGGAAGAGGATAAGACTATTCAACAACACATCATGTTTTCTCAGAGTTTTCGGAAGATCTATGATGATAATCAACACTGGGACCTAGAGTTTAGTGTTATAGACATGGTTTTCCTATTCATATCTCCATGGAATAAATTCTTGAGATCTGTGAAGAACGGAAAGCTTAGTTCAAGATACATTAGTCCCTTTGAGATCCTTGATCACACTGGAGCTATAACAACCAAAGTAAATAAAGGATATGATATTTCCATATTTATTAATATTTGTGAATTAAATATTAATTTTACATTAATTGGGAGGATATGTTTCATGTAATACATGACATGAAACAATGATTTTCTCTAAAATCTCATGTTGCACACAAGGATGAGTCATACTAAAAATGTTTAATACAATATTATTTTAAATGGTAGTTAACACATATCCATTGAATTGGAAAAAATGAACAGAACTAACAGAAAAATTATTATACATGTTTTTTTAAATGTTTTTAAATTCATCCAATAAAATTTAGAGGCTTAAAATGAGAATGAATCTGATTTTAGGCATGAAAAACTCTAATATTTTTTAAAATATTGTTTTACCGCCTTTTGATGGAGAACCCCTTTTAAATCAAGTTTTTGTATCTTTTATATGTTTAATTTGAAAAAAATACACTTATTATTTTGAATGGGTGCATCAATATTTACATTGGGTAAATGTTTGATATTTTTCTGATAAAGTTCATTTTTAATGAATAGTGAAAAATACTGCATTTTAAGTAAAAAAAATCTTTTCATATTATTTATTTATATAGTTAGATTGTAATTTTAATTGGATTTAAAGTGTAATTGGAATATATTTTTACTATTTAATCCGATGTTTGTCATTGGAAGTAATTTCACTTTTTAATTAGACATAAACACATGTTAATCTTTTGATTGTTATTATTTCTCAAAAAACATGCTTTTTTGTTTTGTAAACGAGAATTAAATTTAAATTAATTTCTACAACTTCTCCGTTTTGAATTTGGAAAAAATTGATTTCGTATTTGGAATCAGGAAGTCCAAATTTTGTAAATAGTAACTTTTATTTTAAGACATTATGAATAGTAACTTTAGTAAATATTTTATTTATCATGGTTAAAGGTTATATCTGGTAAGTAAGGGTAAAAAATAATGTTTTAATAATATTAAATTACCCTAAAACGCGTCTTAACCCTATTAGATGATAATGTTATGAAAATGGGCTTCCTTGGGTCAATTTTGGGACCCTATAGAGTAACTTGTAAGTGGAAATGACATTTTATAAAAATTAATTTAAATTTAATGAAAATGTAACATAGACATATATTGTTTAGTGAAATGATTTTTATATGGGGTCATATAGGTGATACATTTGACTATAAATTATCATTATAAATATAAATAAAATTCCTTCATAATGGTATTTTATTTATAATTTTTAGATATTAAATAAATAAATTTAATTATGACACAATAGTGATCCAGTGATTGCTTCATTAATAACAGATTAAAATAAATGATATTGTAAATGTTAAAATAAATGTAATTTGGTTACTTTGATATCATACAAGAATTTTATGGATTATAGTTAAATTTTTTATTTGTATTAATGAATCTTTTTTGAATCAATAATGTTGTCATATTTTTTTTAAAAGAGTCATGATATGAATAGTGTCAAAATAGACATAATTTATATTTTAAAATATAAAATATTTGTTAAATATTATAAAATAAAAAAAAATATAAAATTTGGACAAATAGTTCTAATATGTTAAAAATATTATTATTTACTATTTAATTATATATTTTTAATGTTTGGTAACTATGTTAATTCTCAAAGTGTTAAATGCTTGATAAAATAGTAAGTGTAAAAAAGGGTTACATAAAAAGGATAAGGATTAAAAAATATACCAAACCTATTCAATTGATATTGGATGAATCTATTAATATTTATATTCACCTTATATTCTAATTTTATGAGTTTTTGACCTTTCGAAACTGAATAAAAGTTTATAATAAAAAAATAATTTCAAACATTCTTAAAGAGCCCCTCCTCCCTCTTAAAAATGCCACCACCTCTATCCCATTACTCACACCTCTAAAGCCCCTTGTACCATCCAAAATCTGCTAAAATAAGTTTAAAATATCCCTCTATTTCAATTAAAAGCCTTACTTTGGGCATAAAAAAAATTAAATAATGCCTTTTTGTTCAAACCCCATAAAATCCCTTTATTCCATTATTTTATAACAAAAACAGTATCTTATATATACTATGATTTTTTAGGAGAAGGATTCTAACTACACTTCTACACATCATCATTTAATGGATACTGACATACTGTTTCTATAGACGACGAACTACTGTCTCACAAAAGGATGATTGTTCAATTATCTTCTACCACCTCTCATGGTGGAAATTATGATGGAACTATATTTATATGTGAAATATATTATATTTATATTTATTATATGCTTCATTATTTTTCATTTATATAATACCTTTATGGTTTCCATAATGGGTAAATAGGATAATTTCAATTGGGGAAGTGCAAACTACCACCCCCTCACAGTGATATGACTCGTTCATGACATATGTGGAATGTATAAAGGATGGAGTTAATGAAATTATAAATGATATTATACTAGAATTATAATATATCTATTTATAATTAAGTTTTCATTCCATTAAATATAAAATAGAAATGAATGCAGCATTCATGCGTACGTACGACTTACCGTCTCCATGAACGGTGCATTTCATTTATTCTCTTCAAATGTTATGTAAAATATTAAATACATATATATAATGGATATATATGATTTATATGATATCTAAATCTTGAATATCATTCTGAATATAATGGAATTTTGACCATGTGGACAACTTTTTTGTTATAATAAGTTCATTTTTGACTCAAGTACCAAATAGCAACAAAACGACCGTTAACAACTAAAATGATTATGTAATATTTATAACATGGTAATAAGTGATATAAAATGAAAAATATACTTTAAAACAGTTCTGAATAAATTATAAATTAACATTAGTTTATTATTCATGAGATTAAAGAATGAACGAGTCAATTCTGACACGAAGTAAAGGACTTCATCTCAATATCCTTTCATTGAGGCATACTTATATTTATACACAAATATCTTTTATATGGTGAATAAACCCCATAAAATATTCTTTTAATTCAAATAGAATCATATTTATATGAAGCATTTTACTAAATGACAAAAATAATTTTTTTAACACACGTGGTGACAATGACCTTTCCGCCACCAAAAGTATTATTTGATATTTGGATTCCTTAACAAGTTGTAATGTTTTTTAAAAAATAAATAAATACCAAATACTCTTTTTACCTATTTTGGTATTGAAAATTGTTTTTATAATGAATTTATTATGTAAATGTTATATTGTGGTTTGAATGTGGAAATTATATCTTTGTTTTACCCTTGTTCATGTGTTATGATTATGTTATGGGCTATGGGAATTATTTACTCATACGGGTGGTTCCATGATAAACCTAGGGTGGCTAATCCTGAGATAGCTCTCCAATGCATTGGGTAACACGATAGAGGTAAACATTAATGTTTATCCTAAGAGATTTTAGGAATATACTGTTATGGGTATTCCAAACGTAACTCCATACATAGCTATGAAAGCTACAATGTAAGTATGTTAGGGATTCCACAAGTTACCTTTATTATTTATGATTTCTATGTGTTATTCATAAATCTTATGTTTCATGAGGTGTGTTAAAGAGATTATGGTTTATATATATCTATAGACTAATGTTTTATTTCTTCATTTTATAACCCTAACTAATCTCTTTATGTTCATCCCATGTTTTTTAAATGTTTTTCATAGGGTATAAGGTAGGGTAAGAGAAAGGAATAATTCAATAAGATTTACTTCAAAAAATGAATTTTTATTTTCTTTTTAGAGTTTTTATTTTATGAAAAAATTGATATTTAGTAGAAGTTTCTACTTTTTAATATTTGAGATGTAATGTAATAGTTAAGGAATAATTTTCTATAACACTAAACATGAAAAGATCCTCAATGTGAATTCTTGACTTAAATCAATATTATGTAATGTTTAATGATAGGGCCCTATAGTTGGTATCATAGGTCAGTTTAGACATCTTTAGGAAGTAGGATATTGTTAAATTAATATCCATAAATTAATTTATGATAAGATTTAAATTATATTGCACTTAAAGATTACCATGTTGCTTTGCCTAAGATATTTTTGGGTTCAGAATGGTTTTCAGTAGAGGAAATAGGGCAGCGATGATGAGACAAAATCAAGAGCAAAACAACCTTCCAAATCAGTAATCTGAAATGGTCAGAATGAGAATTGAACAATTTGTTGTAGTGATGGAATAGTTCAATCAATATATTAATGGTTGTGGTATCCATGCATGAGATCATCCAGATCAACCATAGAGGAACATGTCAATAGTGGAGCATTTCATGGGGAAACATCCCCCATCATTCAAAGGATCATCCAACCATGTGCTATCTAAAGGTTGGATTAAAGCACTAGAGATGATTTTTGATATCATGGGGTGTTCATAACCTCAAAAGGATAGTCTTGTTGTTTACCGTTATGAAGGTTAAGCCGATTAGTGGTGGTTGATAGTGAAAAATATCTGGGATAGTGAGTATATTGTTTCTCTTGATTGTGATGAATTCAACGGTTTGTTTCTTAAGAAAAATTTCCTTTGGTGGGTTATCTTTGGATATAAAAACAATTCCTAGAAATGAAGTAAGAGGATGACTCAATGGCTTCATATGAAAGAAAATTTACTCGACTGTCAAGGTATGATCCAAATTTCATACGAGATCTTGATAGTAAAATCAATCATTTTTTACTTAGTATTAAAGCCAAAATATCGAAGAGATTTAGCCTCTCACAATTTCAAAAGTTTTGAAAAACTTGTTCGATGTGAAGAGAAGGTGGGAATGGAGTTTGTCGATGATCAATTGTTCTTTGAAAAACAATAGAATTAGAAGTCAAGGTTGAAGAAAAAAAGTAAGAAATCTTCAAAAAAGACTTATGGTAAGAAACTTAATTTTACAGTTTTTGAAAATTGTGGTAAAAAGAACACTAGGGAATGCCTTTTGAATTCCGATAAGTGCTACTGATGTGGTAAAAAGAGGCATAAGGCTCATAATTGTACTGAAAAATATCAGGGCAATGGTAAGAACAAATCTGATTTACAATCAGTAAAATGTTTTAAGTGTAATGAAATGGTTCGTTATAAAAATTAGTGTCTAACAAAGAACTCAACTGAGGGAAAACAACCATACTACAAGATGAAAGGGGTGGTGAAATACTTTGCAACTACCTCAGCAAGTTGGGACCAAGTTGGATGGAGAAGGAAGTACGAAGATTCTACTATTATAGTGTGTTGTCTTTTGTTGTCAATGAAGACAAATCAATTGACTTTTTAAAGGACTGCTAAATCAGAACATGCTTTACTGATTTGTATTTCAATAATATCATAAGTTTCGAGAAATTTTGATGCAATCCCTATGAATGAAATTTAGAGTAAATGTGAAACCATTCATATACATTTTGGATTGGAAAGAATGATGCTGCTAGAAGATAGTGAAGCTATAGTACTTCATGTTAAAAATATGACGATTCTAAATGTGTTCGATCAAAGACTATATATCCCAATTGATATGGTTCTTGATGAAAGTAGTTGTTTGTTGAATATTCCAGGTGGAAATGGATGTTGAGAGAAAGTTTAAAGATGGCTTGGTATGTTGCGCACAAGTGGAAATACTTGATTCTAACATCAAAATATGGCAAAGGAGAGGCATGAATAAAATATTGGGTTTTGCGTGCAAGATTAGTTTTTTTGCGCACAAGATTGAATGGAGTTTGGAATCATATGAGCAAGCCCCATTTATAAATATAGATTGTACATTCATATGATATAATTTAATATTCATATAATATTCACTGGGTAAAATAATCATAATATCTTCAAATATTGCTAATAGGGAAAAGGTATCCTTATAGTCTATACATTTTTCTAGATTATACCAATTAGCTACTAGTCTAGATTTATTTCTATTTATCGTTCCATAATCATCCTGCTTATTTCTAAAAACACATTTTTTCTATTGATGTATATTCATAGGGTCTATCAACTAACTACCATACCTTTTTCCTAATGAATAGGCTTAATTTCTCTTTCATAGTTACAACCCAACATTCATCTACTAAGGATTATTCTATAGACTTAGATTCTAATTTAGATGAAAAGGATGACAAATATACAAGGCTTACCAAAATGCTTCTAGTTATACTTATTTCATCTTAAAATCTTATAATAGTTTCTAAAGAAATGGTTTTAAGGGTTCATGGCTATCTAGGCCACACATTACCGACATCCAACATTTTCATTTTTGGTTCTCCAATAATATGTTCTAACTCATTATCCATTCTTTCATCAAGAAGTGGTCCAAATCCCATGTTTTCAAAAGAAACACTTAGTTTATCAAATTGAATTAAGTTTTTATGAAAAGACAACTTTCATCAAATTTCACATTATTTGATTATTCAACTATATTTCTTATTTATTAAAAAATCTATATTACTTTTATGTAGCAAATCATAATAGAAATATTTATTCATTATATTTTGTATCTAACTTTCCATGATTGTATTTTTTGTTTAGAATATAAACCTATAACCAAAAAACCATAAAGTATTCAAATTTAGGATTATTACTATTCCGTACCTCATAGGTTGTTTTCTTCAAAATAGGCCTAAATAGAAATCTTTTTATAACACAACATCCTATATTCATAGCTTTACTCCAAAATGAGTAAGCATTTTATATTCACACAACATAGTTATAAAACTCTATTGTAAATTCCAATTCTGTCTTTTAATAACACCATTATATTGATGTATCCTGGGGCAAGAAAATGTATGATGGATACCATGTATTGAATTGTATGATTTGAACTCATGGTTTTCAAATTATCATCCATGGAAACTCCTTAAAGAAATAATTTTGTGATATTTTTCTTTTTGAACCAATTTTTAAAAACAAATAAAAACAGAACAATCATCACTTTTAGCACATAAAAGGAAAACGAATGTAAATCTAGAAAAATCATCAACTACAAAATAAAAAAAATATCTCTATCTTAGTCTTGAAAATATAAATGTCCCAAACAAATCCATATGAATATGTTCAAGGGGTCTCTATTTTTAAATCTAATTAATTGGTAAAAAATTTGATATGTGTTCAACATTTTAATATAAAAATAGTTCAACATTTTAATATGAAAATAATTATGATCTAGAGTATACAAATTCTCTGTTCACGGTGACTTAAATTTAAGAATTGATTCTCTATAATTAGAAAATGAATTATTTAAAAATACATGAAAAAAACTTCATAAAAAAGTTCAGAGATACTTACCAGATTGTAGTTTAATAATTCAATATATAAAACTTTATTTATAAGGATAGAGTTCATATTTACAGCAGATCTATCTCCCATAATTTTATACAATATTTTCACCCAAAGATACATAACCTCAATCAATATATGATAAAGAGTGAAAATTCTAAAAATACCTACTAAAATAACTAGAAAAAATTCTTTCCATACACCATATTTCATTTTTACTCTTGGACCTTTTCACTTTCAAATAAAAATTAAAAAATGAATTTTTTTGTCACCCATATCTTTTTCCTGGAAATGTTAATAACTAATGATTTAGGAACACAATCTTATTTTTTCTGTTAAAAAAATTCATCCCTTGGAAAAAAATGTGAAAAATAAATTCTAACTCCATTGACTTTGGTTTTTTCAAATTTAAATTATTTTCATAGTATCCTATACCATGATAATAAAAATATGTAATTTTTAAAATATTTTTATTCTTGGAACTAGGTATAAAATAGTTCAAATAAAAATTTGTTTATTTACCTTAAATTAATATTCAACTATTTTTTATGAGTTTTATTATTTCTATGAATTATATTTAAATAATATAAAACTTTTATAAATAAAATAGAAACTTATTTATATTATTTTACTCCTTTTTGTAAATTTTCAATTTTATTTCCATGTTTAATAGAAAATGATATCTAATTTTCCATTTTAGTTTTTAAAATTTGATTTTTTAGTTATGTCTTATTTTTCAATAAAAATCACTTCATAGGATTTTTTGAGTGTTTCATTTTTATTTTTTCTAAATATTCATACATATTTTATAATATGGAACAATATTCATTATATTCTTCAAATGATAAATTTTAATTTTTAGATTCATTTTTGTGCTCAGAAGGAATGTACCTCATCATTGTGTTCCATGAAACCCAGGTTGGATTTCTTATTAAAATACGTAGCTTTTAGTTCTAGAGATGAAATATAACTATAATCCATTAAACACTCCCTGTTTCCTTCAATTCTTCCTTATAATTATTCTTATAACTAACTTTATTGAAGTATTTATATTCCGAATTTTTAACATGAATCTACGGACAACCAGGCTTGACTTTTCAAATATTATTATGTTAATAATATCATACATCATTAAAATTTTAATATGACTTCTTATAATTGTGGAAATGAATCTTTCAAACTTATCTCTGTTTATATAACTTATTGAGTTATCTATAAAATTGAGAAATATCAGTATCTGAAGAAGATCTATTTGAATAATTTTCATCAGATAACTAATCTATATCAACATCATTATACTTCTTATCACCCTATGAAGTTGATACTTTTTATGAAATGTTTTTTTCTTAACCATCCTATTTTCTCTCACCTCGTCTTCAATATTTACCTCATACATCAATTGTGTACCCATAAGATATTTTATTTTGAACCTTTTGACCTATATTGATTGTCTGGTGGCATCCAAAATGCGAATCCACCCTGGTGGTAGTTATCTGAGAAAATTTAGAGCCTGATATGGTTCAATAATAGGTGTCCCTTAAGTAGAAAATTTATTTAAAATTTTTATGTGTATTTAATTAAATTGTGTGACAATCCCACCACACATAATTCTAAAAGTGTAAAACTTTAGTATAGTATTATTATAACTAAGATACCAAACATTATCGATTACCTCATATGCAATTGAAATTTTATTCAACAATTCATGACTTGTTTGACATTAATAAACTCTTTTGAACTCATCCGAACCTAATACACAAATTAAAAAATTAATATCTTTATAATTCTTATCACAAACTACTTCAGTTTCAGCATCCTACATTTTTTGTTCTGTATTTAGAATTTTTTAAGGCTTCACATCTTTGAGATAATCCTTTAGACAATGGTTCTTTAGATATGTGATCGTATGTTCCTTATAGTACTTATAATTATTACCATTTAAATAGGGATATATTACTATAGAAATATCTTTTATGTTTTCAATCATTGAATACTTTGTTGAAAATATCTTTATATTTCAACATTTTCTTGCTGCGAAAACCAAAATCACTTCCTCTGATACCAAATATTGTTGGATACTGACAATAATAAGGCTGAAGAGGGTGGGGTGGGGGGGGGGGGGGGAGGGGTGAAATGAGTCTTTTAAATTTTTCTTCACATACAAAAAACACCCAATATAGTTTTTAATGATATATGATATGTCCTTTAACAAATAATTAAGTGTAAATATAGCCATAACATAATAGAAATAAGCACAAATATTAATAGTGGTTTTGGGGAATAAAGGTATCATATTCCACTCCAATACCACTCTTCTTCCATAGTGTGATAATTTTCACTAGACCAATCCTTTTACTATGCAATTACAATCCTTTTTCCAGGGATTGCATGACTGGGTGAAACCATACAAATCATGGTACAAGAATATGATATTTCAACTAGGCTCTATAAAGGATTTAAAAAAATGTACATTAAAGTTTGATTTACCCAGAACCATTATAATGAAAAATAATAAACATATAGTTTTTATTGATTTAATCTCATAGCTTTAAGATATAGATGATGGAAACATAATTATTTCTAAGAGAGATGATCTGAAGGATAAAAATCTCAAGATGAGTCTTATTATTTTATAAAGTATTTTCAATAAACACAACTATCAAGATGATACATCTTCTTATTATTTCATAGAGCTTTTATAATGATATATATATGTTTCCTTAGTCACATTAATTCACTTGAAAAAGGACCACACTTTAAATTCAATAAAATAAATTAACTAATTCTTATTTAAATTCATAACACATGATCTATAGAATTAGGTTTCAGTGACATGTTTGTCTTCCATGAAAAATACCTTCGAAATATTAGAGAAAAGTTATATGAACTTTTCTTTGTCTTTTGTATCACTAATTATATCTTATTATAATTTATATTGTATAAATAAGTAATCATGAATTTAAATATTTTACAACAACATTAAAATCTTACTCGACTACTTCAATGATAATAAATATCAACTTACATCATAACATTGATGATTTATAGAATAAAATCATCAATGATGATTGCATATTTGAATCCATATATCTAATTTTTCATGATATTAATAAATTTAGTCTTGTAGGATTTTTACTCATGTTGCTAAAACTGATAAATAGCATGGAAGTAACATAGCAGATTTCACCAAACATCTAATAATAGCATAGATTATTTATTTTTGTAGAGGAGTTACATAACTGATTACTTATCATAACCATTTTACATATCCAAATGTTCATGTAGGTGATTTATCACTTAGGATATCTTTTAAACATAAGAAATTTCTAAATTGGTGATTTCACAATGATTGAAACTAACATAGCCAATATTATAGATTTACGATGATTTTAGATAAAATCATCCAGAATGAATATTTAATGAAACTAGCCATTAAACACATAAGAATAACATGAAACATAATAAACAGACTTATAACAAAAGATCATTTGAAAAGTATGATGGGTATTTGAGGTGATCTAAACCTAATATACATGGGATATATTGTATCAATATTAATAATCCAATAATTTATGATGGGTATTATAAAAAAAGAAATTTCATTACAATTTTAGATGAATTATCACGTGATCAACTTCCAAGGATATAGATCAAAGAAGTGGTGAAAGTGCATGGAACACAACTATTGACTGTATCTAACCGAGACCAGAATTTTACCACTAAGTTCTAAAATAGTCTCTAATATGATACCAACACTGAATTTGACATCAGAATAAATCAATACATCCAAAATGATGTCCAATATGACAGGACTATTCAGAAACATGAAGACACGTCAAGTACATGCATGATGGACTTTAATGTTGGATGGGATCCACATCTTCCTCTGGTCTAGTTCTCTAATAATAACAA
The DNA here is from genome assembly GCA_963277665.1 of Viscum album. Lineage (NCBI taxonomy): Eukaryota > Viridiplantae > Streptophyta > Magnoliopsida > Santalales > Viscaceae > Viscum > Viscum album. The sequence continues at coordinate 1,879,337,282 of OY728137.1, read as the reverse complement.
CATTCACTCAAGAAACCAAATGGGTCTATATGTATAATTTTAAAATAATATATGTATTATACATGAGTTCTCGGATTAAGTTATTGAATTCAATCCTCTTGGTCATAAAATGATTTGGTAAATGGTAGGATTGGTCAATAAAATTCAACAACACATCCGGGTGGCTCAAATTTGATAGAAGAGCTAAGCTAAAAATCATTAATGAGACCCAGAATTTGAGGTTGGAGATAATGTGTTCCTCTATATATCTCTATAGAACATATTATTGTGATTTTGTAAGAATGGAATGCTCTGTCCCATGTACATTAGCCACTTTTAGATTCTCAACCACATTAGATCCAAGGCCCAACAACTAAGACTCCCACGAACCCTTTCTTATAAACATGTTGTTTTCCACACATCCATATGGAGGAAGTATATACCACGATCCATATAATGTTCTAAATGTAGAGGTAGTGTAGCTAAAAATTTAATGCTCTTTTGAGGATAATTCTTGAAGATCTTGGACCGTATATATAAAGTTATATGCAATAAGACAACTTACCTAGTCATAGTATTATAGCCAAACCGTAAGTATAAAGGCATAACACGGGAACTGGAGAAATCACTTAAGTAGGCGTACCCTCATCTGTTTTTTCCTTAGTATGTAAAATAACAATTTGAAGGTGAAATTTATTAATGGGGGAACAATATAAAGACCCATAATTTTTTCATTGTAATTTTTCTTTTGAACATATAATTTTATCATATTTAGTAATATTATACAATATAATCCACGCAAACCACATGATAAAAACAAAAATATCTAATTATATTACCTTAAAAATTAAATTTAGAGGATAAATTTTTTTCTAATAATTAAAATAATAATAATGGGACATAAAATATAAAATTATATAACAATAATAGGAAAATATGGATTTTCTCGATCCCCCAGAATAATCGCAGTCATGAACAATATTGTAGAAATGAATCCGCATTTTAATAATGAAATATGAAATTTTAAAATAAAAAAAAACATATAAACTTGAGATAAAATATAATTAAACTAATAATAAAATAAGTATGATAAATTTATAGGAAGTGTAGAACCCATATAATCATTAAAAATATTATTGTTAAACTGTTAATATTAGCGTTTGAATATTAACTTGAATGTTTGAATATTAATATGACCATCAGAATAGTATCATCAACTATATAAGTTTAAAATAATATTTACTCCTCTTATAAAAGGAAATTATATTATATTTAAACTATGGTACAAGTAAATAAATTTTGAAAATTGAAAAATTATGATCTTGTATTTTTATGAAACATAAATATTTTAATTACACATTCATAAGAAATATAATGATTTAAAAGATATTTAATTTTCATAATATGGTTTTGTAAGTTAATATTATGTTTTATTATAATTATATTATAATTTTAAGAAACCCTAAGTAAATATTTAAGGGGCCTGAAAAGGATTATAATACTAAAATATGTATTTTTCAAATAAATTAGTATTTTATTTAAAAATTAATTTTCTCATATTTAGATAATTACTGTCATAAAATGGATTTCATTTTTTGAATCAAACCATTAGAAAATGGTTAGGGTTAATTTTTTTATTTTTCTAAATTAGTAAAAAATTGTGAATAGTAGAATATTGAAAAATACAATATCTTACATTATATGAAAAATACATGGAATTTTGGGACATGGATGATATAAGATAACATTATTTATAACTAACATGCACAATTTACTATATATTTACATAATATTCATAAAAATTGGTATCATTAACCAAAAATAATAAATTATTGAATATATTATTTAAAACACCCCACTCCTCCCCTTATTAATTCCAACCACCTCCGCCCATTCTCCCCACAACTTATAAGTCATGGAGATCTCCAATTATCTTCCCAATTACTTTAAAAATAATCCCCCACATCCTAGTTCAATTGATGATATGTAAAACATCCTAAATGAAATAACCACATAACCTTTATGTTTTTACAAAGTAAATAATCCCCATGTTTTAAATAAAAGGATACTTATGGGAATTTAAATTTTTTGAAGGATATTAATTACATTTCATTTCAAATCTATAGTTGTAATGTTGTCTGATTGGAACATTAATAATCATCCATAAGTGATCTTACCTTGAAACCATGAAACAAACACTTTCAGAACCCAAGAATATATACATTATATCTCATTTAAAAGGTTATAAATGTTCATAATAAAATTTTAGTAAATAAATAATATATTTAAAAGATTATTAATTAAGTAAATAATTAATCTAATATTATTATTTAGGAAAATAAGTGCAAGTGCAAAATGATTTTGGAACATTATATAAAGCGTCTTTTAAACCACTATTTCTATATTTGTTAAGACCATTATCTCTCTATATAACATTATATATCTATTTGATGTTATATAATGACTCTAATATTTATATAAATGTAACTTAAATATATTCCTAGCTTATTCTCCCCTCTTTTCATGGGTTAATACACGCCTTAAGTTTGTTTCTCAAATTCATTCTATAAAATTAAACTTGATAAAGGGGAACTTTTATAAACCGTAATCCTTTTATGTAGTGATCATTTAAATAATTTATTCCCATTCATGATTTCATTAAATAAGCTAATATTTTAGGTATTAATATTCTCGTTTGTATTTGTATTTAAATAAAATACTATACTTATTTCCTTTACAAAATTATTTGACATATTCCATAAAGCACCATTTTGAAAGTTCATTTCTATACAGAGTCTTCTACCCTTGGTCATGAATTTTTTTAAATGAGCCACATATGTTTAGACATATTCTTATGTACTTAGATATGAATGTCTAAAATATTTAATTCCTTATTCTCTTTAAAACATTTATGTAATAAACTTGATTATGATATGAGGCATTATTATATAACCCATTCTATTCCATGGATAAATATTATGTTTATTCCATATGAAAAATTTTCTTTTGTGGAACATAGAATCATGTACATATTATAATGGGTTTTCCTAGATAGCACTCTAATGTTTTGGGTTATTTTTTTATTTCATGACATGGTATGTATGTGATTAGTGAGTAAAACTAATCAAGGATGAGATAATTTCTACTATGTAATTATTTATAATAATTTAGCCTTGACTTATTCTAATGTCATGTTTTATGATTCTTCTACATTCCAATGTTTTCATGTTCATTCAATTCCATGTTTTTATGTTACGCCTCTATATGATTATTCCTAAGCCCTTTATTTTATTATATTAGGTTATTCGTGTTGATTGATATTCTATAATTCATTACCATGCTTATTCCATTATAGGGATTTATAGCTCAACCCATTATTTTTTGTATTCTCCAGGTCATCCTTGGTAGTTTTAGGAGCATAAAGGAATTTAGGAGATCTTTATGGAGAATAAAATAGAGAAGTTGTGTTTATGTTTCTTTTGATGTATTGTGAACCAAATATTCTAAATACTCTAGGCCTCATAATCATGGGGTTGTGATTATTGGGTGTCATGTCAAAAATCATATAACAATTTACGTAAATGGATTGGATTATTATAAGTTCGAAGGGGTCGTTTGTAGGAATGATAGGTGTAGGTTTGTGTGACTATGGGTGAGATGGTCATATATCTTGTTAGTGACTTTGAACTCCCTCCAATGATCAAAGGATAGTCTTGTTGTTGGAGATGAGTATTATAAGTCCTTCCGGACATCACATGTGGGGCATATAAGGGTTTTCTTCAGGTGAAGGGATAATAGATCACCCATATGAGATGGGTGATGAGATCCAAGTTTGGGTTGAAGGAATTTATTAAGGACTTGGAATTGGGATTCGAAGGGTGATTTTGAATTGAAATTGGACCTCTCCTATTACTGCATGTATTGGATAGGGAATGTGGGTTGTGAGGTCACCAAGGGGAGAAAACAAGATTTGATGATGATTGTTTTATATAACAGGCTAGTTTTTCAGTGTCTTGTAACTTGTTTACAATGTGGTGGGAATGTGTGGAGTGATTTAGGCCATATTTTTCATTGATTTCACGTGCCCTATATATATATATTTATGGTGATGGTTTTCACAATGGTGGGTACCAAGGATTGGCTCCACTATGCATGAGATGGTGCTCAATGGAATTATTTGAGTGATATGGGGTCCATGATGTGGGTGACTTGGAACCTTACATAAGTGAGTGGCTAAAAGTTAGGATAAATTTAATTTCCTTTAGTTTTTGGGTGTTCATAGTGAACTCTCTATATTAGGGGGCTATTGGTCCAATGGTACATGTGATACCCAATCTAGAAGAGGTGAGTGGTAAGCTTGTAACCCCAACATGAGTGAGGGGAGGTAAATAGAATGTGTGACCACCCATGTGTGATAGGGATAAGTCAAAAGTTGATGTTGTATAAGAGGGGTTTGGTATACCCAAACATGGGATACAATGTTGTGGTTGGTATATTGATGGCCTACCTTTATGTGTTAATCTATTGACATGGCTACCTTGAGTGAGAAGGTGAGTCCATGAGAAGGTTGTGGGAGCATATCCTACACCGTCGGGTTGTGGTTTTGATTTAAATGATTCCGTAGATTGGGTCCATGGATATAATATGTTTTATAGGTTTTATATATTATGGAGAAAATTGATTATATCATGGATTTGAATCAGGTATGGTCAGGTGTCTTGGTGGAATGGTTAACACACGACGACTCCACATGCATGTGTAACTCATCAGGGATAATCGTGTCCTAGTTAGAACAATATATCATAGTGTGCATGTTTATTTAAATTATTTCCTTCACTTGTGAATACACAATAATATGATGGTTTATACTAGGGGAACATGATGATACCCTATTGATATTTATTTATCACACCCTTCGTGGGAACTCTATCATGCATGCAGACATTATGCATTCTTTCAGGTCTAGGACATGATGTATAATGGATCAAGTTAGAGAAACTTGATGTGTATTTGGAGAGTGAGTTGTTGAGGCCCATGTATTATAGTATGACCCTTTCTTATTTTATTTCTACTATTAATTTATATATGTGATTATTCTAGTGGGTAATAAGTTGATGTATGTTTATAGGCTTCTACATGGTATATTTTGTTACTAGAATGTATTTATTTAATTACGCATACGTTTATTATTATTGTGTGTGATGTTGTTTTGTTATTTTAATAAATGTTTTATTTTAATTTGATTTAATATTCACCCCATTGTGTAGACTATTCCATCACAACAACTTGGTAGCCTCTTGAATATGTGGTGATGTGCCTGAGGCCACATAGAGAACCAACATGATGAACTATTGAGTGGATTCCAAACTAGGGTGTTACATTCATGAATGAAAAATTGTAAATATGAGTAAAATTATCAACAAAATTCCTGAAATACTTATCTCCATTGTTTGGTTATAACTTATCAAGATATATTCATATAAATAAATCAATTAAAGGGGCCTCTTTGTTTCAATCTCTATTTGTTTGAGTCCTCTATTTAACATCATACATTTATGAATTACTTTAAAATAGTTTCTAATTTCTTGATTGGGCTTTATGATGCATCTCAAACCATCATATTGAAAAATCCATTCTAGGTTAATTTTTTCCACATGACTATTTTATCATCTCCGTATTTCACTATCCTCTATCAAAATAATGAATGAAGAATCATTATCATCTTTAATTTAATCTAAATTCATTATTTCTTGTTTTTCTATCATGATAATGATTATGTCCTTTAACTATCTAATGAAACATCTATGTTACACCATTTGACGTAATTTTATTCTCACCAAATTAAGTGATTCTAATGAATTTATCATTTAGTGGGATTTAATTCCCAAAATCTATAATGAATCTATAATATTTTTATTAACTCAAAAGATATTTTTGTTTTTAGTTATGTATGTTTAGAAACCACTATTGAAGATCCTAGTATTTTGATTCTTCATTATATTTTATGAAATATTAACCACAATCTCGTTTTTATTTATCATTACTCAACTTATTTTTATTTTTAGAGTTAAAATTTTTTTGATACTCCAATATAATTATTATGTAATCATTTATAGTGTTAATTTTCTATTCTCACACACTGGTAGCCTTCTCTGGTGAATCAATTTCATTTTTCATATTCATATCTTCATTGAGAAACTATTTAGGTTTATTTTATAATTTTTATATTATCTCACATACAAATCATACCTTCAACATGATTGAGTGAAAGGAATGTCATATAAAAAAATATGTTCATTGTGACCATATAAATTACAACATTTTCACTTAAAATCAAATAAAAATTTATTGAAATGATGAATTTGTTATTTAAAATATTATTTTTAATTTTTATATAATTGTGAACTCATTTTATTTTTCTGAACCTTAACATACCATGTTGACTTTATATTAAAAATGGTTTAGTCCTTGGTTTATACATTAAAATTATTTTTTACCACACATAATTTTTATTTTGATTTTAAGTAAAATCAGATGATATATCTATGTGTTTTTCACATTTTCATGGTGAAGTTACTGATACCTTCATTTTCATTTTCATTGCTACTATCATTAATTATACATATTTATGTGTCCAAAGAGGGTGTTTTATTATTATTATGAAACTCAAAAAATATATTAGTGGATTTAGATATTAGTATACTCATTAATTTTATTAGTTTATTTGATGACATTAGTATGTGGTTTTTATGATTACCACTATAATATCCAGACATAGATTTTTCATTTATTTTAATCAGACTACCTCATGCCCTAAGAGAATTCTATAATCTTCATGGGTTTATGACTAGTTTCATAGTTCTAATTTAATTATTCGGTGGAATTATTTATCCTATTATATAGATAATATTTGTTATTAATACACTATAAGAAAACATGGCAATAAATATCTATACATTATGTATCCAAATATGTTTGTAAAATCAACATGGGACCAAAATTTCAGGGAATCAAAATTTCGGTATAATTGTATAAAGTAAAAAATATATTATATACAAACCATACACCAATAAATCCATTAAAAATACAAATATAGACTGAATCCAGGATATAAAAATATGACTGAATCCGACTATAAGCCAAACCACATCACATGTTAATTTCTACATTTTAATTCCATGACGTGGGAGAGTCTTTACAATATCCTACTAATGTTTTGACCATTTGAGTGTTTATCTCTTACTGCCTTCCTCAACATTAAATCAAATTGAGGGATTTTAATGTGTCTTATTTTTCGTGTTCAAGGAGGGATTATAATGACCCATTAATCACCACAACATTATCTGAACTTTTAAAAGTGTATATAATATGATGGGTACATGTTTTGATTCTATATGACTTATAATAATAATTAATAATTAAATATGCATAAAAAAAATAAATTAACTAAATAATAATACTAAATGTCACCAACATAAATTATGGAGGAACTAAAAACTTCTCCCACACCACAAGATGAATTTATTCGAAAAAATATGACATTTTAACTCCCCCTCCCTTAGGATGATACAAACCCACTTAAATTCCAAGATTAAAATCCCATAGAATAAATTGGAAATCCTCGATAAAGTGGAAAATATAAAAAATGATATCCTCAAAAAGAGGTAAAATAGTTTTCACAACCCAGCAAGGGTTCCCTAGTGACACGATTATTTAGCCATCACTAACATATCACAAGGGGTGTTCCTGATCCCCATGGGTTGGTGACTATCACCAAGAATCATACAACAAGAAAGAGGGAATTATTTTTCCACAAATAATGTAGAATAAATATAACAAATCAATATAAAAACAAAAGAATATCCACTAGGAGATGTGTACTAGAAATCAAAAAAATATTAAAACCCAAAGTACTAAAACAAACTACCAGTAGAATCAGATAGAAAAATATCCAAATTCCCAACATACACAACTCTCTGAGTCAACAGATCAAAAAATAGAACGACTTCTAAGTGGTTCTTTACCCCTTCTTGATCCTGGAAGGAGATAATCTATAAACACCCAAAGGCAGAGGTAGGGTTTGAGATAAAATCCTTTAAGGTTCCCACCAATTATTCCATAAAGTATTACAAACTTTAATTAACCAAACAAAGAGTTTTCAATTTTCAAATAAACAATTTTGTCATTTCAAAATCATATTTAAACAAATCACGCTTTTCAATTTAAACGATGAAAATAAAATAGAAAACCATGCTTCACATTTAAAAATGATAGAAGTACTGTTAAAAAATGTAATATCTAGTCTTTTATATAAAATATTTTATAAAAATCAAACAACATGTAAAATAGTTTAAAAAAATAGCTTACATTCAAATCTCATATATAAAGAAATAAGAAACGTGGTTGTTTTCCAAGATGTACAATAGTTCCAGGTTATGGGATCCCCTCACACACATGTGATAAATTTAAATGAATACACATATCCTTATACATTAGCAAGGGATGACTCATACATGCCCCACTGAGAAATTAAGATGTTCTAACCAAAGTTTTTTAGGGTTTTAGAGTATTATTCCGTTACTAGGGAAATTCCAACCTAGCATGTTCATCCCAATAACTAACTAACTACCTAGTATTTCATGTAATCTATTAGAATGCATTGATGGGAACTTTATTTTAATAAACCTTGAAATAAAATTAAGTCATATTCCCCCATTTCAAAAATAAAAATTTCCATTTAAAAACAAAAACTGGGTTTTAATAAAAAACAAGCATTTTTCAAGATAAAACCTTAAGGTTTCTATAAAAACAAATTTAAGGCATTTTTCGCAAATCGGAATTTGAAGTTAATTCAAAATTCACATTAAAAATTAAATTCTAGAATTTAATTTCATACAATTTCCATAAATTTCACAAAAAATTTGCAATTCAATGGATTTTGGGTTTCTTCACAAAATTTCCATCAATTTGACAACAAACCCCAAATTCAACGGAATTTGGGTTTTCCATAACTTCTATCAAATCCATTAAAATTTTTAAATTATACGATTTAAATTTCACCAATTTCCATAAACACACGCAAATTCAATAGAGTTTGGGGTTTTCCAAATTTCATGTCAAAACCCCATTTTGAAACAACAATTCAACAAGATTTTGTTTTCTAACAAACCTATTGAAAGAAATATAATTAATATCAATAAATTTAATTGAATTAAAAAAATTCAAATTAAATAAATAAATTTGGGGTTAACAAAAATTTGGGATCAAACGGAACCAGCTACCTCATGATCAATGAATCTCGCAACACTAAACCCAAATCAGGATTTTTCAACAAAGAACGAAGATCCAGAAAACTGAAAAAAATGATAAAACCTTGGTTTATGATCCCAAAAAAGTGGGTATTAGATACTTAATTAAACAAGGGGATCCACAGAACCCTATGTAGGTGAAGAGACATAGCTGGGGATAGGGATCAAGGAGAGGAAACTATCCAAGATGAAATCAAACGATATTTCTCTAGCTTCAATCCACCTCTGAGAGGATTTCGAGAGGCCAAGAATTGAACTTGGGAGCTCTAATGGAATAAGAAATAATAAAGGGTGTTTTAAATGTCTGTTGGGGGACAAAAAGGTGATTTTTAGGTACTTCAATACAATTTTCAGATAAATTGAATGCCGGACACATGGTTTTCTAGGAAGATCTGTGCAGTTATACCAAACTGTGTGGCCTGGACATGAGACTATTTGTAATGGGCCACATGGTTTATCCTCATAGGTTTCATGGTCTATTAAACAATGTTCCAACCATGAAAACCCCAACTGTCTATGTTTTCCTGGTTTGGCTTGAAAGGGCAAATGGTTTGGAAAAATTGTGCACTAATCGTGCACTACCACAAAAGTCTGAATTTTTTTTAAATTTCAACCTAAAAATAATTCAAATGAAACCCATAAAAAGCTTTGTAAAAAGTGGGCTTTAAGAATACCTAAAAATAATAATAGGATGTTACAAACTTTCCACTACATAAAATTTCTTTCCCCAAAAATCATACTTAGAAGCATCCATGAAAAAACGATGAGGCCACTAATCTCACATCAGTACCTCCCTCTCCCACATCTCATGATTATTAGAACTGTGCCACCATAGAATATGAAACAAAGGTATCCACTTTCCACTAAGTACCTTGGTTTCAAAATCAGCTATTCAAGCTATTTGTTCATACATGGATAAATCAGATTCAACATTAATATCACGCCATCTCAGAACATATGATGGATCAAATAGATACTTTTCCAGTTGTGATACATGGAACATGTTATGTATCAACATCGGATGTGGTGTAATTTCTAAATGGTAGGAAAATTTTACCACCTTATAAAAAATCTAAAAAGGGCCCGCAAAACAATGGGTATGTTTCTCTCTTATCCCAATCCATTGATTACCCAACCAGGGTGAAACTTTCAGGAAAACCTGATCACCAACAGAAAAATGCATTGGCATGCAATGATGGTCAACACAATACATATATCAGCTATGTACCATAAAAATTATTTGATTAATAAATTAAATATTTTCTATCATATCAATAACCAAGCTAGTTCCAACTAAAGAACTATCACGAATCTCAAACCAACACAATGGAGATATGAAAAGTCAGGGATACAAGGCCTCAAAGTGATCCATTATGAACATGTATTAGAAAATATTTTTAAAAGAAAAATCAACCATCCCAACTGATCATCCGAAAGACCAAAAAATTTGTGAACATAAATAAAAAGAATATCCTCAATAATCTAAATATCACTTTTTATCTGGCTCTCTAGTAGCAGATGGTATGTCATACCTAAACAGATGTGAGATCCCAGTGCCTCCTGAAGGTCTCTCCAAAAAAGAGAAGTTAAATTTGGATCCCAATAATGGACTATATAAAATGTAACTACATTAAAATTAATGATCTCTTTCACGTAGGGGTTTTCCATCTCTTTAACAGTTGTTGTATCATAAATGGGTAAAAATTTAGATGATTTAATCAGTCGATCGATCACAACACATATCATATTCTTCTTCATATAAGTACATGGGAACCCAACCTAAAAGTCCATTGAAATCTAATCCAACTTCTATGTAATTAATGGAAGTGGATGAATAAAAATCGAAGGTTTCTGGTGCTTGGCCTTGGCATATTTTTATGCATAAAAAAGATTGAAAAAATCAGCAATTCCCTATCTCATACCTAGACACTAGAAACTACACCACATGTCATAGAACATCTTCATGGTCCCTTGGTGCACTTCCCATTGAGAATTATATAAATCCACCAACACATCTTTCCTTACTTCTAATATCACAAAAAATGATTATGAAAAAATAGAATGCCCTCTATAGAGAAAAACCACTCAACAACAGTCTCCCCACTACTAAGAGATTCCATAAAGCTAAGACACTCATCATAAAGATGTTGTTCTAAAAGAATTGTCTCAAGAATAGTGTATTTCAACAAAAAAATTTCCAAAGAAACCTCAGTCACTAATTCCTAGACTCCAATATGCAACAGTGCATAGAAAGCAATCAAGTTACACACTTCTGAAGATTATTTCTTGTTATGTGTTAGAAGTTTACTACTCAAGGAATCAATTATAATATTTCCTTTCTCCAAGGTATAGGTGATTTCAAATTAAAAATATTACATGTACTCTACCCAATGCCTCCAAAGTATATTCAATTATTTTTGACATTGGATATAACTCAAGTTATTGTGGTGTGAAAACATGTTTAAACATTATCCTTAATGGTAATCCCACTAAATCTTTTGTGCCTGCATCATAGTTGCAAGTTCAAGGTCATGGGTTAGGTAATTCTTCTCGTGTGGCCTCAGATGATGATGGCCATAATAAATGATATAAACACAACCAAAGTATAAACCTGATGCATCACAAAAGACCATATAGTCATGCCCATCCTGAGGAAGAGTCAACACCAGTGAAATTGTTAAAAGGCATTTTATCTCAATTAAAGAATTATTACATTTATCATCCTAAGAAAAAATTACCCCTTTCTGATACAGAGCATTCATCAGAGAGGCCAACTTTGATAAAACCTTAAATAACAAATGATAATACCCAACTAGTCCCAAGAATCTTTAAATCTCAAAAACATCCTCTGGTTTTTCACATTTCATAATAGCCTTTACCTATTCATAATCAACTGAAATTAATTTTTTAGACACCACATGTACCAATAATTTAACTTCCCAAATCCCAAAATCTCATTCTAAAAGTTTGGCATAAAGTCAATGATTTCTCATAAAACTCAGAACTATTCTTAGATATTGTACATGATCGTCCTTAGACCTACAGTATATATTAATGTCATCCAAAAAGACTACCATTATTTTACCGAGATACTGATAGAAAATTTTACTCAATAAATCCATAAATACTCAATGATAATTTTTTAAACCATAGGTAATAAAAAGGTACTCATAATTTCTTTAACTACTCTGAATGGTGGTTTTATAAACATTAGATTTGTTTATCCTCAACTAATGGTAACGAGACCAAATATCAATCTTTAATAACCACTTATACCATTAAAACTAATAAAACAGATCATTAATCCATGAAAATGGATACTAGTTCTTTACTATCACTTGATTGAGTTTTTATTAATCTACACATAAGAGAAATAAACCATAATATTTATTATAAATGAGAATAGGCACCGACCCAGGTGAGACGCTCAGGAGTATAAAGCCTTTTCCTAGAATTTCATCCAATTATGTCTTCAGTTATTTCATTTCAAAAAGTTCCATCAAGTAAGATAAAATAGAAACTAGTTGATTAGAAGGCACTAAATCAATATAAACTCTACCTCACTTAATAGTGGAAAACCAGAGAAGTTTGAAAGAACCACGTCAAAAAACTCAATAACCGCTAGAGGGAGATCAATGCTCAATGATTTCTGCTATAGATTAATGTAAAATACAGATATCACATTTCATAAATCTAAATAAGATGGTAAGACTCAACATATTCTTGGGCACCTTTTTCCTTGAATGACATGACACACACTAATGGGTGTAGTAAGGGAGACTCATTGAAGATAACAATCAATATATGATTTTTTGTTAATTAGCCATACTATCTGAAATATGGCGTCAAGCAGTTTCATGTTGAGAACTAGAAAACACCAATCAAGCTTGACATCTGATAGAGAGAATACACAATAAAGACTATGGATACCTTCCTATCTCTTTATACCAAAGGGTGTAGTAATATCCAGTATATAAGATAAAATTTCCATATGAATATTTTTCAGATTAAAAATACGGGTTTAAATAAATGAATGAGACACACCAATATCAAATAAAGATGTAACTATTGATGAAGCTATAGTGATGGTACCTTTCAGGGTTATTGGACATGTATCTGATTCCTCCAGAGACTCTTCCATAGTGTGAAGAACATTCATTCGGGATGCATGTGTCTAGAACCCATTTATCCTTAAAGAATATGATTTCCTTGAAGGTTTAGGAAAATATGATGATCATGTGCCACTATATGAAGTGGAATAAACATTAAATAATATTTTTATGTGTCCTGAGCATCCACAAGAACTATATACATTGGGTGCCTTAGTGAAAACCATCTTTGAATTCCCTAGATTTCCACATTGGTAGAAAATCAGCAGGCCTCTTCCAGGTAATGTAGGTGGTCTAGAATAGCCCTATTACCAATAACAACCATGAGAATTATCACGATTATACTTTTCTTTTGAAGGAACTCGCACTTCCACTGGGAGAGAAAGAAACTCATGATAACCCTAAATTTCTTGTCGGTCCCATCTCAACCATCAACTCTCTATCCAGGACATCATCATAAGAAAGAATATTCAATAAGAAAACCTAACAATGAATATCTAATCGATCTCTTAACTCCATCCTTAGATCCATTATCTTTATGTTCGGTAAAATCTTATTAGTGAAATGCATGAGCTTAGAATTTTTTTTGCATACTCATTCTTAGTCCTATCAACCTGATCACATCTGAAAAACATTGTAGCCTTTGCCAATAACATAAACTGTCGATATAACTGGTTAGTGAAAATAACTTTGTATTATTTACACTCTAATTCATCATCGTTGTTTTCCATCAACATAGTATCCACCATCTACTATCATTTCTTCAAGAATAATGGTGGAATAATTCACCTTGATTTCTTCAGCTTTCTCAAATAATCCAAAAAAAAATTCTATTCTGCTTAACAATTCCTTAGCATCCTGAAGATCATTTGCACCTTTGAATAGTGTTAGACTCTTTAAAATGTATTCGTTAAAAAAAACCATATAGATCATCCCTTTGAGGTTTCACACGTCATTCTTGAACAAGAGATATTGGTAGTGCATGTCCTAAAGCTTGGATAGTATGCACAATAACCTCTACCAGATTTCAGTCCCCAAGAGGATTCACTCGCTATGCTTCAACATCAAATTCTTCCTAGGTAGAATTCACAAGTATTTTCACAGGAATGATGCTGAAGAAAATCAATAGACAATAGGGAAGGAGTTATATTAACAATCAAATAGAGAAATAAGAGAAATAAATCCCAACAGATAGAAAAATATTATTTGGATTTCACCAATCCAATGAAAAAATAGGGAAAAGACTTGAACTATTCCTCAAGATGTATTTCCAAAACCACCCCTAGTGAATTAAGGTAATTTACAATGAGAGAAGGGCTAGACACTCAATCATAACTAGCTCCTAAGTACTGATAAGATTACACAAATGCATACATATTTAATAAAAAGAAGCTCAACCTAGAGCTCTGATTCCACTTTTTCATGAACCATCATATGTACCCTAGTAACCCAATTACTGAGCTGGCACTGACATAGACTGTGGGTTATTCTTGATCCCCATATTTTTCTGACTAGCGCCAAACATCATACAACAAGAAATAAGGATTAATTTTTCCCAAAAAATATTAAAGTAAGATAACAAATTAGTATGCGTACAAAAGAAACTCCACTGGGAGATGTGCACCAGATTTCAAACTAGTATGAAAACCAAATGTACTAAAAAAATGTACTAGTAAAACAAGAAATATAAGCACCCCAATTCCGAACATATTAAACACTATAAGTCCATTTTCAACAGTTAGATCCACCTCTAAGTGTTTCATTACCTCTCCTAGAATCTAGAAGAAGATAATCTATAACACCTGAAGGCACAACTAGGGTGTGAGAAAAAAATCCTAAGATGGTATCACCAAGGATTCCATAAAATATTATAACCATTAATTAACTAAATAAATATCTTTTAATATTCAAATAAATAGTTTTTAATTTCTAAAGAATATTTAAATAAATCATGATTTACAATTCAAATGATGGAAATGCATTCAAAAATCATGATTCACATTTCAAATTGATAGAAATAAAAAAATTTCTTATTGAAAAATTTATGTAAAAACATTCATATAAATCATAATTCATGTAAAATTCTTTACAAAAATGGAAAACATTTATATATCATATATAAACAAGCGAGAAACATGGTCATCTTCCAAGAGGTATGATAATTCCAGGTTATGGTATCCTCACACACTCATGTAAAAAACTGAAATTTGTACACATGTCCCATGATATTGGTATGAAAAAACTCATCCATATCGCATTGGGGATGCAATATGCACTAACCAATGTTTTTTTAGTGTTTTAGAGCGTCAATATGTTACTAGGGAGTTTTCAACCTTGTGTGTTTGTCCTAATAACTCAATAACTACCTAGGATTTCGTGTCTTGTAGTAAAATTAAATGATTGACAATTTATTTTAAGAAACCTTAAAATACAATTACGTCCCATTCCCCCATTTCAAACATTCTCATTTACATTTATAAACCAAAATAATATTTTAATAAAAAACAAGAATTCTCTAAGATAAAACCCTAAGGTTTCTATTAAAACCAATTTAAGCCATTTTTGGTTAATTTTAATTTGAAATCAGCTCAAAAATCAATTTCACAATTTGATTAAATAATTTAATTTCAAATAATTTCCACCAATTTCACAATTTTTTTTAATTCAACGTAATTGGGATTTTTTTAATTTTTTCCATTAATTTCACAAATAAACCACAATTCAATGGAATTGGGGTTTTTTCCAAAATTTCAATTAGACCCTTTAAAAAATTTAAATTAAAAAATTTAATCATAACCAATTTCCATAAAACGCCACAAATTCAATGAATTGGGTTTTTTACAATATCATAACAAAACTCCATTTTCAAACGCCAATTCAATAGAATTTGGGGTTTTCCAACAATCTAATTGAAATAAATATAATTGTAATCGATAAATTTAAATTAATTCAAGCAATTAAAATAAAATAAATCAATTTATGGGTAACAAAAATAATCTATTATGAGGGACCACCTACCTTAGGATCAATGGATCTAGCAAAGCCAAATCCTAAATGGGATATGTCAACGAAGAATGATAATCACATAAACTGAGAAACAAAGATCAATCCGAAGTTCAAGATCCCAAAACAGAGTGTATTGGATCCCCAAATCAATAAATGGTGCCACATAACCCTAAGATGAAGAAGAGAGAGCAAGATATGGAGATGGAGGTGAGGAAACTCACCAGGATGAGATCAAACAGTGTTCATCTAGAGTTGATCTACCTTTGGGTGGGTTCTGAGGGGCCAATAATTGATCATGGGAGCACCCCTAGAATATAGAATCATCAAAATGTCATATACGTCCATCAGTTTCCAAAAAGGTGGGTTTCAGATATTTTAAATATATTTTTTGATTAATTAAATGTCACATGCATGGTTTCCTAGGAAAAGTCGTACAGTTTGACCAAAATGTGCAGCCTAGTCATGTACCTATTTTAAATGGGCTTCATGGTTTTTTATAGGGTGCATGGTTTGGTAAACTGTGTGCCAATCGTACAAAACCCAACTTCCTGGGTTTTCACGGTTTGACTTAAAATGGAACATAGTTTGTGAAAATTGTGCACTAGCCTATAATTTTAAAAACATTAATAATTTCATCCCGAAACAACCACAAATGAAATAAAACTAAATCTCTTTAATAATTAGGGTTTAGGATTACATAATAATAGCAATAGGATGTTAGAATAGTTAATGCACCTATATAACCCTAATATTATTATCATTTATACAAATTTTCAACACATAACTTAGTATATAAATTCATCATAGTATTTCATATTACCAATGAAACAACATAAAATATTTACAATGGAACTATCCATATACATAACTTTTTGCGAGGTCTCCTTAAGTATTGAAAATAAAATAAAGAATTTGATATGAAATAAACAAAGCTAAAAAAACCCACAACAACATGCATTTATGTCTTTTAATAATACCAAGTATCTATATATATGACATATTAGATAAATAAATCAAAGATGAATCTAATAATAACAAAAAAAAACTTTTATTTTGAGATTAAAATAAAAAATATTATTTTACTATAGGATCTAAATATGAATAATAATAATAAATATTGATTCAAATAATTAATTTCTTTCTATTTTATAAAACAATAGGTAAAAATGTTAAAATAATTCTCCAAAAATAAATGAATGTAATATAATTTCATTTATAAAAGATAAAACTACCTAAAAACATATCAACGAGTTCGTCTTACTATGAAGATCATTAAACGATGCCCTATAAAAATGAAATAATATCCACAAATAAAAGGAACCAAATAGTATGATAATACATATAATAAATTTTGATATTCACTTGATAGAGTCACAAAAAAATCCTCATATATATAAAAAAACTACTAATAATTTTACCTTAAATTGATATATTCCCATAAGAAAAATCACTATGTTGGATAAATTCAATTAAATCGAAAAAAATGATACACAAATCCCCTCCATAATACTCTTCGTAACCATACAAATGATATCCTTATCAATCAGAGTGATTTATCATGATTTGTTGAAATCAATTAATTGAATACTTAGCTGGATCACTCCAAATTAAAAGAGGGGAGAAAAAGTGGAATGAATAGTGATTCCCATGACATTGCATAAAAAACTAAATTAAAATCCAACTCAGGAGGAATAAATAAGAAGAAGAGAGGGGGAGATTACCAAATTAGATCTCCCTTTACCCATAACTACATATAAAAGAGGTGAGGTGATATTAAATTATAGTCTAAACCCCACTAAAAGAACATTTCTGGTAACTACTATGTATGGAATGGGATCCTACCGAACACCTGGTATAAATTCCATAAGACATGACCACTAGTGGGATCACCGGGTACTTGATTGTAAAATATTGGGTACATTATGGAATCATATAAAGCCTTAAAATTATCCTTAATTTATAAAATTGCAAAATACCAACAAAAAACTTTTCAAACCATATTACCATCTCGAGTTACTAATTGTAAATCCTAAAAAACAAATAATTCACTTTTTCTTGATCTAAATAAAAAATTTATACTTATTTGAAACTCACTCTATTGAATTCTGACTTTTATACAGTAAATTGAAACTCAAATAAAATTGGATTATAAAAACACCCCATGGTTAAGAACTATATATAAAATAATAATTAATGAGTATATCTGAAAAAACATTGGTCCCCAAAACCCTATATTTTTCTACCGTACCTCCTCCCTATATTTAAACAACCATCAATAAATGAGACTTGACATTATTAATAATTACCTCATTCACACACCCAAATCATGTATGTCACTTGAAGATGTGGGGAATTTACATCCTATCTTTCAAGAGGATTATTTTTAAAATCAATTAGGACCCCTTCAATTACTATTGATGATTCACACACATGAAATTTCTCTATTCTTCATTCAAACATAATCTCCAAGCTTAACAAGTAATACATGTGAGACACCTCACCTAAACAGCACCCAAAAATATCTTCCAAACCAAAAAAAACTAAAAAAATCAAAACTCAATTGATATCCCATAATCTCCAACCAACCATTATACATGGGTCCAATCAATAATCAGTGTTATTTCTTACTAACCAGAGCAATTGTGATATTTCACCACATAATCACATTGGTCAATATAGAAAAACGCTACTAACCTACCTTCCATTGATGGAATAATATTCTAAACAATGTTAATAGTGATCTCCAATATAGTTATTTCCATATGGAACTCATATCAATTATTAGGATATGATGATTTTAATTCATAAGGTCTAATTGAATGTAATTGAGGACATACCCTTTAGTTTGTATATGTATAGTATATTTTATCATTGATATAATGTACCCAAAAACAACACTTTGTTTTTATCCACTACCATGGTTCTAATCCCAATTACCATTCCTAATCATGCTACTGCATCCCATTTATAACCTCAAATAATCATTTTCATTTAATTATACTTTTACCTATCCACTACACTGAACCTCTAGTAATTCATTACTTTCATTAATTTGAAGAGTGCATCCAAACCTGAAATGTATAATTAACACTTAGTATACTACTCATTCCCCCAAAAACAATCAACTATACCATCACACCATAGAGTATATACAACCTCAAAAACATTATATTATCCTAGATCCCATTCTCTATATTAAAATTTATCCAATATTCTTTCCGAATAAAATCATTCCAATATCAACTATATTCTATCCAACGTGGATTGACATCCAATATAACTCATTTTCTTCTTAACTTAGATAATATTTTATATAAAATGATCCCACCAGACATAAAAACTATTTTTCATAATTATACATATAATTTCACTATTATTAGACCCACCATAGTGTTATTTTATTGAAAATTGTCACATTTTTATGTTATTTTTGAATTTTTAACTTAATTATAAAAAATGGCATAATTTTGGAAATTAACTAGTTTATTTTTATAATTTATGTCATCCATAATGTTTTCTATATTAATTAAAATTTTGAAATTTTATTTTTTAGTATATCAGACATATTGGGCTACAATTCATCCTTATATACCACTGGCTCAATCCATCAATTAGATGCCCAAAATTAGCTCACCACACAAGCTTGAAAAAGTATTCACATATATGTAATTTTTTAAATGTGAGCTTATATCTCTAATTTGGACGTCTAAATGAAGTTGAAATTACAGATGGACGGTTATAAAAATTTTATTAACAACATTCATTCAGGACTAATTTCATTAATCAGTCCTTAAAAAAGGCCATTAAAGCATAGGAACTCAGATACAGGGAATATAGAGAGGCTTCCGGTGATTATTAAGTTCTCAGAGTGAAACAATAATTACATTCTCTCAGCGAGGGAAAATATGCTGAATGTTTTGGGAAAGATCAGACAGATGATGGGGAAAAACATTAATGAATGGTTCCACATTTGAATTAGCCACTTAATGTGTCTAACATGTGGTTCATTTTGAAGGGAAAATCAGGCATATAAAATAAGGATATATCATCTTTCAGAAATTATTCTATTCCATATCATTCTACCTGAGGCACCAAGGAGGAGATCTCTATAGAGCTAGGTCAACTGAAAATCTCCCCTTTTTATACTCTATCATTTTTTAGTTTTTTTCATTATAGTTTCATTTAAAATTAGAATTAAAATTTTAGTTTTATTAAACTAATCCATGTATTTGCGTTTCTTCATACATTCCACAATTCTTCTTCTATATTTTCATCTTTTAATTATAAGTATTTTTATTATTATCATTATTATAATTATAAAATTATTTTTTAAAAAATTATCTTATCCTTTTATTCCTCCATCTATTTTTTCAAAAATTCTTCCTTTAATAAAAATAATAACAAAAATAATAATAAAAATTAATTTAACATTATTTATAAATTATTTAATTTATTATTTAATTTTTTCCCTCTCTATCTCTTTCTAAAACTCTCTCAAACTCTTATCATCCTCCATTCTTCCATTTTTATTTTATTTCTCTCATCTACTATTATTTTTAATTTATTCTTATTTTTTCATCTTCTTCTATTCACCCATTCCATTAAATAATCTCTTGCTCCAAAAAATGAGAGGATTACTCTATGTCATGGATCATGGGGAGGTAAAGGTGTTCATTAATTATCCTAAAATTTTATTTTGTGTTTTTATATATAATTTTTTAATATTCATGGGTAGGCGAATTATCTCGATGTGGTGACTTCCCCCAATATCATTTAACTCAATCAATCTCAATTATTTTTTAATCTGTTTTTTCTTTTATCCATTGGTAATTTCTTCACATGTTGGAGATGAACTAATAAATGGTTGAAACATATTTGATTGAGTTGGGTCCTGGAAGGTGGCTGCTCCTTGACCAAGGAGTGTCATCAACCATGATTAAAGGAGAAGGAGGAAGTAAAATTATTTAGGCATTCAATGATATCCCATAATTTATAAAATAATAATAGTGGTCTAAACATGATATTTCATATTTGGATTATAAAACTAAAATAAAAAACATGAGCCTCAACCTGGTTGGTGAGGACTCTTAAGTGCATCCAGGTGACCCGAGATCAAATCTAGGTGGAGGCATAATTTCTGGTACTGTAGCAGTACTGTAGCATTACTTTAGTAGGTAATATAGTGGGAACTATGCAATACTATAGTGGGAACTATAGCAGGCACTATTAGTCATTGTACCATGCACTGTTTTGCACTGTAGTAGCCAGGAATATGCCCATGTTTGGGACTTCGGGCCACCGGTTTGGTCCCCGAGTCCTTTTAGGCCTTAGGGCCACCCAAGCCTTTGCGTTAGTAAGGCATTCGGGCCACCTAAAGGACTTCGGGCCACCTTAAGTGCAGATTCAAACCAGAAAACCTATAACTAACAAGCTCTATTGGATGATGAGCAAGGAGCTTTAACCACAACAGAAGCTACACAGATTGCAAGAATGAGAGGGTATAGCACCTGTCATCAACACAAGCTTGTGCATGCATGGGATAGCCTAGCCGATCAACAATGCAAAGTTGGAGAGCTGATTTCACGATGAAGACATTGGGGATGATTAGTTTCAAGTAGTTAGTCTAGGTTGTATAAAATGTTTGAAGCCTACGGTAATGAATTACTCTAAGGCCTACAATCCATGTAATAATTACACCTATAGGACCCGTAAGGGTTCCACATCACACCTTGAAAGGTGGATTATCAAAATCAATAAAACAAATGAAGGCCTTTAGGCTATTGGAACACTAAAATCAAGCATATAATGGAGAATATTGATTGAATCCATGGCTGAACCCAAGACCAATCCTTTCTCCAGTAACCCATTCTGTTTATCTTGTATTCCTATTTTAATTTCCATTTTTTCATATCATTCCCTAAAAATATCAAAAACACAAAAATATTTTCATTTTTTCCATTTAAACATAAACAAAAAAGAGATATCTCATGTGATTTAGATAAAGTAAGTAAAAAAACTGAGAGGCTTCTCAAGTGAGGCAACCCTGATCAGCCACTGTGTTGCACTAGAAAATATATGATTTCTTTTGACCAGGCCCTATGACATGTGTGTGTAACCTTACCCTAAATGTTAAACACATTCATAATAACTACCAAAAATAATGGCTCATAGTATTAATTAACTATTAATAGGTGTATTTGGATTCAAATTTTTTCAATTTAATGTGAAAAATACTTAATAATTTTATTTTTTGTATTTTAATTGATTGAGTGATCATTATTGGGGTTTTAGGGAGATTAATGTCAGTATTTGGATATAGTGTGATGATTATATATTCCTAAAGTGTTTTTTGTGTATTTATAAATAAATTTAAATAAATATACTAGAGTTGGACATATAGGTCTTGGTATAATGAAATAGAGTACTTGATGAGGTAATAAGTGGTGTTGTTCCTAGTAAATTTCCACTATGAGGTTGGAGGAGTTCCATCGGGTACCTAGTGAGCCACTAATTGGGTGATAGAATAAGACTATGTACCCAATGATTCCAAAACAATTTTTTTAAATAGAGGTCACTATTCTATTTTGGGGTTTATATTTTTATAAACCCTTAGGGTTTTTATTTGAAGATTTATAAATGATAAAGAAGGGTTTTCCATCTCTTCCCTCTTCTTTCTCTCTCTATTCCTCCTCAATATTGATGATTAGAGGGGATTTTGGTTTTGTATTTCAATTTAAATTCATCTTATTTATCTTTTTTTCGTATTCCTCTTATATTTGTTTTTCATTAGATGACTTATGGTCAAATCCATTTGTATCAAATGGGTGTCTATATGTCATAGTTAAAAGAGGAATAGTGATATAGAATACATGATGTTGATCAAAATAATGAGGAAGCTTTGTTTCTAAATGGATTATTATTTTGATTCCACTGATTTTAGGTTGAATGAGTAATTTTTTAGGCTATAGAATTTTTGGGATTTAGTTTTGGATTTTTCAAGTGCCTTTTAAGAGTCACCAGAAGGTGTTTTGGTTTATTATTGGAGATTATTTATTATGAAGCATGATTAATTATATTCATGGAGTAGTTTGGGTGTTTTAAAATTTTAATGAGATCTCCAATGATTTTATTAAATTTTTTTCCTCAAACCCCACAATTTTTAATTTTTTATTTTCTTATGTTATGATAACAAATTGATTTATTTTTATTAAATCAAGCTATTAATATTAGAATTATAAATGAAGGGTTCTCATAAATTAATACCTTTTTGAGATTAAATTTTTATCTAATTTTTAATTTTATTAATATATTTATATACTATGAGTAATTGTTTCCATAATTATTTATTATCATGGTGATATTTAAATTATTTAAATTTTTTATAATGTTTTTCGATGATGTTATTTATCTCTTGATCCTAAAAAAATTAATAATTTGACCATCATGGATTAAAATAGAATTTAGTTGTTAAATCTATTTTTATGTTATATTGGGTATTTTGAATAGTTTTAAACTTGTTTTATAAATATCTTATTTTATTTAATGAGTAAATCATTCCTTTCCTTATATAACCTATTTGCAATATAATTTAATGAGTGATACTAAAACATTAATTTATTCTATTAATATTTAATGAATTTATTTTTATTATTTAATTATTTAAATTATTTTTATTTGAAAATTAAACCCTATTTTCTCTGGGCATGGGAAATTTAGGTAATACTATAAAATAGTAATTGGTTTAAAGAGTTATCCTACAAGGTGGATTATGATATCCAATTGGAGATTATGTCTTTTTATGTATGGTATTCTATCTCGGTTTTTTAACCTTTATTCGCTTTTTTTACTATGTATAAAGTTTATCATGAAATTTGGAACTTATTAATAGTTATTATTGGTTTTTCTTTGGTTGACATATTAGTGTATTAGAGAATTTATTCTGGGTCTAATATATTAATTTATTTATGTTCCATTGATGTGGAATATTTTAGTGTGAGTTTCTATGTGGGGTAGTTAGATAATCAATCATTTAGATGTTTATGTGGTTTTGTTTGGAATTAGTACTGAGATAAATGGTAAGACAATGGTGATGTACCAGTTATAAAGAATATGAGGGTGGGGTGTCTTTTGAGAGATATCCTTTGACATTTGTTGGTGTCAAATGAGGCCAAGATCTCATGGTAACCTTTAGGGTGATATAAAAATTGATTTAATTTTTATTATGGATAATTATATTAGTATGAGGTAATATATTATGTTATTTGTAATGATTATAGGATATATGTGATGTTTAATTTGGTCACTTTACTCATGTTATTATCATGTCCTAACCCATAGGGACATCTCTGCCCAGCTGTAAGCCAAGTGTGGCACCCAAATATCACCTCCAATATTCCATGGGTTTGAGAATAGAAATTATTCAGCTTATTAAACACATAGAAGGCATTATCAGAAAGTACCTACACACATTGAAACATCTTCATACAGTAGAATAAAGTGGAAAATATAAAAAATTATATTAAACGCATGAATAATATTTAATCCCATATAAAAGTACACCAAAGTGTAAGATAAATGAAAAAGGGACAAATAAAATCCCACCAATACTATAAAAATAGTCCAACCAACAAAAAAAAAGAGATTAATATTAAGATGAAACTCCGATAAATTTCTATGGCCTATTTAGCATAACTAAGATCTAACCACTCTTTATCCACCTAAGACTCTATAAAGAGGCATGTGATCTATATAAGACATCACATGTGTGGGAAGATCACATGCATTAGTGGGTGTAAGAAAACGCAGTAGGGAACCATAAAATCCCCCAAAAAATCATCAAAGGAAAGTTAGCTATAAATCATAAATCAAATAAGATAAAAAAGACAACCTAAATACGAACAAGTAAGAATCCAAGTCTCTAAGTAAGGTATACACTCAGAGTTAATCAAGGGATTTTTCTTGAGGCTCCAAGGTAACATTTCATCTTAGTGAAATCAATCCTCATGTTGGCCTTTACAGATGTCATCTATCTTAGAGTTCATACTCAATGGGTGTTTCGATTAATAATAATTAAAGAACCATCAAAGATCTTCCGAGTTACTCACTCGGTCTGACTACACCTCATCAGGATATAATAGATGTTGGTACACTTGTATTGGATCATTCTTAAGGCCAATGTGCAAAGACTCAGAATTATAAAACATAGATATCATATCTTAATAAATTAATATTCATTACATTTTAAAAATATAAATCCAATTACCATAATGGTTTAGTTCCATTGGAGACTAGGTACACAATCTTCTGATTTAGAGAAGGATCTTCAGCATCTTCCATAAAGATCTTCCCTATTGGTACTTTTTTTAAAGGTTGGGGCCGAAGCCTCATTTAATTATTAAAGAAAAGAAAAGACCTCTTTAACTGGGTAGAGAGAGACCCATTGCATAGCCTAAAGGCCCAGTGGGAATTTATCCCATTACATGACCCGTAGGCCCAATTTGTTGGCCCAAATCCCATTCTGTGTATAGTACTGCTACATACCATACATAAAACCTTTCTTCTTAACTAGGGATTGGAAACATTAGAAATGGTGAGATAAGATGCTTAATAAGGGTAAAAATGGGAAATTCATAAACATAATTTTATTACAAGGTTATGAGATCAAGAGCATAAAATATAAAAAACATATTCTGGATATCAAACATTAAAATTTGAATCATGGAATGTGAATTTCTTGTTCATAATATATTAATCCTAATAGAAACAAAGAACATTATATACAAGAACATAAGACTAGAATAGGTAATAAATTTATGGAATACACATATTTATACAACATTGTGAACATGTATAAATAGAAACATGATCACTCATTAAGTTAAGGACCTCAAATTAGGCCCTTGTATAATGATATTGACATAAAACCAGGTCCACACATAACCTTATGAACATGAAATCCTAGTCCACAACTAAAATTTGTAATATGTAACCAGGTTCACACATAACACATTGAACAATTCATTATATTCACATATAACATTGTGAAAATGTTAAAAGGTTCACACATATCACTATGAACCTGTAATCTATTTCAGGTATAACATATTTACTCATGAGTTATCCATATCCACTAAATCCATTGAAGAGAGATATATGACCCATCCATCACATAATCTATACATATTCATGCCACAAGACCACAGAACATTCATCATATAATGAACCACTAAAAGTGGCATGGTTTCATAAACAATTCATTAGAGTATAACCCTTGGAAAGGAATGGGATTCCTAAAAATAATTTCATCATAATAATAAAACATCCAAATAAATAATAAAGATGGTATCATTGGAAGACATCCCTAGTAAATCTTAAGTAAATTCAAAGGATGTCATCTTTTATAGAAAAAGATTTTAAAAAAAATCACATGGAACATTTCTTGAGAAAATTATCCTTTCCACTTTTAAGAACAATTTTTAAAAAATAATAAAAAATATAAACCCTTTTCTTTGAAAATAAATTTTGAATAATATAAAGGATTCATTAAAATAAAGTGGTCATGATGGTAGAAAATTCATCACAAATTAAACCAAAAAAATTCTTTCACATTTTCTAGTAAGGCCAAATGATCCTTATTTTGAATACAACATAAATATTCCTTTTAATTTTTTTGTAAAAATTAAAAAATGATTAAAAATATTAAATAAATCAATTATAAATATTTAATAAAAATGAATTTTTTCTAGAAGATATGGATTTTTTTTAAAAAAAAATTTTGACCAAAGAGGGAAATAAATTTATATTTTCTAAAAAATATTTTATCAGTCATTTTAAGTACCAAAGAGTTGGAAAATGAAACAATTACATGAAAATGATCATGAATAGTCAAATGATAAGAAAATAGATTGATTTTATGATAGAAATGTAAAATAACACTCAATGGAAGACATAAACATTAACAATCATGAATAATGTTGAGATTGTGAAATAAACTCTTACCACTTTGGAAAAATTTGAATCAAAATCCACATGAAATAAATAACATCAAATTAAATAAGTGGGAAATATAGAATATATCTCATGGAAGTAAAAGTGAGATTAGAAATCCCTATCCTTAACTCTCTCCTTCCTTTGTAAGCTTTTGAATATCCTATATAATAAATATAATTTTTATACATTTATTTAAGAACCATATATATATATAACACCATATATTATTTACTTATTAACTTTTATTACCCATTTATTAAGAATTCCATGTTAAATCAAATTTTGGGTGATAACTACTTTGTTTGTGTGTGTGGGTGTTTTGGATTTTTAATATTTGTTTGTCTTAAAATGATCATGGTTATATCATATATAGAATGTTAACCATGATATTAAAATCATATATATTCATTATATAGGTATTTAGATTAAATCTTAAATGTTATAGATATAAAATGAGAAACAATGTTCATGGAGATGGATGGTCGTATGTATGTATGAATACTATTTCCATTTTCTCAATTAATGGAATGAATGGAATGTAAATAATAATTCAAAATTTCTAAGTCAATATCATTTCATATATATCATATTTATTAACTAAATTTATCTTTATTAACTTCCATGAAAAGCATTCGTGAAAAATGAAATACTTCACTTAACGAGGTTGTTGTCTATCGTACACATGAACGATGTTATCGTATCCCCCATAGAATAGAAAGTAAGAAGTTATTTGTGAAATCATAATTAAATAAGTATAATTATTTTAAAAATATAAATTGTATTCATATAATATATTCTTATCACCATCTATGTAAAAAAATAAAAACATATCACATCGGGTCGTGAAGCGGTAGTCCACCGTATACACAAGCGATGTTATTATTTTCCAACAGGTTGGGTGGTAAAAGTATATATGTGTTATTAAATATATAGAGGTATAATAATGTCATAAATTTCAAATACGAAAATTAAATTTATCATCATATCCTTCCATGTGTGGTGGTTATGGGAAATTAATAACATCAGTTCATGGGGAGGTAGTCCGCCATACAAAAAAATGGTTTCATATCCCATTTGATATAAGTGGATCTAGATATTGGTTATTAAATTAACATAATAAAAAATATTTATATATGAGATATTGTTGTTATTATTTTATTATATTTGGAAAATATTTGTAAGGAGTTGGATGAAGAATGTAAAAAACACACAGTTATGAAATTTGTGTCTTCTTTGGAAAACTTATTTAGGTTAAACCTAAAGCATTCATATGTTAGATTCATTATATAAAAAGTTCCTATTATATTTGGAAACGGAATTTATTAATAAAGTTTCATACACATTTTCCAAGCCAACTGGGTTTTTAAGTGTGAAGAGGATAAGAGAGAGGGTTCCCTTTTATAAGGGAGGTGGGTGACACATTTGTAATTTGTGAAAAGAAAAAGGTGTAACTACATTTTTTATATTCTAAAAAGACAAAAAAGATCCATTATAGAAATTTAGAGGTGATAATGTTGCTATATGGTCATAAAATGGGTTTTAGATATGTTTTTTGGTAATTTTACCACATATAATTTTTTTAACAATGGTAATCCTGTTTTAACCTTAACCACGATAATAAATTTTTACTATTTATATGATTAATTATAGTAAAAATTTATTTTTAACATATTATATATTATAAATTATTCTGATCATAAAAATTAAATCCATTTTTCCTAACTGAATTCAAATAGTTGTAAAAATAAAATTTAAATTAATCCTTCATATACAATGGAAAAGCAATTCTCCAAAGAGAAAAGCTTCAAAAGATCAAAAAGTTTTCATATAAAATGTCAATATGAAATTGTTTAAAATGAAATAAGTTGGATTAATAG
This sequence comes from Viscum album, assembly GCA_963277665.1. NCBI lineage: Eukaryota > Viridiplantae > Streptophyta > Magnoliopsida > Santalales > Viscaceae > Viscum > Viscum album. The sequence continues at coordinate 1,879,308,014 of OY728137.1, read as the reverse complement.
ATTTTATAATTTAACTTATTTTAATTTTAAAACCATATTAACGTAATTTGGATTTTTTCAAATACATTAAAAGGAGTGAAAATTCTTAATAAAAAAAGTATTATCACTATTCATCGAAACATTTACCTTTTAGAGAATTATAAAAGAGATTGCAAGATAATATTCATATAAAATTCCAAAAATTAATCTTATTTTTTTAAAAAAAAATTCTGGAATTTGAAAAAATTAATTTTAAAATAAGTGCACAAAAGGTGAAAAACTGCTTTTTAGGAAAATACATTTTTGAAATTAAAATTCGATTTATTATTATCTCTTATATATAAAACTGATCAGATTAAAGTTAAATGTTATATTAAAAATTTAACCCAACAATAATTCCATTAAAATAATTCATAAAAACTGATTTTTTTAATTTATTATAGTAAAACTCGTCTGTGTTTCCTAAAAATTATATTTTAAAAAAATATTTCCTTCAATTAAAAATAGTTTTTTTTTTCTTTTTAATTAATTCATCACCAAATAATTAATTTTATATAAATTTTTAGACCATATATTTTCATAATTTAGTTAATATTATTCACGCCCACCATTCTAATGGCTTGGAGAAAAATATTATATTAAATAATAATAATTTAATTGTATGTCGTGTTTCGTTAATACACTATGTTGCGTATATCATGAGCTAAACTCAGTGTTGGTTGTATCTCATGATAAAATCATTGTTTATTTTAACAAAATATATATAAAAAATTAATTTATTTGGAAAAGTATTTCCAAATAAATCACCATGTCACATTATACCCCCTTAAATGAATTATCCCTTAAAATTCATCACTTTGGAATTAGAAAATGAGAATACTTTTACCAAATTATGTCCTCAGGTTCCCACACAACATCCTCAATATGGCGGTTTTTATGAAAAATAGTAACTAAGTGACTGCTCTTGTTTCTTAAATCATTCTATGGATAATACGGAATACCAAATGATTGTATCTTATAAGAAGGATCATGACCAACGATACGACCTCTGAGTTCAGTAAATGGGAAGGATCATGTATTTAATTCACTGGTAGAGATATGTAGAACACATCATAGACTTTATAGAGATTCAGTAGAAGTTTTCATCAATATTATACCGTCCCAATACGATCAATTATTTACAATTTACTGATATACCAAGATATAATCTTTCTTTTTTATTACAAGCACAATTTAATCCTTTGGTTATTATTCAATAATTTGTCACTTCAACTCTTAATCCCAAATTTGAATATTATTTTTCAATTCTTAAATCACTAACATAGCCCAAGATTCAAAATAGAATGATAATTTATTACTTTTATCTCTAGATACTGTCATAATAAGATGGTTAGCATTGGTTATACAATATGCATATATATTCAAACAAAGAATTAAGACAAAAATATATATTACCTTATCTAAAGTTTAACATAAACCATTCCATGAACTTTTAACCTTATAACCCCTTCAAAATTAAATTTTTTTAAATTACGTCACTAAATTTACCAAAATAAACTTTACATTAGAGTCCTAAATATCACTAAGTAGGTCTTAATGGTCACATTCCCATTATATGAATCCCTAGGTCATGTGTTGTTGGGAAGAAATATCTAAAGGTAACATTTTAGTGTTTTTGGATTGATTGTTATTGTTGAAAAAAGTAGGTTGTAGGGGTTAGTTGTGGAGTTTTAGAGATATTGTTGACATTGTATGTTGATAAAGATCCAAGACAATGGAACGGATGCCCAGGTGGGGGGATTAAAAATTATGTATCCAAAGGTGAATGCAAGGGTAAATATGTTTCATGAATTTTCTCACAAACGAAGATTCAGGGACACCATAAAAAATTTAGTAAAGGTAAGCAATGTGAATAAGTTAAAAAAGTGCATTAAAGAAGGGTTTTCTAGTCACAAGAGATAGAGTTGTGCACACTCATTAAAGGGAGTTACATTCCAAATATGATGTCAAAATTAGAAGTTTCGTGCTCGCATAAAAGAAGAGCATACACAAGAGGGTGAGTAAGGCCCTTGAGTGTAGGGTCAACCACATTTATAAATTTGTAGCTAACCACCTCATTTCTCCAGTTCAACCCTTATATAAAATCAAGGTTCTAAATCACATCAGTGTGGCATGAAAAACATAATTGTTTCAAACCATAGTGTTTCACAGAGCAACAATTTAAATGTTAGTTGCATGAAGAAAAGTAGTTATGGATGTATGACCAAGTAAGTTGCATGTAAAGTGTAATTTGTTTTTACAAAATTATGTTTCATGACAAACCAAAAGTTGTGTGAAATTTGGGAGTTACATGATAAAGCATTAATGTTGCAAGCGATTCCTCCAAAGGTTGTGATGGGAATGTTGTGTGAACTAGAAGGGATTTACCAAAAAATATATTGTAAAGTTGTATTCATCATGTATATGAAAGTGTGACATCAATAGAGATTCTACCAACAATTAAGGATTCATTCATTATTGATAACGGAGGGAAATGAATGTTTATAAACTGTGTGAAAATCCTTTCCAATGAAGTGAGAAAATAAAGTTAAGGAAGGTGATCCTTTCCATCAATAAATATCCATAGATGGAAATATTTATGTAGTGACCCTTAAGAAGTAGCGATCTTTCCCTAATAAAAGTAAAGGTAGCGATCATAGGAAAATAATTTATCCAACCTAAACCTCATATTGGAATTGAGCCTACATGGATTTTCTACATCAGTACATTTCTATTGTATGCACTATTGATGTATCCCAATTAGGGGTGAACCATGTAAAAAATAGTGTTTCCTTATTCTTCCTCTATTACATTAAATTAAATTCATCATCATCACATAAATATGTAAAGAATAATATCATCAGAAACACATATGATAAAATAATTTGATCCCTTTTGGGCCTAACATATATTCTCATAAAGCATGGTTATAACTAGACATACCATAAAACCATAATGAAAACATACATGAATCAATATTTCTTAAATAAAACCACATATTATTTTTTATATTCATTACATTCAAAAAATGGTATAAATTCCATCAATAAAGACCGAGACCACTTTTTAAAGAAATAATTAATTATTTATAAGGTCATAAATAATATCCAATTTAATGTATTACTCTAAATCATCTCCCTAACCAAAATAAACACCATATTCTAAACATCAATAATACATTAAGGGTTATCTTCCCTTAATCATGTTTCTTATTTAAAATATGACATCTCCAATAAATCTCTTTTCTAGGTCATCAGTATTTTTCAAAATATTCTTGAAAATACATAAAGGAAAACTTATAATGAACAACACTTATATATTTCATGATTCATATAACATAATTCTTGAATTTTGATACATAAACACTTCAACAATTACTCTTTATTCTTATACCATTGACGAAGGTTCATCATCTTATTCATTAGTACATCTTTCCTAAAATATGTAATATGAATCATTTCTTAACATTCATGAACTAAAATTTAATCATTATTTTTTCATTGAACATATACAATATTTTTAGAATAGATTATATGTTTTATATTCCATTCATAATATCTTCATTATCAATGGTATATCCATTACTGATACTACCTTTCTAATTATATTCCTGAGCTTTCACCCTTGGACATCAATTCCTGTAATTCCCAAACATTCCACATTTACAACATTCATACATTGATGATGCCTTAGGGAAACCATTATTATCATCTATTGTGTTAATCAAATATTCCATTTTACCATTTAAATTACTTCTATTGTGTCCTTCTTTTTAGAAACTCAATACATTTTCTTGTCCCTTTGAGACATTCCCTTGAGCGTTTCCTCCCACATTTTTGTCATATAAGAAATTTATTCTTCTTTACTCTAGGGTCTCTATCAATAGAGCCCTAGGAGAAATCTATCAATCTCTTATTTCAAGAGTCCAAGAATTGGTTGAGTTGAATGTTGATAATCATATATATTGATATCTAATACGGTATAATCACAATAATATTCACTCTTATCATATCCCCATTTAGTTTATCATCAATAAATTTTCAATCAAATTCAACATTAACCTAGTTCAAATTGGTTACTACTATTGAGTCAAAACAAAAATAATAGTGTGAGTGAAAATAATTATTATGGGAAACCACATAATAATGAAAAAAATATTTGTAGGATATCTAAATCCTGAAACCTTATTTTCAATCTAAGACAGATTAGGTTTAAAATACGTTATTCATGGTCATTATATATTTTATCCCTTCATTATGGTCCATAAATATTTCTTTTGAATTTCCAAATAATATCACATGGGAGTGCCAAACAATGTGTGCATCAAGTTCCTTTATCATGAACCAGGTGACAATTGAGTCCATCTCAATGCAAAATTTTCGGAGTTATTAACCGAGGTACCTCTATTCTATATCAACATCCATTTGTAGTATACAACGAGGGATTTAATTTAATGGAAACCACTGACTCTATCAATTACCAAAACTCCAAGATATATTCTAATACATTGAATCTTCCTTAGAATTATCCATAGAAATATCCCTAGAAATATATTTAGAAATATATGTAGGGATCTCACTAAATTTTTCTCATCCTAATTTTCCAAGGTTAACTAAACATTTATCTGATACCAACTATAGAGACCCAAACTTCTCAAACATATATATCACATATTAATAGATTAATATTCATCATATTTCACAAATACAACCCTAAGGACAATAATGGTATAGTGGTTTTGAAGACTAGGAAGACAATATTATTATTTACTAAAACAAATTCAATATCTCTCATAAAGGTCTTCCCATTTTTTACTCTTTATAAAATACCCTACATAAAACCTATTTTCATAACCTAGGAAATCCAACATTGAAAAGGGTGAGTTGAGATGCTCAATAAGGTTAAAAATGAAAATTTGCAAACATAATGTGAGTATAAGGGTTTTAGAATATGAGAAGAAAATATTAAAACATTACCCTTTGTATCAATGATCAAAATGTTATGACATGGCATAAATATTTGTAGTACATAAGACATGAATCAAAATGAAATAAGATAACATGATCCACTAGAACATAAAATTGGCATAAAAATAGATTTGTGGTGTACACAAAAGCTTATAACATTTCTGACATGTACATTCCCTCATTATTTTAAGGACATGAAATCAAGCCCTAAAATAAACTTATAGACATGAAACTAGGTATAGATATAGCTTTATATACTTGAATTTTAGATCCACTCATAATGTTGTAAACATGTAATCAGGTTCATGCATAACATTGTGAATATGTCATGAGTTTCATGCATAAAATTTTTAAAATGTAATCTCGTTCCCGCATAACATTATAAACATTTAATTAGGTTAACACATAACATATTTAATTAAGATTTATCCAAATTTAAAAAAATCATTGGAAGGAGATATAGGTCCCACATGTCACATTATATGTATTTTTGTGCCAAATGATTATAAAACATTCATCATATCATAACCCAAGAAAAGTGTTCAAATTTGATAAAAAATCATTATGGTATATCCCATGGAAATAAAGGGTATTACTAAACTTTTTTCATCATAATAATAAACTGATGATAAGTGGAATTTGTATACATACATTTGATACATTTATTAAGATATTATTCATGTTTCTTTCAATAATGCTTTGAGTTTTGGTTTGTTTTCGTAGGAGTTAGAAATTTTTGTGTTAAAGGAATAAATGATGAGAAAGTTACAATACATATGGCTTTACACATTCTGTATCACATACATGACATATAGAATTCATTAATAGAATGCATGTATGGCCATAGACCAATAAATGAAGCTTCTACATGACATGAAGAAAATACACAGTGTGTAAATATATTACCTGACATGAATCTTAAAAAATAAAAATCCCACCCAAATTGAATTTTATATGTGATGTGAAAGCATCAAAGTCTCTCCTAGTCGAAGATATGAATAAACTATTTGGTGAGAAAAGTGGGTATGAGTTACACAATGTGAAACCAACATACCTGACATGAATATATTAGGTTTCCATTCACTTAATCTAGTTTACAATATGTAGGAATTTCATGCCATGTACTTCTCATGCCTATTAATTTTTCTGGTGCCCTCCATGCACCATAGCTTCATACATATTTATTATTTCTCATTTTTCTTATAACATTTCTATATGTTTTCATCCTAAATTAGATTTATTTCATCTCTTTCATTATTTTATTGAATATTTTTGAGTTGTTAATCATTCCTCATCCACTCTTCATCTATTGCAATACCACTTTTAATAATGATGTCATTTTTAACTTTGCACACTGTTTTTCAGCAAATATTTCATTATTATTCATATGTTTTCTCATTTACAGAATGTTTGTTATTGTTTATTATTTTTTTGGACACCCGATTACTTTTTATTAACAATTTATCCATGAAAAGTCAGTTTCTGGTAAGATGTTCATTACATCTTATTGTTTGAAAATTATTCTTTCTTGTTTATTCATGGATTACCTCTTTTAAAATTATTTTATGATGATGCACATCATGCTTAATATTTATTTTCTTATGAAAATAACAACTATGAGCAACTAACACTCTTAGGTTTAGGGGTCAAGAGTATGAGAGGTTTGAACCTAATGAATATATAAAGATCAAAACTAGGGAACCCTATGTCTAGTAACTAGGTTATAAAAAAATTTCAATATCATTGTTTTTCATTATACCTAGCCATCGAAGGTGAAAATTGAATGAATAAGACCGAGTTGGAGAAGTTCAGGGTAGGACTATTGTCCTGTAATTCATTCTGTGTATAATCCAAGCAACTTATGCTTATGTTTTCAATTACACTAGAATAAGGATTCTTGGCCATCTTAGGTTGATCCAATTGGTTGGATGAAGGTTAATTGGTTTTCTTCTCACCACTTCACATCGTACAACATAGGTTTATCCAAATTTATATTTGTTATTATCCCATTTCATATTCCTTGAAATTCACCCTAATATCTTCCTTAATAATTTGAATTAAAACCATAATACTTAGCTTAATTAAACACTAAACATGAAGATTAAAAGTGAGGAATCCTTTAAAAGGGTTTTTGTCGAATGGTCGCTAACCTTCCAATAGTCATCATGGGATCGACATCACATTTCCAAAATACTACACCCTTGTAGTAAGTGTATTTTAGTAATTTCAATTATAATTTGATCTTAGCCCACATAAATTCAACAATAGATATGGATGAGTTAAATTTAGGCACTGTTCCCAGGGTAAGTAGTTTATTATGTACAATAGCTTCCATATCGAACCTCGGATCACCATACCCCCCATTTTTCATTACTAAAAAACAGACCCTTAGTAGTGCTAGCCTTTATCACTGCTAGAAAAAGTGATGATAAAGGGTATATTTTATCAACTATAAAAAAGAGATGTTAAAAAGTACCCTTTATCAGTGCTTTTTTATCACTGATAAAGGGTAACCTTTAATGGTGCTTTTTTGTAGTGCTGATAAATGGTACCCTTTTTCAGCACATTATTTTTATCACTGCTATAGGGTACCATTTATCTTTGCTATATATTTATCACTAATAAAGGTCCTGAATAAAATGAAATAATTAAAAAAAATAAAAATGACTAAATTAAGTAAAATATTAAAAAAAATTATTAATTAAATAATTGTTAACAAAAATGAATAAATCTAATATACACATATGTAAGTCATAAATATTTATAAATATTTATATATTAAATATATTGATATGAAAAATAAATAAAATAAAACAAATAAAAAATATAAATTAAAAATGATTAAATGAAGAAAAATATTAAAAATTTCATTAATTAAATAATTTTCCAAAAAAATGAATAAATTTAATGTACACATATATATATATATATATTAAATATTAATAAATGAAATATATTAATCAAAGATATATAAAATGAATAAAATATAATAAAATAACAAAAAATTAAAAAGGAATAAATTATAAAATTACTAAAACAATTATTAATGGAACAATTATTAATAAAAATTAATATATTTAATATATAAAATATATATGTATTAATTCTAAATATTAATAAATAATATATATTAAATATAATTATAAAAAATTAATAAAATGTAATAATTAAAAACATATTATTTTCTTATTCAATTTATTGGTTTTTATAAAAAGTTATTCATTAATACATTTAATATAGAAGTATATTCATATATATACCTAAATTTATATAATATTTCATAAAATATGATTTATATGCTACAAAATATTTATGCTTATATTAAATAAGTAATATATTTAGTGAAATCTAATTTATAATTAATAATTAATACGAATAAAAACTATTTTCAAATTGCATCGATTAATTGAAATAATTGAATGGTTTTTTAAAATTTAAATTATATCAAATATGTGTTATATTGATTTCACACACATATAAATAATTTTTTAATTTTTATATACAAATCACACATACAATTATCTACACAATAAATAAAGAAAATATTATATAGAAACAAACACCTACTATTTATGTAACTAATTAAAATTTCAGTATTAATCATAGAATTCCATTATAACATCATATATTTAATAAACTATATATGTTTTTAATCGGTAAATTTTATTTATTTAATTTTAATATTATTATAGTTAGTTATTATTTATTCATTTTTAATATATATTTTTAATTTAATCATTTTATATTATATTTAAATATGTATTTACTATATTTTAGTATTTTAAATATGTATTTATCATTACTTCAATATATATCCATAATTTTTAGATAATTTATATTTAATTAATAAACTCATACATTTTTTTAATATTTTTTACGTTTACTTATTTTTAATTAGTCAATTTCACTCATTTTTAAAATGCATTCATTTAAGATTATAAGTTCATTAATCTGGTAGAAAAAATATTTTTAAATAAATATTTATTAATAAATATATTTATAAATTTATATTAACTATATTTTTAAATTTATGTATATATAATTATAAATAAATAACTATTATTCTTTAAAAAGTATTCATATAATTATAAATAAATAATTATATATATTTCAAAATTATAAAATTATTATAATTGTCTCTCCAAACTATTTAAAAGAACCCAAAATGTGACTGATTCATTCATGATTCTCAAGCTTTCATGGAACTCCCCTGTTCTCCGCACTCCTCTACATTCTCTCAGACAAATCACAACTAGAATCTAAGTTATATTATTTTATCCTCCTCCTTACTCGTTGATTTCGTGTTTCGGTTCTATGGTTTTCATTATTTCAATGTTCTCAACCATGATTAATCCAAATTATCTTATCTCATGACTCAAATCATGATTGGTATCTCTCCTTATTCCACATTATTTTCATTCTTATCACAACCTTCACTCATGGCTATATCCATTATCTACACTATCACTATCTCAATCACCATCATCATCATCAACTTCTAATTTTTCCTCATCCCCTACCACTGCTTCCCTTTGATAGTTCTCCATGGTTTTTAATTATAGTTTTGATTTTTTCACACATCCAAGCTAATTTTTATTTGATAATGATATAGGGATTATGTTTTTATTTTATGGTTATTTGATGAATTGGTGTTACAAATCATGTTGATTTAATTATAAATTTAGTTCTAAGGTATGTTAAGTTGGTGTTATCATTGATATAATGATTATTTAACGAGTGTTAGGACAACAAAGGTATGTTTTATTTTTATTAATGGTTTTTTAATTGGTGTTATATTTCTGAATGAGTCTGTGATGAATGGGTGTATTGTAAATATTCTAATGATATTTCATGACATTTAGAGTATGTATAATTTACCAAATGAGTGTATATATGTTTAATGAATATTGTTTTCTTACATTATGAATGGGTGTTTTTAAGGTAAAATGGATTATGGAGTTTGAATATATATTATTGATAATATATATATATATATAAATGATCATTTTGGGGAAGTATTGATTGTTTTTATTGTGTAATTTATTTTAGGGAAAGTTAGTTTATAATTTAACTTGAATAAAACAAGAATAATATAAGAGTTTTTTAGAGTTATCCCCTATTTATTTCAAATTATATAGTTTATCACTTATATAAAATTCCTCTAGAAAATTGTCAACTAAACCCTCATCAGGTACTGTAACTATTTCATCAAAAAATAACATCACTTCCCTAATGTTTCTTTCTACATTATCTCTAGTCATATAGTACACTAATATTGATCATTCAAAAATGATATGATAAGGAGAAGAATATTTAAATTTATTTTTAATATAATTAGAAAAATAATTATCAAGTTATCTCCCTATTTAATCATCTCCAAAGTATATATTAATTCATTTTACAACATGAAGTGACATTTTCATTTTCAATATGATGTATGAAATCATATGCCTCCTTTTGGATCCTTATAACTATATATGTTGTTTTCATCAATAATATATTATTCATAATGTAATTTTATAACTTATATTTATTTATATATTTTCAAATTAACCAAGTTATATAATGAAGAAAAAGAAAATTTGAGTTTTATTTGTTTTCAACCTTTTAAAATCAAGGTTAATATTTAATTTTTTTTCTCAATGATTTATAATTAAATAAAGATAAATTGAAACCATTTTTTTGAAATATGTTTCCTTTATATTATTTTTTAAATATTTTTCATTTTGTTGATTATATTTTTATTTATAACAGTATATTTGAATTTTGTTTTATCTTTTAAAAATATGTTTAGTACTTAAAATTTATTATAGAAGATAATGAATCCTAGTTGGATTTCAACACTATGAGAAAGTGATGAATATGAGGAAAGGCTTGATGAATTTTTAGAAATTTCAAAATAGAATGTTCGAAAAAATGAAATGTTTTTATATCTTTTGTTGAAATGTTTAAATACGACAGAGTTGTATGGTAGAGAAATTAATGATCATTTAATTTGTTATGGTTTTAATACATGTTGCAGTACTTTGATTTGGCATGGTGAAATTTGGTAGGATTCAAGCTATATTAATGGTGAAGATTATCAGGTTGATAATTTTGATCAAATTGAATAAATTATTTCTATTATTAAAGTAGTAGAAATCAAGAAGACACCAATGATCACACACTTATATGGTGATACTGAGAAACCATTGTATCTAGGTTATCGAAAATGTATAGTTTTATTAATAAATTTCTATATCAAAACCTATGCAATTTATTGGATAAGGTATTAGGGAGTTTATTAAATCATATTCCATTCCCATGATTGAGCCAAACTAAGAGATTTCAAGGTATGGATCCCGTTCTAATTGGAATATAGAAAACTAACACCAATATTTTGATTTGGTTCCCACTTTTGTACTTTCAACAAATGCGTCTAGCTTGGAAACCACATCTAGAAAAAATAGTGGTTACCAATCTTGGTAGATCCAATTTACTGGACCAAACATCTGGCATCTAAATTCCACTATATACTATAAAATGATTTAGAACCTTTAGAATTTCTAAATGTCAAATTATATAAATGAATGAATGTAAATAATTAAAGAAGAAAAATCCAAACATTAATCTCACAGACTAAATAAATTTAAAGCACGTAAATATGTTTAAAAAATTTTACACAATAAACCAAGAATTAATATATAATTTGAACAACATGTGTGTTGTTGTTTCCTTATCACCACACCCAGCCTCATGAAAAAAACTATTTGGTATTAGTGTGATAATTAGGACCCAACAGTAAGCATGTTTAATGTAAGTACATAGTGACATGACTTACATGTGTATTTTGAGTGTTACTACTTTGATCATATACTCAAATATATGCATTATTGAATATTTTAGAAGTCCTGTTATTATTTACTTGTTTATTTTTATACTCACGCCCTTCTCATTAACCTCATTGGTAATAGAGCTATTATATTTGAGATATAGGTGAGGGAAAACTACTATTAATAAATATTTGATTTGGTGTAGCTCAGTGGTGATGAGTTGATGTTATCATCATAGTTTCAGGGACCTTTTAGTATTTTTATATTAGATTTAAAATTTTAAATTAAGATGTGGTAATTTAAGAATCTTTAAAGAGATAAATTTATTCCTCACCAGCTTCATATCGTGAATAGTTATCGTTCCATTTTGTGGTTTGAGACACATCCCCCATCTCTTTTATGTTTTGTAACTAATATGAGAAGTAGTCATCCAAGATGATCACCAATACCCAATATAGGATGATTATGTCTCAATGTAGCTCATGAAATATTGGTTCATGTCCAGAAGAGAGGTAGAATGAGTCTCAAGAAAAAAATGAATAATAACTATTTGGGATATGAAGATGATGAGGATGACATTTGTCTATAACTTTCACCTTTGGATGAACTCAGAGTACTACACTTTCCAGAGTGGCGTAATTATTTTCTAAAATTAAACTACTCATTTAACTAAATATGGATACATGCTAATGATTTGAAAAAAGTGTATAGAGATAGAGTTAAAAAGTTCATCTATTTTTCTATAGAGCAAGTATATGAAGCTTCACAAATCCCTTTTCCAGCTTTATAATGTTTTTATTCAATAAAAATTAAATTTTTGACTACTAATACATATAATGTCTTCTGCTCATGTTCATGTTACCAATCCTATGGAAGAACAATCTATAGATTCTGAAATGTATAATTAAAATAGGATCAATAGGATATTTATGAATAAAAAAATAATGATGCAATATCATAGTGTTGAATAAAATTATCAAGGTAAGAATAAATGGTATAAAATTTGAAGTTGTTTGGAATCAACCTGTCTATTTTATTGAGCCCAACAAGACAATGTTCATTAGTTATATTGGAGTCATAATGTGGATGAATGTAAATATTGATATTGATGTATGGAACCACTTGTAGCCAGTAATGAAGGAAACCCATTGGAAATATATAGTTGTAAGGTTACTATATACTTTCTCTATTTCACCAAAAAATTGTATAACGAAAATTTCATTTAATCTTCATTATTCCTTGTAGAGTTCATTTATTTTAAATTATTTTTGTATGAAAAATTTCTTAATGGCCACTATAAAATCCCATATGGGCTTCTATACTCGTATAACTACGTTATATCTTAGGGATTCTGAGGGGTATGTAAACCCCCACCCACCTATTAGTTATGTACACTTTATGAAGAAGGAATAATGGTATTATTTCATCAGTCATCATAATGAGAAATAATTTTAGGTGCATTGTTGTCAATAATATGTTATTTGACATTATTTATTTTACTCAATTTCATTTAAAATGGTTAATTTATATAATAATAAAAGAGTTCTGAAAATAAATAACATGCATCAACACCAATGTACCCCTATCACAAAGTAAGAATGGGGTAAATGTCACTAGAGAATAAATAATTTTATATTTAAATCAAAAATAAAATTTTTAAGTGTTGTAAAACAATATACGTTCCTTTTTTTATATGCATTTTGATGATTCAAAATCTGAAGCCACTTCCATCCCCTGTCATGTGCTATAAAAGGTGGCACACATAAATAAGGAGGACAAACTAGTTGATGAAAACATAAAATCAATATAGGAAACATGTGTAAGAATAAAATAATAATAATTTATTATTATTTATAACAAAATTAAATAAGAATATTTATTTATATTCATTTTTTATATGGTTTAAACACATGAATCAGCTACGATCGTACCAGAAGAAAAACTACTTTCAGTGGATTTGAAGTGGCCAAAATAATATGGTTGCATTATAGGATTACGTTTTGGAGTATCTACTCAAACATATTTTGATAAGATAAAACCACATGAAGATACATATAAGATGTTAAAATAATAATAAACACAAATATATATTCTATTTATGATATTATTTTCCGATCCGGTTTGGAAGACCAATGCATGAGAAAGGATCAAAGAGAACTTGTGGCAGAACAAAGATCCAAATATTAACCAAAAGACCCCACTAGATTTGTGGTTAGTCATTCCCCAAAACCACACAAATTACTCAGGGTAATAAATTTTTTCATTAATAAATCTCATAAAATGGAATCAAACAACTTCCAATAACTGAATATTACTAAAATTCTATAGGGTATAATTGTATGTGATTTCTATCTTTCAACACTCACGCACCACCTTGTTATGAGGTGTAAAATGTATTATATCCCAAGACACAAGATACCACATAATGAAATACAAAAATATCACATGATAGTTTGTATTGAGTTAGATCATGATCTGAATGATGAGTTTCACATTCCAATTAACTATCCAGATATTAGAATTGTTAATGATACTATTGGAATTTTCATAGCATGGATATCTAATCTTATAATGATATATGCGGTGTGTCTGTAACAAATTTTTTCATATAAAAAACCAAATATAGTTTATGATAAAAGTTATAAAGTGATATATTATATTACAGATGGTTAAAGTGACGAGTAAATGGAAAGTCAGATCAAGAAAATTTATTAAATGGACCAAGAAATAAAAACTACCATATATGGGTACCTTCTCCCCACCAGTTCCAGAGTAGCATTTACTATCATTACAAATTAATGAAGAGACCACAATTAAAGGTGAACATATGTATTATATTCTATATGAAAAATAGATATATATAACTTCAATGATAGAGATTGTTGGTCTCGAGAGTATGAATGGTATTATCAAGCTTGAATGGTTGGGAGATACAGTTGTGAATACATACAGAAGTTACATTTTAATAATACACTAATCCAAATATTGAGATAGAATGTTAATTAATGTTACTTACTATTCATATTTTCAATAAGCATTTATATTACTGTCATAAAAAAGGGCAATGTGTGAAGAATGATTTGGATTCATTAATCCCTATATCATTTTTATAGAAAAACATAATTTAGGAAAGAAATAAATTTATTAGAATATATATTAAGAACTCGAAGTGTTTGAGTAAACAATAACATAAAATCGACTCTTTTTAATGAAAAAAATGTATAATTAAATCTATATAATCTAATAAAATAAAATATATTTTTATTTTTTTCATTGATTATTTGTTTTTTTAGGAAGCACTAAATGCTAGTTACAGACAATCTGGATACACCAAATATTTATTTATTTTTGAATAAAATGAATGGATATATAAATACCAACCACACATGATGTGTATTGTGAATTTATAATATACCAAAATCAAAATTTTATAGATAAACTTTCAATGATTTGTTTTATTATGTGTTTTAACAAGAATTTTGTTAAGATAAGTCAGTTGTTAAATATAGGCTTAATCATGTAATGATGTTTGTCTCTAAACATAAAAATCTGGTGGACTAATACAGATTTAAATATATTAAAGTATATAGTGAAATATTTAACTCTTAGAAAAAATTTGAAAATAATTCATTTTTTTTATGTTTTTGTTGTGTCTGAAGCAAGATAATGGAAATAATTCTAAATATTAGGGTTTAAAATTTATAATAGAGATAATAAACCATTAAAAGGCCTACATCCCGAAAAAGGTAATTTTTAAATGTAATTATTGTTTTATTAAAAATATTTCTTAATAATTTTTTTGTATTTATTATATAAATAATACCAATATTGATGAAAACGTTCCGAATCAAAAAAAAAATTGTTTAGAATTGAGTGGGAAATGTTCTTGGTGTCCTGATAATTAATAACAACAAATTTAGGTGATTACATGATATATTTGTGTTATAATACAGGGTTTGACCTCAAAAATATATTTGGGATGTGAAGCACTAGTGTTATAATTCTTATATATTATTTTGGATCTGTTTCTCAAGGAGAAGTATAATAGAGGATATTAATTTGTTTTGAAATGATGAGATGCAAACAACAATATTGTTTTTAAATGGTGGAGAAAGAGGTAGAGTCAAAGGTATAAGGGTATGTAAAGATAGAGGTGGAACCATAGGCAGAGGAGGAGGCATAGATAGAGTTTGAGTTGGAGTTGGAGATTGGGGTGGATAAGGACGTAGAGCCTGAGACAGAGGTATAGGAGGAGACAAACTTCCCACTTTCCAATAATAAAATGTTTGTAAATGGAGTATAAAGTGGATGAAACTAAGGTTTGGTTTGAAAAAAAAAATTACACAAAAAACATGTCACTTAAAATAAGATTTATAGTGAAACTATTTTGGATTTCTTATTGAAATAGCGATTTTCACCTCTTGTTTAATTGATTTTGTTCCAAAAATTATGGGGAGGAATTTTTTCATAAAAAAAACAATCCACACTTATTTTTTTCACTAATATTCATAGGCTATAATTTCTATTATCGCATTCCATGTACTATAAAATATTTCTAAAGTGTTAAAGAAACCCTCAACCAGAAAAAAACTGTACACTAATAAAAGGACAAATGTAGTTTCTTTCTCATGGATTCTTTACACTGTAAAAAAATGGTCTTACTAGTGGATCTGATTGTTACTTGAGTGTCATACAATTTTGATCCAAGTATCAAATATGTATATAATCGAGCTCAATTTTTTGAATAAATATGTTCGTAATCAACCATAAAATATGGCATGTGTATGCGTAAAAATTTGGAGGAAAACCATCATTGAGAGATCATGGTCATCTAGTGGAGTTTCTATCAAAGGAAACATGGAATAAAATGAAAATTATTGGACCTCTGGATTCATGAAAGCAACCTTGATTTATTTATTTAATTATATAAAGTGTTTGGGCGATATTTAGTAGGGTTTTGAAACCATTTTGAGATGTTTTTGGGGATTTTATGAAGTTGCACAATTGGTACATGGTTTGAGGAAATAGTGAAACTCCTATAAGAAACTGTGCAAAATAAACCAAAGGAAAAGAGTAAGGAATACTGGAGGTGCACGGTTTTCCCAAACCATACGAACACCAAGGAGAAACTATTGAAAGTAGAGGGTGACACACAATTTTTCTAACCATGTGACTATTCATGTATGGTTTAAAAAAAGATCATCAAAAAGTTGATCTAGGTGGGGATTGTGGTTTAACCCCTTATTTTCCACCAAATCAGCCCAAAATCAATTATTCTTCCTCTAAAAGTCTTTAGAGGATATTACCATAGATTCAGAGGCCATCCAAGGATTATCATAGTGTATTAAATTCAGATTCTTGCGTTAAGTCATCGTTTTTTGTGGTTTTTAGTGGCTTTTCTTAGATCTACATCTCTCTATGTCCTAATTCCTTAAATATAATTTTGATGTGTATAGATCTATGGTTTTAATGCCAATCATTATTATATTTTGCCTTTTAGTTGACAATAGAAGATATCTAAGGTGGGTTTTTAGAGATTCGACCCATTTTCATTGGTGTTTTAATGTCGTTATTTATTTTATGCATAAATCTTGATGTATGTGGATTCACTCTTGAATAGTATTTCTAGAATTAGAAATCCAAGTTTTTAATTGATTATTTTTATTAATATTGGTTGTGAATTAGTTGTGTAATTTATTTATGGAACCTTCATTGGTGATGATTTATGGAATTGTGCAAACTGGGTGTTTTGGAAAAAATTGTGGATTTGGTAACAAGATTTTAAAATGGTTTCTGGATTTTGATGCATGGAGAAGTGTTTTTAATAAGCATGTTTGTTTTTTCGAAATGGTTTATTGGATTGGTTTTCAATAAAATGTTTTTTTATTGAAATTTCTCATTTGTATGGACATCAATAAATGTTTGGTTATATTAAAATGGTTGAATTGGATTGGAAATGGTTGTATTACCATGTGGCTGGCTTAATTGATTAAGAGTTTGTGGAATGGGATGGATAGGTGTCGTGAAGTACCACCATCAATGGTATGGGTTATGTATGTGAAGTTACAATATCCAAGGTAATACCAAGCTTTTGTGGTTGAGTGTGTGTGGGTGTGGTTATATGAAATTGAATGGGGTATGCCAACATGAATATTGGGAAAAGGATAAGTGACTTATTTGGGTTATTTCCTTTGAAATTGTTTTATTTGAGAAAACTATTTTGGAATGGAATTTTTTTTGGTATTTATCTACTAAGCGTGTCATTAACAATATTCAATTGTTTTATATAAAATATTTTATAAAAATCTAATAACACATTCTATCCTACCAGTGTGAGTAGGGAAGTCATTTGGGGTAGGCCTGATGAGTTTCATAACTCACCACTACATTGGTATGTTGGTTCTTTTGTAGATATTTTCTATCAGGGAAAAGGTAAATTTAAAGCATCATACATCTTCAATGGTGCATTGTGATACTGATCATGAAGTGGAATTAGAGCTTTGAGTTGGTGTCTTGGATTCATTAATCTTTATTTTTTTTTCTTCCAATATTTACTTTGATGTTTTGTAGTATTCGGTGTGTTACAATTTTGTAGTTTTATTTTTATATCAATGTTATATATTTTAGTTTCTTTATATTGTTATCATACATCATGTTTTGCTATTTTTTATATCATTTTTGGTTGGGTTGTTTTATGTCAAACGGGATAATTTTCCCAACTTGTTTTGAATCTCTACACATTTATTTATTTCCTTTGGTGATTTTGGGATGTTTTAAGTCCAATTAAAGTCATTTAACCTTATCAATACCAAGCGAGGATGTTTCCAATGTCACTATTTAGACCACATGAAGTAAGATTATATTTAAAAATCTAGAGTATACCACAATTAAAATTAGAACGGGGATCTTCAGTTCTATTGTCTCAGTGCTCTGATGTTGGGTGTTGGAGCACTCTTTAGGTGTTGCAGGTGTCATATGTCTTGATGGGATGAGGGTAGTAGAATAAATCTCATCATCAGGAAAGAATTAGACATGGTGATTATAGGAATATCACGACTCCTCAGTAAGGGAAATATCAATCTAGACCATCAACAATGAGAGTTATGATTCATTTGAATTCTACAGTTATAAAATATTTTTTTGATAAATGTGAATCTCACTACTTTTTTTCTTCTCATACTATTGATTTTCAATCATTAAATGTTGATATGATTCCTTCTATGTTAAAACATAAAACTCCTCTTAGTCCAAGATAATATCGATCCTTGGTGTATAGATAATCTTCTATAAGTGTTGATGGATCTAATTTGATATGACATTTCTCTATGCTTGAAATGGATGTATTTGACACAATGTTGTGTATGGATTAGTTGACAATATTCAAGTCTCACATCAATTTTTATACCAAAAAAGTAATTTTTACATCATAAGATGGAATCAAGTATCTCTTTAGAGGAGACAAGAATGTAAATATAGTTGAAATGGGATTTTTGGAACCATAAGTTGGTATGATCTCAAACCTCTTTTAATATTTTACCTTGGAATCGATGGAAGAGATTGATAATAACAGTTCCTCAGTATTTGTGGATCAGTTTCCAAATTTTTTGAAGAATTTCTCGAGGTTTCCACACACAAGAAAAGTATATTTTATTATTGATCTTGTTCTGGGGACCAGTCCTATTTCCCTTCCATATTATCATATGTAAGAAACATAATTAAAGAGCTGAAAGTATAGTTGAAATATCTAGAGAGAAATGGGTTAATTTAGCTAAGCATATATTTATGGGTAGCATCAATCTTTTTTTTTGATAAATTAAATGGTTATTTTTGGTTGTGTGCAGATTATCATAATCATAATCAAGTTACGATAAAAAATTGGTATCTACTTACACGGATTGATGACTTGTTCAATCAATTGAAGAGAGCTTAGTGTTTCTCAAATATTGACTTGTGATCAGGATATCATTAATTGTGGATTTAGAATTGTGATATTCGAAAAACACCTTTTATGAGTAGATATAGACATTATAAATATGTGGTAATGCGTTTCATTCATACGAATGCACAAGAAGTATTTATGGAATTAATGAATCATATATTACAAAGATATATAGATTCTTTTGGGGTGGTGTTTTTTGACATATTTGTTTATTCAAGGATAACGATTTAGCATGAGAAACAATTGAAAACAGTGTTGGGAATCTTGAGGGATCATTTTTTATGTACAATTGTCAGTGTATGATTTTTGGATACAATTGGTATGTTTATTTGACAATTTAATTTCTGAATTTTTTTTTTCTGGATCTAGAAAAGATAAAAGATGTTATCTCTTGGAAACCTCCAAAAGAATTAATTTTACATAAATAGATTCCTTAGTCTATATGATTTTTACTGATGATTTATTCATGATTTTTCAGGACTAGATTTTACTTTGATATCTTTGAAAAGGAATAATGTTCCATTCAAATGAGATGAGGAATTCCAGAAGTATTCTAAGGAGCTTAATGTTTTACTTACATCTACACCAATCTTGATTTTTACAAAATCAGGACAAGGGTATGTGGTATATTTTGATTCTTTAGGATCGAGTTTGGTGTGTTTTATCATGCAAGGATATCATGTCTCTGCTTATGGATTAAAAAAATTACGAGTGTATGAGAAGAGTTACCCAACACACAATTAGAAGTTAGTTTTTGTAGTCCATGATTTGAAAATGTGGTGCCATTATCTCTTTAGGGAGAGATTTACCATGTTTACAATTCTTAAGAGCTTTTGACATATTATTTCACAAAGGTGTTTGGACTTTAGACAATGAATATGGATGGAGTATCTCCAAATTTTCAACATTGAATTGATTCTAACATCAGGTAAAGGAAATATATTAGTAGATTCATTAAGTAAAATTTGTATGATCAGTTGGAAAAAGAGGCATTAGACTAGCTGCAGTTGATGTTGGTCATTACGGACATGCCCTCTAAATGTGAAGAAAAATGAGATATTTCTATTTTAATTCCATTTTATTTTCTTTCTAATTTGGTGAATATAGTTAAAGTGGCACAAACATCAGATGTAGAATGTGAGGCTATGTGGTTAAAAATAAATGGTAAGAATACCATTAAGGAATGGAATCTGGATGAGAGTTTAGTGTTGTGGCTTTAAAATCAGATGGTCATACCTATGGATTATTAGGAAGAATTTCATCATGTTTACCACCATTCAATATGGGTTGTTCATATTAGAATACGAAAAATGTATAAGGAATTGAATGAATAGTTTTGGTGTATCTTTATGTAAATTAATGTGGTTATTTTTTTTCAAGATAATTAACTTTTCATCACGTTAAGGTAGTACATTAGAGACCAAAAGGAATGTTGTAGTATTTAACTATTCCTATTGGGAAATGGTAACAAATTGCTATAAATTTTGTAATAGGTCTCCCAGGAATGCTTTAGAAACCTGATTCAATATGATTGTTAGTGGATCATCTCACAAATTTTTCCCATTTAATTATTATTCGCGAATCTCATATGGTGGATACATTTTCAAAACTCAATATTTGAGAAGTGGTAAATAGGAATGGAATACCAGTTCTAATAGTTTTAGATCTATTTTCAAGGGTCACATATCATTTATGGAAATACTTGCAGAAATACATTGAGAATCAGTTGACTATGAGTATGGATTATTATCCTTAGATGGTTGGAAAATTTGAAAGGATGATACAAATATTGGAAGACATGTTACAGACTCTTGTAATGTATTTTTTTGGTCCATGGGAAGAGAACATACCATTGGTGGAGTTCTTATATGAAAAAATCTATCAAGACTCGATACAAGTGGATCATTTTAAAGAATTTCATTTGATTTTTTTTCATTCTCCACAAGGTTGGGTTGAGAAAGGTAACACTTCCCTAGTTGGGCAGAGACTTGTCTAAGAAACAATGATGAGGATTCAGTTGATCAGGAAATGGATGGAGAAGGACCAAATTCATCATAAATCATATGTGGATCATAATCAATAGCTATTTTAATTCGCGATGAGTGATCATGTGTTTTATAGGATTTCTCTAGGGCTTGAACATCATTATTTTAGAATAATTAAAGGTTGTCTCTTTCATATATAGGCCCATTTGAGATGCTTCAATGGGTTGGAGAGGTGGCAAATTTGTTTGCATTGCCACCATGGTTTAGTGTGGTGCATAATGTGTTTCTTGTATCTCAGTTCAAATAGTATCATCCTGATCCTCACCATGTGATTTGATGGGACCATGTTAACCTAAAACTAGATGCTTCATTGGTGCACATGCCAGTGGAGATTATATATTAGAAACATACATTCTTTTAAGGAAAAAAAATTAGACTTGTGTGGGTTTTGTGGAAACATGGTCAAATCCATGAAGAGACGTGGGAACGAGAGAAGGAAATGAAAAGATAAAATTCGATAACTATTTCAAAGAAATTTTAGTTTTCTATATTCAGAGGATGGAAAGGAAAATTGTGGGGAGAATTTATTACCCTAGGTTTCAAGTATGTAACTCTTCATTTATGTGATTCAAGTATATAATGTTTTTGGTTTATGTTTGAGTGGATTTGGAAATCATTTGGAAATTTTTTGTGGATTTTCTCTATGTTTATGGTTAGTGCATGATTAAAGGACGTTGTGAAAATCCTACAAGAAACCATGAACAATGTGTAAGTTTCTAAGGTGAATGTTCACGGGTAGGAACATTGTTTTTCTAAATCATGTTCCCACCAAGGAGAACTGTGAAATGTGGGACAATACAGTTTTTAACAGTTGGAACATCATTTTTCTAACCAGGCGAGCCAATCATACAAGGGTGCCCCTTGATGTAGAGGCTAGTGTGTAGTTATCTTATTGTTTTCATAACTGTGTGACTAACAATGTGAGGTTTGAAAACAAGATCCGAAAAAGTTGATCTAGGTCAGGATTATGTTTTTACTCTTTTTCAACCCGAATTTCCTCTAATTCGAGTATTCGTCCTCTCAAAGGCTATAGAGGCTTCTCCTATCAATCCAAAGGAAATAATACGGATTCTCCAGGTGAATTGAATCCATATTATCACTGTAAGTCAGAGATTATAGTGTTTTGGTGGTTTTTCTTATATATACATCTCTCTCTCTACTAGTTTCTTATATCTAGTCCCAGTATGGATAGATTTTGGTTTTTCAATGCTAATCATGATTTTTTTCCTTTTTGTTGATTGTGGAACAAATATAAGGTGGTTATTTTGACATTAAACCTATTTTCATTGTATTTTTTGTCATACTTCATTTATTTCCGTAAATACTATGGTTGGTGGCTTTAGTCTCGACTCCTCTAACTTGAAACAGAAGTATTAGTTTCAAATTGATTATTTTTTTCCTGATATTTATGGTGAATTTTTTGAGAAATTGATTGTTTCAACCTTATTTGGTGACTGTTTCTGTAATTGGGAAAATTTGGTGTTTTGGAGAATGGCGGATTTGGTAACATAATTTTAAAATGGTGATTTTAAAATGGTTGTTTGGTTTTTAAGCATGGAAATGTGTTTTCAATAAAAATGTTTGGTTTTATTGGAATAGTTTACAAGAATTGTTTTCAATAAAAGTATTGTTTTTTTGAAGTGGTTTATCGGTATGGTTTTCAATAATGGTTCATTTTTGTTTAAATGGTTTACTTGTCTTGGAAAAGGTTATATTATATTGTGGTTGGCTTAGTTGATTAAGTGTGTGTGGAATGGAATGGACATTTCTTGTGAAGTACCGCCATCAAAGGGATGGGTTATGGACTTGATGTTCCACCATTAAAGGTAACACCAAGCATTTGTGTTTGAGTTTGTGGGGGTGTGGTTATATGAAATTGAAGGGGTTATTTCTACATGGAAATTTAGAAAAGGATAAGTGACTTATTTGGGTGATTTCCTTGGAAATTTATTTATTTGAAAAAATATTATTGGCATGGGAAACTATTTTAGTATTTGACTAATTGTCTTGTAATATACTATTTTCAATTGTTTTATATGAAAAAATTTATATAAAAGTGATAACATGTTCTATCATAGTGGTGTGATTGGGGAATTCATTTGGTGAAGGCCAGCTGAGTTTCATTACTCCACCCTTCTTTGTCAGGTTGGTGCTATTGCATATATTGTTTATCGGGATACCGATTAAGGTAATGCTTCACACTTATATAGTTCTCATTTATGATATTGAGCATGGAGTGGAGTTGAATCTTGGAGTTGGTGTCTTGGAGTCTGTGAGCTTTTGTTGGTTTTGTCTTCAGCTGTTCACTTTGACGTTTTGTAGTTTTCCAATGTGGTACTATTTTGTAGTTTGGTTTTGATATCAATGGTATTCATTTGAGTTTATTTATATTTTTATCAGTCATCATTTAGTAGTCTTTAGTTATAGAATTTTTGGTTGGGTTGTATTATGTTAAAAGGAAAAATGATCCCCCACTTGTTTTGAAGCCCCTTGAATGTATTTCCAGCCTTTGGTGCCTTTGGGATGCCGTTTAAGGACAAGTAATTTCTTTCCCCCTTCTCAATCCAATGAGGAGGGGTGGGATATTAAAAAAAGAACCATCTTTATAACGAAACACCTGATAATAATAAATCTTCATTGAATGAAAATTTAAAATAGTGTAAATCCAAATGAAGAGCCATTTGAAAAACAAGCTAGTATCTTGATCCAAAACCTCTAAATAAATAAATAAATAATTTCATCACCAAAATCATGAATTTTATAAATATAATAACACATTGGTTTCACTATGGTTGGTGGTGGAATTATTTAGGATATTATATCCTTAACGAGATGCATGATATGATATCATAAATGCTTGTGAAATCTATACATGTCACATTCATTCTGAATTTGGACAATGATTATGTAAAATGATCCATGTTTTCCAACTCGTTAATAAAAAACACATCACCATTCTCAAAAAAATACATGATAATATGGATATTACAATTTAAATGAAAAAATAATGATGATGATATGTTAGAGTTAATCATCACCCAAAAAATTGAGAAGGATATACAAATCTATAGAACAGTCAAGGAATACATAATAGATGCACTAGATCATTGTTTCATTTAGATCCTATAAAGGTATATAATGATGTTTAATACTATTAAAAAGAGTTAAATAATTTATAATAGATTTTACTATGTTCTGGACATACATAATGGGTCACACTAAAGCTTTTTCCATCAAATAAGTTATACCATTTATCATGATGTTTGTACTCTCTTTGATGGTGAAAGGGAAAGATAGATTTTATTATGATCAATAAAATAATCTTATATAGATATTTATTTTAGTTCAATAAATGACTCCTAAAAGGTTTACACTAATGGTTAATGTTTTATGGGAATAAATTACTTCATCAACAGTGATGAGTCACTCATGTATTATGATCATGGACTCAATAAGGATACTTCACACATAGCATTGAAGTTTTTATTCTTCAATGAATTGAAAATTCTATTTTGTCAAACTATAATATTTTAAAGGAACTTGAGTGTTGAATTGACTATATGATAAAATGACATGGTGGAAACAACCATACCTCAATGAAATATATTATGTGCCTTATATGACTCAAATTGTGTGGTTTCAGTTTAAAATATACATTTTATTAATGTAATGTTTCATACTATTATTTAATTTATTTTTTTGTCGTATTAATAACATAAGAATTACATTCTTATAAAAGAGTATTGTTTTTCACTAGTTGGGTTGGCTTTTTCAAAGCCACTTGTGCTCATGAGAGATTAGACTTTGAGGATACAACTGAGATAACAATAATAGGGAAATAGGTCAAGAATGTATAAAACCATCATGAAAAAGTGAATCACTACTACTTATTGAATTTTATTTGTCAACCATTTTATCTAATATTTTTAAGTGTATTTCCTTATCATTTTTATCGAATATTTATTATTTTTTTCATTGATCTTTTGGGAAGTAATATTTTTCCTTCAATCATATGCGACAATGTAGAAAATATAAAATATGTTTCTTTTGAATGAGGAATTTTACAAAACATGATGTTTTATCTTCATACTCAATCATCCACACCTCAATCTAACACATAGTGTGACTGGTATGAATTGAACTATACGTTTTTTTTACAATTTAAATTTTAGTTCAAAATACACATCACATAATAAAAACCAAGAAAATAAATTAATAATGTTTTGATACTTCATAAAAACAATTTATATTTCATTTTTTATGTGTAGTAATTGGTTTCACCTCAATATTACGCACCGTTCTCCTGGTATGTATCAAAGTATTCGTTATCTGTTTGAAGAAAACATTATATTTTAAAACAATTCTGTCAATGAAAAGCAAGAAAAACACTTCAATTTTATTTATAATTTTGGAAAAGTATTCAAGATTCATTTTTTGACTTGTAAGAATCAGTCTCACGTCAAACTGACAAACGATGTGAGTGACATGGCTCAATGTACAAGTTTCAAGTATAGAATAACATTTTTGTAAAGAAATGTGTCATACTCAAAACTGAGAAAATTCATTCGTATTATTTTCATACTTTATTAAAATGATAATAAGTAATTAATGATGTGTATGAATCATCCTCACACAAATCTGATGTACTGTGTGACCGGTATGACTCCAAGTCCATATTTTTATTTAAAATTGATATTAATGTTATTAAAAAAGACAAGTAACATACTCAAAACTATTAAATTGAATTCAGATTATTTTTATTATTTAGAAAAATGATCCATAATTCTATTTTTATGTGTAGGAATCATCCAAAACTCAATGTGATACATGATGTTCTCGATATGACTCAAATATTCAGTTATCAGTTTAAAATTCACATTTATGGTAAAAAACTATCAATCACTGAAAATGGAGAAAACATGATCAGATTTTCATTATAAGTTACTATAATTTTTAATATTCTATTTTTGAAATGTAGTAATAAATATCATGTCAAAATGACACATGATGTGATAGGTACGTCTCAATTTTAGTGTTTCCAGTTTAAATGTAATTTTAGTAGAAAACCACATGTGACATTCTCAAAACTAAAAAAATCATTCCGATTTTTTTATACTTAATTGAAACTATACATAAGTCATTTGGGATATGTCAGAATCATTATCACCTCAATCTAATGCACAGTGTGACAAATATGAATTAAAGCACATATTTTTATTTAAGATTGATATTGATTTTTGTAAAAAGGCGAATTGACATACTCAAAACAAATAAAATGTATTGGGAATGTTTTTATACTTTATAAAAAAGTTAAAAAAGTTATTTTTGGTTTTTATAAATCATATAAACCTTAATATGATACAATATGTGTTCGGTATGACTCATAGTGTCCCTTATCAGTTTAAAATTGACATTTAAGTTCAAAAAGTGTCATTCATTGAAAACTACGAAAACACACTTGTATAATCTTGATAACTTAAGAAAGTGATTCATAATTAATTTTTTAAATGTAGGAATAAATATCACATTAAACTGACACATAATGTCACTAGTATGTCTCAATATGTGTGTTTCCAGTTTAAAATGGTCTTTTAATAAAAAAACACAGGTGGTGTACTCAAAACTGAGGAAACTCATTAGTATTGTATTTATAATTTATTAAAATGAAATATAAGTCATTTGGGATGAGTATGAATCAGTTAAACATAAATCTTATGCATGTTTTGATCATTATGACTCAAAGTACAATTTTTTATTTAAAATTGCCATTAATTTTCATAAAAAATACAATTGACATACTCAAAATCAAGAGAAAAAAATCAGATTGTTTGGATACCTTAATAAAAAAATCCATATGTATTTTGCGACATGTAGGAATAAAAAACACAACAATATGATACATGATATGCCCAAAAACATTTAAAGTGTCTGTTATTAGTTTAAAACTTACATTTCTGTTCAAAAAGTGTTCTTCACTAAATTCTGAGAAAACATGCTCAGGATGTCTTGATAATTAAATAAAAATATTTGTAAGTAATTTTTGACATGCAGGAATTATTCCCATGTCATACCGACACACTATGTGACTAATATGACTCAAAGTGTGTGTTTCTATATTCAAATGACATTTTCATAAAAAACAAATGTGACATACCCAAATCCATGAAAAAGTAATCAAAATGTTTTTATTCCTTAGGAAAATGATCCATAAGTCATTTGGGATGTGTAAGAATTAGCCTCACCTCAATCTGATGTATGGTGTGACATGTATGACTCCAAGTGCATCTTTTTTTTTAAATTGACATTAACTTTTTTTAAAAAGGAAACTAACATAGTCAAAACAAATAAAATACAATAAGATTATTTTTATACTTTATGAAAATTATCTATAAGTCATTTGAAATATGTTGGAATTAGTATCACCTCATTATGAAGCATGATGTTCCTAGCATAACTTAAAGTGTCTGTTATCAGTTTAAAATTGACATTTAAGTTCAAAATATATCACTCCCTAAAAACCAATAAAACATTCTCATTTTGTCTTCATAATTTATTAAAAATATTCATAATTAATTTTTGAAATTTTTGAACCAATCTCACATAAAATTGATACATGATGTTACCAATATGTCTCGATGTTTTTGTTTCCAAATTAAAATGATATTTTAGTAAAAAAAAACAAGTGACATACTCAAAATGAAGAAAATGATTTCAGATTATTTTGATAATTTAGTAAAATGATAAATAAGTTATTTGGGTTGTGTGGAAATCATAAGAACTACAATCCAACGCATTTTGTGTTTGGTATGACTCTAGGTGTGTCTTTTTATTTAAAATAGACATTAATTTTAGTAAAAAAGAAAACACATATACTGAAAACTTGAAAAACACATTTAGATTGTTTTGATACTTTTGGAAAATGATCCACATGTCATTTTACAGATATGGGAATTAAAATAACATAAATATGAGACATTATTTCCCATTTATGACTCAAAATTTCCTTTATTAGTTTGAAACTGACATTTAAGTTCAAAAAGTGTCACACACTATATAATTGAGAAAACACACTTGAATTATCCTGATAATTTAGGAAAATGATTCATAAGTAATTTTTGATGTGTATGAATTAGTGTCACAAAATACCAACACACGATGTAATCAGTATTACTCAAATATCCTTGTTTAGTTTAAAATGATATTATTGTAAAAAAACATAAGTGTCATACAAAAAAAAGAAAATACATTCAGATTGATTTCATACATTAGGAATGTAACATCCCAGGTAAATAAAGAATAAATAATTTTCTATTTATTAATATTTACGAATTAAATATTAATTTTACTTTAAAGGGGTTGTTATGATCGATAGCGTACGCGATACGCAACGATGAGTTCCTTTAAAACTTACGTTGCACACTAGTAATAAAATAATATTATTTTAAATATTAGTTAACATGTAGCCATTGTACTGGCGGGTATGGATAGAAATAACTAAAATATGATTAAATATGTTTGTTAAATGTTTTTACATTTATCCAATAAAAGATAAAGGCTTAAAATACAGAAAGAATTCAATTTTTGGCTTTTATACCCTAATTTTCACTAAAGGTTCACTTATCGCCTTTTGATGGTGAACTGTCATTAAATATAGTTTTTATCACTCTTATACATTCTATTGGACCAAATAAAACTCTTCTTTAGAATCGGGACACCAAAATTTACTTTGTGTAAATTTTTGGTATCTTTCCTATAAAGTTCATTTTTTAATTAATAGTGTAAAATGTTGTATTTTAATTCAAAACCTCTTTTTAATCTAATTTATTTATATGATTATATTATCTTTTGAATTGGTTTTAAAATGATATTTGAATATATTTTAACCATTAAATTCAATAGTGGTCGTTGAAATTAATTTCACTTTGAAATCAGACTTAAACTAGTGTCAATCTTTTGATACTTATTGTTTCATAAAAACACGCTATTTGTTATGACAACGGGAATTAATTATTAAATTAATTAATTTGACTTATATGTTTTGAATTTTTTAAAATAGACTTAATTTTTGAATTCGGAATATCAAATATAGCTTATGGTGAATTTTTGGTATTTTTCTGAAAAACTTCAATTTTTGATGAATTGTGAAACCACTAAGTGGTACTTATAAAAAACTGATTTTTCGTTTAAATGAAATTTTACCACTTCTGTGTTTTGAATTTAAAAAATCTGACATACATGGTTGTCATTAAGAATTAAAATGTGGTTCAATGAGATTAAAATAATTTTTTGGTGAATAGTAACTTATTAAGTTTTTAATCGCGATTAGAGGTAATTAGTGCAATTTAAGGCAAAAATGATATTATAATAAAATGAAAATACCTTGACACATGTACTACCCTTATTGGATGTTTCATGGCCGAACAATACAATCCATGGGTCAACTTGGGGACCCCATGGATACACGTTGGTTGGGAAATGACATAAACAACTTTTTATTTAATGTTAAAGTAAAAACGACACACACATGAGATGTTTTACTAAAAAAATTTTTACATGGGGTTATACAAGTCAGATTTTTGCTTATAAATAGTCATTGGAAATTTAAAAAGATTTTATACATCATAGTATTTTTTTTATAATTTTTAGACATTAAATAAATTAAATTATTTATGATATCATGATGATGCAGCGATGACCTCATTATTTAAAGATTTAAATAAAATGGAAAGATAATGTAATATATAAGACCTAAACATGTCCAAAACCTATTGGATGAGTGGATTTAGAACCATTATCACCTTATCATCGAAATACATCAATGTGGGACATCTTAAATCCGAATACCATTTTAAAATAAAGTGACTTTTCTTTACTTTCCAAGAGTGCCCCTCCTCTCCTCTTATAAAAGGCCCCCACCTCTACCTCCTTACCCACACTCCCAAAGCCTTTGGCTCGGCCAAACCCTGCCCATTATGTCTCTCCACTTCCCTCTCTTACTCCTTGAAGCCTAAATTTGGGCAGAAGTCTTCCCAAGGAAGCCTTTGAGCTCAAATCTAAGAGAGTTACCCGATTTTAAGGTAATGTCTTCTTTTGAGTCCTTTAGTTTTATTTTGCTTCCCCAATACCCTAAACTCTTTTTATTATTTTATTTTGTAACAACTCCAGTATCCTCAATATAATAGGATGTTTTTATAAGAAGTATTTGAGCTACACTTACAGACACCTACATCTAATGGTTGAAGAATATACTGTTTCTGTGGATGGCGAATTTCTGCCTCCTGAAACGATGATTGTTCAACATTCTTTTAACACTTTCAAAGGTGGCCATTAAGATGACACTATATTTATATATGATATATAATATGTTTAGGTTTTCCTTAATCTTTTGTATTTTTCATCTTGGGCATACCTTTATGGTTTCTGTTATGGGTAAACGAGATATCTTCATTTAAGGAAGTGCGGACTACCGCCCCCTCAAAGTGATGTGATTCGTTAATGCCCTATGTGGGACGTATAAAGGATGAATTTAAAGTTATTATATATTATGTTATACTGTAATTATAATATACCTCTATATCATTATTATTTCTTTCTATTAAAGTATGATATATAAATGAAAGTAGCGTTCATCCGTACGTACGACTTACCGTCTCCATGAACGGTGCATTTTAATTTCTTATCCCCAAATGTAATGTACTATTAAAAGCACATGTATATAATGGATATATATAATGAATGATACATTTAAATGATGAATATAATTCTGGAAATAAAAAATACAAACCTCTCATTTAATTTTAATTCCATTAATATGACAAAGAAATGAATGTAGCGTTCATGAATACGTACGGCTTACCGTCTCCATGAACGGTGCATTTCATTTATTACCTCTAAATGATTATGTAATATTATAAATACATGTATATGATGGATATATATGATACATATTCTATCCAAATCAGGAATGTCATTCTGGATATAAAGAACCTTTGACCACACAAACAACATGTAATTGTAAGAAGTCCACTTTCGACTTAAGAACCCAATATCGACAAAACAAACATTATTAATTTAAATGGTTACACAATGTTTATAACATGGAAATAAGTGATATAAAAGGAATAATGAACTTTAAAAAGGTTCTTAATCAAGTATAAATTAACTCAAGTTTATTATTCAGGACGTTAAAGAACGATCGAGTCAAGTCGGACCCGAGGTAAGGGACTTCGTCTCAATCTCCTTTCATTGAGACATATTTCGTTTTATACACAACTTTATTTTATATGGTGTATAAACCCCTTTTACTTTTACTTTTATACAAAAGTAATCTTTTTCTACGAAGCGTTTTACTAAATGACAAAAAGGAATGTTTTTTTTAACATACGCGGTGACAACGACCTTTTCCGCCGCCGCAGGTATTATTTGGTCTTTGGCTTCCTCAACAAGCCGTAATGTTTTTAAAATAAATTAAATACAATATACTATTTTCTGTATTTTGGTATTGAAAGTGGTTTTGATAAAGGATTATATTATGTCAATATATTTGAATGATATATTGTGATTGAAATATTGAAATGTTATCATTCCTTTATATTGGTTTTATGTTTTATGATTTTATATTGGTACTTGGACATTTGACGAGTGGTTACGTGATAAACCATATGACGGGTGGTGCCGTGAATATCAGGATGGGTGGTTACATTATAACCTCCAATGAAATGGGTATGGAAGTCGGCCGTATGGATATTCCATTAAGTATGTATGGAAGTTGGCCGTATGGCTATTCCATTAAGTGATATGTGTGGAAGTCGACCATATGGTTATTCCACTTAAGTATGTTTATGTCCCAAGTTACCTTTATATATGTTATGTGTTCTTTATATGGGTTTTATGGTAATCCTTTTGTTACAAAATGGTAAGTAATGATGATTTATTCAGTGAAGAGTTTTTTTTACTACTTCATGAAGGTGAAGGTATTACTTTGATAAAGTATACATGGTTTACTTGATGTTTGAAAAACTAACAGTTTTCATTCTTTGTGTATACCTTACTGAGCTTTTTATGATCACCCCAAGTTTTTTTGAAATGTTTTTCACAGGACCTAATGTGGAATAGGGTCAAGGATGGGATCAAGGGAAAGTCATGCTATATAAAACTTAGAACTAGACATGTTTCTTTTTAAGAGTTTTTATTTTATGGAAACATAGTAGAAGTGTATACTTTGTAATCTTTTGAGATGTAATAGTTATGTTCATATTCTCTAAAACTCGAAACCTGAAAAGATCCTCAATGTGTTATCTTGTAATAACTCAAGATTAAGTATGGTTTAAGGCTGGGGCCTTATAGTTGGTATCAGAGGTCGGTTTAGACAACTTTAGGGATTATGAGTTCTTGTGAGACACATGATTACTCACTATATCTATTATCTCAGTTAAATCCTTGTTTTATAACATTTTTTCAGGTCCAGTAATGTCAGTTACGAATGGAAGGAGAAGGATCTCAAACGACATTCTTGTCTCTTCCTGATGACATGCTTGCAATAATTATTGCAAAGTCATCTTCGGATGATTGTGAAACTTTTTCTAGCATACAACTCACTTGCAAGAAGTTGTTTGAGATATCAAAAACCTCCACTATACCTCGTTATCATCGTGTATCATGGGTTGTTTTTAGACAAATACTATTTTCACAATATTCTCATATTTTCAATAAAGCTAAATTTTATCAAGGTATTTTCATATATTTTACCTTATCACAAGAATTTGAAGCATATTATGATTTTAAAAATGGTGCTGAGGAAGGAGACCCTTGCACAACCTATTTATATTTGATTTTAAAATATAGTCTCACATCACATACTTATGGTATTTTAAAAGGACCAATAATAGAAAGTTTCAACTCAATTTCAGTCCGACTATTTTATAGAAATCATGTTTTATCAGCTGTTTTGGAATTATATGTCATACATGATTATTTTCCAAAACGGTTTTTCTGTGAACACCCATATAACCCATGTTATACGAGGTGTATTTGGATAGAGGAAGCAAACAATTTTAAAGGATATCTAAATCATTGTTGTAATGCATGGGACTTCTACCTACGTGAACAAGATGACGATGAAGCCGAGTGGACGCCATGATCGAGGTATGCTATTATGAGTTTGTGTAAGAAACCTAGAAACAGTTGAAAGTCAACATGACAAGTAAGTATGTTTCCTTAAGATAAAAAATATATTCCTCAATGAAAAGTAACTTAAAAGAAAAATGTTGTCTATTAACTTTTCCTACTGGGGAATCAAATACCGTTTAACCCATCACAAGTTTGTGTTTTTCTTGTGGTTAACTTTCTCCTAAACATGTTTTCTATCACTCTACCTCAGAACATAACCCTTGGTTTTACCCTCCATGTCCATGTTTTCTTACATGGAATCCTAGTATGGGTTATCTCGGGTGACCTCTATACTCCCCTTTCTTTCTTTTAAAGCGATAGTTTAATTTACTCCTTTTCCGATGTGGGGCTTTCAAGGATGTTTCCAAGCCCAATTTTAAAATTGCGAGGACGCAATTCCCAAAAGGGGGGAAGGATGTAACATCTCAGGTAAATAAAGAATAAAGAATTTTCATATTTATTAATATTTACTAATTAAATATTAATTTTACTTTAAAGGGGTTTCTATGATCGATAGCGTACCCGATACGCAACGATGAGTTCCTTTGAAATATTACGTTGCACACTAGTAATAAAATAATATTATTTTAAATGTTAGTTAACACCTAGCTATTGTACTAGTGGGAATGGATATAAATAACTAAAATATGATTATATATGTTTGTTAAATGTTTTTACATTTATCCAATAAAAGACAAAGGCTTAAAATATGGAAAGAATTCAATTTTTGGCTTTTATACCCTAATTTTCACTAAAGGTTCACTTATTGCCTTTTGATGGTGAACTGTAATTAAATATAGTTTTGATCACTCTTATACATTCTATTGGACCAAATAAAACTCTTCTTTAGAATCGGGACATCAAAATTTACATTGTGTAAATTTTTGGTATCTTTCCGATAAAGTTCATTTTTAATGAAGAGTGTAAAATGTTGTATTTTAATTCAAAACCTCTTTTTAATCTAATTTATTTATATGATTATATTATCTTTTGAATTGGTTTTAAAGTGAAATTTGAATATATTTTTACCATTAAATCCAATAGTGGTCGTTGGAATTAATTTCACTTTGAAATCGGACTTAAACTAGTGTCAATCTTTTTATACTTATTGTTTCATAAAAACACGCTATTTGTTATGACAACAGGAATTAACTATTAAATTAATTAATTTGACTTATATGTTTTTAATTTTGTAAAATAAATTTCATTTTTGAATTTGGAATATCAAATATAGCTTAGGGTGAATTTTTGGTATTTTTCTGAAAAACTTCAATTTTTGATGAATAGTGAAACCACTAAGTGGTACTTATAAAAAACTGATTTTTCGTTTAAATGAAATTTTACTCCTTCTGTGTTTTGAATTTCGAAAATATGACATACATGGTTTTCATTAAGAAGTAAAATGTGGTTCAATGAGATTAAAATAATTTTTTTTGGTGAATAGTAACTTATTAAGTTTTTAATCGCGATTAGAGGTAATTAGTGCAATTTAAGGCAAAAATGATATAATAATAAAATGAAAATACCTTGACACATGTCCTACCCTTATTGGATGTGTCATGGACGACCAATAAAATCCATGGTTCAACTTGGGGACCCCATGGAGCCACTTTGGTTGGGAAATGACATAAATAACTTTTTATTTAATGTTAAAGTAAAAATGACACACACGTGAGATGTTTTACTAAAACAATTTTTACATGATGTTTTACAAGTCAGATTTTTGATTATAAATAATCATTGGAAAGATAAAAAGATTTCCTACACCATAGTAGTTTTTTTATAATTTTTAGACATTAAATAAATTAAACTATTTATGACATCATGATGATGCAGTGATGACCTCATTATTTAACGATTTAAATAAAATGGAAAGATAATGTAATATCTAAGACCTACACATGTCCACAACCTATTGGATGAGTGGCTTTAGAACCCTTATCACCTTATACTTTAAATAAATCAATGTGGGACCTCTTAAATCCGAATACCATTTTAAAATCAAGTGACTTTTCTTTACTTTCCAAGAATGCCCCTCCTCTCCTCTTATAAAAGGCCCCCACCTATACCTCCTTACCCACACTCCCAAAGCCTTTGGATCGGCCAAACCCTACCCAATTTGTCTCTAAACTTCCCTATATTACTCCTTGAAGCCTCACATTGGAAAAAAGTCTTCCCAAGAAAGCCTTTGAGCTCAAATCTAAGAGAGTTACCCTATTTTAAGGTTATGTCTTCTTTTGAGTCCTTTAGTTTTATTTTGCTTCTCCAACCCCCTAAACTCTTTTTATTATTTTATTTTGTAACAAATCCAGTATCCTCAGTATACTAGGATGTTGTTATAAGAAGTATTTTAGTTACACTTACACACACCTACATCTAATGGTTAAATAACATACTGTTTCCATGGATGGCGAATTTCTGCCTCCCGAAACGATGATTGCTCAACATTCTTTTAACACTTTCAAAGGTGGCCATTAAGATGAAAATTTATTTATATATGATATATAATATGTTTATGTTTTCTTTAAGCTTATGTATTTTTCATTTTGGGCATACCTTTATGGTTTCCATTATTGGTAAACGTGATATCTTCATTTAAGGAAATTCGGACTACCGCCCCCTCAAAGTGATGTGATTCGTTAATGCCATATGTGGGACGTATAAAGGATGGATTTAAAGTTATTATATATGATGTTATACTGGAATTATAATATAACTCTATATCATTATTATTTCTTTCCATTAAAGTATGATATAGAAATGAAAGTAGCGTTCATGCGTACGTACAGCTTACCGTCTCCATGAACGGTGCATTTCATTTCTTATCCCCAAATGTAATGTACTATTAAAAGTACATGTATATAATGGATATATATAATGAATGATTAATATAAATGATTAATATAATTCTGGAATTAAAATATACATACCTCTCATTTAATTTTAATTCCATTAATATGACAATGAAATGAAATTAGCTTTCATGCATACGTACGGCTTACCGTCTCCAGGAACGGTGCATTTCATTTATTACCTCTAAATGATTATGTAATATTATAAATACATGTATATACTGGATATATATGATATATATGCTATCCAATTCAGGAATTTCATTCTGGATATAACGAACCTTTGACAACACGAACTATATGTAATTGTAAGAAGTCTACTTTCGACTTAAGAACCAAATATCGAAAAAACAAACATTATTAACTTAAATGATTACCTAATGTTTATAACATGGAAATAAGTGATATAAAAGGAATAATGAACATTAAAAAGGTTCTGAATCAATTATAAATTAACTCAAGTTTAGTATTCAAGACGTTAAATAATGTTCGAGTCAAGTCAGACCCATGGTAAAGGACTTCGTCTCAATCTCCTTTCATTGAGGAATATTTCGTTTTATACACAACTTTATTTTATACGGTTTATAAACCCCTTTGACTTTTACTTTTATAAAAAGGAATCTTTTTCTATGAAGCATTTTACTAAACGACAAAAAGGAATGTTTTTTTAACATACGCGGTCACAACGACCTTTTTCATTGCCGCGGGTATTATTTGGTCTTTGGCTGCCTCAACAAGCCGTAATGTTTTTAAAATAAAATAAATACCATATACTCTTTTCTGTATTTTGGTATTGAAAATGGTTTTGATAAAGGATTATATTATGTCAATATATTTAAATGACATATTGTGATTGAAATGTAGAAATGTTATCATTCGTTTATATTGGTTTTATGTTTTATGATTTTATAATGGTACATGGACATTTGACTGGTGGTTACGTGATAAACCATATGACGGGTGGTTCCGTGAATACTAGGATGGGTGGTTACGTTATAACCTCCAATGCAATGGGTATGGAAGTCGTCCATATGGTTATTCCATTAAGTTTGTATGGAAGTTGTCCGTATGGCTATTCCATTAAGTGATATGTGTGGAAGTCGACCGTATGGTTATTCAACTTAAGTATGTTTATGTCCCAATTTACCTTTATATATGTTATGTGTTCTTTATATGGGTTTTATGGTAATCCTTTGGTTACAAAAAGGTAAGTAATGATGTTTTATTCAGTGAAGAGTTTATTTTTACTACTTCATGAAGGTGAAGGTATTACTTTGATAAAGTATACATGGTTTACTTGATGTTTGAAAAACTAACAGTTTTCATTCTTTGTGTATACCTTACTGAGCTTTTTATGCTCACCCCAAGTTTTTTTGAAATGTTTTTCACAGGACCTAATGTGGAATAGGGTCAAGGATGTGATCAAGGGAAAGTCATGCTATATAAAACTTGGAACTAGACATGTTTCTTTTTAAGAGTTTTTATTTTATGGAAACATAGTAGAAGTGTCTGCTTTGTAATCTTTTGAGATGTAATAGTTATGTTCTAATTCTCTAAAACTCTAAACCTGAAAAGATCCTCAATGTGTTATCTTGTAATAACTCAAGATTAAGTATGGTTTAAGGCTGGGGCATTATAAGGAAAATGATCCATTATCATTTTGAACATCTATGAATCATCCAAAATTCAATATGATGTACCATGTGACCAGTATGACTCCAAGTGCATTTTTCAATATATAAGTGCCACTTTAATTTAAAAAATTCATCACATCACCTAAACCAATAAAATGAGAAATGATTTTTTTTCTAATCAATATCTTTACTATTAATTAATTAATTTCCTTATCATTTTTATATTATTTTAAGTTAGTTAGTTATTTAGAGATAATTATTAATGATGAACAATAAATTGTGTGACAGGAAAGAATCAACCACAAATTAATCTGATGCACAGATTCTTAGTACGAATCAATGTTTAGTTTAAAATGACTTATTTATGTTTAATTTATTTCATTATATTATTCCTAATATAATAATTTTTTATATAGTTTTTTTCTTTTCCTAGAGTAGGGTTGGATTGTTCTTTTATACATGTGTGTTCTCTTTTTCTATAATAGTGTTTTTTTCTTGTGTTTGTGTTAAAAATTTTATTTCATTTAGATTATATATTTATATCCCATTTTTATATTTTTTAGTGTTGTTTCTAATGCTACGATGTGTTGTTACATCACAAAGCATTATTCCCTATTTCTAGTGTTGTAGAGTTATGTTATAGTATTCTATAATATACCCCTTTATCATCACTTTTAGAAGCACTGGTAAATTCATTCTTTGTCAATGTTTCTAAAAGCGCTGATAAATGGTTGAATTATCATCTCTTTTACTATTACTGGTAAAGTGACCCTTTATTAATTTTTTTAGAATCACTAATAAAGGGTCCCTCTATCACCACTAAATAAATGTTCTAATAAAAGGGTCGGGTTTTCAATCGTGATTTGGTAGCCAGTGATGTTTTATCACTAATAATGGAAAATTCTAGCACTGTTAAAGGACTTTCTTGTAGTTGTGTTTCTTCTATTCCTTCCACATTTTTTATTTTACATTTTTTCTAATTTTAGTGAACCTAAATTCTCTCTCTATCTCTATCTATATTACTATCTATTCACTGTGGTTGGTGCATGCGCTAGGGGGCCTTAGCTCCTTCAAAAAGCTTGGGAATCCATGAACAACTTCTATTTGATCTTGAGAACGATTGAACCATCACTCCATGTAGTCACTTTATAATAGATTAGCATAACAATATTCTACTACCACACCTTCAAGACCCCAATATATACCACCTTCTAATCAGGTTGAGTGACCATCACTACAAGAGTGCACCATTATGGACTATGGTTTACTATTCATTAGTGGTGTTTCACCCATCATTTTTGGTCTACTAATTTATGTGCACATTGTAGATATTAAACATGGAATCATTCACATTTTAAAAAATATGGGTCAATAGAGTGGGCATCAAACTGAAGACCCCCATGAAAACATATAGAATTTATTAAAGGTTTTCGATACCTTTCATAACCATGGTGTATATTGAGAGGTCATAAGACTCTGATTTTCCCTTTCTCCTTGCACAACCAAGCCAATGACTATATAAAAAGTCAATTTCACAAGTAAATCATGACTTGGGATGAATTAGTACTGAAATTCCTCAAAAGATTCTTCCCACCAATCTATGCATTGATATTCCAGAAAGAAATTCAAAACTTTTCCCAGGAAGATGGAGAATCATTATGGAAAGCATGGGATAAATTTAAGAACATAAACCACAAAATCCCTCATCACTAACTAGACGTGTGACTTATATTATAGAAATTTTATCAAGGGATTAAATCTACTACACGAACTATAGTAGACACTGTTGTTGATGGTAGACTCATGATCTAGACGTCAAAAGTCAGACAAGAAATTTTAGATGAAGTCTCTCACAACACAAGTCTATGTCAAAGTGATAGAGGACCACCCCAATGAGAAATTCGTTGGGTAGAATAAAATACCCACCTTTCTACTCAAGTTGAGGCTCTTACCGATAAGATGGAATCATTTCAGTTGCCTATTATTCTACCACCCACTCTTTATCTAGTAATGGAAATATAATCCTGTGAAATGTGTAGAGGCCCACATTATTACAAATTCTACATTGTCAGGATGGAATAACCCCACACTATTGTAATTATATTAATTAAAATCAACATTGACAACAGTACCAACATCCCTAATAATATAAAAAATAATAGAACTTCCTGCAGTGGATGACTCAAAAGAAACCAATATAAAACGAAGGTTATTTGTAGTAGAGGATTGTCAAGGTAACACAAAGTAATCAAGGACCACCTTCGTACCCACAATGAGGTCTAGATCCTATATCTCAATAGAAAGTTCAATAACCCTTTTCTAGAGATCAGTATTAACCACCAAAACAACAACATCAGTATCAGTAAGCCACACTAAGACCATATTAGTAAGCCCAATCTCTCTAAAAAAATATTGAAAATCTTCTCACTACCTACATGCAGAAAAAAGACCAAAAGATGTCAAATCAAGAAATATATATGGAAGACCAAAAATCCTCACTACACAACCTAGAGTATCAAATGGGAAAAAATTTAATGACCTTATCTGATTTGTTACCGAGTACTTTTATCGTTAATACTGAGGCTCATATAAGGGAATATGCTAATGATATAATTGTTAAAGGTAAAAATGTTTTGGATGTTTTTAAGCCATGTAATGTTTTTGTAAAGAAACTATGATAATCATAAGAATATATTCAAGAGATAACTCAAAATGTAGAACCATACGAGGATTATCTTGTTGAGGAACATCCTAAAAAGGATGATGAGTGTGTGGTACCACCAGCATTGAAGTCACCTCTCCCCTTTCCTGAATGAATGAAATAAGTAAAATCGAATAGAAATTTAAAAAAATCATAGAGATATTTAAAGAATTTCATTTGAATTTATCTTTTACAAATAAAATTATGGAAGTACATTCTTATATAAGATTCTTTAAAGAATTTATCTCAATTAAAAAGAAAAATTGAACACTTAGGAATTAACTCTCTGGATGAAGAATGGTCTGATGTTTTCCAAATGAAATTTCCTAAAAAAATCTATACCCTAGAATTTTTTAAATCCCAAGCACTATTGGGATTTGTGATTTTGAAAAATCCTTTCTGATATAGGATAAATCATTAATCTAATTACCATGAGTGTTCACAAGAAGTCGGGGATCAAAGAATTAAAACCAATAATGTTTGAACTCAAACTCACTGACCATTCAGTCAATCATCTTTGAAGATTTTTCAGGGTTGTAATAGAATATGTAGGAAAAATAAAATGTCCCCACTAATTTTCTTATTATTGATATTTATGAAGAAGGTGATTTACACTCATTATTGGAAGTCTATTTCTACATATGAGAAATTATATGATTTATGTTTACATGGAAAGATTTATTATCAGAGATTGTGAAGATAAGGTTTTGTTCAATGTGGAAAAGGTCTCTTATAAAAGTGATATTTCATTAAATTGTCTAAAAAATTCTACTACTAATCATACAAATGATCATGAAACCAGTGAAGACAGAAAAAATAAATTTACTTTTATTGAAAATAGACCCAATTATCTTAGGAGTTTATATTTCAGTGTACCTATGACATGAGAGTTTGTCCCACCTTTCGTTCATTTTATTTTCCAGAATCTTTTAATAGGGGGAATCAACTCAAAGACCAATTATTCTTTTTTTGAACAATTCAAACTCTAGATAGTAAATAAAGCACTGACTGGGAGGAAAACCAAGTTAGGGTAGGATTGGGTAGAGTAGTATTTAGGATATTTAAAGGGTTTTACTAATATTTTTATTGTAAATAGCCTAAAAAAGTCATAAAAATAAAAAATACATTCCATGTCACATGTACAAAACGTGAAATTATCGAACATCTTAAAAATTTACAAATTCATTATTTATACATCCTTTATTCAATAGATGGAATGTGAATATCTAGATCAATTTTTCAATACCCATGACCCTTAGGTTCAACCCCACCCCCCCAATATCAATCCTCATGTCCTATGCACCCACCCCCTCTCGCGATACTACCCCTTCCTCTCAAGACCTTCCACGGCTAAAGGTTCTGCTACTTCTCACCAGACCAACCATTCTCCATTACTCTACTCTTATCTACACATGTCTTCACCTTCCCATCCATTAATAATGTCCTAAAAATAATATTATTCTCAACCCACCCGTTGATATTGTGCTCAAGATTGAGGATACACCTCTTCCACCCA
This sequence comes from Viscum album, assembly GCA_963277665.1. Lineage (NCBI taxonomy): Eukaryota > Viridiplantae > Streptophyta > Magnoliopsida > Santalales > Viscaceae > Viscum > Viscum album. Next base: position 1,879,265,362 of record OY728137.1, on the reverse strand, counting down.
TGTGGTAGAGGAACACACCTCTACCACCACCTATAGATGCATACTCCTCATCTTCCAATTCATCCACTACAACTTATTCCTGTTCTTGGGAATCTTAGTTATCCTCCAATAGATCGTAGGGTCATGAAAATCCTCACCTTCACCCCTGTATGTATTTTTCTGACCCTGAACACCATGTTTTCTTGATCCATCAATATACCATGACAATATAGATTAAAAAACATTAGATCTAGAAGTTTTGGAGGACATCCACATTCTCCTGAAGGTCCTTCACCTCATAGACTACATGCACCTGAACTCGAACAAACAAGTGTGAGAGGATAATTATTGGGAGATCTTTCTCATGTTCATTTCAACCTTTGATATGGGCATTGACTTCATCCACTTCAGACTTGAAGGATAGACATTGGAACTCAGCCTAACAGTATTTTCAGTTGGCCTATTATTCTAATTAGCCGAGTTCATTGATTCACCCATCATTCCTACATTGAATCTTTATCCTAATAAGGATGAGGAATGATTACTCTAGTCCAGGATCACGAGAGAATTTCAATGTGTTTATGACCCCCACACAATGAAGAGCACAACACTACAATGTGAAGCCCTTCAGATCATATATAAGGCTTTAACTCATTCTTCGGTGGCATGTGGTGATGTCCACATATGGGTTAGAAAGAATGAGGTACTCATCCTTGATTCATCCATGGGAATCCCAATCATCAACAAAAATAGACAGTTTGTAAAGGTCTACAGGATGCTGTCAAAACGGAATCACAGAACATTTATGTGTGGATGTTTCATCACCCATTTCGCTAGGAATATTGTCACAATTGAGGTCACCCAACCCCACAGATCCCTTGTCCCTATGGATGAAATAACTCTTCTGATTCTCTACAAGATAGAGACACCGACGAAGGATGGTGACATCTACCATTGGGTGCCAACATCGATAGAAGGTGCTGATGAGGCCCCTACCCTGCATGTTTCTGACCCATCCAGCCCAACCTCCCCACCTAATGCTTCTTCCACCACCCTCGCCTCATCTACCTCAATTGCTACCTCTAAAATCCCATGTTCCATTAACACTCCAATATCCACCCCCAACACCACCCATTTTCCTTTTTCATCCACCTCTCTTATTCCCACACCATCACCCACCCCATCATACCCTGCATATCTCTGAACCATGAATAATTTAATCCTGATAATCTATGCCATATTTACCACCACCTACACATCCCTTTCAGAGAGCTTCCCCTTTTTACTACCCCTCTACTTCCACCATCAAACACAACCTCCCATCCACCATCCTCTTCCATTCAATCATCCTCATCCATGCCATCGCCATCTCCTACCCCAACTAACCTACCCTCCTAGATTATAGAACCTATATACCAATAGAAGTATTTGGCATTACAATCCTACCAAGGAAAGGCACATCCCCTACATCATTTACTAAGGTAATACCCATCAAACCTACTTCTATAAAAATGGATACCCTCAGGATTGGTACCTAACCATTACCTTCCACTATAATCGATTCCATCACAATGACACACATTATTTGAATTGGTCATCCAACCCATTCCACCATAGCTTATATCAAATGGGAGATCTGGCTGCATGAACCCTATGATCGGGATGCAAATCTTGATGTAGCCTACAATAATTTTGATTTTACTTCTTAGTTTCTTATGTACACCTCCCTCATGGTTTGTAATTGGATAGTTTGATCACTTTTAGTACTTATTATATACCATTACTCACTGATATATCACTACTATATATATATATACATAGAATATAGTTTGTTCATAAATTTTGATTGGATTATTTTCATTTTATTATTCTGTTATATTAGCCATCACTAGATCTTCTTCTATATCCATTGTCATAAAAGCTCTTATTTTGTAACCATCATCCCTCTGAATTCGGATGACTCGGCTTCTTGGTGACGTTGAGTGCCAACTAGAGGATCTTTCACTGGAGATTATTACTCAGTAAAGGTCCCCACCACAGTGGGAACTAATTATTTTCTTGCACCACAGTATTTATGATTAGTATGCTTTTACGGTTTTTAACGATGCCAAGAATCCATGAAATCTTGATGACATAACCATCAGTTCATTGAGGAGGCAGCAAAATTCTGAGCAGATGGATGACACTACTTGATCCAATTGTCCATTCATCTAGCTAACAATGTCATTATTAGAACTTTAAAAGAGGAAACCCATATTTTATTTCTTTTCCTTATTTTATTTTAGGTACTTAGTATTTCTATTTATTGTAGCATTCTTATTCATAGAATGTTCTTGAACTTCACAATTCCCACATATCAATATGTATCTAAGCTGTTTTTCATTACTGTTCACTACGTGAACCTTCCCATTTCACTACATTAGTCTTGATTAAACTATATGGAATAATTTTTTATCTAGTAAAAGTTTTTTTTCTAAAAAATTATATAGGTAGACAAATTTGAAATTAGCATCCACCATGTATCCCCATAGCGTGACACCCATTCCGAAAATCTCTTGATTCCATAAATTTAATTTCAAAGTTGAAATTTCATTTTTTTCTATGCTATATATTTTATGTCTCATCCACAATAAATTCTATGAAATTACAGAAACTATCCAATTTAAAGTGTAGTGGAGTCTTTCTTGAGCTTTAAATTCGATACACTTGGATAATTGCTTGCTTTCACCTATCTAGGATACATATTTCACTAAAATCATTCTTTAAACATAAAAAGTCAATGAATCCATTTAAATAGAATAAGAATTTATGTTGAAATTTTTTGAAATCCATGTTTTACTGATGTTTATATTTTTATAATGATCTCACATTTTATTAGATTAATTCGAAATCCAAAATTTTGAAATTTCCTTCAGTTGACTTGTTACAAGATTTTATACCCAATGTAAATCCTAGTTATTTTTGTATACTCCCATTCCCAAGAGGATTTTTTACCGACAATATCATATTCATTTTCTAGAATATTTGTTGAGAGACACTTGGGGCATATAAACCTATCAGAACGTGCATTGATATCTTATTGAAGTTATGACTCAACAAATAATATTTAAATATGATTATGATAATATTTGTTGAGCATATTTTTATTGAGACCATCCTTAAATATTTCCTCGTTTAGCCCATAGTTACATGAATAACATTTTAGGATAGAGTCCTTTCATGGTAATTATATTTTCTTACCCTGCTCTTGGTATCATGCATAATTATCCTTTGAACAAGTGTTTGGGAATTTTCAGATGATAGACACAGGGTGATGTTATTGAAGAGGTATACAATAGAATTTCTACTAGACATATATATAATAATACATGATTATTATTGGATTTTTATGCATACATTAATATTTTGAAAAAAATATGAGAATAAAAGAACGAAAAAGATTTTGGGTTGTGTATTAAGAAGGTAAAAATGACCATTTCCATAATAATGAATCCTTGAAGGAATCATATATGGTTAGGAGATAGATTTGAGATTCTGTCCTGAGAATTAATTTCAAAAAATAAATAAATAATATAAATAAATGAACATGGAACATTTTTATACATTCTTGATATACTCATGGATCTAATTGAGTTTTTTTGACCATGGACACCTTTTTATCTTTGAGGAGTTACTTCATTGATTTTTTTATGTTTATTAGGAATTATAATTCAGAGCATTCCCTCCTTTTGAGATAGATTTTCACAATCTACCTACATTCCCTCATCCTCAAAGTTTTTTAAACACATTTTTCAAAATACCTCTTGATTTATTTTTCATTTTCGTTATGAAGTGGAGATGATAGAACCAATAAAAGACTATGGTAAAGAACACGAATTTAGGGTATGAACATAAAACCAGTTACATTTTACCCTAAGTGATGAGAGAAATGTTTTTGTGATGTAAATTGAAAAATGGGTATAGAATTTAAGGAAGAGTTATAAAATTATAATTAAAATAATAAAGAGTCTTTATAAAGAACGGAATTATTAGGCATGACTGATTTTATCAGTAGGATTAATTCTCAAGGTCTGAATTTTTTTTGTTACAATTAGTTTTATTTTCTATGTTTTAATTCATGTTTCCTATTTTAAAAATTATTTCTTTCAGAATTTTGATTGATATAATTTTTCTTGAGGATGAACTATTGTTCAAGTTTGGGGGGATTTGATAAGATGAATTTATACTCATGTATTGGATACATTTATTAATAGATTATTCATGTTTATTTCAATAATACACATGGTTTTGGTTTGTTTTTATAGAAATTAGGAATTTTCAACTTAATGAGATAAATGTTGAAAAGTATCAAAATTATGATTTAAATGTCGTGTATCAGATACAAAATATATATACTTCATTCAAAACATAGAGACAAGACCATATACCAACCCATGAAGCTTATGCGACATGTGAAGGTAATACATAGTGTGTAAATCCATATAATGATATGCAGATTTGAAATATCAGAATCCAACAAAAAGTGATTTTCATGCATTATGCCTAGAAATTGTATGATGTGTAGGTTTTGAAGGCTCACCCTATTAAAGATATGAACATATTATTGATGGAAAAGTGGATCTAAAATATATGCTGTTAAACCAAATTACATAATGTTCATATATCGGGGCCCTAGTAACATAAGCCCATACGCGACATTTAGGATTTGTACGTCATGTAGTTCTTGGGACTATTAATATTTTCAGTCCCACCTCTGCACTAATTCTTTAGATATATTTGATTTTTTTCTCGTTTTTCTTGTAATAGTTTAACCTATTTTAATTCTAACTTAGATTCCTTTCATTAATTACATTGTTTAATTGAATATTCGTGATTTTTTAATCGGTCATCATCTATTATTCATCTCTTGAAATACCTTTTTCAATACTGATTTATGTTTAAATTCCACAAACCATTATTCATGAAATATTGCATCATTATACATATGTTTATTCATTAGTAGTAGATATTTTACTATTTCTTATTTGTTTTGATACTGGATTGCTTGTTTTTCATTTTTTCATCATGCGAAGTCATTTTTTGGTAAGATTTGAATTTCTTACAATTTTTTAACATTTATTTTTTATTATTTAATCTTGGATTATCTATTTTTAACAGTTTTATTGTTATTTCTAGCTCTCTTAATATTTCCTCTCTTATGATTGTCACCACCATGAGAGGCTTATCTGGTTAGGGATAGGGGATGAGAGTATGGGTGGTTTAAACCTAATGAATTTATAAAGGTCTAAATTGGGTATCCCTATAGATAATAACATACTTTTTAAAAAATTTCAATCTCATTCTTTTTCATTATCCCTAACCAAATTTGGATAAAATTAAACAACTATTACCTAGTTAGAGAAGATTAGGGTATGACCAATAGCCTAAAATTCTTTCTACTTAGAATCCAAGATTCTTTCACTTATGTTTTCAATTACTCTAGACTGGGGAGTATTTCTAGCTTAGGTTGATCCAATTGACTAAAATAAAGTCAATTTGTGTTCTTTTCACCACTTCACATTCTATGAAACGGGTTTATCACAATTTATATATATGATTATCCCTTTGTATATACCCTGAAATGAAAACCCGATCCCTTCCGTTATTATTTAAATAAAAACCAAACTACCTAGTTTTAATAAACACCCAACCTAGAGAGTTTAAGTGAGTTATCCTCCAAAAGTTTTTTGTTCGAATGTTCACGGACCTCCCAGTAGTCCTCATGGGATCAACCATGCATTTACACTTTACTACGCCCTTGTATTAAGTGTAGTTTGGAACTTTAAATTATAATATGATCTCAGCTAATGTGAATCCAATTACGTGTGTGGGATAGTCAAATATATAGAGGACTAATAAATATGGAATCATTGAATCATATCATCATTAAGGATTAATTAACATTAATGGATGACATCTTATATGAAAACTTACTTTGAAAATGTTGTGTGGAAAATTTCTTCAGGATAGTCGTTCCACTTGGAAAAAAACATTCCAAAAATGAAACAATTTTAAAATAATATTCTTTTAAAATATACCTTTAAACTTGTAAAGGAATGTTTAAATCATTTAGTGTTCATGATTTTGTAAAATTCTATGCATGTTAAAAGAAATATTTTTTTCACATTTTTAGTAAATTCCAATCAATAATTGTTTTGAAAATGACATGAAGATTCCATTTAAAGAATTTTGTAACAATAATTAAATAGGAAAAAATATATTTAATGAGACACTTTTTAATGGTTAAAAATATTTTTTGTAATTTCTTTAGAAAACATGGAAATTTATAAAAAATATTTTCGATTGAAGATAGAAATAAAGTAAGATTTTCTTAAAAAAAAATTTTAATTAATTTTAAGTACCAAAGAGTGTAAAAAATGTATTGTTAAATTAATTAGTTAATTAATAAACATAAGAATAGAAAATATATTTATTTTATATAGAAATATCAAATAATTATTAAAAGGGATACTTAAACATAAATAATCCCAAAATAATGATGAGTTGTGAAATAAAACCTTCCAAGTTTGGTAAAATTTGAATCATAATCCTCATGAATGAAATAAAAATGAATAAAATTTTTAAAACCAATAAGACAAATAGATTAATGATATAACATATTATAGTTTCAGTATATACACAACACAAAATAAATAAGTAGTGTACATGACATATTTCTCATAGAAGTAAAAGTGAGACTTGAAACCCCGCACCTTTTGTCTCAACTTACTTCATTCAAGTTCGAGCTGCATGTAGAACAAATATAATTTTATGATGAATATATTATAGAACCATAATAACATATATTATACCATATAATATTTACTTATGACATTTCTCCCTTATATTAACAATTCCTTATTAATATCACATTTCAGGTAATAAATGTTTTCTTTTTTGGTGTATGTTTTGAGTTTTATTTTTAGCCATATTATATTGATCATTGTTATAAAATATTTATAATTTTATTTATTATAAAAATATCATATATATTCATTATATATTTATTTAGAGTAATCCATAATAGTTTGAGATATAAAATGAAATACACTATTCATGAAGAAGGTTGTTGGTATGTACTCATGTATATTCTATTTTATCGATTAATGGAATCAAAGTAAGGTAAATAATATTTAAAAAATCCATATTCATTTTGATTTCATTTATATCACATATATTCATTAAATATATCCTTATCATCTTCCCTGTAAAGCGTTAGTTAAAAATGAATCATATCGGTTCGTGTGGCGGTGGTCCGTCGTACACAAAAATGATATTGTCGTATCTTCCATGGAATGGATAGTAAGAAAGTGTATATGATATCATAATCATAGAAGTATAATTATTTTTAAAATATTATTTTTATTCATTTATTATATATTTATTACCATCTAATTAAAAAAACACATCACATCGGTTCACGAGGTGATAGTCTGTCGTACACATGAGTGACGTTATTGTTTTACAACAAGATGTAAAGTAAGAAGGTTGATTTGGTATTATAATTAAATAGGTATAATGATTTCCTAAATATAATATATAAAATTTATATCCATTATTACATCCATCTATGAGAGGTGGTGATAGAAAACTAATAACATCGGTTCGTAGAACGGTAGTTCACCGTACGCATAAATGGTGATTTTATATCCAAATAAATGGGAGTTGAGATGGATAAATGTTATTAAATTAACATAATAACATATATTTGTATAGGAAATATTTTTATTATTATTTTATAATAGTTGCATTATATATAACAGAGTTAGAAGAAGAAGCATTACAAAAACTTATAGTTAAAAACATAACATATTCTTCAGAAAACCTCTCCCAGTTTAACATAATGAATTCCTAGATTGGATATATTATCCCAAAAAGGAATAAAGGATGTGGAGAGGTAATTAATTTAGAAATTAATTCATTTATTTTATAATCCAAATGGCTTTAGAAGTGTTAATATGAGAGTATAGAATGTGTCCTTTTATATGTGAGGTGAGTGTCACAGTTGTATGTTTTTAAAATAAAATATTTTACCCATATTTTTTACATGAAAAATAATAAAAAATTGTATACTAGATTACCATATATATAAAAAGATCTGTATATATTTATATAATCAATTTTTATAAGTTTATACCTCATTTTACCCCTTATCATTTTAGTTTAACCCCCAATAAACCCGTTTTATCCTTAACCGCGATAATTAATTTTTAATTTTTTTTATAATTAATTATGGTAAAATATTATGTTAAAATGATTAGATAATATTAATTATGTTATTTAAAAATATTTATTACATTATTTCAAAACAAATCATAGAATTGGAAAATTATAATTTATAATTAATCCCATATACGCAATGAAAAAACATTTTTCCAAATAGAAATGTTTCAAAATTTTAAAATGTTTTCATAAAAAAAATTAAAATTAAATTGATTAAAACGGATTAATTAGATTAATACATATTTAATTTATCTAATTTTACTTTTAAGAACATACTAAAATTATTTAGATGTTTTTAAATTATTTAAATGAAAAAGGAAATGCTCAATAAAAAACAAAATTTTACATTATTCATCAAAACATATATCCTTTCAAAAATTTATAAATAATAAACTTCAATATAATTTTTAAATTATAAATCAAAAAATTTAGTTAATTTAATCAAATAAAACTTCAAAAACTGAAAAAAAATTAATTTTAATATACATTTTGAAAAGGAGGAAAACCGAGTTTTTAGAAAAATGCATTTTTAAGTATAAAATTGGATTTATTATTATCTCTTGTCTATAAAACACAAAAAATTAATATTAAAAACATTATTTAATATATAATATATATATTTATTCAAATTAATTCATGTAAAGTGATTATTTTAATTTATTGAGTTAAAATGTGTTTATGTGCCTAAAAATAGTTTTTCAGAAAAAGGTTTCCTTTATTTTCAAATAGATTTTATTTTCATTTATAATTAATTGGACAAAAAATAATTAATTTTATATACATGTATAAAACATATATTTTCATAATTTAAATTATCCTATTCATAACAACTAATCCAATGTCTACATAATAACTATCATATTAAATAATAATATTTTAATAGTATGTTAGGTTTCATTTAAACTCGGTGTTGCATAAAATGAAACCTAAAATATGTATTGTGTGAAACGTAATCTAAATTAGATGCTTCTTATAATTAAAAATATATTAAATATTAAATTTATTCGGGAAAAATGTACATAAAATATTAGGTAGTTACACTATAGGGGATACATAACCCTTTTCGGCATAACCCAATAGGAATGGGATCACACTCACTGAATGTTATACCAAAAATAGGGAATAATGATGAAGGAACACACATCAGGACACACCAGTAGGTACTTGAATCTATCCAAAACTAGACCATAGAGGGTATCACTCATCTTATGGTCATTTCAGGATAACAAATTACACCCTATTAGGGGTGGACTAAAGAAACACACACACAATGAACTGAAATTGTACTATAGGAAACAAGGGCTCCACCCTACCTTAAAATAAATACCCATTCTGATTTATGGGCTGCACAATATAAATCACCAAAGCTATTACTACCTATGTCTTTACTTCACATATGTAATGTTCCTCAATATTCATGGTGTGTTGTTATGATACACAGTGTGTAGTGGTCTTCCAATAATTGATAATTTGTTGTCTTCCCATTCCCATGCCCTTTATGAAGTATACGAGGTGTTCCGGGAAACACATGACACGTGGGGTCACATGGATTCAAAGGAGTTTACTTCCTATATACACTGAGACCCTATAAAAAGGTTGCATGGTGTGTGGGTCCCCCACATAGTGATTGATATTTAGCTATCTACATAAACTCAAACCGCCACATAGAGGGGTCCACACAATGTGTTCTAACATAAACTACATGTCGTGTATATGAGAATTTTTAGAAAAACTCTACACTATTCATGAACCTTCACCCATACATCTTTTTCCTCCTCTTCCACTATGATTCCCAATCACAACACCCAAGATCACATTGACTAGGCCCACATTATTTCCTGTGTTTGGATTCTGACTATACTTTTTTCATGAATCCCCCATCACTGCACATATAAAGATAATTTCTCGATTCGTCTCATTGAACCACCATCACATACACCACCATTAGATTCAAATCATCATCACCACACTTCTATAATGTTATTAATCCCGAAATGAAACCAAAAATAACCATACATTTTACTAAAGAGTGATTTTTCATTTATTAGTTTCTTAGGTGAAGTCGAATCATTAACCAATCCAATTATCACTGATGAACATCAATGAATAGAGGAATAAAATCACAAAACAGAAAATTGAGCATCTAACAAATGCCATGTTCATTTATCCATCCGAGATAGAATCTGAATGATATAGAGTGTAATCAAATTATAAAAACCAAAAATAAAATCAAATTCAAAATTCAAGGAAAATGAAATATTCAATGGGCTATTGAACAAAATCATTCCATGAATTGATTTACAAAATAATTATTTCATATTTATCATGAAATATAAAGAATAGGGATTAGAAAATTCCAACCTCAAGTTAGACTGATCATTGGAGAATAATGTATCTGTGTTGATGTTGTGGATGAGATTCTCTATGTGTATCAATATTTCTTAAATTCTCCATGTTTTTGTTTATTAATCATTGATCCCATGTTCACCCATCAATATGATGGCCACCATATCTCTATCCATCCTCTCAATTCTATTTTTTTATTTGGATTATCCGAAGGAATTATACATATATGGGTTTATACCTAGGATTTTTTATAATTGGACAACAAATGGACAAAAATTAATTTAATTAATTTAATTCATTTAACCCACACATGACTTCACTATACCAAAGTGTCCTATACCAAAAAGACTTATGTCATTACTAGGGTATAAATTATATTCTATATTTAATGGAGTTATTAGTTTCTAATTCACAAAAAAGTTCATAATTTATTCCATTACTTATAAAAAAATACACATGTGATATATTATATGTAATATATATAATATATCCACATTGAAACTATGTAGGGACTGTAACTCCACATTGACTATGAAACATAATTTAAAAATATTATCAAAATATTCTGAAGTGTCAATCATAAATTTCATATTTTCTATGGTTATCTATTTGGGTGAAATATTTAATGATTGATCATCAAGTTTCTTGTTGGGATAGATTATGTGATGGGTTTTGAAATAGGTTGATTCACTATTGGTTATTCCAATATACATGTTTCAATCTTCCATACAGATGTAATCATATTCCTTATTTGATATTTATATCTAGTTATGTTTATTGGAAATCATATCTAATACTTTATTAAAAAAATTCAGTATGAATGTAGATATATAACTATTTATATGGTTAACCTGGTTATACTACCTCATAGTGAGGATTTATAGATGACCGTTTCCTTCTCAGAAATTCCATAGGTTGTTAAATTTCCCATTTTATTCATATTAAGTATGTATAGCTTATTGATGATATTTTTATATTAGAATTAAATACATTTTGGAGCCTCTTAGTGGTGTATGTGTTATGAATTATTATTTTTTATATAACTTATTCTAGAGGTGTAGGAAGAGGCAATTTCAATTCAATGATTTATATTGGGTGACCTATGGTATGATATGATTATTTATTTTCTTCTTATATAAAAATATTATAAATTCAATAGAAACATGTGAATGAATATAAATAATTCTCAATACTTGTTGGAGTTGAGGTTTGTTGGTGGTTCCTATTTTAAATTTTTACTCGCACCATATATGTGGACCTCTATGCACGTGTCGTTTAACATTTGGAATTGTAGCTATGATTAGGTATATAGAAATGGGTGCATTGATGGTAAAAAGAATAGCAGTGTATTAGAGTTGTGAGATATGACTCCATCGACTAGTAGTGTGAGGGTTAAATGTGTGGCAACAGATGCAATCTGGAATATAGTTGTATTTATTTTATTCTAACTATTTAACGTTTTCTTACTAATTTATTTTTTATATTGACTTCTATTGTGCCAGAAAATATTCATATAGGATTTTGGTATATTATATTATTATACAGGGAAGAAAGGGACACATTAGAGGGTTTCTATTTCTTTTATTTTTAGAATTTAGGTTTTTGTAATTTGAAATTATGAACTGGTCACGCAGAAATTTAGGGATATTCAATATTAACATTGATTTATTTTGAAATAGGTTAAATCATTCCCTAATTATTTCATAAGAACCAAAACACTATTTGGGTACCTTGATTGATTGGTTTACACACCTAGGGAATTTCTTGATCTTGTATGGTTTAAATGGAGACACATGACGGGTCATTACATTGATGTATCCCCAATCCAGATTCATCACATAACAGAAGCCTTATTAGGAGTAAATATCTAATAAATACCATGGTTTATTGACCTATAGATCTCTTCATTATTTTTCAATGTTATACTCATTCCAATAATATATAATTTGTAAATTTTCCTAATATACTAAGATATAAATAATAGATTCCAAGTTAGTAGTTCATATTGCCTTAAAAAATATCTACACCCTGATTCATTCTAAAGAAATACTCATAAATCCACACCAACTAACTTATCACTCTTAAGACTATTAATTCAAAAATAAATGATTATGGGTAGTGTCTACCCTGATCTAGAGAATTAGAATTTTGAATTTATCACAATATACCTCATTTAATCTAATAATTAGTAGACAAAATAGCTATCATACCGCTATAATAGTACACATTTGAATATAATCAAAGATATATGATTATATATTGGGTAAAATAAACTATTATACATGTCACAAAACATAAAAATATTTATAAAAATGAAATATAAGGAAAATTATTCTCCATGAAATTGTAAATGTATTTAGCTTAATAATTGTGTAGAATAATTCCAAAAATATAATTTTATTAAATTAATCATTTCAGAATCAATTTTCACTTTTTAAATATCATATATACTCATTTATGAACTATTTTTGAAAACTATTTTTGAAAATTTTTAATCCTCAAACAACATTGAATCACATTAAGAAACATAAAATAATACTTATAAAGAAGGTGATATACATTTTCACTACATACATAATCATATCGCATATAAATCGAAACATCATACATCCAAAACACAGTCATAGATAATATTTATTTATTGAATTGAATTTTATGCATAATTATATAATATATAATCTTTTAGCCAATTAATTTTAAACTTTTAAATAATTGAGGAAACATTAGTTTTTTATTTGTGACTTCCTAAATAACATGATGAATTTTCTATTTCTGACCATCCAAAAATATTTTATTTGGGAAATTAGGTCATTAAATTACATATTTTTCAAAATTAATTTCTCTTTAATTTTTTCTTCATAAAATTCCATTCTATTCCCTTAGAAAAAAGAATACTAGAAATCACATTAAAAGTGAACATTATTTTACCAAATTATTTTCACACATTACAATTTCCAAAATAACCCATTATAAAATATATTGAAAAGATTTTTCAAGGACTTCATTATAAATATGAAAAAAGCATTATTTTTTCCAAATTCCATTTTTTAAAATATCACCTTACTTTGAATAAAAGTTCCCACAATGAATACTTATTATTTTAAAATGACTCACACCATATGGTATCAATTAATCATTTCGGCTAACCTAGTCAAAGAATATTATTTAAAATTTATCAATTTTGTATATTAATATCATATATTATTCATGGTATAATATTTATAATATTATCCAAATAAAAAAAATTAATTTTGATTTGAACTCTTCTCATATACATAAAAATATATATTCTAGTTAATTTAAGTTCTGCTGATAAATAATTAACAAAGAACAGAGTATTGATTGTTGATATTTAATTTGAATGGAACACATATCATATTTGATATAAATAAAAAAGGAGAAAATATTTACAAAAATACTTACATGGACAGTAATATACCATGGCACCAACATGATTATCATGAAACAGAAGATGAAAAAATGATCTCACCAGAAATGGTTAAAAGATAAATAAAATTGAAAAAATAGAAATCAAATTAGAAAAATCCCATCAATAATTACTCATACATAACCTTCCTTGGTATATGAGATTATTTTATAAGTTAGTTGATATGGTTTATTTATAGGTTACTTATCAAGGGAAAAATCATCTTATCTCTTGCCTAAAAAATTCCATAAAAAAGTATTAAACCATTTCCCATGATCTGATCAAGATATTATTTTAATTTGGACCAAACAGAAACATACCTTAACAGTAATTTTAGATTTATTTGGATTAATTATTATTGTCTAATTTATATTTTAATAATTATGGAATGATTTAACCACTTATGAAAATAACATATACCATTACCATATTCTATTAAAAATATTACATGATATATTTGTATATCAGATATCCCAACTTGTAAATAAATGAAACAAATACCCTCAAGTTAGGTTATCCTAGTCCTTAAATAACCATAAAAAATAAATCAAACTGTACATTTAAAACCATTCACCCAATATACAATAAAAATTAAACCAAATTAGGATATATATCATACCATATATCATGAAAATATCATCCTCCCTCACTCCAGGACCTAGTACAGTTTATCTTCACCACCTGCCATTTTGTAAACCATTTGTGTAGATATCTTTTACTATCTACATAAACCTACAATTACATAATTAATATGCATGTACAACTAAGTGTACTTGAAATGTTTGAGTAAGATCAAAAAGTAGGAACCATCAAGAGATCTCACCTTCCATAAGTGTATACAATAATGTAAATTCATGTGAATTTTTTTTTGCCACTTATAATATTAATCTATTATGATATTTGTCTTGGATAAAATTAAATGATTCAAAGTTGAACACTGATGGTTACCCAATTAAAATTAGGGAAGTAATACTAACTCCATTTTCATAACTAAAATGTGTTATACCAAAACATTCTAGATCATGATTCTTATGTCCCAAGCAGAAGACATACCAACATTTAGTTCAAGATTATAATCTCATAAAAAAATTAAATTTCTCAAATAAGTGGGGATCTTCAATATAAGGGAAAATACACAAGTCACCCATAAACCCTAAAAAAAATAATCAGTAAAATTAATACATTGCTTATGAAAAGATATATTTATTTATTAAAGTTGTTTTTACTCCAAAAGAATCTGAATAAAATAAATACAATGATATTATCCATATAATTACATTTGGGAGGTATCTATCAATATAATAGATACAACAAGTACAATGACATATAATAAGAAAAACTAAAATCAATTACACAAATATATATATTTATTTTAAGAGAATATAATATTTATCCGTATAACATTCTAAATAAGACAAATAAACCAAGGATGTATAAAAAATATGAAAAAACATTAATCTTGGGATTAAAATAATAAATAACTAATTTTCAAAAGTATCTAAATTTGAATTATAAAAAACAAACTATTCAATAAATTGATATGTTCACATGGTAAAAAAATTGGTAAAAATGATAAAATATTATATAGAATTAAAGATCAAAATACAAAGATAATTTTTTTATATTTTGAAAATAGTTGGTTGAAACATAAAATAAAAACACACTAGGGGTGGAATAAAAAAAAGAACTGATTTGTAAAAATTATGTTAACTATCATGAAAAAAATTTAAGTTGAAAAAACATAATATAACGACAGTTTCATAAAACCATCACTACATTTTTAACAATTAGATGTTGTTTTTATTAAAATATCCCAAAATGTTTTAAAAATCCTTATGTCCTCCCGCTTCGCTCCCTTTGCTTGACCCCAAACCTATACACTATCCTTCCCCTCTCCCCATATGACCTCAAACCCATGACCCCCCCAACCTCTATCTCACTGGCAATGATACGTACCCCACGACCGCCCTCTTCCCAACAGTGATGCAAACCCACCCCCTAGAACCACCACTCCCTGGAAGTGACTTGGAACCCCAACCCCTCTGTCCTCCCTCTCCCAAGCTTGGATTCCCTCACGCTAGACTCTTAATGATTGTTTGGAGTTTTTATGAGGATGTAGTGTCACACTTTCTGTAAGTGGAAGATTATAGGTTGGTTTTCTCTATTATATTGTTCATTAAATTAATAAACAATGAGTTATTTCCTTTTTAAGATAGGTTTTATATTGCTAATTGAATTATTATATGTTTATATAAATCTACATTAAAGCTAAACCATGTTTCACTTATTTCCCATTGAATGTGATGGATTTTTGTAAGAAAACATGTATTTTAAATTTTTTTCAACTACAATTAACACCTAACATTTGATAAAATATTAGATTTTGTTTTATTATGTGATTTCAAGACATTAAAAAATTTTGGTTCTTAAAATAAGTATTAATGGAAAATCATGAATTCTAAGCACGTGCATGGATTTTTAAGAACCAATGTTTGGTTACCATGAATATAGTAACTTTATGAAGATTGAATATTTTATTTTTCAAAGGAAATATTATAAATATGTTTCTAAAATTGTATTCAACTTTATTGTTGATACATTTCTTCAATAGATATAAAATTTAACTATATAACATGGTCTTTATTTATTTTGGAAATTAAAATGCTATGGTGTGTTGGTTTCCCATCAGGAAGTTCAATTTGATTATTATTCCCAATGAAAAAGAAGTGTATGTTTCTAAAAGGGTTTATAAGGGTTGGGGTGAGATTATATGTTCAATGGTTAACTATATTATTGTGTGATAATTGATTTGTGGCCTCTATTTTATAACATTGGAAGAAATTCCTAGTTTTTTAGGAAATTTAGGTGGACATATAAAATGACTTTAAATGGTAGAATGAAGTATACATGCAAATATTAACTGAAATAATCAGTGTTTATTAGTTTTAGCAATCCAATACTGTTTGATATCCAAAAAATTTTACTTCACATTTTAATTTTTAATTACGTTCTCTTGGTCTTACTTAGACCATGGGAAATGGTTTGGAAATTGATCAATGTAGATAAATTTTCAACGGAATAATCCCCACTTAGTTACAACACTAGGGTAAAGTACACCATTATCTTTTTATCATATAATGATAATATCATCTACATATAAAATATCAAAATTTGATAAATCATTATAATTTTAACGTATAGGTTATTTTCCACACTTGCATCATTAAATATTAATTGTTTCTAGAAAGTATCTTACTAAAAATACCATGCTCTTGAGTCTTATTCAAAACCTTATAGATTATTCTGTAATTTTTATTATACCTTTTTGATTAAATATTTATATAATTATATTTTAATGTATAGGGATAATACAATCCAATTCCTATGGATAAAACTTAGATTAGTTTACCTTGAATCATACCTCAATATTCCATGGGATTAGAATATTTTTTAGATTATGTAATTTCAAACTGATCAGTGAATGGTAGAGTAAAATTTTCATGTCATAATTGTAATTTCAAGTGATGGTTGAATATAAATGATTTATATGATCATTTGATATTGAAATAGATTATTGATAGATATGTATGTTGTATTTTGGCATGGTTAATCAAATGTTATGGAAAGTAAAAAAATGAAAATAATATCAAAAAAATATAATGTGGCCTGGAAGAAGAGTATTCGATTAAACATTTGTTAAATAAAGCATTTTTTTCCCAGAATACTTTGTTGATGATTTTAATAGATCAACAAAACTTTAAGTTGCCCCAAAGAAGTTAAATCCAATTGATATCTTAAATAAAAAAATGATTTTTATTAATTAGTTGAAGACAGAAAACAAGAACTACATGATTGGTGTGCCATGTATTTGAAGTTTTCTTTTTTTACTGAAGTTTTATCATATCAAATGTCATTGTGGAATTACTAACAATGTAATGTCTATAATTTTAGAGTTTCTTTATGATTCATCTAGTGAATATAAGATCCCTACATCATTCTTTTAGATTCATAAAGTCATCAAAAAACATGGACTTGATTATAAAAAGATACATGCATGCCCCAATGGCTTCATGCTTTACTTGGAAGAAGATTGTAATAAAAGGTATTTCACAATATTTCATACATGAATATAAAAGTAAATGACTAACAATGATATTATAAATCAATACAACCCGAGGAAGAAACAAAAGAAGTGTACTCATGCAAAGGTATTGTGTTTTTTCCTCTAAAACCATGCTTACAAAGATTATTCATTTCATCTAAGACTGATTACAACATGAAATTGCTTGCTCAGGAATGTAATGTTGTCTTGATGTTACAGGAAAATGATTATAAATCAAATAAGATTTTTGAATTACTATATCTATATTTTTCATCAGTTCTATGGAATGTGTGTTTTGGAGTTCCTTATGATGGTTTTAACCGTTTCAGTAATTTATGTACTAATTATAGAATTTTTACAGTTGTTTTAATCCCATATAATCGACCTCAATGGATGTGTTTAAGGAATACTTATTTCTTTAGTTTGATTATTATTCCCAACAATCAAATTCATTTAAATGAAATTTATGTATACCTTCAATATCTAATCAAATAATTTTTCAAATTATGGGATGATGGAACGGAAACATATGTTGTTTCAATGAGACCACTATTCAAAATGCATGCAACTTTAATGTGGACGATTAGTGAATTTCCTGGACTAGTAAATTTATCTGGTTGTGACACTCATATTGGTTTGGATTATCTAGTTTATTATTTTGATTTTGAACCTCAATGATTCCCTCATGGAAGTAAATGGTTTTTATGTGTCATCATAAATTTCTTGATGATTATAATAAATTTATAAATAACAAGACATGATTCAATTTAGATACTAAAATGAGAAATTCACAGAAGGTTTTATCTGGTTTAAAAATTTTGGGACAATTATTGAATGTCATTGAAGAATTTGTATTATGTCATCAATTTAAAGAAGGGGTAAAAGGGTACAAGGTATAATATATGAAGAAGATTGAACACAAAAATGGAAGAAAATACTATATTTCTCAGACTTCTTTATCGAGAGTTTAATTTTATGCTTCATATTCTTGATGTAATGCGTATTGAGAGGAATGTCTGTGAAAATATAATTTTTACAGTGCATAATGAGCAGGGTAAATCGAAGCATCACCTCAAGGCTCATAATGAATTGGATTCAATGAATACAAATCATGGTTTCTTGGAAAATAAAAATGAAAATTTTCCTTTGGATATTTTTACAAAGAAACATCATGAAAAATACATATTCCTTCGAAGATTAAATAATGTAAAAGTTCCATAAGGATATTAATGTAACATATCAAGGTGCATTGAATTAAAACATTAAAAATTTACATAGATTGAAAAGTCAGGAATCACATATTTTGGTAGACTAATTTTTACCATTGGATTGGCATAATACATTACCTGAAAAACTAAATATGGTTCTAGTTGAGATTTATACCTTTTTCAGATAGATTGGTGGAAGAACTCTAGAAAAAATAGAGGTTGATAAACTTCAAGAAATAATTTTTTTGTCACTATGTCATTTGGAGATGTTTTTTTCATTTATTATTCACAATCATGATTCATTATATTTTTCATTTATTTGAAGAGCTAAACATTGTAGAAAGGTACACTATCGATGGATCTATCCACTAGAGATGTAAATTGATATAATATTTATTTTAATTGGTAAAATTGACTTTATCAAATCATTGCATTATTTGTTTAATATGAATATTAGTTTTTCAATCGAGTATATATGTCATTTGAAAAAAATGTGAGGAGTAAATCTCTACCAGAAAGCTCTATTATTGACGGTTACACAACCAAATATGTCACTACCTTATGTTATCAGTGTTTGGATGGGATTGATAGAAGATTCAATAATGATGATGACATCTCCACTACTTCTCATTCTGAAAACCAGTCATTGGTATTTCCAACTATTGGGTGACAAATTGGAATGGTATAAAATTTTATATTGACTGAATTTGAGTTTCTATAAGCACAAAGATATGTTCTACTCAATAGTGTTATTTGAAATTCATTTATTGAATAATAATAAATGTGAACAAAGAGGAAACTAAGGGGTCAAGATCAAAATGAGTTGGAATTAACAAAAGTTATTCATAAGGATCTTTTCGAATGGTTCACCCATCATGTAAGTATATACTCATATTCATATTATTAACATGTAGTTATTTTTTATATTTAAAAATTAAACAATTATTTCTTTTTTTCTAGATTATGAATGTCTATAGTCGAGCTTAAATATCAAATGATTTTATGTTTTTGGTTCTTGGTCCTCTAAGGGAGGCTAAGAGAGCGATGCCTATAATATTCATGGATTCAGGTTTCATTTAATTTACCATGAAAAAGACTTGAAAACTAATAATAGTGGTTTATTTACATTTGAAGACAGGGTATTTTATGGGAAGCCAAGTGATATAATTAAATTAAGCTATCATGACCAGTTTTTGGTTTTTTATTCAAATTAATGTGGTTCTACATTGTTAGAGGTATAATGAAACTTTTGTTAGATTTTGCTTCTATCAAATTCTCTTGTTTTATGGATACTGGTGAGTGTGAATAACATGATACATTTATCTTTGATTCACTAGAAAAGATGGTTTATTATGTAGATGATGAAATAAAAGAAGGTTGGAGAGTTTTTGTACAAATAAAGCAAATAGAATTATATGACATGGGAGAGGAAGATCAATTGGTACTTTTTGATAGTGAATCTCATCAACCACAAGGCAATGAATAAAATTTTAGTAAAAATAGCATAATATTAAAGCTTTCTAGGGAGAGTGAAAATGAAGGATTCTTTATAATAGAGGTTCATAAAAATGACAATATTGAATACGAAGATATATGAATATATAAATTGTTAAATGAAAATATATTACAATTTCCCATTGATAAGTGTTTTATACATATAAAAGATATTTTAGTTTTTTTAAATATTTTAATTTTTCATTTTATATACATTAAATATACCTTAACCATTTTAAATGTATGATTATTGATAATAAAAAAATTCAAGATCCTATCTGAGAAGCATCTCAGAGCACACCACCAATATCATCGTATTCAATAGATCCTATTCATTTTATTGTACATAATACTGATAGCAATATAGTGATGCTCTAGTAATCTCTAAAAAGATTATTGGGAAACTGTCTTATGAGATGGTGAACATTCCCATTAACTTCTCCAATGTTTCTTTATATTTTGTTAACACGAACTGAATAAAAACTCACCACTGAGTTCCCAAAAAAAAACATATAAAAATAATTTCTCATCATTAAAAATTTCCAATAAATGATTTTTCCCATGAAATACAAGATGGTTTACTTAACATCAACTAAATATTTTATTGGTGATTTAAACCAATAACAATAGTAAAAAAACCACTACAAATGCTGAATTTGTTTGTGGTGAAACTCTTGTGAAAACTTCAAGAAACTAGTTCTTTTAACCAAAGAATGTGGTGCTGGTGTGAGGAAGATCAAGCATGAGGTGTAATGCGATGGTACATAGAATGATGGACAATGTGACTATAAAGGGTGTGAAACACTAAACCAGTAGGTAGGGTGTGCTAAATCATTAATTTTATTAATAATATATTAATTATTCAATTACAATTCTTTAAAATTATTTAATAATTAAAAATTTTACCATAGGAAAAGAACTACATATTGATTTGGTAAATATTGGAATCAACTCCACATAAATCCATGTTACAGTTTTCCTATGATTCCCGTAGAAAAGTTTTTAGTGTTTTAGAACACTGAAATTCATGTTTAGTGATCATAAGAATAAAAAATGTTCTTGTATTAATGTGAAATCATGGGAAACCGACCATTTTATTATTTGTGATATATATAAGTAAACAACTCGTTTATTAAACGTTTGGTGTGCTCGGAATGACTCAATAAGAAATTTTAAAAAATATCAATGTTTTAGAAACAAGAATCAAGGGGTCAAAACTAAGAAAAAGATTTCAGATTTCCCCAAAATGAAAAAAAGATCACATATTTAGTTATAAAATGTAGTATCTGATGGGTCATTATTCTAAATTCTAGTTTTCCCATTGTGTACATAAACAAATTTTTATGTTTTAAAACACTAAAATATTCATAGAATAGTAAAAACCATAGAAAATGTCCTCATATTGATTTGAAATCATGGTTAAACCAATTCATAGTTATTTTTGAAGTCTACACGCAAACAACCTGTCAATCTGACATGCGTTGTGGCCGAAATGACTCAATAAAAACTTATTAAAGGTACGAAAACCTTTAAATACATGTATTTAGGGTCAAAATCAGTAAAACGAAGTCGGATTTCCTGGAAATCATGTGAAAAAGACAATATATTTAATTTTGAAATGTAAGAACTAGCGTCATAACATTCCGAATTATGGGTTGTATGTTGTGGTCATAAACATGTTCTTAGTGTTTTAAAACACGGAAACATATGTGGAATAGTGAAAACCATGAAAAAAGACCTCATATTTATGTGAAATAATTGGAAACACATCGATGTGTAATTTTTGATGTGTACAAGTAGGAAATGAATCAGTCTAATGTGCAGTGTGGTTAGAATGACTCAGTAACCACTTCTTAAAGATACCAAAAAACCTTTAAAACCAATTGTTAGGGGGGTCAAGACTAGAAAAACGATGTCATATTTCCCAAAAATCAAAAATAAATGATAATATATTTAATTTTGAAATGTATGAATTAACGGTATGTCATTCTGAATGATGGTTTACCTGTTATGGTCGTAAATAAATATTTAGTGTTTTAAAACACTAAAACATGCATGGAATGGCCCGCACTCAAGAAAATAACCAATAAATTTCATCAACTCACTAGAAAACCACTTATCTGTTATTTTTGATGTTTAAACATAAAAAAATTTCAATCTAATATGTGGTGTGGTCAGAATAACTTATTAACCACTTTTTAAAGATACAAAAACTTTTAGAAACAAGTCTCGAGGGGTAAAAATTAGAAAAAAATCATATTTCCTACAAATCATGGGATAAAAAATGTATATTTAATTTTTAAATGTATGAACTAATGGCACATAATTCTAAATGACATATTTACTTTTATGGTCAGAAATGCGTTTTTAGTGTTTTAAAACACTAAAACATATGTGGAACATTAAAAACCCTATAAAATGACCAAAAATTGACTTAAGATAATTTTAAATCTACCGTTGAGTTATTTTAGACATGTATACACATAAAACATGTCAATTAGATGTGTGGTGTGGTCAAAATGACTCAGTACCCACTTCTTCAATGTATAAAAACCATTAAAAACAAGTTTTGGGTGATAAAAGTAGGAAAGCAACATCTTATTCCCTTTAATTTGTGGTATATTGATTGTATGTTTAATTATGAAATGTTGGAATCGAGGGATCATCATTTTAAATATAGTTTTCACATTGTGCCCTTAAATACATTTTTACGTGTACACGCAAACAACGTGTTCCTTCAACGTGTGATGTGCTCAGAATGACAAAATATGAAATTTTAAAAGATATCAATGTTTTAGAAACTTGTGTAAGGTATTTAAAAAATTTAATTATGTAAAATTTCATTAAATCCTGGGGAAAACTATATATTTAATTTCGACATGTAGAAATTGTGGAATTTCCATTATGAATAAAGATTTTCCCACTATGTTAGTAAACACATTTTTAGATATTTAAAACATTAAAAGAGTTGTGGAAAGGTCAGAACCATAAAAAAACAGATTCATGTAAAATTATTGTACAAACACCTTTAAGGTATTTTTTCAAGTATTCATAAACAACATTTCAATCTGATGTGTGGTGTGGTCAGAATGACTCAGTAATCACTTCTTAAAGGTATAAAACTTTTAAAGACAAGTGTCGGGGGTCAAAACTTGGAAAAAATGTTGGATTCCCCTAAAATAATGGGAAAACAACCATATATTTAATTGTGAAATGTATAAACCAAAGGCATTTCATTTGGAATGATAGTTTTCCCATTTTGTCCAAAAATACATTTTTAGTGTTTTAAAACACTAAAACATCTATGGGATAGTGAAAATCATAGAAAACAACCACATATTGATGTAAAATCATGGGAAAACCACTGTTAAGTTATTTTTGACATGTATGCATAGTCAACACATCAATATAATGTGCAGCGTGGTCATAATGACTCAATAACCAGTACTTAAAGGTACAAAAACCATAAAAAACAAGCGGCATGGGGGTCAAAACCAATATAAAGACTTCCAATTACCATTAAATTAGGGTACAATGACTATATATTTAATTTTTAAATCTAGAAATCGGCGGCACATCATTCAAAATGATAGTTTTCCCTTTATGGTTTTAAATGCGTTTTTAGTGTTATAAAACACTAAAACATGCATAGAATGGTGAAAAACATGGAAAAACCATATATTGGTGTCAAATCATTGCAAAACCACTACGAAGTTATTTTTGAAATATAAGATTTAATGTGATGTCAATTTTTGTATTTTGTTTATTAAGTAAATATGAATCACACCGTACATTAAATTAAAAATAAATTAAAATATTTACTTATCCCTTTTCTGTTTCAAGTGTTGAATATTATCCTAAATCGATAATTTTATTTTTTGAAATTTTTTTAAATATATATTTTTTATGTTTAAATATATTATATTTGATTAAAACTAACAAATTTTATGTGTAAAATTCTGAATATATTCATTATTTTTTCATTTTTTCAATTGTTTTCTTAAATATTAGCATTTTCAATATTGTTTGAAGATGTTGGCAGTAGGTAAGAGGTTGAGCATCCCAATCCATGACATCATTCCAAAGGTAGTCGTGATAGATATTAGTTTTCATGGTATGATAAAATATTATCAATTATTCTTCTTTAATTATAATTTATTATGTGTCGTTTTAATTTTTGTTTTCTTTTTTATTATAGTTGATGGGAGGACATGGTTGGTTTCAGTTGATGTGATGTTGTGGAGGTAGATAGATGTTTTAGAGGTCAGGTAATTGATGTATATTAGTCATGATGTGGATGTAGTGGAATCCAATAGATGCATTGGTTGATAGATATATGGGTTGACCTAATTGAGGTTATGATGACTGTGGATGTTTGTATATTTGTTATGGATACATGATGTATGTATGATGGGTTATCTTATATTCACATTTTAGTTTATTTCATGTCACTTTTCATATTTATAGTTTTTTATTAAATATTTTATAAAAATTTTATTTACCAGGGGTTTCCTCAAACCACCACTATATACATTAAATAAAATATGTTTAGCGGAAATTTGGATTAACCATCGCTAAAACAAACCACCACCGAACATATTTGTTGATGTCATTTATATATTTTTAAATTTTGGATAAGTTATTTTTTTATAAAAAACATCCACTATATAAAATAGAAATCACCAATGAATACTCTAAAAATGACACATAGTAAAACCACTGTGAGATTATCAATACCACTACTAAATGACTAGAGACAATGCAATACGTGGAGATTTTTGAATCCCCCAAGATTTTAATAGGAGGTGGTTTAAAACCCTGATAGTCTACAAAAAAAATACCTATAATTCCCTATTTTTGTACCGTGGGTTGATACCAACTATCTAAATAACTCAATATCTTACTCATAATATAATTTATGTCATCAAATTTATCAATCAAAATAACAAACTAGGGTTTGTAAATAATGTTACCAAATTTAAAATCCTTGACAGCCATAGATTACTCATGATATTCATCTAGAACTCTCACATATAAAATTACCAAATACCACCACCTTAACAATGATTAATTTTACCTAAAATTGATGGCATATAATAGAAAACACATCTTTCAATATAAAATTACCAAAACCGAGATAAATGATACGAACCTACCCGATATGATCCAAATTTAAACAGACCACATAAAATATGTATCAATTGGATAGATTTCACCAAGAATTGTTGAAATAACATATGATAATACCTATCCAGAGTAACTCAATGTATAACATGTGAGCATTAAATCAAGGGAGATAAAGGAAGAGAAATAACCTCTATTGAACATTAAGAACACCTCTATATTTCCATCAAACCAAGGATGAATAAAATGAAAGAAGATATGGGAAAATTTGGCCAAATTGAATTAATTTGGAGCCACTAATATATATAAATGAAGGGGGATCTTCTCTATAAACTTTTGGCCTTGGACCAATAAAATAAAATTGTTGGGAACTACTATGTAATATGTACAATCACAACATCCAACCTATGTGAATATAGTGGGGAATACCATATTGGTTGACTTATTGGGTTCCTAGTGGCACCATTCTTGGTAGCCATTGGGTACTTACATCTACCTATATATTATTTGTATTTTACAAAACTCCAAATTTTTAATTTGGGATATTCTACACATAACAACATATATAGTTACTCACTTAATTTTTTTTTAAACACCAATAAAAAATTACACTAGATGTATATTGAACATTTTAACATACATGGAATTTCTCTACTGAATTTTAACTTTTCCTCAATTCATTAACACCAAAAAAAACATGGGAAATTAGACTTCCTCTTTTTTACAATAATATTTAAATTAAAATAAATTTTCATCAAAATATATTCTACTTCATGGTACATTTATTCAGTTTAGTAATCTTCATCTGTGAAGACTTTGACCCTAGTATCCCATGTTATGAAAAAACCCAATGGTGCTCGAGACACAACAACAAAAAAACAACCTCTAAAAGTCTATATGTTAGTGAATATCATGAAGAAAGAATATCACATGAAAGATAGGCATTATCCTAAGAAACCTATACACAACCACACACATCTACAAGCCCATACATTATTGGAATGTAAAACAACAAATAACAATGCATGAATTCATATATAATCCCAAAATCAGAGTATGAAATAAAGTATTGTAATGTATAAAAAGGGTCCAAATACCAAACCACCCAAAATGGAAATATATTCTGACCATCTTAGAAGGAGTGGACAACTGTAAAACGAAACACTGGTATGCACCATTGTATGTCTAGCCAAAACTTGCCCCACCGACTCCAAGTCCACTAAGGACTTTGCAAGAGATCTATATTTTGTATAAGATGTGACATGTGTGGGAAAAGACCAAGCAGGGATGCATATAACAATACCTAGTAGGAAACCCCAAAATAAAAAAATAACACATCAAGAGTTTTCATCTCATCGCATTATATGTCAATCATAATATGAGACATACAATAAAACATCCATATATACTCAAGAATGATGCCACATCCCACAGGTTCATAATCACCTCTAGTCACATAACAGTTGTGAGGTTTCAAGGTAATGCTTATCTAGGAGATCTCACTCTATTAGCCCTACCATACATAATGGGAATCGACAGAAAGATAACACACATCGGGAATCGGTATACCAATGGCGCATCCCTTTAATGATAGAGGGAATAAAAAAGAGAGAATATGATTTTAGTGGGGAAATCTACTCCTCGATCTATATTACCATTTTTTGATACTCATCCAAGAGGTCACACTCTTCAGGTATCATAAAAAAGATAATCATGATGGATACTAATGAGATTTTTCTTAGATACACACTCAATCGAACTAATACCCTTTCAGAAACATGATATCTTGATACCCATATAGAGGTTCAATGACTAGGGATCACTAGGGGGGACACCAAACCCTACTTAAAAAATCCTCCTCAATAAGGGATTGACCCCCGAGTAAATATTGTTCACTTCAATTCAAATAAATCATATATAAGGAAACACGAAATAAATGAGGATCTCTCTTGGTATCTCAAAAGGATACATGCTCCATAATGATGAGGAACCTATCGAGGTGGGATGAGATGAGTTACACTATAATATGGGTGTAATACACCAATATTTTACGGTAGGCTCCTTTTAAATTTAACATCCTTGATATCTTATGTTGCACTCAAAATTGAGATTAAAACTGTGATATACTATTATGTATTAATATGACCGTTAGGAATTGTATTCTGACTGTTAGGAATAGTCTTATAGAAATTATAATAATAACCTCACATTTGAAAGTGTAAATAAATTTTTTTATCTCATAAATAAAAATATGGAATATTTATATCATAGAATGAGTAAACAAAAGTTTTAAAAATGATAAATTAATTGTTGGTATATTAGTGAAATGTAAAGGGTTAATTACAATTTTATAATTAATTTAATTATTTTAAAGAAAATTTATATTTATAAAATATATTCATAAATTAATATTTTGATGTATTATTTTTATATGATAATTTTATGATACCTTAATTAAATTTTAAAGGTGTCATAAAATCAGTTATAATATTAAAATCTGGATTTTTCGAATAAATGATGATTTTAATTAAAAATTAAATTTCCCATATTTAGAAAATGAAATTAAAAATATGGAATCCATTTTTTATATCTCACATTGAAAAAAATGTTTGTTTGAATTTTTGTGAATTTTCTAAAATTGTTCAAATTTTTATGATAATGAAATGTAGTAATTTATAGTATTTAACATTACAAGTAAGTAATTGAATTTTTTAGTCATTATGGAGTCCTAGATGATGTAAGTTACCATTATATATAATTTACATCCTTTTTTAATTTACTTAGTCCCATGAATCATCAAAATTTATTGCCTTTATCTAAAATATTATTCAAATGAATAAAATATTAAAAAACAGTCTTCTCCACTCCCAAGGTATACAACCCATCACCACCCCCTCTAATCACAAAATAAATGATTTTAACATAGCTTTTATTATTCCCAATTACACTCCAATGTCTCTTAACCATGTTCTAGTCTTGAGGTTATCTCAAATAGACCATTTCCAAGTCCCTTAAGGAGGTTCTCAAGGAGACGACACTCAAGAGGTAAGCATTTCCTCTCTCTCTTTCAATTTCCTTTATTTTCTATATTTACCTCACATCCACTGTATAAATCATAATGAAAACTATATAATCATATATATAACTTTTTTATATTATGTTAATGGTGTATCTACCATCAATTCCCTTCTCTTCCCCTTTTGTTCTAAAACAAATATCATCCGCGAGGTGTTGATTCACCACCTTCATGGATGATGATTTTTTCATTTTCTAATACCTCCACCAAGGATAGTTTTAAAAAATTATAATGGCTTAATAATATTATAATATGTATATTAAAACATCTTTATTCTTCTAGAACCTTTATATATACATAATATTAATTAATAACAAAAAACTAGTGTGTGAGGATCGAAAAAACGGAAAAATAATCTAAATGGTTATCATTAATGTTTTATCTAATGAATCATACTAATATATGTAAAAAATGATATATACTAAAATTTATGATTATATTATTTAATTAATAACATATAATCTCAATTCTTAATAACTATTCCTAATTTACATGGTCTTCCATATATGTATACAAGTGACCCAATCATGAACACCATGGAAGAAAACACTCCGGAACAAATAATTGAATATTATAACTAAGAAAAAGCTCTATAAATGAACTTAATAAAAATAAAATAATTAAAATAAATGTTTAAGATGTTATGAATTAAATTATTAATGAATCTAACTTCATAATCAAGGATCTTAAGTGAATGTGTAGAACAGTTTCAGACATAAGGCAAGGGTTTTCTCATTTCACTTTTATTTTTATGAAATATTTGTTATTCACCACCTATTCCTTGTGTGTGGTGTATGTATTATTAAATTTGATATATCATATAATGAATCCTTTTATCATCATTTTATTCAATGTTTTATACGATAATTATTACTTATATGGTGTATACAGTTCAATTAATCACAAAGTGGTAAGGGATTCTCGCCAAACCTCCATTTTTTCCTTTAGGTTATGATTTATCTCTCTTTATAACAATGTAATTATGAATTATTATTATGTAATCATTGTAAATTGTGTGTGTATGGTCAAAAAATATGCACCTATCTCAATTATTCTTCTTTTTTGATAGTAAAATACATGTTTTTTAATATTTATTTCTTAATGTTTCCCAATAAGTAAGTCCAATTAAAGGAATGTTCCCAATTTCTTACCTATTTTCAAGTACACACCATAATCTATTTTAAGCAACAATTATTTTTATAAAATAAATATTTTTATCTTGAAAAATTTTCATAGTTCATTTCTGGTTTTAGGAAAATAATTTGTTTTCCTATTTAAAGACCCTTTTATATTTCCCCTTACTCACCCCAAGGTAGATCATTTTTAATGTTTATTAAACACAAATTTTATATTTTTCACTTCAGTTGGACATCATTTATCATGATTTATTCCAAATTTAAGTGCTAATATTTTTTTAGTATTCCTCAAATATAATTTCATTGTCCTTCCCTTTTAATTCCTAGGATATACAGGTTTACAATTTAATTTTATGACAAGTACAAATGATTTTCCAAAATAACTCATCTTTTCAAAGTAAAAAGGGTATTTTTATAAAATGTTTCTCAATGGTCTTATTAAATAATTTTTATCTATTTCAATATCCTATATTAGATCTTATTCTTAATTTATATTGATCTATTATGTTACCATCTACCATATTTTATTGTATTTTTTGTGCTTATTTTGACTAACGATTTACTATCTTAATACAATTTTTTAGATTAATGTTGATAATTAATAATTATATTTACTATTATGGAATTTTTTTTATATGATAGTTTAAATATGAATGTATATTTTGATTATGTTTTACCCATTTCATACAAGGAAAGAATTTTCGTTAGTACGTATCATGCGGGGCCTGCTATAGCTCCTAAATGCATTGGTAGGTTTCAAGAGGCAAACTAGACTTGGTTTTGGATGAGGCCTTACCCATTTTTGTAGATTCTTGTCATGAACCCTTAACAATATTTTTATGTTGTCCTATCTTATTCAATCCCTCGTGATGATATTATTTATTTATATTCCATGTGATTATTTAGAAATTATAAATATATGGTTAAGTTTCATTCTCATGTGATTATTTATATGGAAAAATTTGATCATCCTTTTTTCCTACCATATTATTATTTAGTTTATGTTTTAATAGAATGTGTTTTTATTTCATTTTTTCTTATTGTTTATGTTTATTTATAATAGATTCCATTTTATTCATACCCTTACAGAGCATCTGAGCTCTCACATTTCTGATGTTTTATTTTCCCCAAGATTCTACGATATATATTATGTTTGACATGAAGTGATAATATAAGATAATAGGGATGTTTCAAAATGAGATTATTTATTATATTTTATTTAAATTTGTAATGTAATACATATGTTTGTATCTGGTTTTCCAAATCTACTAGACTATTTTGTTCTTTGTTATAAGATCTATTATTCATAGTACCAAGGTAATAAAGTAAGGCGATGTTTCCAGACAACTAGGGTCAGGGTCTTTACAGGTAGTATCAGATATAGTTTAGTTGAATCCTTGGAAACAATATTTATTAAAACATTTATTAGAGAATGAAAACCTATGAAATAATTTAGAAATATTACCAAAGAACCCAAGCATATGATTTCGAGAATAGTTATACCAGTATTATTAATATAGGATTACTTGATTTTATTTTTATGAGATTATAAATTATGTTTCAAAATGTTATAATCTAATATAGTGTATGTTGTTATTTTGAAAATGATCTTAAGGTATGGAATGAAAACCATATCAATTTACATCTTCAATATAGTGATTTATCTCATACAAAAGATAATGGTGTTAGAGTTGGATATGCAGCTAGAGTTGAACAAATTATAACCATATTTGTATTGTTGAATCTAGTTATGAGAAATAATCTTTCCCGTATAGAGCAGCATCCTGATCCACAATGTAATGTAATGGTGTTAAACCATTTTATGCATTTGAAAACTCCAACATTCAATGGTAATGAAAATCTATTTGTAGTTGATAAATGGTTAAGTTCTTTAGAAAAGATGTTTCATTCCTTGGGAAGTAATGAAAGGGAGAGGGTAGTTAGGGCATTGTATCATATCTCTAGAGGTTTGGATCAATGGTGGTTGTTGATTCAAAACACTAATGAGGATGAGGAAATAGAAAACATGAAATCGAAGTATTTTAATGAAATTTTCTTTGAAAAATATTTACCACATGAACTATAAGCATATATATAGAGACAATTATTGAGTTTAAGACAAAAAAGGAAGATAATGTTTCTAAATACGAATCAAACTTAACAATATTAGATAGGAATATTGCAGAGTATATAGCTGACCTAAGGAGTAATTTTGAATGTTTCGTTAATGATCTTAAGACAATTCTTCAAAGGTTACTAGTCTTCTAAACATTCTCATTGTATGAAGATATAATATCATTTTATATCAATACATGGAAAGAATTCTCCCAGTATTATAACTTCAAAAGGAAGAAAGAGAAGGAGAGTATGGTAGAGAAAAATATAGATAAAGTGTAGAAGATAAAGAAATATTTTCTTACATGTGATAATTGAAAACGGAAACACCTTGGTAATTGATTAAAAGGAAAAGAGGATTTATTAATGTTTATAGAAAAAGGCCAACATGATCAAAATATTAAGGAAATACATAATTTTATAATGTTCAATGATTTAACAATAATGATATGGTAAACTTTTCAAATGAATTCCTTAAGAACCAAGGGAATATATACCAAAATATTCTAAGGGATAAAAGTAAATTTTTTTGTTTTTGTGACTGATGAAATGGAAGGATTAATGTTCCTATTTTTGGGTTAAATAATTATGTTATAATATTATATTAATCAATGATACTCTGGTTGTAAAAATTATGAAATATATATAATCTATTATAGTAATTTTTTGTTAAGCATTTGAATGTGTGTGTCGAATGGGGCTAAGAAAAGTGATTCAGTAGAATGTTGATCTTTTGGAAAACACATGATTGAGGAAATATTCCCCTTAATATGTGATTAATTTTGAGATAATAATAATAAAGAAATAATTATAGTATTAGTGACCATGAAGGTGGTTAGTGAATTGATAGTTTATATTATCCTTACATGGATTATTAGATATTTGGATTTAAGTAATATATTCAACATCCTAAGCATTTTACAATTATAATAATGTATGTTTTCATTAAGGTTTTAATGTGATAAAAGTATTTATATTTTTGTACTGTGACATTAAGATTTAAATTATGTTTATTGGGGAATATAAGGCTTAGTTAAATTTTGATATTTAGTGACCCTCCTTTTAAGTTTTTGGTTATTGAATTTGGATAGACTAGTTTTGGACAAGTCTAAAGATTAACAACTTATGGAATAAATTAAGGATATTATTTATTAACATTAGATTATAATTTATCATATTGGATATTAGGTGCTAACCATTTTACATTTATTAATATTTACAGGATGAAGAAATGACTTATGGATTATTTGATGGAAGTGCTTCAGACATGTAAATTTGTATTGAATATCCCTCTCTTCATGTAGGAAAAGAAGAAAAAATAGATCAAAGTAAAAAAAGATATTTTTATTATGATATGAAAATTAATCAAGAAATTTTATTATCTTAAGTGATTATCTGAATAGTAAAATAATCCCTCAACTCTAGGGACAACATTTTTGGAAAAAATGTATTTTTTTACTTTTATTTCTGAGAAATCAATGATATTTTAATCGATCACAAATTTTTGTTTTTTTGATGGTTACCCTTATAATAACCAGGTTCTCTTTGAAAGCCTAATTTTGTTCTGACCTTCTCATTTACCTTTCCCTCTCATTAATAGGATGTATTATTAACCATATTTTCTGATTTGAGTTTCCTATAAAGAGATTTTAAAGTATCAAACCATGATCTTCATATTGAAATTTCAAATTGTGAGGACACAATTTATTGAAAAATCGGAGAATTTAACACCCTAATATTTTATGGTATGCCTCTTTTAGTCTTAAGATTATAGATATCTTATGTTTAACTCAACA
Organism: Viscum album; assembly: GCA_963277665.1. Taxonomy (NCBI): domain Eukaryota; kingdom Viridiplantae; phylum Streptophyta; class Magnoliopsida; order Santalales; family Viscaceae; genus Viscum; species Viscum album. Next base: position 1,879,231,297 of record OY728137.1, on the reverse strand, counting down.
TCGATATTAAAAACTGTGATATACTATTGAGTATAAACATGACTTTATGAATAATAATGTGACTGTTAGAAATAGTAATATGAAAATTAGAACAATATCCTCACCTATGAAAGTATAAATTAAATTTAATAATATCACTAATAGAAATATGGAATATTTATATCATAGAATAAGTAAATTGAGGTATTAAAGATGAGAAAGTAATTGTTGGTATTTTTGTGAAATGTAAATTTTTATTTAAAAATTTATAATTAATATAATGCTTTTAAAGAAAACATATTTTCATAAAATAGAATATTAAATTAAGATTTTGATTTCTTATGATTATAATATAATATTAAGATACCTTAATTAATTTTTCAATGTGTCATAAAATTAGTTATAATTTAGAAATTATTATTATTTGAAAAAATGAAAGTTTTAATTAAAAATTAAATTTCTCATATTTAGAAAATAATTTTCATATAACAGAGTAAATTTATAATGTCTACACATTGAAAAATTGTTAGGTTTATTTTTTTTATATTTTTCTAAAATTGTTGAATTTTGGATGGGTAGTGAAAAACTATAATTTACGGTATTTAACATTATATGTAAATAAATAAATTTTTGAGGTAATAATGAGCCATGTAAGATTTAAGTGAAATTTATCACGAACTCATCTGGTCTATTTAGTGTAATTAGTCAAAAGAATAATCACTATTGATAGTCTTGGGCCACAATATTAAACAAATGAATAAACTATTCAAAACATCCCTCTCTCCCCGTATAAATACCACCCCTTATCCTCACACATTATAATATATAAATATTTATTATATTCTTTTCAATTTATCTATCAAACCTTTTCCCCAGATTTGGGTCTTGATGGTGTTTCCAAAAGACCATTTCCAAGTTCCTTAAGGATATTCTCAAGGAGACGACACACAAGTGTTACATCCTTCCCTATATCTCATTCAATTTATTTTCTTATCTTGTCCTTTCCTCACCTCCCATTTTCAAAATATCATTATAACTCAAGTATAATATATATACTATAATATTATAATGTTAATGGTATGTAGACCATTAATTATCTTTTGTTCCCCTTTTTTTCTAAATATGAAAATATCATCTGTGAGGTATCGATTCACCACCTCTGTGGATGATATTTTTTGTTTTCTAATACCTCTAAAAGGCTGATAATAATACCATTATAATTGTTAAAACATGTTATTTAATTTATATTATTTCTTTTATAGTTTCCTGGAACTTGTATATATACATAATATTAATTAATAAAAAATGTATTGTGTGATGACTGAAAAAAACCAAAAAATAATAAAAACAATTATCATTAAAGTTTTATCTAATTAATCCTCAATATATCTTAACAAATTATATATTAAATAATTTATTCATTTTTAGGTTTATTAATAACATATAATCTCAATTCTGGATAATAATTCCCATTTTATATGATCTTTCATAAATGTATACTAGTGAACCAATCATGAAAACTAAGAAAACGAACACTCCCAATAATGAAATTGAATCTAATATCCCATCAAAAAGACCATAAATGAACAGAATAAAAATATAATCAATAAAATATATTTAATAGGCTTCAATAAAATAATTATTGAATCTAATTTCATTACCTAGGACATTAAGTTCAAGTGGATAACACTTTCAGACATAAGGTAAGGGGTTTTTAATCTCACTTTAATTTATATGAAATATGCCATATTCATCACTTATTTTTTGTGTGTATTATATGTATTTTACCATTTTTATATAATGTTATGAATCCCTTAAAATTCATGGTATTCAATTTTTCATTTGGTAATTACTACTTATATGCTGTATACAGTTCAACAGATTATAGAGTGGTAAGGGATTCTCCACAAGCCTCTATTTTTCCTACAGGTTACACATTCTATCTCTTTACCCATATATAATTAATAATTATTATTATGCAGTAATCTTATATTCGGTGTATATTCTCCATTCATATTTAACTATCTCAATTATTCTTTTTTTTTTGGTAAATACATGTTTTATAAGATTTCCTTTTTAATTTCTCCTGATAGGCAAACCCGATTAAAAGGAACTTCCAAATTTCATACCCATTTTCATGTACACTTCAAAATTCATTTTAAGACACTGATATTTTTTTTAAATATATCATTTCATCATGTAAAACTATATTGGTTCAGTTATGTTTTTTTGAAAATAATTATTCTATTTCATCTTTAAGTACCCTTTTATATCTTCTTTTAAACCGCACCATAATAGATCATTTCTAAAGTTTCTGAAACACTCTTTTTACATGTTTTCACTTCATTTAGACATAACTTATCTTTATTTATTCCAAATTTTAGTGTTAATAATCTTTTAATATTAAAAAATAATTTTTTGTCCTTTTCTTTCCTGTTTTAGGATATACATGTTTATAATATGATTTTATGAAAAGTAACGATGATTTTCCAAAAAAACACTTCTTTTAAAAGTAAAAAATAGTATTTAACTCAATAATTTCTCAATGATTTTATTATAGTATTTCTATATATTTCAAAACCCTTTGTCAGATCTTATCCTTAATCGATATTGATCTTTAATGTTATTATCTACCATATTTTATTTTATGGTTTATGTTTATTTTGATTGAGGATGTGCTATCTGTACACCTTTGTCCATATTAGCCAAAATAGTTTATGATAATATTTAATTATTGGGGAAATTATTTTCATTTCATATGCTAGTTTCAATGTGAATGTAAATTTTCATTTTGTTTCACCCCCTTAATATGAGGAATTCGTTGATATTTTTAAGTGTCATGTGGAGAAAATATAGCTCCTCGATGCATTGGTAGGTCACATAAGATAAACTAGACTAGGTTTTGGCTAGGGCTTTCCATATTTATGTATATTCTTGGCCTTAATCCTTGATGGTATGTTTATGATGTCCCTCATTATGTATTCACTATTCTGAAATTTATTATTGATATTCCGTGTGATTATTTTAATAGTAGAATATATATGGTTATGTATCATTATCATGTGATTACTTATATGGAACAATTTGATCATCCTTAAATATTTCCATATTATGATAAGGTTTATGTTTTTATTCTATGTGTTTTTAGTCATTCACCTTGCCTTATTGTTTCAGTTTATTTATGATTGCTTTTGTTGTATTCATACACTTACTAAGCATCTGATGTCACCCCTTTTTTATGTTTTATTTTACCCTGAGATTCCATTATTTATATTATGTTTGATATTCAGGGATAATATAGAAGAATAAGGTTATTTCCAAAGGCAATTATTTATTGTATTTCATATCAATTTTTAATGTAATAATTATGTTTTTATCTTTTCTTTCCAAATCTACTAAACTTTTCAGTCATTTGGTATGTTATCTCTTATTCATAGTACCAATTTAATAAAGTAAGACACTGACCCCAAGCTACTAGGATCATGGTATTTACAATGGGAACTCACCCACATAGAACAGAACAACAAGAAGTTGTTGAGGGGTTACCCTCTATTATGGGAATTTGATGCCTAACGGAACCCTCATACGAATGAAAAAAAGTAACACACTAAATTAATATTGGTTCAAAGAATCTCACACAGGCTCACTATGAAGATGAGATGAGAAGAAAGAGGAACTGTGATGATGCATGTATACATTTTTTCTAGGTACTTGGTTGTTTCTGACTACCCCGATTCATTTCTAATTACACGGAATGTTTGATCCAATGTACTCTAAACTGTATCAGTGTACTCTTTGAGGTATATGTTGATCTTCTAGATAAGGTTCAGACACCGTGTAAAATATTTCACATGTCTAGTGATAGTTTTCTTGACATGGAAACCCTACGTTTTCACAGGGCCCCATACATGATATGTGTTCTTCCATTACATTTTGTGTAGTGAATAATTTCATATAACATTCAGGTGTTCATATGGATTCCAAATATGTCACCATTACAACCATGTTTTAAAAAAATCTCACTTTTGGATTTTGGATTTGGTTCAACCGAGCTCGATCGTCACCAGATATCCAATTTCAAGAAATTATGGTAATTTGTGAATTTTTCAATATCCTTATCATCACTACATGCTCTAAATCCTTGATTCTCGCATCCTGATCTAATCTCAATTCTTTATCACCATCACCTCACCTTGATCCCTTCATCGGTCTAAAACTGGGATCATTGATAACAATCTGTTGTAGTAATAAACGAGTGCATAATGATAGTTTATCTGGTATTTGTCAAAACATTAACCCAAACAAATGCTGGTGATGAAAAATGCAGATTATTGGGAGAAATCCAAGAAACAAAAAATTCAAATGAACCTTGGTTGTGTTCATGTTGGCCATGATTTTTTACAATTAGAATGATGAATGATGACCCATAATTAAAATAAACAATTCCCCTAGATTCCCCTGTAAATAAACTCATACTCAAAACATGATCAGCCTAAGAATCAATATGTTATTCAATTTAATATTTTTTATCATAGGAGAAATAATAAAATTATAAATACTTATAAAAAAACATCTTACTTAAACATGGATCTAATTTCAAATAAAAATAATTCTGTTTCATTACCATTAGTAAGATCCTCATAATTGTTTGGCACATGATTCTTGATCTGATATGATTCGACCTCATTTTTTGATGACCCTACAAAGTCTACCCTCATATGATATCTCTCAATCCCAAAGTTATGCGAATTAGCCTACGCTTGGTGAATAACAGTGATTAAATAGAGGAATTCAATCCCTGTGTTAGATGAAATAAAATAAAATAAATTTTATTTATATATTTTAAAATCAGTTCCTGTGATAACTTTTTCACAAATGATTGATGTCATCCAAGGTTTCATCGCTCTTGTGTTTAAACTCATGTTCTGAACTAAATGGTACCCTCATATTTCCAATCCAAGACACTTTTACAGAGTTATTTCATTTTTTAGAATACTTCATGCTCATGATATTAATATATTTAATATTTTCAAAAATTAATTCCGGGAACATCAGGGCTTGGAATCTCACGTCATCTCAATTCCTCGTTCCAAAAATAATCCTAGAAATATTCAAAATCTATTACCTAGAAAAACCGATACATTACATTAATCTTTACATTAGGGATTTTTTACCATTAAAAGGAAAAACTAAGAAAATAGAGGGGATAATGGGCTCTCAACAGGGTCCCCCACTTTCCAGAGCCCTCCTGACAGTTCCCTATGTTATCAAAAAACACACACATAAGAAAAAAACATTCCCATGAAGGGTATTTTTTCTACCTATCATCTACATGACCTGCTCCATTAAAAATGAAACTTCACTCTCATGACACATATTTCCAAGGTTGATATCATATAACAAGCCGTTTCTATACCTCCTTATCTATGATATGTGGAGAACACCAAGAAACTAAAACTATTATAGCCATGGGGTTAAGTAGGACACCACCTTTCTAACATGACACAACAGTAAGAAAAGATAATTCCTATGATCCATAGAGCTATCTGACCACCCAGGTTAATACTTAATATCTATTCAAATCCAAAAGGTCCCCATCATCAGTCTAGTGAGGACTCCTAATGCTTAATGAGTAGTGCACTTCTCATATAGGTAAATTAAACCACTTACAACCATAACTAGAATCCTAACTAGGAACCAATTTTTTTGTTAACCACTTTCTCCAACTATTATAACAGTGTCTTGTAAGGTCACATATGCATGGCCTCAAAAACGTACCACTCTATTGGTGGAGCGGTAATCTTCATGATATGAATAGACCCAAAAAGTTAGATGATCCTCCCAACTATAGGTCAAAACCAATATGAAAACATGAAGCATGTTCAATAGAACCTGAATGGTTCAATTTTACTAGGCCAACAAGATAAGTAAAAACTATGTTCCCAACTATAGTTGGATTCCCAAAGGCTTTATGAATCATCTCCCTATCTATATCATGATGTAAGAGTCACAGTCTGTAATAATCATCAAGGGAATTCGATGAATCCGAAGTACCACCTACACGCATAGGAGTTCCAAACTCTTCACAAAGATCTATAAATCATTACCCATAGATAGAAAAAACAAAAATAGTTTCACTTGGAAACATTTTTTAACACTCTTGGAGGTTTAACCAATGCCAAGAGATCCTGGTACATTCTCACCTCAACTATATGTATGGATATGGAAAAAAACCTTATTAAAACCTACTCTCTCATCATGACTAGAACAACCATCCAATATTTGAAAATGGTGACATGATTCCCTCCTTCAAGGAATCTATCATTAATGTATCTAGTAGATATTTGGTCACACTAGACCTCAAAATTTTTATCCCTAAGTTGTACCATGTAGGATATCAGAATAATTGTATGTAAAAAACTATTGACTAGAGGTAAACTGAACTATCCTTAGATGTCTCACATGCTCTAACGTGATGCATAGTTCAAAAGGATAACGTCAAATAAGACTACTAATAATTTATCAAATAAGGGTTAAGGATGCATTCCACAAGTCTCGTGATTCTTCATTGTAATAAATCACACCAACGGGTATCAACACTAACTCAAAACAACCACAGTGTCTTTGGAAATCCACTTATGGTATATAATTCTCTAAAACTAGAGTTGTTGATAAAGTATATCATGGTCAATCATAGAGAATCATATCCCCCCAAACCACTAGTTGAATAATCCATTGATTCTAGAGAGTGGATACTTCCCCTCATGTCATCGAGTCTAAGTGACACTAATTTGCACTCAACCTCAAACACTCTTCCCCCTCTTAGTTTAACAAAGATAGGATTCCCATGTGAAAAAATTATGTCTTATAATACCCCTTTTTCTATGAAATCATGAATATAACTTTATTTTATAATGATAAATGAATTCCATTTCTTCTTTTATTTCCGAAATATGGGCTAACTTTGGTGTTATTCCTTACTAAAACTTATCTCTCAGTATAGAGGTTAACCCAACACATTCCCATAAACAATATCCTCACACTCTACTGCCACTTCTGAAATGAAAATATCATAGTGTCCATTACTCCAAAGGTATTACGATCCAACTTATTAGAATTTCGTTCTAACTTCCTATACATGGGATCCTCCTCTTCTTCCTCATATCACTCCTCATTAAATTAGGAAACTCCATCCCATAAACTATAATAATTACTATACTCACTTGTAGAAACTAACTAAGCATGAATTATTTGAAATCTTTCTATAATGAAGAAATAATCACAGAGTATTACTGCCACTGGGAAGAGATTCCTTGTGAGGATCACTATTTCATACTAGAGTTAGGTCACAGTATCGGTAGAAGAGTGTGATCACTAATCCTATATTTATGATCCTCTAATTCAAGGGTCTAGAAAAATGGTCTCCACTTTTATCAATATGTCTTGAACTTGGGATACACTGAAGGAAATGTGTCACATAACTGTATATGAAAATAAAAACTATGGTATTGAAGAAACTCCTCATACCTAAAACATCACTTAAAGACTCTATGAAATTTTACCACTTGGAACTCATTATTTCCCTATCCAACTTATTTAACACAAATAGGGATTGATCTGAAACCTTAGCATATCAAAACATCAACAACATGAGTCAATCAAACTCATCTCCAATAAATGGATCTAACTAGACCATGTTTCTAAGGAAAAGAACTCAAAAAGGAGAAAGAACAGTGTCTCATAACTACGTCAAACAGTAACACCTCAAGAGTATAAGGAATACATATTGTACTTTGAAACACTCTTAGAGACTTTGGGTAAAGAACCTCCAGCACTGACAGTTTTCTAATATTCTAACAACCACCTTCCCAAGCATGGAGTGGTCCACCTGGAGGAGGGTGTGGTAGCATCAAACCAAAGATCTCACCACCTTATACTCCTCCCCCAGATCCTCCAACACATCTTTCCTAATGATCTTCTTGATCCAGCCACTACCTCTACCTAAGTGGTTCATCAAACTTCTCTCTAAATATAGCATAATGGGTATTAAAATGACATGAAATGTGTCCTCTCCCATCATAACCAAATAATAATATCTACCTCATATAATTGATCCTTCAAAAAATATCTTACAAAACCTCATGTTTCATTGATTTTGATGAACGCCTGCTATCATTAAGTCCATTTGACCATGAATTCTAGGAGATCCCTACCTTAGATGCTCGTGATATGTGCTCTATCATGGTGTATCATCACCCAACATCAACATATCCATCCATGGATCATAATGGAAATCCACATCCACTTGAACCCTTATTGGAGGTTCTATGCACTAATAAATAGGTAAGGGCACTATTAGGTTTCCAATTAGAAGAAAATATACCTTGTGATTTCGCCCTTGTAAGGAAACCTTAACACTCATTAGGTCAAACTCTCAACTACTCACTAGAAACCTCTCTAGTTTTCATCATTAATATTTCTTAAAAGAATAAAAGACATACCATGTTTAGTGATTATATCTAGAGTTTTGACGAAATAAGTACCTAGGAATGAAATCCAACTCTTATATGATTCATGTACAAATATTTTCTCTATAACGAGTGCTTACATGTACCGAGTCAATATGTAAGTTATTATGGCTCAAAAGAATTGATATGTTAGATACTACACCAACACTAGACACACTATCCTAAGATCCGTACTCGAACCACTTTAACATTATTTCCCCAGTTCCCAAACTAAGTATCATAGCTAGAAAAAAAAAGAAACTCCAAACTCTAGTCCTAAACATAGGTAGTGGCATAAAAATTCATGTTGTGTAGCCCTCTAATACCATTCTATCACGACTTAACCCAAAGGGGCTGGATATGAAACTACCCCAAACCTGCATCTAATAGGCTAGGGGCTGGTGACTAATTCCAAAAAAATATCACACCCATGGGAGTCATTATACTAAATTACTTCTATGCATGTACACATATCCTTGACTATATAATGATAAATTAAAAAATAACTAATAAAAATGAATGCATAAATCAATTATCTCACAATCAGAGTATGACATAAAGTACTAGAAAGTATAAAAAGGGACCCAAGTCGAGTCCAGACAACACTGGAAATAATTTACATCCTACTCAGAATGAGGGGAATGTTGTCATGTGAAAGAATAGTATACACCATGGTATATCTATCTAAAACTGGTTTTAACTTCTCCTTGTCAATAAAGGACTCTGGAAAAGGCATGTTGTCCACATAAGACATAACATGTGTGGGAAAAACCCATGCAAGGGTGAGAAAAACAATACCAAATATGACGCCAAGAATAACCAAACACAAAGTGTCAAGAGTAGTTATCTCAACACATGATATGTAAATAATAATTTGATACATAAAATAAAACATCCTGGTATACTTCAGAATGGAACCACATTCCACGTGGTCATAACTATTGTCATCTATAGAACTACTGTGAGGTTTCAAGGTAATGCTAAATCTAGGGATATCACTCCATGATCCTTTCCATCCATGATTGAACTCAACCAAGAGATAACATGAGTAAGGTATTTCTCATCCTATGGAACATCCCTACCATCCAAGGTGGCATAAAACTAAGGGAACATGATTTTTTGGGGGGAAATGATCCTGAATATATACTTCCACTGATGACACTTATCCCACAGGGGAAACTGATCAAGTATCAATACAAAATAAAGTCATAATGTATATTAAGGGGATTAATCTAATATACACACTCCATTGGACTAATACCCCAATAAAAAAATCTGGTCTTGATACCTAGATAGGGGATCAACACCCCTGGATCACTAGGGGAACCAGAACCCACAAAAAGAATCTTACAATAAAGAGGATCAGTACTCATGTAAATATTGGCCACTTAAATTCTGAAAACACTATATTATGAATCATGAAGTAAATCATAATCACTTTAAAACTCTGAGAAATTAAAAAGCTCTAAGATACTGAGGTATATGTTGAAGAAAACATAGGCAAATCATCCAATAATAAAGGAACTCTCCCATAATAAACAAATCAACATGAAGCTACAGAGGCATTACCCTTTATGATGGGAATTGGATACCACTCTAAATCCTCATAGGAATGAACCTAGGTAACACACTCAACTTATAATATTCAAAATAAGCTCACATAGGGTCCCTAATAAGATGAGTTGGGAAGAACAAAAAATCCAAACTATCCTCAAAGGAGTACAAAACATGTCCCTAGGAGTACAAGATATGTCTCATAAAGTATCAAATTTCCCATGTATTATGCTTCTAAAAATGCTTTCTTCCACATTATACAATGTTTCCCTAAAGAATGTGACTTTTAGATGTTTCCATGGCAGTCGGTGTGTCGTTCTGACCATGCATGTATATACTACGTCCATGTACTTGGTCGTGTCTGAATTCCCATTTCCATGTCTGCATAAATGACATCTATGATCATGTGTACTCTTGGTCAGGTCAGTGTACTCTCTGAGGTAAAAGTTTATGCTCTAGTTAATAGTAACATATCATGTGAAAGCTATCACATGTTGTGTGATATTTTTCTTCACATTAAAACCCAAGAATGACACAAGTCCACACACATGGAATGTGTTCTTTTATTACTTGTCATGTAGTGTGGAATTTCATCGAACCCATAATTCTTAACATATATTCAAATTCCTTCACTCCGACCTCCCAATCCACCTTAAATATCACTCATGGATTACTAATTCAGGTCAATCAAGCACGATCATCCCTGGAGATCCAATTTCTCGTCGTTCTTGTAGCTTGATAATTGTCCCATAGCCTCACCATCACTGCATTCTCAAAAATCATCATACACATGTCCTGGTTTGATCCCAATCTATCATCACCATTATCTCACCTCAATCCTATCATTTATCCAAACCCATAACTATGATAACATTCCATTGAGCCAAGAAACCGTTTCATAATAATTATTTATTATGTATTTATCGAAACACTAGACCAAACAAATGTCGACGATGAACGAAAGAAGAACAATAGAAGAAATCCAAGAATCCAAAAAAGGGGAATTTTACAATGGCATTTTTATATATTAATCGATTAATTTCTATTATAATGATGAATTAAGATACATAAATAAAATAAAAAATTCACCCAAATTCTTCTATAATTAAACTCATACCTAAAATATGATCAACCTGATAATCAATCCTTTAGTCTATTGATTCATGTTCATCGTAGGAGAAATAAAATGAGGATAAATCCAAATAAAACCACATTCATCCTTGAAAAAGATCAATTTCTAATGAACAGAAAATCTGCGTCATTATCTTTGGTGAGATCCTAAAAATCTTTTGGCACACGATTCTCGATCTGATCTGATCTGACATCATCTTCCAATGATCCTCCACAATCTCTTCTCCTAAAATCCTTCTCAATCTATTGGTTATGTGGCTAACCCTTGGGTAATGGAAAACGATGTTTAAATAGATGAAGCAGGTCACTATAGCAGATAACATAACATAAAATAAATAAATATATTTAATTATTTATTTTATTATCTCTGCCAATGATAACTGTTTCAGAAACTCTTGGTCTCAATCAATATTATGATGTTCCTAGGGTTATAGATTCATTATGAACTAAACGGTTCCATCAAATTTAAAATCTTATCCTTTGTTTGGGATATATTCTACTTTTTCAAGAAAAATAAAAATGTTTAATATTAATATATTAAATATATTTCAAAAAATAATTCTGGTCCCTTTGAGGCTCATAATCACAAGTCATCTTAGCACCCAATTCTGTGAATATTCATAGAAATATTCCAATTTTTTACATGAAAAATACTTGGAAATTATAGTGTTACCTCCTTCAAGGATTTTCATGTACAAAAATAAAAAACTAAGAAAAAGTCCGGGATACTAATATCTCATCAAGATCTCCCACTTGATCAATCTCTCCTGATATTTCCCTGTACTGTCAGCAAACATGCACCCAAGGAAAAAACATTCACCTGAATGGTATTTCTGTTACCCATACTCAAAATCACATACTCCTTCAAAAAGGAAACTCCACTCTCACTACCCAACATACCCAGGTTCAATTCATATATTGAGTCATGCACATACCTCCTCAGCTATTATATGTGGATAAAACAAGGAAAATAGAACTACTATACCTATAAGGTTAAGTAGTACACCACCTCACTAAGACAACACAATAGTAGGAAAATAAAGGGCCTAAGATCCTAGAAGATATCCAACCAAACTATCTAAGTCACAAAATCTTTACAACTCCAAAGGATAACATAATCAGTCTTATAAGGAAACCAAATCATTAACGGGTAGTCCTCATCCCCCCTAAAAAGTGTTTTACCCCTTACAACCATAACTATCATCCTAATTATGACCCAAGAGTTGTTACCCCGGGTTCCGACTACTATAAAAGTGTATGATATGGTCCCCTATACATGGACTCAAAAGGTGTTATTCTAGTGGTGGAGTGGTAATCATTATGATATAAAAACCCAAAAAATGGTAGATGGTTCACCCATATATAACTCAAAACCAATAATAAAACTCAAACAATGCTCATGAGATCCTAAATTGTATAATCTTACATATACAATAGGATGGGGTTAAACATTGTACCGAATTATAGCTGAGTCCCCAAAGGTTTTTCATATCCTCTCCCTACTCATAACATGTAGTATAAATCACATTCTAAAATGATGGTCAAGGGAATTCCATGAATTTAAAATACATTCTACATGCACAGGCTTCCGAAACTCTTCACAAAGATATATTTTTCAGTTCACATAGAAAGAGGAAACTATTAGAGTTTAACTTAGAAACATTCTGCAACTCCCTTAGTTTTCTAACCAATGAAAAGTGATCTTTTTACATCCTCACCTTCACTAGGAGTACTAATAAGGAAAAACAACCTCATCAACACCTCCTCTTGCATCGTGAATAGAACCACAATCCATCACTAGAAAAACATGATGTTATTTCCTCCTTCAAGGAATCCATTAAGAATGTATCTAGTGGATATATGGTCACACAACCTCATACAATCGATATCCCAATGATTTAACTCCCTGGAACTTAGAAGAAGAAGAGGGTAACAACTGTTGACTAGAGGTAAATTGCACCATCCATAGGTGTCTCTCATTATCCAAATCAATGACATGTATACAAGGACTCCACCAATAAAGACTACCATGAATTGATCAAAGAAGGGTTAAGGATCCAGTTTACAAGTCTCACAATTATTTTATGGAGTAAAAATCATGAAATGGTATCACCGCTAACTCAAAACAACTTTTTGGCTTTAGAAATCCACATATAGTATATGCTTCTCTAAAAATAGAGATGGTGATAATCATTCTTGAGGTCAATACCTGAGAATTACAACTCCCCAGACCACTGGTTGAATAATCCATCGATTCTAGGGAGCATATACTTCCCCTCATGTCATCTGGTCCAAGTGACACAAATCCACAATCAACCTAAAACACTCATCTACATCTTAGGTGAACAAAGATTGGATGACTCAGTGAAAACACTAAGTCTTAAACAAACCCTTTCTATAATAAGTTCTAAAATTACCTTAAGCATAATAATCTCAACATATATTATTTGATATGCTATTTTAAAAATATTGTCTATCCCTAGTGATAGTCTTTGAAAAAACCTAACACTTATTATAGAGGTAAACCTAGATCATATCTAGAGAAGATGTCTTTAAACTCTTCAACCACTACAAGAAAAAAATATCATAGTTTCCACTCATCTAATGGTATCACTAGTCATCTAATGATATTTATATTATAACTTCCTACACATGATCTCTCCCTCTTATATGTAATATCACTCCTTATCAAATGAGGAAACACTATCCCACAAACCAAAATCACTTCTAAACCCACTGGTAGAAACCAAAATAGCATGGATTGTAGGAAACTTTTCTATACTAAACAAATAATCATAGGGTCTTGGTGGAACTATGATGAAATTCCACATGAGGATCCATTTCTCCTCCTAGAGTCGATTCACACTATCAGTATAAGCATGTAATCATTTGTCCTCTTCGAAAGAGCCTCCAACACAAGGGTCAAGAAAAAGGGGAATCAATGGTATCCTTAGGTCTCATACAAGGGATAAACTTATTGAAGATTGGACAATAACTCTATGAGATAACAAAAATAAGGGGGTTGAAAACACACGTCATACCTCAAAGCTCACTCAAATACTCTATGAGATTCTAATTTTTGGAACATATTATTTATATCCCACAGGTTTTCTACAACAAAAACATTATCTAAAATCATAGTATAACAATATCCTCAACTATAGGAGTCAAATAGAACAATCACCAACATAGCACTCTACCGACACCCCAGATCTCCCTAGAAAAGAATTAAAACAATGGAGGAAAAAGGGTGTTGCATAAATATTTCTAATAGCACTAAAACCAGAATAGAAGGAACATATATTATACATGAAAACACTTTTGGAGCCTATGGGTGTAGAAACTACAGTTCCAGTAGTGGTCTGAGATTCCAACCACCTGCTTCCTGATCATGGAGTGGTCCGCCTAGGGGTGTGGGAACATGCATCAAACGAGAAAACCCACCACCACCGACTGCTCCCCCATTTCCTCTAACACATTCACCATACAATCCTCTATGCTCTAACAACATCCTATTTCAAATTGGTTCATTGACTATCTCTTTGATTTCATCACAATGGATAATAAAACCCCGTGTGAGATGTCCACTCCCATCAAAACCATAGAAAAGTATATACCTTAGAGAACTGATATTCCCCTTATATCTCTAAAGAAAACTCTTTTTCATGACTTGTTTCACATGATTGCTATCATTATATCATTATGACCACATATGAGGTAATAACTTCTACATAAGATTATTATATGTGCTCGATCTATGCGTATCATTGTTAAACATCAACAAATCCATCCATGGATCGGTCTGAGAAGTTGTGTCCACCTGAACCCTCAGAGGTGGGTCCGTGTGCTACTCAATGGGTAGAGGCCCCACCAGTTTTCCACTCAGAATACAACTTTGCTCATGACCAGGCTCCAACATGGCAGCCTCATCACTCATCAGTTATTACTCTCAAATATTATTTGAATATCTCATTGGATTTCCTCCTGAATATATATGGAAATAAGGCAATAAATACAATGTTTAGTGATTAAATCCAGATAGATGACTCAATAAAGACATGGAAACCAAAACCCATTCTTATATTTTGAACGTACCTATTTTTTCATACAACCTATTCCTAAAGTACCGATTCAACATGTAGGTTATTAGGGTCTTGAAGAATAGATACGTTAACTGCAATAACAACACTAGACACCCTTGTCATGAGAGTCACACAAGAAATTCATTAACACAATTTACGTAGTTCCTAAACCAAACCTCATAGCTGGAAAACGAAACTCAAAAATCCCATCCTAAACCCAGGTAGTGTCAGAACACTTCAAGCTATGATACCCTCTAATACCAATCTATCATGACCAAGCCCAGTGAGGCCTAAGATGCAACTACCCCAAGCCCACCTCCAATAGGCTAGGGGTTAACGATTATCACAACGAATACATATCACACACATGGGAGACATTATCCTAAAGTACCTATTTTAAAACACACATATCTAGGAACATAAAATTCTGAAATTTAAGACAAATGATAACAAAGTATGAATAAATATATTATACTACAATTATAGTGTGACATAAACTAATGGAATGTATAAAAAGGGGATAAATATAAGACCACCCAAAACTAAAAATAATGTCTGACCTACTCAGAAGGAGTGTACTTCTATCAAATTCAACACTAGTATACACCCCAGTCTATCTAGATCAAACTATCTCCACATACTTATATTCCACCCAATATTCACTACTAGAAAAACAAGTATTTACGACGGGTCATTTGTGACGGGATCCCGTCGCAAATGGCCTTTTGCGACAGGGGTCCGTCGCAAATCGCCCGTTGTGGAAAACGCCATCGCAACAACAATTAGTTGCGACGAGCCTGTCGCTAAAGATAGTATTTGTGATGGGTATCCTTCCCATCGCAACAAATATTTGTGACAGGCCTGTCAGAAATAGTAGTTGCGATGGGACCCGTCACAATTATGTTTTTAAAAAAAATTAAAAACTATTATTAAATTATTTTAATGGATATAAAAATAATACTATTTGCGACGAGCATAGTATCCCGTCCAAATACTATTAAAAAAAATAAAAAAAAAATTATTAATAAATTATTTTAATTAATATAATAATAATCCAATTATAATTCAAAAATAAAAAATAATAAAATATTAATAAATGATTTTAATTAATATAATAACAGAATTATAATTCACAAATAAAAATAATAAATTATTAATAAATTATTTTATTTTATATAATAATAATAGAATTATAATTCAAAAATAAAAAATAATAGAATATTAATAATTGATTTTATTAATATAATAATATTAGAATTATAATTCATAAATAAAAAAATATTAATAAGTTATTTTAATTAATATAAAAATAATAAAATTATTTTACATTCAAATATTAAAAAAATTCAAATATTACAAAAAAATATAATTAAATTATAATATTATAACATTTTAATATATATATAAATTTTAATATTATAAAATATAAATAATTTTATTATTCATATTAATATTTTTATTTCAAAATATAATATTATTAATATTTTATAATGAGACAGAAACTACGAATAGAAAAAAATTCATATTTTGATTTAACAAACTTTATAACATAAAAACAAACTCTAATCTGAAAAAGGGGGGATCTGCAGATGCCGGTGGAGGAAACTCCATCCCTAAAGCATGAGTGAGTCAGCGCATGTACTCCATCTTCTCCTAGTGCTGCTACTGCCACCGACTCATCTGCTCCTCGTACAGCTGCTGCTGGCGTCGATGCTCCTCCTCATGCTACTGCTGCTGCTGACGCATCTGCTCCTGCTCCTGTTGGAGACTCTCTATCAGTGCAGTCTAAGATCGAAACTGATCCTCATACTGTGTAGCAGAAGAAGATGCACGAGCTCCTCTCGAGCTGGACGCTGACATCGCAGCACTTCCATAATAATCTCTGGGAGTCGGTCGAGAGCTAATACCAACTACCCGGCCCTTCTCGAAGGCATACTGGGTGGCCTGCATCCATGCTGCCTCATCATGCTGACGGCCAGTGGTCTGATCTGATGACTTGGCCTGACTCTCAGGCCGGGTCTGTGAGGCTGCGGCCTCATATGTCTCATGTAGTTGCAATTTAAAATTAAAATTGTGAATATATTATATGCAATTAATTTTTAAACTTGAAAACAAATAATACTGACCACGATGTGATACTGACGATCACCTCTAAGCTCCCTAGTAGCAGGATCACTATACATCCTCTAATATACGTCGTACTCCGTAATATCGGGGTGCTCGAAAGCCTATAAGAAAAAAAAATAAACTGTTAATATTTATAGTTATATGAAATATTTATAAATAATGTACGTACCAGATGCTGTCTATGAGTAGTAAAAGAACGACTCCCTGCTCGATGAGTCACCTCATGTCTCCCCCGATTCTGCCTCCCCACCGATGATCTCCTCTAAAAGGCACCACTCAACCAGTGCGCACGTAATCCATCCCATACAAGGGATGAAATGTACTCTGGTCGGTGTGCTCTACATGACTCATCAAAATCTGACACTCCTGCTTTCTTCGTGACAAATTTTCTTAAATTGTGCAAAAACTTACAAAATCGATCACGCATGGCCACCTCCCATGCCTTGTGGATGGCATCACACATGGTATCCTCGATTGGATACCATAAACCCTACAAATAAATCAAAATATCAAGTTAGAA
The DNA here is from genome assembly GCA_963277665.1 of Viscum album. Taxonomy (NCBI): domain Eukaryota; kingdom Viridiplantae; phylum Streptophyta; class Magnoliopsida; order Santalales; family Viscaceae; genus Viscum; species Viscum album. The sequence goes on along the minus strand of OY728137.1, from coordinate 1,879,213,397 downwards.
ATGAAATAATTTTCAAAATAAAAATTATTTATTTATGTACATACCAACCAATGGCCGAACATGGACTGCTGCACCTCAATGGGAATCTGCTCCCATGTGGTCCACGACTGAGAGAAATAGTTGCTCAAAATAGTGATGCCCTGTCCGACTGCTATATTCGGAAAACTGTAAAAATAATAAACATTTATTATGTGAATAGATTAATGAAATCTTAGTCAAATACACAGATTATCCCACCTCTGTGTGCATGGATCAAACCCAAGACGTGGACGTCGCATGGTGACGGGGTCAGGAATCATCAATCGTGCAAGACCGCGCCCCCTCCGCGTACTCCCTGAAGCGCCTGCATGCTGAGGGTCATCTTCCAGCAACTCATCTGCATCGAATGGTAGGTCAGCATCCACCAACTCATGAAATATCTCGTCATCCATCTAAAATAGAAAATGTTAATGTTGTTAGAAAATAATTGATAATTACTATTATATATATATATATATATATATTATGATTGTATATAACTACCATGGAATTCTATCAGTGTTCAGCTTCATCATCATCTTTATATATGTCAATGTCATCTTCATATTCCTCCTCAACATCATTGATATCCATTCGAGTTCCAGTTGCTTCATCTCTTACCATTTCAAATTCTTATGTGACATCATTAACATCATCGTCATCACCAACTCTTAAATGTGGGGTGTCGTCATCCATACTCATGTCTCTTTGTAAAAAAGATTGATTTTGATGAATCTCTTGAAAAATATCAATTCATTGCACATAAGTGAAAGCACATTCACTTTGACTAAACTGATTTTCTCGAATTTTGATTTTTGTTACACTCCACCAATCAGTCAAGTTTCTTGATGTAGCACAGTAATTTGCGTAATAAACATGATGTGCCTGTTGATCCAATAAGAATGGTTCATTTACTGTGAGAACACTTTTACATTTAATATCAATGATTCCATGAGTCGGATGAACACACAGGCCTCTCTCTGTATCCAACCACCGACATTTGAACATGGTTATGTAATGTTGTCCATGATAATAGAGTTCAATGATTTCATCAAGTATGCCATAAAAGTCAACTTCATTTTCTCGATGATGAGATCCTCTCAAGCTGACTCCACTGTTCATTTTTTTTTCGATTCCCCATATGCATGTGTGTGAAATCGAAATCCATTCACCACATATGCATTATAAGTTTTAACAAGTTTGGAAGGTGGGTTACTCAATATACATAGCCGTTTGTCAATTTTATCAGCATGTCGAGACACCTGAAAATTTGTGAAATAATTATCAATATAGTAAACTATAAATTGATTGAGTTGCTAAAAGATAAAGAATTTATGTTACTAGTTTACGAAACCACTGAGAGAAATTTTTCTGTCAGCGTTCTTCGAGAGTAGCTGCTGTAATTTTTGGAATTTGTTTCTTGATATGATTATCATACAACCTATAAAAACCAAAGTTATTTACTGTAACATAAATGATAGAATAAGTGATATAAACACTTATAGTACAACTGATGTCATCTCTTCACAGTTGAGCAGAACAAACGTATGAGCTTTGTGATGTTCATCATCCGAAAGCCATCATTCATAAACTCCACCAAAACCAAGCTCTGGCTGGTTGAAAACAGATAATTGATTGTCGATTTCCCCAATATTCCTCTCGTTCTATCCCATTCGGTTGTGTTTTTAAGGATACTCAGATTCAAAATAATGGGAGCAGAAAAAAGATATTTCCTCTTGGAAAAAAGCTTCTGCAATAGATCCTTCAACAGATGCTTTGTTACGTACTTTTCTTTTCAATTTTTGCATGCATCTTTCAAATGGGTACATCCATCGAAACTGTACTGGAACTCCACATTTGGATTCATATGGAAAATGTAACATCAAATGTTCCATTGAGTCGAAGAAAGACGGCGGAAATATTTTCTCTAGTTTACATATAATTACAACAACATCTTCTTCAAGATTCCATAGAGCATCATAATCTACTGTAGCCACACAAATTTCCCGAAAAAAATGAGACATGTCTGTTATGGAATCCCAAATCACAGAATTCAACAGACCTCTTAATCCAATGGATAGAAGTCTTTCCATTATAACATGACAATCATGACTTTTTAATCCAGTAATATGACCATTCTTTACACATCTACCCAAATTGGAAGCACAACCATCTGGAAGTCTCAAATCTGAAATCCACTGAAAAAATAATAAACAGTTTTCTTTAGATAGTGTATAAGCTGCTTTTGGATTCAGTAACCTTTCTGTTCTGACATTCTCAAACAGTTCCAGTTCTGGACACCTGCAAATTTAGAAAAGATCTAAATGTGCATGTACATTGTCTTTGCTCTTTTCTGGCGTATCCAAAACTGTATGAAACAAATTATCAAAACATTTCTTCTCAATGTGCATGACATCTAACATGTGTCGGACCAACAAATCAGACCAATATGGAAAATCCCAAAATATGCTACGTTTAACCCAATTGTGTTTTTTCCCAAAACCATAAATTTTTTGTTGGTTTATTATGGGACCAAAAGTGATGGGAGGTAATGAAAATACAACTGATTTTAACTCCGAACTTGATAGCATTTTTGGAGGCTCATCTCTTTCAACTGTTCCTTTTCTGAAATGAGTTCTGTTTCTGCGAAAAGGATGATCAGCTGGAAGAAATCTGCGATGACAGTCAAAATAACAAGGTTTCTTTCCATGAATGAGCATAAATGCTTTGTTCTCTCCCATACAGTAAGGACATGATTTCTGACCATGTGTAATCCAGTCAGATAACATCCCATAAGACGGGAAGTCACTAATTTTCCACATCAATGCTGCTCTCAGTATGAAATTCTGTTTCGTTGCAACATCATATGTACTGACACCAGTACTCCATAATAAACTAAATTCATCAATCAATGGTTTCAAATAAACATCAATATTTTTCTTTGGATGTCCTGGAATTAGTAAAGTCAAATAGATATATGGATCCTTCATCAACATCCATGGAGGTAAATTGTACGAAGTTAAAAAAATAGGCCAACATGAATATTGACTACCATAAGATCCGAACGGATAGAAACCATCAGTGGAAAGGCCCAGTCTAACATTTCTAGATTCTAAAGCAAATGATGGATGCACTCTATCAAAATGTTTCCATGAATCACAATCGGCTGGATGATTCAAGATTTTATCGGTTGAAATATTCTCTTTATGCCATGACATCATTGTCACTGTATTCTTAGACATGAATAAACGCTGAAGTATGGATGTAAGCGGAAAATATCTCAACTGTTTTACAAGAATCAAAGCGTACTTCCCATGTTGTCCTTCTTTATATCTCAGTTTTCCAGATGTGGGACAACTATACAATGACTCATTTTCCCCAGAATATAAAATGCAGTCATTTCAACATGCAAGAATCTTCAGACAAGTAAGTCCCAAATTTCGAACCAGCCTCTTACTCTCATAGAAATTTGCAGGCAAAACATTTCCTTCGGGTAACAGTGTTTTAAGCAAAGAAAATATCTAGTCAAAACAGGTGTTTGACATTCCGTTATCTGATTTGATAGCCATAAATTTTGCAACTGCTTCTAATTTTCTCATCTTGCAGCCAGGATATAATGCATACTCAGCAGACCTCAACAACTCATAAAATTCAGACGGTGCCAACTCGGGATTTGAGGCTATATCAACTGGAGTTTCTGTATGTTGAACAGATGAACCTGAAACATCATGTACTAAATCTTGAAACCGAGATGGATCCGGAATCAAGTTGGTATCACCTGCTCTGGAACTGCGTTCACCGTGTTGATACCAAAAAACATAATCTGGTTGAAAACCAAAACGCAAGAGATGTCCCCCCACTTTGTCAAACGTGTCAAACGTTCTCAATGCACATTTTCTACAAGGGAATTTTATTTTTCCTTCTGAAACAAATTCAGAATTTGATGCTGCAAATAATAAAAAATTCTCCACACCCTCTACATATACTGAATTTAAACCAGAACCGTTTGGATTTTTACATTGATTTATCCATATGCGGTCACCTAATAATGATTGTTGACGACCTCGTTGTTCCATATTTTTCTATAAAATATAAAAGCAATACTGGTTTTGAATAATTTTTTAGAAAAAACACTCAAGCAAGGATAATTATAGAGTTTACATCATACACGACTGACGCAAACTTTTTATTGAGATAGACCTAAAAATTGACCCTTTAAGAATTGAATATGTTGAGAATAAAGCAAAACCTACTACAAATATTGATAATTTTAATATTTTATAAATTTTGTATTATTTTCATAGTACTAATATTATTTTTTCATAAATATTAATTATATAATATTAACATTATTACATTATTAGTATATTTTATTATTAATATTAAAATATTATAATTTTCTATATTATATACAATTCTCCATTCATCTGTGTGTTTTCTGTCTCCACATACAAATATTACATGTGGAGACAGAAAACTCACAGATAAAAGGAGAATTTTATATAATATAGAAAATTATATTATTTTAAAATTAATAATAAAATATTCTAATAATGTAATAATGTTATTATTCCTAATTATTGTTAATTATTCTTAATTATTGGTAATTATTCCTAATTATTGGTAATTATACCAATAATTAGAAATAATTACCAATAATTAGGAATATTAACGTTATTACATTATTAGTATATTTTATTATTAATATTAAAATAATATAATTTTCTATATTATATACAATTCTCCTTTCATCTGTGTGTTTTCTATCTCCACATACAAATATTACATGTGGAGATAGAAAACACACAGATGAAAGGAGAATTGTATATAATATAAAAAATTATATTATTTTAATATTAATAATAAAATATACTAATAATGTAATAATGTTATTATTCCTAATTGTTGGTAATTATTCGTAATTATTGGTAATTCTTACTAATTATTGATAATCATTACTAATTACTGGTAATCATTACGAATCATTACTAATTATTGGTAATTATTCCTAATTATTGGTAATTATTCCTAATTATTGGTAATTATTCCTAATTATTGGTAATTATGGATAATTATTGGTAATTATTTCTAACTAATGGTAATTATTGGTAATTATTATTAATTATTGGTAATTATTGGTAATTATTATTAATTATTGGTAATTATTACTAAGTATTGGTAATAATTTGTAATTATTACTAATTATTGATAATTATTTGTAATTATTACTAATTATTGGTAATTATTACTAATTAATGTTAATTATTGGTAATTATTACTAATTATTGCTAACTATAGGTAATTATTACTAATTATTACTAATTATAGGTAATTATTGGTAATTATTGGTAATTATTTATAATTATTACTAATTATTGGTAATTATTACTAATTATTGCTAATTATTGGTAATTATTATTAATTATTACTAATTATTGGTAATTATTTCTAATTATTGGTAATTATTACTAATTAAGGATAATTATTGGTAATTATTACTAATTATTGATAATTATTTGTAATTATTACTAATTATGGATAATTAATGGTAATTATTACTAATTATTGATAATTATTTGTAATTATTACTAATTATTGGTAATTATTACCAATTATTGGTAATTATTACCAATTATGCTAATTATTGGTAATTATTATTAATTATTACTAATTATTGATAATTATTAAGAATTATTACTAATTATTACTAATTATTACTAATTATAACTAATTATTGGTAATTATTATTAATTATTACTAATTATTGGTAATTATTGGAAATTATTACTAATTATTGGTAATTATTGGAAATTATTACTATTTATTGGTAATTATTGAAAATTATTACTAATTATTGGTAATTATTATGATTTATTGGTAATTATTACTAATTAGTACTAATTATTGGTAATTATTTTTATTTATTACTAATTATTGTTAATTATTAGTAATTATTACTAATTATTCCTAATTATTGGTAATTATTACTAATTATTCCTAAGTACCATTAACTATGAACAATGAATACTAATAATTTAAATTTATTAAGTAACAAAACAATGTAAACATAATTAAATTACAACTAATTAAGAATAATTGAAACTAATAAAAAATTTAAAATAAATACTAAATTAAAATGAACATAAATACCTTTAAAATTGATCTGAGGTTGATCTCTGATCATTGTTGAAAACTTGAATATCAACTCCGGAAAAAAAAATTAAACTTAAGAAACTCTGAAATCTAAAAATAGAGTTTTGAGAGAAGGAGAAGATTGAGTTTGAGAATGAATGAAAAAAACGGATGGGGGTATTTATAGGTTAGATCATTTGCGACGGGTCTATTTGCGATTGGATATTCGTCGCAAATAGTGTTATTTTTGACGGTACCCGTCGCAAATACCTTATCCTTCATTTATTACGGTCAACGGTTAAATAATGAATAACGACGGGACCCGTCGCTAATAATAACCTGCCGACATACTATTTGCGATGGGAGTAGATGTCCGTCGCAAATATCTTTTACCGCCGCCGGGTATTTGCAACGGGCGGCAACAGCCCGTCGCAAATAACTTTCCCACGAATTGGCGCGCAAAGCGTGCCAGTCCTTTTGTGACGGGGCAAGCTAACCCGTCGCAAATAACTACTTATTTGCGATGGGGGAATTTGCCCGTCGCAAATAAGTTTTTAACCGGACTATTTGCAACGGGATTTATCCCCGTCGCAAAAACCCATTTTTCCCGTAGTGATTTTGTAAAATTTCCATCATCTTCATAAGACATGACATGTATAGGAAGATCCCATGCAGTGGTAAGTACATCAATATCTAATAGGACACATTTAAAAAACTAAACACAGAGAATCAAGAGTGGTAATCTCATCATAGGATATGTTAATCATAATGTGAGACACACAATAAAACATCTATATATACTCAAATTTCACACGACATGCCACTTGGTCATAACCGCTAACTAGAATAGAACCGTTGAGAGGATTCATGGTAATAATCCTCTAAGAGATCTCATGCCATGATCCTTACTATCCTTGATGAAACTCAGCAAATAGATAATATGAATCGGGTATCTATAAGCCTAGAGAACATACCTTCCATCCTTTTTGCTAGAAAACATAGAGAAACTTCTTGTCCGATGGAAAATCCCTCTCTGAGATATACTTCCACTGATGAAACTCATCCCCTAGGACACACTCATTAGGTCTCGATACAAATAGAGTCACACCGTATACAAAGAATATTCTTCTGAGATACACACTCCATCAAACTAATACCCCATAAAAATAGCAGATCTCAATACAGTAATAGGGGTCAATGCTCAGGGCTCACTAGGGGGACCCCAATCCCCAATGGAAACATATTCCCTTATTGGGGATTGATTCCTGTGTAAATATTGGTCACATGAATTCTAAAAAACATGTACAAGGAACCACAAATTAAATAAGGATGTATTCAGACCTCTTGGAGGGATTCATGCTCTAAGCAATTGAGGTATCTATTAAAGAAGACAAGGGGAACTCACTCCAAAATAAGGTAAATTTCCCACACTACACTGATCAATAGAAATATGCATAGGGTTTCCCTCTGTTATGTGAATGTGATGATGCATTGAACCCTCATAAGAGTGAACCAAGCCTACACACTCAATAGATACTAGTGCAAAGTAGATCATATAGGCTCATTACAAAGCTAATAATAAAAGTAATATAAATATATAATGTCCTCAAAGGAGTACATGAAATGTCCCTATGAGTACACAATGTGTTGCAAAAAATATAGCCCTACTTGTTTCTCATGATCACACAACATCCACTTCTTTACAATTCACAACATTTCCATAAGGTACACAATGTTTAGATGTTACCTTGTCATTTGGCATGTCATTCTTCCTACGCCCATGTAGAATGTGGACATGTACGTGGCCATGTATGACTTCACATGTCCTTTTCTGAGTACATGGTGTTTCCAATCCCATGTACTCTTAACCATACTTATATACTCTCTATGGTACATAGGAATTCACCCATTAAGAGTCACAGATTGTACGATATTTTTCTTCACATGAAAACTATAACACATCACAAGGCCTCATACATGACATATGTTCTTTAGTTATATGTCGTGTAGCATGTAATATCACAAGAACTAAGGGTATTTACAATGTTTCCAGATCTATAGCCCCTACTTCCAAATCTGCTTCAAATCCTACCTATGAATTGTAGATATGGGTTAAATGACATTGATCGTCACAAGATATCCGTTTTTTTGGCGGTTTTGGTTGCTCTAACACTGTCCCATAGCATCTCCATCATCATTCTCTACAAGACCCGCATGTGCACATCCTTATACGGTCCCAATCCACATTCACCATCAACAAAACATGATCTAGTCATCGATTTGAAACCAGATCAATGATAGAAAAAACTATTGTGCCAAAAAACAGTTAAACAATGATTGTTTACCCAGTATTTATTGAGCCACCAACACAAATGAATATTAGTGATGAACAAATGAAGACCAGTGAGAGAAATAAAAGAAACACAAAAGCGGAATACACCTTGAACATATTCAAGTTGGTGTTAATTCATTGCTACTAGTAATATGAATGAAGATCCATGAATAAAATAAACAATTCTCCCAAATTCACCTACAAACAAACTAGTACCCACAATAGGATCAACCTATTAATTAATCCATTAATAAATTAATTCACAGTAATCATATGATAAATAAAAATGGGATAAGTCATAATAAAACTGTATCTTTACTCGATATTGTTTGATCATTCATGAATAATTAATTTATTTTATTTTTTTGGTCGAATAATCCTCGAAATCTATTGGCACATGATTTTTTATCTAATTTGATCTGACATCATCTGCCAATGATCCTCAAATGGATCCTCTCCAATGACTCCTCTCAATCCCTAGGTTAGACATATAACCCTAGGTTTTAGGAACAACCATGTCTAAATAGAGGAAGCATATATCTACTTCAGGTAAAATAAAATAAAATAAAATAAAATAATTTATTTTATTATCTGTGTCGTGATAACTTTTTCAAAAATTCTCTACGGGGATCATAGATTTGTCACTCTTAAGGTAAAACCAACATTTTGAAATCAAAGGTGCCATAATATTTCTAATATGAACCTCTATTCTATATTTATTCGACTTTTTTTTTGGAAAATATCTTGTATGTTATATTAAAATATTTAATATATTTTAAAAATTAATTTCAGGAACATCGAGGCTTAGAATATCATGACATATTAGTATCTAGATCTATAAATAACACTAGATTTATAACAATGTATTACATGGAAAACACTGGGACATTATATCCTAGATCTAGTTTTTACTTTATTATATTGGTATAAGATACAAATAATCACATCCCAATGGACTGAATAATTTTTTAGTCTTGGAAAACTAGATACATGCATGAATTTAAAATTACAATTGAAAACATGAAATAAAACACAAATTTACCTTTAAGGACACCATTTTTATTATTTTATAAACAATCATATCAATAAAAATTATTTCTTTGAATCATTAGGAATATTAATATAAAAAAGGGTGGGATCTGATGCTCAATAAGGGTATTTATACTATGAAATATAAATAAGTCATGGATAATATAAAAATAATAATGGTTATCTAATAATTCTATATAAGTGATCGCATGAGATAAAATCTTATCAATGGATATCACAACAAATAAAATAATCAAATTGAAATCAATGACTAATTTGATAGTGATGGAATGTATAATGTATAACATCTGAAATTTATCATCGAGGCGTCATCTATGACATCTGAAAATACTTTTAAGGCCTTGTTCCATAACAAATATATAAATGGGTAAGGCCTCAGCCAAAACCTTAACTTCATTCTCTCATGAGACCTACCGATGCATCAAGGGTCTATATCCGGCCCATTTAATAACTTATTAACTTTAATTAAATCCTAATATGAATAAAAAATACAACATATTCAACATTCTTTAATTAAAATCAATAAACGACCATATTTGAAAGAACTAATAATACAGAATATGATTACTTTCCCCAATTACACTAATCATAAACCATAAAAATTAAATATAATGAATGGTATCATTAGATTACATTCTCAATATAATATTCACCAAATAATGGTGACATAGATGAAAATACTTTAAAATTTTCACATGAAATTTTCTTGAGGAGAATACCCTTTCTACTTTGAAAATCTCTTTTTAAAATCTTAAAACACAAATGTAATAAAGAAATACTCTTATATTAAAATAAAATTGTGAAGATGTAATGTAATGTTCAAATAATTTATGATTAATGATGGTAGGGAATTACATTCATGTTTTATAAGTTAAAAACATTCTTTTAACACATTCATAATAGAAGTCAAAAAGTACCTCATTCAGAAAAAAATATGAAGAATATTTTTAAATATTTTTTTAAAAGGAGAAAAATGGGTAAAAATGTCCTTATAAAATAATTGGAAAACAATAAAAACATTTTTTAAAAACATGGACATGGAAGAGAAATAATCTTCAGTTGAGGAATAATAATAAAAAATCCCAGATAATGATGATATTGTGAAATAATCCCTTACCACATGGGTTTCTTTTGAATTGTAAGCCCTATCGAAGAAGTTTTTTCAAATGATACTATAAATACCATGAAAAAAATATATTAATAATATAATATATTAAATGGGTAGTATATACACCTCCTAAAATAAATAATTGGTGAATATTAAATATGTCTAACAAAAGTAAAATTCAGACGACAAACCCTTAACCTTTTTTTGATTTTATTGTATATATTAAAGCCTATTGTATAATAAATATAAATTTGTTAAAAATATATATAGAACCATAAAAATATATATCATACCACTAATTATTTACTTATAATATTTTATCACCATTTTATTATCAATTCATTGTCAAGATCACTATTTCATGTGGTAACTACTTCGTTTTTCATGAATGATTTGGTTTAATTATTTCAATATTTATAAATTAATCAAGGTTACTTCATATTAACAATGTTAGTAATGAAATAAATATAATAAATATAAATTATATATATATTTAGATAAATCCATAAAGCATAGATATAGAAAATGAATTACACCGTTCATGGAGATAGTGGACCATACGTACGCATGAACAATGTTTTCATTTTCTCAATGTATGGGATGAAATAATGGTAAATATTAATTTAGTTTTAAAAAATTATTATTATATCATACATATATATATATAATATTTATTTACTATATTTATCCTTAATACCATCAAAGTAAAATATAAATGAAAAATTAATCACATTGCATCATGGAGGTGGTAGTCCACATGTACACACGATCGTTGTTATCATTTTACCAACAGAGTGGAAAGTAAGAATATGTATTTGGTATTACAATTATGGAGGTGTAATTATTTTATAATTATTATTTATACTCATTATTTCAATATTTATAACCATCCATGTAAAGTGGGGATGAAAAATAAATTATTCTACTACATGGAGACTGTAAGTCGTATGTACGCATGAGTGATGTTTTCACTTTTTATATGATGAAAAAAGAGGGAATATGGACATACCATAATCATAGTAAAATGAAATTAAATTTATGAAATTGGAGTTATTATTTTAGGATGGTTAATACACATGAATAGCAAATATAAGATGAAATAATCTTCAAAGAGTCAGTAAATATGATTACATCTTTTTCAATGAACTTCCTTTAGATCACTTATTAAGGGATCTGGTGCTGCTATTTTTGATTGTTAATGACCACAATAACTTGTATAATAAAGTGTTTAATATGAATGGGTATGGTTTAGTCTATATATATGGCTCAAATTTGTGTAAAGAAGTAATGGAGGATGTTCCCTTTTATAATTTAGGAGGGGGAACTTTTGTAATTTCCTAAATTATTAAATTAATATAAATTATTTATCATTTAAAAATGGATATATATATATATATAACTCAAAGATATGGTGAATATATGTCCAAATAATTTAATATTAAAAATTTATGCATTTTTTGATAATTTTTACCCATATCTTTTAGTTTCGACCCCCATTAACATTTTCTACAATTATAGTACTATTAAAATTTTCTACCCTCATAGTGTCAATATTATTTCTATAAAAGAAAAAATGACCCATAAATAGTCTATGGTATAATTTATTTACAATATCACATTCCTTTATATCAATATAATATTTTTTATGAATTTTAACTCATTGAATAAAACATTATTTTTATAAAATATCAATAATGTCAATTTTAGAACTATTTAATTAGTTTGAATTTAATAATATCAAGAAAAAAAGGAATTCCAAAATTATAAAAACTATATAATCATTCATTTTTATCAAAAAAATTTGTGTTTAATATTTATTATTTTATGTTATACTATTTTCAATGATTTTAATATCATTTATTTTATTTTTCGATTTATTAAATAATTATAGTGTCAACATTGTGTAAGAATTTATGGTTATTATTTATTCACAAAAAAGATAATATAAATTACCAAGATTAATATATATAATTTTAATTTCCCAATATTATTTATAATTGAACGTATCCTTGGGTTATCCCTATGCTAAAAATATTGTATTTTTTAAAAACAATGGTGTGACATTTTTGGATTTTCATTACATGAAATATTATAATGGTCTTAATCTAATAAAAACTGATTAAAAAGGACATATAACTGAATATTAGATTATTATGGGAGAAATGGAATCATAAAATAATATTTAGGTAAGTATTAGGGTCATTTTTTAGTCCTTACCGTTTTATTTTTAACCTTAATTACACGATTCATCATTTACCATGTGAACAAAAATTACTATAGTTACTATTCATAATAATAAAAAGGGGAACCATTTACTAAATTTTGATATCCTAATATAGAATACAAAAAAAAAATTTAAAATATATAATTTCTATATGTGGAAGAAATTAATTTAAGATTAAAAAAAAACACAACGAAGAGGGGTTTTTTTAGAAAAATGCCTTGTTTAGTTTATAAATTTTTTTATACTAAATAAAATTATAAAATTGAACCAAATGAACTTAATTAAATTATAAGTAATATAATATAAGTAATTTTACTTTGAAATCATTTTTAAATAAAATTAAAATTTACAAATGGTTGAAATAAAAATACAGTTTTCAATAAAAATCATTTTTTAATATTCACTGGAAAATAATTTTTTTTTGGAAAAATATAAAAATTTATCCCTAAGATAATAATTATTTTTATTTATTAAATTATATTTATTATATATTAAAATTATATATGTTCAATTAATTAATTATAATATTTTTTCAGAAAAAACAATAAAAATTATTCTCCAAAAAAATTATTTTCGAATAATATTACTAAAAATTGAGTACTTATTCCCTAAGAATTAATCATATAATTTGTATTTCATATTTCCTATATATATATATAAATATAAATATATCATAATTTTTTAACACTATTCATACATGGTAATGCAAGAGCTATGTTATAACATTCATATTTAAATAATTATATTGTGTGGTGACTTTAATCTTAATGTTGCATGCCGCATGATGAATATGTTATTGAACACAACATTTTTTAAAATATTAGGGTGTCATAGTGTCAATATTCAATAAATAATGAGATAAATGGTTTTACTTTTTATCTATTAATTAACCATTTTTCATTTGGAAATTCCATTCTGGAAAACCCACATCATAAAAAGGGTTAATAAAATATCCTCTTAAAAAGTGAGAGAGGGATATTTGCTGGTAAAAGAAAAATATGATTATAAATATGAGAATATCAATGAGAATTGATAATATGGAAATGGAAGATAAAACTAACACCCAAAGTTAGATAGATAGTGCTATAGAATTCAATGATGAGAATGTTAACCATAACAAGACTATAAATCTGTGATCAGTTAAAAAAACACTTTTTATCTCGGTAAGAAACATAAATGGATAATGTTTTTATTTCTAGGTCCTTCTCCTAAATTTCTGGTATTATTTTATTATCCAGAAAAATCACTCGAGAAATCATACATTCTTTATTTCTTTCCGTGTAAAAAACAAAACATCATCCTTTGTTTGTGGTTCTATATATTTCTACATAATGTTTTGTTCTTGGAAATCGATTTCCAAGATTAATTTTTTTTGCGAATGAATAAAATTTTAATTAATCATAATATTCATAATTCATTAATTTAGATACTAAATATTTACCCACTACAAAATAGTTATCATGGGTTATCCAATACAATAAATCATTCATTAACCACAAACAATAATATCCAAGGTTAAACTTAATATATTGCATAATTAGTTGACCTTAATAATCCTCTAAAATATTTCTAGAAATATTCAAAACCTAAAAATTTGATCAAACATTATCCATAGGCAACATAAAAAACTTCATATTTTCACATAAAAAGCATGTGAATACATTTATCACATGTACTGATAACCAATATCACCATTAAATTTATTTTTATTCCTTATGTCCCATATAACACTAATAGAAAAAACATTAAAAAAATATAACCTAAATGGTTATCTCATACCTTTCATCTAGTTCTTCCAAAAATGTAATATAATTTTTCCAAAATAATTTGTTATGTTAAACCTAATTGTTATATGTACTTAAACCCATTTTAGCGTCTCTTGAAATGTCATTAATCACTTCAATATCCCAAAAATTCAAAAATATTTGATCCTATATTATTCATTCCAAAATAATAATATTATTTTTCTATCATTTCTTTTTAGAAAATACAATTTCATAATAACTAGGATAACATGTATGCCAGTGGTATGAGTCTCACCATGGTCACCCTTAGATTGTGGGTTCAATCCCTGCAACCTTTTCTGATGTGATGGGTAGTCACCCAAAATATGGGTTGTCATTTTTCTAAAACTATAACATTCCCAAGAATATTATGAATATTCAAAAAAATAACATTATGTATCTTATCCCTATTATTACCCACTAAGGTGTTCTATATGATGTATTCCCAAAATATACTAAATCTGTTATCCCAATTCTCCATATGTAACTCAACATCAAAATCAAATTAACCTTAAAGTTAGACAATAACTTTTAACTTGTGTACCCAAAATGTAAAATAATTTTTCCCCAAATAACTTTTTTAGTAAAACATATGTTAATCCAATGAAATGTCTCCCAAAATATCATTAATCATGTTAAACTCTCATCACATAAAACTTCAAGAGTAGATAATATGAATAAAAATTTATGACCAACCTTATAATTATCACCCCACAAATTTATAGTTTCACCTCAATATCAAACACATGTTAAGGGTTACCAGTACATCAATCATGTGTTTTCCCAAAATACCATCTTATCACTAAATCACTTTTATAGGTTATTAGTACCATTAAACATATGTTTTCAAATCCATAAATAAAATATTATTGAAAATTCATTATATTATTAATGATTCTTATATATAGAATATTATAATACATCTATAACATAATTTTCATGTAAAAATACTTAAACAATTCGATCCTTACACATAAAATATTTCCATAAAATTTTTTTTTCTTTGCTCTAAGAGTTAAACCTTGGATTATTACATTGAATCAAATAATTTCCATATTCCCCAAACATAATAAATTAAACTAAAAATTGTTTTGTAGGATTTAATTTATTTCATTCATCCAAACTCTTCATTTTTCCTCGAAAATTCAGTGATTTATGACCTTATTTTCCAGACATGAAACATTAATATATTCCTTTGAATAAATCTCCAAGATGTAACTTTCCGCATTTCTAACATGAAGGATATTGTGCCTTATTTCCACTATGGTCTCCCCTTCCTGAGTTCTCATAAAACTCTAACCTTCTCTTCTTTGGTGAGTTTGATATTTTATTAAGGTGAATGTTGTTAATCATATATTGGGATAATTGATTTTGAATAATCATAATATATATCACAGCATTCATAATCATAGTTTTTTTCTAATATTCATCATATTTTCCATCACGTTCAATTTTAACACTGTTCAATATGGTTCTATCCAATGACTAAAACCAAAAATAAAAGTTTAATAATTACACTACAATCATTACAATGAAATATCAAATAATCAAGAAATATTATTCAAAGGATAAATAAATCATGAAACATTATTCACAATATAAGATTCTTTAGGTTTAACATAGGTTTTCCATGCACATTACAAAAATTATTGGATGTTTTCCTTTACTTTTACTTATCCTCAAGGTCAGTCATAATCTTATCTTCCCTAATATATGTTTTCCTAAATCTATTTCCTAAGGGTACTAGTAAATTTTCTATAATACCAGTTTTAAATACCTTGAACCTAGTATCCGAGAGACCATGGATACCATAATTAATTGGAACTAGATACAATAAATCACATCCCAACAAACCAATTTGTTTTATAGTCTTAGAAAACTAGATAGATACATGAATTTCTAATATTATTTGAAAACATGAAATGAAACATAGTGTTTTCTTTGAGGACATAATTATTTCTTCTTATATAACCCATCATAACATTTATAATATATTTATAGTAATCTTGGGTAAATTAAACATAATAATGGGGTGATCTAATATGATTTGTAAGGGTATTCATACATCATAAGCTAAATAAGACTCGAATAATATGGAAAGAATAAATGATAACCAAATAAAGACATCTAACTAATAAAATGAGAGAGAAAACATATCCATGGATATAGAAACTAATAAAATAATCACATGAAAATTAGTAATTGATTTCATAATGATGGAATGCATAATTTAGGGAATCTAAAACATACCATTGAGGCCTCGACCTGGACTTTTGAAAACAATATCAAGGAATTGAGTTATGACATCTACAAAAATGGGTAATGACTTATCCAAATTCCAATATAGTTTGTCTCATGAGACATACAAATGAATTCAGATGCTATAAAAGGACCTAAACATAACTTAATAAGTATAATTCATTCCTCATATGAATAAATACTACAACATAATCAACATGACTTAATAAAATTCACTATCTATATTAGAAGAACTAGTCATATGAAATATCAATACTTTACCCAATCAAACTAATCATAAACCATCCAAATAAATATGATTAATGTTATCATTACATTAAATTCTCAAAATTATATTCAACATATAATTTTTTCATAGATTAAAATACTTTAAAATGTTTATAGGTAAATTTCCTAAGTAAAATACTCTTTCTACATTGAAAATCACTTTTCAAAATATAAAAGTTGAACACGTGATAAAGAAATAATTTTATATTAAAATAAACATTTAAAATTTAAAATTAATATTCAAGTAATTTAGTCTTCATGATTGTTTGAAATAATTTTCATACCGCATGATTTTAAAAAACAATTCTTTGACACTTTTTTAAAAAAAGTCAAAAATACCTCTCTTGGAAAATGATAGGAAAATTTCATTGAGTTCTTTAAAAAAAAATAATTCGTAAAAATGAAATTAAAAAATATTTATATAATAGTAAAAAAATAAATTTTTAGGAAATAAGGAAATGGAAGAAAAATATTCCTCATCTGAGACATAAAAGTAAACAATCCCCAATAATGATTAGATTATAAAATAAAATCTTACCACTTGGGTGTCTTTTGAATCATAAGACTCATGGAAGAAATAACATCCCATGATACATTATTTTTAATTAATAAAAATTTATTGATGATATAATATATAAAATTTTTATTATATATATGACAGAAAATAAATAAGTTTTGAATATGACATATGTCTCATAGATGTAAAATTTCAGTGAGAAACCCTTACCTAAGGACCTATTTTCTTTTGTACATGTTCAAAAATCCAGTATAATAAATATAGATATAGTATAAATAAATTAAAAAATTATATTTATATATATAATAACATATATTATTTACTTCTAATATTTTATCACTCATTTATTATCAATTCATTATTAAAATCACCATTTTGGGTGGAAACTGCTTCGTTTTTCATGTATGATTTGATTCGATAGTTTTAGTAATTATACTTTAAAAATGGTGCAATCATATCCATAATGATAATAATTATTTAAATATAATATATATGTATTATTTTTAAATTTATTTTAATGCATAAAATATATACATGGAAAATTAATTACACCGTTCATGGGGAATGCAGGTCATACTTACGCATGAACAATGTTTTAATTTATCAATGGATGGGAAAATAATTTTAAATAAAATTTCACCATCAAATAAAACATATTATATCATATATATCAATTATATTCATTACATATATACATATATATATTAACATCTAAGTAAAATTGAAATGAAAAATGAATCACATTGCTTCATGGAGGTGGTAACCCACAAGTATAAACGAGCGACATTATCTTTTCTCAACAGATTCAAAGGTGGAATGGTCGATATGATATTATAATTAAATTGGTATAATTATGAAATAATTATAATATATAATAATTAGTTCCATATTTATAGTCATCTAATTAATTTGGTTGTGAAAAATGAATTACACTCCTATGTAGAGACGGTAAGTCATATATAGACTCATGAGTTCATTTTACCTTTTTTAGGATGGAAAAGATATATAATATAGTTTTAAATAAATCTTAATGAAATTTAGTTATATTTAAGATGCTGGATTAATAATTCTAGTATGAGTAAAACACATAGATAATATTTATAAGAATATATAAATTGGGAAGAGTTGATAATGATGATTACATCTTCTTCGGTGAACTATCATTAGATCTATTCTTGAGGGAATTAATCTCCACTACCTCATGAAATTTGATAATGATGTTGTGAAGAGTAATGTTCTGGTGGTTGTTGTAACATACTAGGTAATTATATAACAATAAATTTTCATATCTATTAATATTTATTAATAAGATATTAATTTTACATCAAAGAGGATGTTATGTCCCATAGCGTACCTCACACGCAATAATGGGTTTATCCAAAATCTTAAGCTGCACACAAGACTGAGTTATTAAAAATAATACATTAATAATAATATTATTTTAAATTGTATTTATCTCCTAGTAATAGTATTTGAGGTAATTAACAGAACTATATTATGTTTACACATTTTTGTTAATTTTTTTTACTTTCTTCCAATAAATTTTATGGACCAAAAATAAGAATAAATCCAATTTTAGGCATAAAATATCTTATATAATTAAAAGGTAGTTTTATAACCATTTTATGGATAACCTATAAAAAATCTAGTTTTTGACACCTTTATTTGTTCTATTTTACAAAATAAACATCTTCTTTTAAAGATGATATTTTTTTTGATATTTTTTTGATAACTTTTATATTTTAATGAATAGAAAAAAATAGTACATTTTAATTCAAAAATAATTACCCATATAAATAATTTAAATTTTTATATTATACTTTAAATTGGTTTTATAGTATATTCATATTATGTTTTTATCATTTAAACCAATTTTTGTAATTGGAATCAATTTCAAATAGAAATTAGATATAAAAATGTTTCACTTTACAAACATGCTCTTTAATTTCGTCTAGAAAATTAATTTTAAATCTAATTTTACCAATTCTATGAATTGAATTATGTAAAATGGATTCTATATTTGGAATAAAAAAGTATGAATTAGGTTGTAAGGTCAATTTTATTTTTAGGTATAAAAAAGTTACCATGGTAAAAAATTTATTTACTGTAGTAGAAGTTAAATCTTGAAAATGGATAAAATTAAAAGTTAAAAGATCAACATGGATAAAAACATCAACATTTAAAATTTGGATGAGTTTTTGTTCAACCTTATACAACCTATAAAAATATAATTACAATACTAAGTCAGGGAATTTAACGCCATCTGTATATGGTTAGCTTTTAAGATAAAATAATCAATAAATTAACCACTTGAAAGCACATCTCCACCACAATATTTTGACCCACAAAGCCTTGTAGCTCCAAAAATATCTACCCAAACCTATATTCTTCACTTTAACCACATAAAAGTTCTCTTATTCTCTCCATACTAACAAATACAATCCCAATAATGGTCTTTCAAGGAGGGGATATTAAATAGGTAATTTCCTCAAAGTACATCTCTTAATTTCTTTTTATTTTATATATTATACTAATATAATTAATACATAAATTAGTGATGACAACATAAACATGTAAATATTTTATTTTTATGTTTTTAATTTAATATATCATATCCTTTTATTATATCACCTCCTCTTATTCAGTGAAATAAAAAATTTGTCCAAGTTACGTCAGTAAATCGCCTCTGTGAATAATGGTTTTGTTCTTTTTCCATTATCGCCTTCATGGATGGTCATAAGACAATTCATCTAGTTAAATAATATTTAAATATGTATATTATAACCTATTTCATATTCTGAAAATATTATATTAAATATATATTCATTCTTTCCATATTGTTGTTATACGATAACTTCGTTTGGGGACGTGTTGACTACCACCTCCTCACAATGATGTGATTCATTCACACATCACATGTAATGTATTATGGATTGTTTTAGTAAAAATATATGAAATAAATGAAATATTAATTATTATGTAATTATATTATATATTTATACATATTTATATACATTGAATTTTTTTTCTCTCTTTTAATATGATAGGAAAAAAAATAGTGCTCATGGGTACGCACGACCTACCGCCTCCGTCAATAATATTTTTAGTTTGTCTTAAAATAATTATATAAGTAAAATATAAGATATTTTTATCATGTTTCATATTCTTGATATAATGGGCTTATGATCACATGAACCATTAACGTCATACCAGGTTCATTTTCGACTCAAGTACTGAATATCAACAAAACGTTATACATGAACATAAATCATTTAGAAATTGTTATAACATGGTACGAAGTGATATAAAATAAATAATAAGCAGGAAAAAATTTCTCATTAAATTTAAATTAACCTATATTAGTTATTTGGGAAGAAAAAAAATTTATGAGACAATTCAGACTCGAGGTAAGGTATTTTCTTAAACCAATTTCGATTCTTTAGGTTAAATTTTTACTTCTTGATTATGTCGTTAATTATTAAGTGTGAAATTAATTTTTAAAATATTATATTTATATATTTAATTTAATTCAGTTTTTTTAAAATGAATCATTTTATATTGAGTGTTTTACTTCTTGTATAAAAAACAAAGGGAATGTTTTTTAACGTACACGATAACAATGACTTCTATGACTCTATGACTGTTATTTCATATTTGGATTCCTCTAGGATAATTAATGTTTTTAAAAAGGAAAATTAATACCATATTCACTTTTCATTTATTGTGGTATTGAAAATGGATTTGATAATGGATTTATTCTATCAATATCTTGAAATGATATCTTGTGATTACAATATGGAAATGTTATTTTTTTTCTTTTATGAATGATTTACGTGTTGTGCTTATGTTTTGGTTATTAGGAATTGAATATGTATTTGGGTGGTTCTATGATAAATTGAGGGTTGTTGAACCCATTATATCTCTCTAATTCATTAGGTAATGGGACAGATTTAAATGATATGGTTTCTCCTAAGAGATTTAGGGAGTATACTGTGATGGGTATTCCAAACATAACCATTAAGGTTACTCCCTATGTAGATGTGAAAGCTAAAATGTAAGTATGACATGGATACCAAACGTTTCCTTTATAGATTCCAAAAGTATTTTTAGGAATATTTTTATTTCTTGAGGTAGGTTTTTATGGGTGAAAAGTATGATTTTGTGAAAATTGTTTCTTGAGTTTAAAATATTCATGGTCTAACAGTTTCATTCCTTATTTTGTATCCTTTACTAATATTTGTGCACTCACGGAATGTTTTTAAAATATTCTCCATAGGGTATAAGTATTATTCAGAGAAAATAATAAGTCAAGAAAATATTCATTAAGAAAATAAATCATTAATATATTTTTATATTTTTATATTTTGTAAAAAATTGATAATGTTTTGTTTGTATCATCTTTTATGATTATGTGATGTTATGTATTAATGATAGCCTAATTCTACAAAACACTAAAACTAAAAAGATCCTCAATATGAAAGAAATTAAATATTTTATTAAACTCAATATTATGCAATGTTTAATGTTGGGGCCTTATAGTTGGTATCATATGTCAGTTTATATAACTTTATGGGTTAGGATATTTTCAATATAATATCCAAAAATAATTTTTCATTTAGGTTAAAATTTAAATTATATAGAATTTGAAGATTACCATGTCGATTCATCTAAGATATGTGTGTTCATAATGGTTTTCCCCAAAGTAAATAGGGAAGATGTGCTAGGAATAAATCCATAGGAAAACAACCTTTCAGATAAGCAACATGAGATGGTCGGAATTAGAACTAAAATGTTATTTGTTGTGATGGATCATTTGATTCATGGGTTAAATAGTGCTGGTATCCATGCATGTGATCCTCAAAAACAACCATATAGGGACATTTTTGTAGTGTAGCACCTAATGAGGCAACATCCTCCATCATTAAGAGGATCATCTGACATAGTTCTAGATGATGGTTTTTTTAAATCCCCAGAAAAATTTCTCGATGTAATGGGGTGTTCATACAATCAAAAGGTTAGACTTTCTATTTACTATTTTTAAGGTGAAGCTAATCAGTCGGGGTCAATGGTTAATAATATCAAGGAAAGTAAGGATATTGATTCTCTTTGTTCTGATGAATTCAAAAATATTATTCTTGATAAATATTTTCCTAAGGTAGTTTGACTTAGGATGGAAAAACAGTTCTTGGAATTGAGACAAGTTAATGGCTCAGTGGATACTAATAAAGAAAAATTAACTTGATATGAAAGGTATGATTTAAATTTCATCTGAGATCTTGATTGGAAAATCAATCAATTTGATACAGGATTAATTCCAAAGTATCAAAGGGAATTATATTATCATGAGTATAAAAGTTATGAAAAACATGATTGATATGCAGAGAAGGTGTAAATGTAGTTTGTCGATGATCGTGTTTTCATTGAAAAATAGTAGAATAAGACTTCAAGGTGGAAGGTAAAAGGGAAGGATTCATCAAAAAAGTATTATGGTAAAAAACTTAGGTTTATAGTTTGTGAAAATTGTGGTAAAAAAACACATTAGAATTACTTATTAATTATTGTAAGTGCTTATGATATAGTAAAATGGGGCATAAAGATCATAGATAAACGAAAAAAGATAATGGTAGTGGTAAGATAAAATAATATTTAAAATAAATAATTTTTTTAAATTATAATGATATGGGTCATTATGAAAACAAGTGTCCAATATATAATTCAAATGAAGGGAAGTAGCTTTACTATAAGTAGAAAGGTGTGGTGAATACTTTGAAACTACTTTAGAAGATGATGGGCCATTAAATGAAGTGGTATCAGGTACGTTTTTTTTACATAGATTATGATAATGTGTTGTTTGATTTAGGGTTTACACATTCTTTCTTTTCTGTGAAATTTTTTAGTAAATTAAAAATTCCACCTTAAGAAATGAATCCATAGCTTATGGTAAAAACAATTGGGGGAAACATTGAGGTAAATATAAATTATAAGAATATTCTTATCCTTATCTATGGAAATAATTTACCTTCAAACCATGTTCATTTTGCTCTAGTAGATTTTGGTGTTATTCAATATATTCATTGGCTTTCTTTTTACCATGATAATATTGACTATAAAGATAGAAAAGTTTATTTTCATAAATAATTTGTGTTTGTGTAAAATAATAAACCCTTACCACTGATAACATATTAGGAACTTGAGAAACTATTAAATGATATAAATTAATGTTATCTTTCACAGATTGTTGAAAACAAAAGAACTAACTAGATTAATGATGTGAGATTGGTAAATGAGTATCCAAATGTTTTTCCTGGTGAATTTCCTAGTGTTATACCTGATCGGGAAGTTTAATTTAATGTTGAATTAGTTCTTAATGATAATCAAATTTCAAAATCCCCTTATTAAATGTATTAGATTGAACTTTTAGAGTTGAATAAGAAATTGAAGGAGTTATTAGATAAATAGTTCATTTGACTTAGCACAACACCATGGGGTGATACAATATAGTTTTTTATTTTAAAATACGGTTTAATGAGACTTTTCATTGATTACAGATCTTTGAATAACATCACTATTAAGAACAATTATCCTTTTCCTCGTATTAATGAATTTTTTGATCATCTCTAGGGTGGAAAATATTTTTCGAAGGTAGAATTGAGGTAGGTTTACCATCAATTGAAAGTAATGGAAGAAAAAATTATGAAGTCTGTGTTTCATACTAGATATGGAAATTATGAACTTGTTGTCATGCCTTTTGGGTAAACTAATACACCTGCTATATTCATGGATCTTATAAATAGAATATTCCTTGAGTTCTTAGATAAATATATGGATGTGTTTATTGATTAAATTTTTATATATTCTTAACTTAAATAAGATCATGAAATTCATTTAAGGTTTGTATAGAAAACCTTAAAAGAAAATAAATTATATGGGAAATTTAGAAAGTGTGAGTTTTGGTTACAAAAAATTTCATTCCCTGATCACATTGTTTCTAAATATAGAATAACTATTGATCGTTCTAAAAAAAATTGTAGAACAATGGATGAGACCCACAAATAAAATTTAGATTCATAGTTTTAATGGTTTAGTATGATATTACTAGAGGTTTGTTGAAAAATTTTCATGGTTATCTATCCCACTGGATATGTTAACTCAAAAAGGTGTTAAGTTCATCTAGATAAAAGAATGTGATGATTATTTTCATGATTTTAAAAGACGATTAGTGAATGATCCAGTTTTGGCATTACATTATAGAAATGGTGATTTTTCTATCTACAATGATTTTTTATTGAAAGGACTAGGTTGTGTTATAATGCATAATGCTGATTTAATTGCTTATGATTCACATTAGTTGAAAAATAATTAAGTGAATTACCCTGCAAATGATTTAGAATTAGTTTTTGTTGTTTTTTCTTTTAAAATTTTGAGACTTTATCTATATGAAGTAAAATTTGAAATGTATACTGACGAGAAAAGTGTGAAGTATATATTCACTAAGATAGAATTGAAAATGAGGAAGAGGAGATGGTTTTAATTAATCAAGGTTTGTTATTGCATGATTCATTACCATCTAAGAAAAGAAAATAAACTTCTTGATGATTTGAGTCAAAAAAGTAATAATACATTAACCACTTTACATTTGGAATGTGATCCTTTTATTAGTGATTTTATGAAAATTGGATTGGAATTTATTGGTGATGGAAATTCCTCTGTTTTGATTCATGTTTTAGTCAAATCATCTCTTTCAAATAGAGTTAAGCAAGTTCATAAGAAAGAAAATGAGTTATAAAAAATGTAGAATTGGTTGATAAGGGTACGTTACCTAAATTTAACATCAATAAAGATAATGTTTTAATATTCAAGAATAGGTTATTTTTGCCTTGTGATCCATAGTTAAAGAAAGTGTTATTGTGTGAAACTCATAGTTATTTGTTTTCAATTCATCCTGGAACTATAAAGCTGAACAGAAATATTTGATAGATTTACTGGTGGGATGGAATAAAAAAGGATATTAATTAATTTAATAGGATGTGTTTGAATTATCAGTCGGTCAAAGAAGAAAAAATTCCATAGGGGATGATTCAGCCCTTTCTGGTTCTTGATTGGAAATGGGAAAATATGTCCATTGATTTTGTAGTAGGATTACTAAAGACATCTCAATGCAACAATGTGATTTGGGTTAGTGTTGATCTATTGATTAAATATTATCATTTTCTTCCTTTTAGAGATATTTTATCCCCAGATAAACATTATCTATTGTATGTTAAATAGATAGTCAAGTTTCATGGAGTTTCTCTCTCTATTGTATCTGATCGTGATCTCGGGATTACGTCTAACTTTTGAAATGTCCTTTAGAAGTCATTGGGAACTAAATTAAATTTTATTTCCATTTTTCCTTCACAATCATATGGGTAGACATAATTAACAATTTATATGATGGAGGATATGCTATGTGCATGTTCAATATATTACTAGAGATTTTAGGGTCAACATCTTTCTTTGGTTGAGATTTCTTATAATAACAGTTTTCATTCTACTATACAGATGGCAGCATTTGAGGCATTATATAGAAAGGGGATTTGAACTCTTACGTTTTGGGATGAAGTAGCTGAAAGGGTGTTTATGGGGCCATAATTGGTTACATAGATGAAGAAATGGTCAGTTGATTTTGAAGCATTTGAGGATAGCTAAGAGCATGCAAAAAACGTTATGCGGATAACTGGGGGAAGGAACATTTTTTGAGTTATGTGATCATGTCTTTCTCAAAGTTTCATCATGGAATGTGTGATGTGGTTTGGTAAGAAAGGGAACCTCAATCCACGTTTCATTAGATCCTATGAAATATGAGAGAAATTTGGATTAGTTTCCTACCATGTGGATTTACCTTCTAGTTTATCCCAGTTATACAATGTTTTTCATTTATCAATGTTAATAAAGTATATGTTTGAATCGTCGAATATGTTGAGTCCAGAAAAAGTTCAGTTGGAAGAGAATATTTCTTATAAGGAATTGACATTACATATTATTTTCCATAGAGATAATGTGTTTTGTAATAAGGTGAAACATCATGCTAATATTTTATGGAAGAAACTTATTGTTGAAGAGGAAACATGGGAATTTGAAAATTCTATAAGGGAGAAATACCGCCACTTATTTTATAAGTGAATAAAATTGCGAGGACACAATTTCCAAAAGGGGGTGAAGGATGTAACATACTAGGTAATTATAGAATAATAAATTATCATATCTATTCATATTTGTGAAATATATCTTAATTTTACTTTAAAGGGGACTCTATGTCTGGTAGCGTACTCAAAACACAACAATGGATTTCTCCAAAATCTTATTTTTCACACAAGGGTATGTTATATGGAAAAAATCGATTATTAGTATTATTATTTTAAATCGTAGTTATCACCTAGATTTAGTATTGATGGGAGTGAAAATAACTAACTATATTATGTTTACACACGTTTATTAATTATTTTTTTACTTTCTTCTAGCAAATTTTATGGACCTAAAATATGAATAAATCCAATTTTATGTATAAAATCTCTTATATTTTTAAAAGGTTTTTTACCACATTTTGATGGAAAACACATTATAAATACAGTTATTTGAAACCTTAATATGTTCTATTTGAAAATATAAACATTTTATTTGAAAGAGGATAATTTTTTGTTATTTTTCTTATAACATTCTTATTTTAATGAATAGTCTAATATATTCTATTTTAATTCAAAACTAATTTTTCATATAATTTATTTAATTTGTTAAATTAGTATTTTAATTGTTTTTAAATAATATTTATATTATTTGGAATCAATTTATAATTGAAATTATATATAAAAACACTTTAATCTTCTAAACATTTCACTTTAAAAACCCGCTCTTTAGTTTTGTCTATGGAATTAATTTTCAAAATAATTTTCATAATTTTTTGAATTTAATTAGGTAAAATAGATTCCATATTTAAAATAATAAGGTCCAAATTATGTTTTATGGTAAATTTAATTTTTAGTTATAAAAAATTTATCTTGGTAACAAAATCATTTACCATAGTGACAGTAAAATTTGGACAATGGATAAAATTAAATGCTAGAAGCTAAACATACAAAAAAACTAAAAGAAATAATCATTTGTTGACATGTTTATCTACCATAAACAGCCTATAAAAAATTAATTACAATCCAAATTCATGGATTTTAATTCCACCTCAGTTTGGTTAGCTTTTAATATAAAATAATCTATAAATTAATCACTTGAACTGACCTCTTCTCAAGTATAATATCACCTCTCCACCACCCTATTTTGACCCACAAAGCCTTGAAGCTCCAAAAATATCTTAAATTTTTTTTTACTCACAATACCCACATCCAAGTGATGCTATTATCACCAAAATACCAAATCCAAGGTCTTCAAGGGTCTTTCAATAAGGGGATATTCATGAGGTAATTTTTTCAAGTACCTCTCTTAATTTATTTGCTTTTTCTAGTATCTAATCACTTCCTTCCTAAATCAATGCATGATAAGTCCAGAACTATTTAAATACTATATTATTATGATTCTAATTTAATATATCATATCCATTTATTTTCTCATTTTCTCTTATTCAAAAAATGATATCGTTTCCATGTTATGACGATTAATCGCCTCTCAGAATAATATTTATGTTCCTTTTCCAATACCGACATCATGGATGGTCATAAAAATATTTTTTAGGTTAAATAAAATTTAAATCTATATATTACTACATATTTCATGTTCTGTAAATGTTATATTAAAAATACCTTCTCGGTTTCAATGGTTTTGTTGTATGATAAATTTGATTGGGGACATGTGGACTACTGCCACCACAAAATTATGTGATTCGTTCACACATCACCTAGGATATATTAAGGATTATTTTAGTATAAATATATGATATAAATTAAATATTAATTATAATATAATATAATTATATATTTATACATATTTATATTCTTTTAATTTACTTTATCTCCTTGAATATGATAGGAAAAACAAAAATAGTGTCCATGCATACATACGACCTAGCATCTCCCTGAATTATTTTTTTAGTTTATATTGAATGAATATAATAAATTATTATCTAATGAATATATAAGATATTTAAATCATGTTTTATATTCTGGACATAATGGACTTATGAATACATGGACTATTAACATCCTACCAAGTTCATTCAATTATCGCATCTCAAGAAAACGTCTAACATGAGACTAAATAATATTTTAATTTTTAAAACAGGATAATAAGTAATATAAAATGATTAAAAACATAAATAATGTTCTCAAGAAATTATAAATTAAATTATGCATGTTATTCATGAAGATAAATAATATACGAGACAAGTTAGTCTCGGGGTAAGGGAATTTCTTAACCCAATTTTAATTCTTTGGGATAAATTTCTATTTCTGGATTATGTCTTTCAACTCTTACGTGTGAAATAAATTTTCAATATATTATATTTTATTTATATATTTAACTAAATTCTATTTTTTAAAGAATCATTTTATATGGATATTTTTACTTTCTGTATATAATAAAAAAATGAATGTTTTTTTGACATTTACGTCAACAACAACTTCTTTTCCACTATAATTTTTATTTGATATTTGGATTACTCTATAATATACAATTTTTTTAAAAGTAAAATAAATACCGTATTACCTTTTCACGTTTTTTGGTATTGAAAATGGTCTTTCTAATATATTGATTATGTCAATTTCGTGAAATTATATCTTGTGATTGCAATGTAGAACTGTTATTTTTCCTTTATACATGATTTATGTGTTGTGATTATGTTATTGTTATTGGTAATTTCTTATGTGGACAGGTCATTACATGATATGACAAGGGTGGGTGAGCCCATTGTAGATCTCTAATGCATTGGTTAAAGAGGCAGATTTAAATGATAGGGTTTCTCATAATAGATTTAGGGAATATACTGTTATGGGTATTCCTAACGTAACCATAATCATTACTCCGTTTTTAGTTGTGAAAGCTACAACTTAAGTATGATATGGATGCCAAGAATTATCTTTCAGTTTTATAATTTCTAGTTAGTATTTTCTGGAATATTATGATTTAAAGAGATATGTTTTTTGGGTGAAAAGTATGATTTTGTGAAATTTTTTTCTTGACTTTAAAATATTAATGAACTAATTGTTTCATTACTTATTTGTTATCTCTTACTGAGTTTTTTGTGATCATCCAAAGTTTTTTAAAAAAATTTCCACAAGGTATAAGGATGGGTAAAAGATTTGAATAATTCAAAATCATATTAATCAAGAAAACATATCAATTTTATTTTAAAATTTTAAATTCTGAAAGAAAAATGGATACTATTTTGGTAGTATCCTATTGTATGATTATGGGATGTTATGTACTAATGGTGGACTAATTCTCTAAAACTCTAAGCCTTAAAATATCCTAAATGTAAAAGTATGTATGTTATTGACTAAACTCATGATTATGTAATATTTGGGGCTAGGGCCATATACTGGTTGACTTAGATGTCTCAAAGTGGTGTAAAGAAGAAAAGTATGAGGTGTCATTTTATATTTCATTTTTAGGGTAATTTTAGAATTTATTAAAATATAAAATTTACCTAAAAAAGTTTCAAATTGATATAATCATAATATAAGATTTATTTAAGTGGAAATACTTTCAAAAAATAAAATCAGGACTAGTATTGGATACGTTTTCACCCTTATCTTTTATTTTTAACTCATGTTAACTCATTTAAAAAATTACCATACTATTAAACTTGTGTACCCTCTAAGGGTCAATAATGTTACTATAAACTGCCAAAATTTCCATAAATGGACAATGGTATTATTTATTATCTATATCTCATCCATTTTAATAAATATAATGTTTTTATTAATTTTAAATCATTTAATAATATATTATTTTGATAAAATATCAATAATATCAATTTGAGAACTATTAATTTAGTTTGACATTAACAACATCAAGATGAAAATTTAATTCAAATAAAATGCATCAAATCCTCTTAAATATTTTATTTTTTATATAAAATTCATGGGTAACATTAATTATTTTAAATTATACTATTTTTAATGATTTGAATATCATTTATTTTATTTTTCTATCAATTTAATAATTACTATGTCTGTATTGTGTTAAACATTAAGGTAATTATTTATTCAAAAAAAATTAAAATAAAATATAATGATGTAGATAACTTATTTATATTTCCAAATAATATTTATAACCAAAAATACTCTCTGGTTATCCCTATGATTAAAATATTATAGTTATTAAAAATAATATTGTGACATTTTTTACTTTTCATTAAATAAAATATTATTAATGTCAAAATACCATCCAAATGGATAAAAAAATTCATATCACCTAATATAATATGATTATGGATTAAATAGGCTCATCCTATGAAATTTAGTCAAGTATTATTGTAATTTATTAGTCCTTATTATTTTACTCGTAACCATAATTACTCGATTTACCCATTACCGTGGTGATGAAAATTAATTAGGTTACTATTCATAATGACCAAAAAATAAAGTTGGAAAATTTAATAATTATTGATATCATGTTTAAAAATATGAAATATATTTTTAAATATTAAATTTAATTAATTAGTGGAAATTAATTCAATATTAAAACAAAAAATGTAAATAAAAATAGTTTTCATAAAAATTTCTTTTTTAGTATAATTTTTTTATAAAATATTAAATCAATAAATAATTATAATGAAGATAATTGGATTATTAAGAATATAATAGAAATAATTTTACTTTGAAATAATTGTAAGATAAAATGAAACTTTATAAATGTATAAAACAAAATACTATTTTCAATAAAAATCAATATTTTAATTATTCACTAGAAATTAAATCTTTTAAGAAAAATCCTCAAATTTCACCCAAATATAATTTTGATATGATGATTTAAGAACTGATATTATTTTTTAAAAAAATTATAAAATTTCTAGAAATTAATTATAATATTTTCATTAAAAATTAATATAAATCATTTTTGAAGAATACATATTTCTGAATATTATTACTAAAAATTGAGTATGTATTTCCTATGAATTAATCAATGAATTTTTATTGAGTGGGTCCTCTATATATATTTCTTTATTATTTCCAAAATATTCATACCCACAAATTCAATGTCTAGGTTATAACATTCATTTTAAAATAATAATATTTCATGGTTTGTTTAAGCATGGTGTTACTTGTTATATACGCTATCAAAAAAAGTGTTGTTTTTAAATATCTAGGCACTAAATAATATTTAATTTAAATTAATATAATTGGAATATCATTAAAAATGTTATTTAGTTAATAAATAATGATAACTAAATCATCAATATCCTTAATAATTTACCTTCCTTATTAACATTAATTTTTACATTTGGAGATCTAATGGTTTTCTTAAATGATTCCTTCTCCATCTAATGTTTTTGAATATTTTTATTATAAAACATGATATTTTATCTCCATTTTAATTTTTTTGTATTTATTATTATTCATCACTATATCTTTTATAAAGGATTCATTATAGAGTTTTTATTATACCCTGAAATCTTGGACACCTTCATCCTCTTAGTCTTCTTATTCCTCTTCGATTTATTATTCATAAGTGTTTAGATTAAAATTTCTACTTTATTGATGAATAGATATTATTTTTCTCATTATTTGGAGAAATTATTTCCATTAATAACACTATCCATCCTATTTAACATATTTTATGATGTGTCTTATTGATCCTCCTCAAATACAACATTATTGTTCACATGTAAATGAGACAATGATTGTAAAATTATAGATAATTGAATCACCTAAAATGATGTTTTCCCTCTTATTTACCATTTCTATTTTTAAATACTTTATATAAAAATAAAATAATTTTTTTATAATTCATTCCACCCTCATTAACAAAAAATAGTTCATAATAATACATTTTTCATTGATCATCAAGACATTAAACATTTTAAAAGAAGTATACTTTATGTCATTTCATTATTATTTAAACAAGGATCTATTATCATTTCATTCAAAATAAATATATTTTTTATTTTTCAATTATAAAACCATATAATCCCTTATCATCAAAATAAGACATTTTTTACTCAAATTTATTCAGTAAAATTCTCTTCAGTTTCTTCCCAATATTTAAATATTCATGTTATTACCCATAACATAAAATAGAATTTACATATTTAGAAAATCCTTTCTTTAAATAATATTTATCCATACATATTTAATCAAATTGGTCATGTAAATATTGTAGTCAATATTAACTTTCCATATTATATTCTTCACGAATAATGTGTGATTTTTTCTATATTTTTGTCACTGTTTTTGAACCCATCACTTTGTTTAGTTCATTCTCTAAGAGAGACATATGAAATATATTATGAGAGATTATAATAGTTTAAAAATAATTTTAATCCATCTAAATAAAATTTTCTCTTACTTTAGAAGGATTAAATTCATTCTCTCTGATGTCAAGAATAGCCTATCCAAATGAATGTATATAGGAAATCATCTTATTCTCCCATATAAAAAATAGTTTTCCCTCTAATATAAGAACACCATTATGATTAATATAATTTACATTATCTATAATAATTACTCATTTGAATTAGTTGTGATCAATATAATATACAATCAAGATCTTTGGGATAAATCCAAATTTTGAAACAAATTGATGATTTATCAGAGGTAATAATTTATACCATTCAGAGTACCCAATGCAATACCAATTCATATGAGATATTTATTATCAATCCCATTAAATTAATTTGGTGACTATTATATATATCACTTTATTTTTTCCATTAAACAAATGAATCCCCTTTTTGGAGATCCACAATTTACCTCAAAATTATTTTCAAGAGTTCCCAATAATCAGGAAAAGGGTTATTATTATAATTAATGTGATTTTATTTTATACCAATTCATGTACCTTGAGTGAGAATGAATGAACTTAGAGAGTGATTGGATAAGTTCTTATATAATATTATCCTAGAAAAAAATTTCTTCTATGTTGTTTTTAAATAATATCAAACAATTGATCAAATGAAAATGAGATATATTAAAATTATAGAGAGAAATTAATGGAATCAAGATAATTTTACATCATTTATAGACACTTTATGCATTACTACTATGTCACTATCAAGAGGTGGTATCCATTATCATAAAACCTTTGTATTATTATTGAGGAAATGTTAGTAGAGTAATAATATAGTCATGAACTCTGCAAAATATGTCTCCCAAAATTGAAACATGAATTAAGATCAGTAATGAGTGAGAAAAAGCACGAGTGATATTCTTCCTTCATCCTTTGTGAAGTTGATCTAGTAAAGATGTGTCCACCTTATTCCTCTCTACAATAATTTTTTTCTCCCAATATAGTTGTTGAAAGTTTGGTTGACTTTCTCTAATATTTTGTAAATGAATCTTTATTTACATATAGATTCTAAAAAATCATGGAACAATGCTTATGATTTTCACTACTTGAAATATTGGCCATAACAGTGGTTTAAAACCATTGGTATAGGCTAGGAAACTATTGGTATAAAATATACTCGAAATTGAAAAAATCATTGGATCCATACTTATTAGGATAGGGTAATCGTAATAGTTTCCAATGACCATTAGTATAGTGTTTTTGGTATAGCCGTATACTAAAGAAACCAAGAATCTATTTGTAGAGATGCTAGAGTAAGGGTTATTTGATGTGTTGTTATACTCATATGAAAATAGTATCTATAATGATTGGTAAATATCATATATAACAATGGTTTCATGGAATCATTTTTATAAGGATATAATAATGGTTCAAGGAATCATTGGCATAGCCCGTCCACCATGCAACAACTTTCATTTTACCTTCCCACCTACAAACAACTAGCAAACAAAAAATCTATACATCATGTAACAATACACCTTCAAAATGGGACAAATATTATATATTTTAAATTCAAAAAGATAATAACATAAAAAATAAATGATAACACATACATAAAATCAGTTTCATTCCAAATATTATATCCAAAGGGTTGGAAGTGTTACAAATATGAAGTAAAAAATAGAGAGGATCAAAATTTCACTCCAAGTAATCCTCATCATAGTCTCTACTATTAAGTTGTACATAACTACCATCATCCTTATCCAGAAAATTAATAGAAGAATCATCATCCCAAAATACTTCAACAGAATTATCACCAAAAAGTTCATTACCTGTATCACTAATATAATCATCATCCTCATCAACCATAATATCATAAAAAGGGACAAAAAATTAAAAATACATGTCTCAAAAATGGAAGAAGTATCTTAATTAATGGTATAAAAATATCCATCATTGATTTTGTGATTTTCTTGGTGATTTTTTTACCTTTTTATAGCTCTTTGAATATAATTGTATTACATCTACTACCTATATTTTTTCATTTTTCAATTAATACTCAGTAATAGAAGGGGTGTATATATTTATTCATGTAATGGACTAGACTCTACTAGTCCACTAATTTTTAAAATTTCTGGTGTTTGAGGTATCATATGGACCACCAATGACTCATTACCGAGTCCTCCAAAAATCAGTTCCACCAAACAGTTCTACCGAAATGGTGGCACTGGTCATGTTGGAACCGTGACGGTGGTGTTGTGACAGTGGCATTGTGATGGTGTCCCCATGATGGTGGCACCATGATGGAGGCACCGTAATAGTTCCACCATCATGGTCGCACACCGAAATGGGGGAACTACTTATGGTGTTCCACCGAACTGGTGGCACCATTACGGTGTCTCATACAATGGTGTCACACCCTTTTCCTTTTTTCATGTTCCAGAATTTTCCCAGTTCCACTCTCATAATGTACCTTTTGACATAAAAGTGTTTTAAAAACATTTTTCATCCCATTTAAAGTCAGAAAAAGATGTTTTCAACCCCCAAGAGTCCGGAGACCCTTATTTTACCAAAATGTTTGTATTTTTCCTCTGTGTCACACCTTTCCCCATGCGTTCCAACTTCACCCCTATTACATTTCCCCCCTTTTAGAGGATATCTATCAACTCATAGCGATTATCTCCACCATATCTGAGGATAATTATTAAATAACAATTAATTCAACCATATGAACTACCCAACTGCATGGTGAAACCACGAGCCACCATTTTATCTGTTTGAGATTTCATATCCTGTAACTCGAGGATCTAGCTTCTTATCACATAGAGATTCTTCTCTTCTACCATGATTTATTTTCGTTTCCATGGTACGCTTGGAGTACCTCTTTTGGAGACGAATCACATGCCGTTCTAGAGCCCTTCCTGTGTAGCCTTGAAGAAATTGCAGTTCTTCCTCTCTAAGTCATGCATCCCAAATTCATGGTGCGAGGAGAAAACATCAATCGTTGATCATCCAAGTAGGGTCTTCCTTCATCTCTATCTTTCCTGTTTAACATGTGTGGTGGGTATGATAATGTTTCATTGGGAGGTGGATGAAACCAAATCTTAAATGGACTTTATAGAATGAAGGGTTTTGTTTGATTGTGATGATTCTATATTCTTTTATCTTCTCTTATGTTTTGTGAATTAAATGTGATTATGCCTACTAAAAATAGTGGTCATTGGTGGTCCTTTATTGCACACTAAAAATCATATGCTTCTCTATATAAACTTGTGATTGAATGGCGGCAACATAGAAGCAAATTAATCACATAAATTTGGTTGATTAAATAGATTCCCAATGCATAAGAATCATTGTGTTATCACCCCGGTTAACCAAACGGAAATAAGAAAATTCGTAAATGGTGTAGTTAAATCTGAAAACTACCTTGCTTTGTCCTACTAATAAGTATAGTTTTTTTCTTGATTCTTGTGGGGTGATGTGGATGGGGATGGTTTCCCCTACTATTTAGTTGTTGGATTGTGGAGCTGTTCCCTTATGTTTTATCTTGGTTTGGTTCCAGTACATTGAGGGATCTCACAGAACCCTTTTGTGTTGTGACTTTACAAGAGAACTGGGTGTGAATGCTTAAATTTATGTTTGTATGATTTCTTCTTCAGTCCATAACTATTTTTACTTGTGGATGTTCCTTTTAGTTTCCAGTTAGGGGAGAATTATTTCTAATGAAATAACATGAACATGATAAGAAGAATGGTTTCAATTGGGAATTATTCTCTAGAAATGGTTGGTTCTTTGTTTGTGGAAATTGTGAATTTGTGCTTGTATGAATAGTTACGAGAGTGTTTGTGTATCGGCTGGGGTTGGGACCCTTAGGCTGGGATGTATTATTGTTTACCTATATGTATAAACTTAGTTCGTTTGTTTCTTTTTCACACCCCACACACATTTATCACCCCTTGGTGAATACCAAGATTTCATGGGGGAGGGTTTTTTTTAACATTTCTACGAGTGGCTGGTTGTTAGATTCTTTTCTGATCCCTCTCTCAAGTATCCCAAGACACTTTGGGTAGGATCTGATGGACTAAGGTCCATTATAGCCCATGATTCTTTGGTCAGGGTATGTTGTGGTGGTTTTCCTAGTTGTGTGTGAAGAATGGTTTATTTCCGAAGTGTCTTATGGATAAGGCTCATGTGTCTTGGGGCGTGGCAGTGGTTGTTCTGGACTAGATGTCTATGGGCATGGTTATGTATGGTTGTTGTGTCCAACATGTCTGTGGGTGTAGCAGTGGATGTTTTGGCCCAGGTGTCTACAGGCGTGGTTACGTATGGATGTGGTGGCCCAAAAGGTTGTTGTTCGGGCGGTAGCAGGACTGTAGTAAAAATGGCGGGGCAGGTCTGACACATAGGATGTCTTCAATAACCAGTGCAGAAGTAGTGTGGGGTACCCAAATATTGATGTTATATTACTATTACTTTACATGACTTGCGTTATTTGGGTAGTGTTCCTTAGTAATGTCGGGAGGGTAGTTTCCCTTGCTTGGTGTTTTGACTACCCCTATTTTCTTATGGGGAATTAGAATGCATTCCCACTTGTGCTTGAGAGATTTTGGTTTACCCTACTTAGTATACCAATATACTCACCATACGTATATAAAACTACTTTCAGGTTTCCAAGAAGACATTGAGGATTGTGTCAGACTTTACTAGCTCAGATGTCAGGAATGTTTTTGTTGCTGTTATTTCATTCTTTTGGTACATTTCATCAGAGTTTTCTTGTAATTTTTAGCACTTTATATTGATCATGCATGTGAAAAAGGGGGGTTTGGTTTTACTTTTAGTTTCTGTATTTGTAGTTTTTTGATATATACCATCTTATCTCCCAATATTTTTCTATAAAAGGGGTAATTACTTCTATATTACTTGTTATTCTATAACCTAGGTGATAGTTTCCACTCCAGTGCCTATTGAATGAGGGGTTGGGGGTCATTTTCTATTTCAACTTGAAGAAGGACGGGTCTCGCAGTTTGTAGTCCCTCAACTAATCTTGGTGAAGGTGGGTCATGATAGAATGGTATCGGAGTTGATGGTTGAGATATAGGATGGAGTTCAAAGTATGGCATTGTGAGGATTTTATGGGATGGTATAGAAATCGTGTTAAGAACATTTGGTTCATGAAATAGACTAGGGAATGCTAGCTAGGACACAAGATTTTAGGGGCCCCGTGATCCGATGTATGGAATCTGGGCCAACCAAATGACCAGGTGAGGCTACACTTATTATAGGGTAGAGACCCTAAGAAAGGTACACTCATCATATTGACTTATGTTCTTATGTGTTCTGGGTGTTTGCGGAGTTTTAAATGAATAAAAGGTTTAAGAAAATTTTAAAATATACCTTCTACAATGTTCAGGCTTAGGAATTTCATTATTTAACTTGTAGTTATTGCAACTAGACGATGGCAACAAGTAGTGCAGGAGATCGAGGCCTAGGAGGCTGTTTTTTTAATATTAGAAGAGGGATCATCAAGAGGAGGAGGAAGACCAGTTCCAGAAGATGGTTCGGTCCTTTCAGTGGTAGACCCTCAGGAAGTACGAGGGCAGTATCTCTGACAAGGACATAGAGGGATGGCTTGAGGATCTAGTGATATCATCCAACTTGATATGGGGTCTGGCAATGTATTGGGTTCCTCTAGCTGTAATTCAAATGTGGACAGTGGTGTGTCAGGTGTGGATGCTCTATCTTGGGGTGAAGAGGGAGGGTGAGGTACCATGGACTGACATTGAGAGGGATTTCTGAGCATAATACATGTCTTCCACAATGAAGGCTGAGAAGAGGCAGGAGTTACTCTCCCTCTAGTAGAGAGTATTTCAGTGCAGGAATTGGGGATCAAGTTCAAGGATCCCATTAATTTTTCTCCATCCTTCCTTCTGGATGAGGAGGCTTGGTTGAGACATTTAGAAGAGGAACTCTAACATTCCCTACAGTATTATGCTACTCTCTTCACTCTACCGACATACGTTGGGGTTTAGAAGAAGGATCAAGTGGTGTAGAGGATGAACACGCTGGGAGGTGTACCGTGATAGGGGATCTAGTCGATCTCGTCGAAGGGGAAGGCTGTTGGGAATAGTCCTCCAGCATTAGGGCCTTCCAGGTTTCGTCCGATGGGGAGTAGGCCGCAAAAGATTCTATTTCAATCTCCCAGTCCTCCCCCTTTCCCTATGGGTGTAGGATTTATATGATTTATCTGTGGAAACCGTGGGAACCTTTGAAATCGGTGCCCGGACTAAGTGTAGTACAGTGGAGGTGGGTAGGTTCAGTACCCACCTCAGCATCCATAGTTTCCAGCCATGCCTTTTCAGTATCCACTGCATGGACAATCAGATCATGCTCTAATGAGAGCAGACATTGCTAGAGGAGGTCATTCTTAGGGCACTCCTTAGGGACCTCGACTAG
This sequence comes from Viscum album, assembly GCA_963277665.1. Lineage (NCBI taxonomy): Eukaryota > Viridiplantae > Streptophyta > Magnoliopsida > Santalales > Viscaceae > Viscum > Viscum album. Next base: position 1,879,173,821 of record OY728137.1, on the reverse strand, counting down.
GGTGTGTTCGGGGAGTCGGCCGACAGCCAAGGGGGAAAAGATCTAGGTTTGGGCAGTTGCATGTCGCAGAGGTAGCAGTTCCAGTAGGGCCAGAGGTTGTTCGAGGTACTATCATCTTGTTTAGTAATTTTTCATGTTCCTTGTTTGATTCAAGAGGTTAAAACTCATTTTTTGAACCCAGTATATCCCTTTCTATGGGTCAATATGTAGAGAGACTTCTCGTTACCCGGGTATTCATTACACTAGATGGGGGTCAGACCATCTTGTGTTATGCTTGTTGGGGGTGTAGACTGATGTTTGGGCCACATCAGTCCAGTGGGAACATTATTTTTCTATAGATGCAGCAATAAGATGTAATTTTAGGAGAGGAATTATTGTTCACTATGTATTCCATTATCAACTTCACCAGGATAAGGGACGTGTTTTTAGATATGGGTTGCCAGTGTGTAACTTTAATTGGCAAGCAGGGTTACCAGAATGGCATCCGGTGAGTGGTGCCCCTTCTTGCCTTGTTAGCTAAGCTGTAAGAGGGGATAGTAGATACATAAATAGTGGAAGTCCTGGGGATCGTTAGTGAGTTCCAGGATGTCTTCCATATAGAGATGGTGAATCTACCCCCTCGACGTGATGTTGAGTTCAAGATAGGCTTACAACTAGGTGCCCGTCCGATTTCGATAGATTCATACTGAATTGCATCTTTTGAGTTTCGGGAGTTGCAAATCCAGGTTGATGACCTGATGAAGAAGGGATTTATTCAATTGAGAGTGTCACAATGGGGTGCTTAATTCTTGTTCACAAAGATGGAAGATGGTGGTATAGAGCTGGGTATAAATTATCGAAGGCCGGATCAGGTCATGTTCAAGACCAATTACCCCCTCCCGAGGATCAACGAACTTTTTGACCTGTTGAAGGGAGCATGTTGGTTCTCTAAGATCAACCTATGGTGGGGTTATCACTAGTTGAAGGTAAATGAGGGTGAAAACTCTAAGAATGATTTCAGGTAAAAATATGGGCACATTGAGTTTCTAGTCATGTCGTTCAGCGTTACTAATGCACCAACCATGTTCATGGGGCTCATGCAATTCGTCTTCCGGGAATATATGGACCAGTTCTTATTCACGTTTATTGACAACATCTTGATCTAATCAAGATCAGAGGAGGATCACACCGAGAATCTAAGAATACTTTTACAGCTACTCTGACAACACCAGCTCTCCATGAAGTTGTAAAATGCAAGATCTGGACACAAGGGGTGCACTTACATGGAAATATGGTGTCCCATCAGAGAATAATTGTGGACCCATCGAATGTCATAGTAGTGGTTTCTTGGGAAGCACCCAAGGACATGGAAGAGTTTTGATGTTTCCAAGGTCTATTAGGTAACTATAGGAGGTTCGCACCCAACTTCTCTCGAGTTGTAGAACCTCTGACATCCATGACCAAGTAAGACCAGGATTTTGTATAGAGTGAGCGGTGGGAGGAATCCTTCAATTACCTGAATTGGAAGCTCGTCAGTGCCCCAATTCTGAGGTTTCCAGAGGAAGGGGTAATATTTGAAGTGTTCTACGGTGCTTCTGCTCTTGGATTATGATGTGTGCTGATTTAGAAGAGGGGAGTGATCTCTCAGGGGTCTAGGAAGTTACGTCCTCACAAATGTTACTATGACACCTAAAACCTGAATCTTTCAGTGGTTGTGTTCTCACTATGTTGTGGAGGCATTAAATCATCGGGGAACACTTCATGGTCTTCACAGATCACAAGATTCTAAGGTATATATTCTCTTAGCGAGACCGGAACTTGCGAATGTAGAGGTGGATATAATTTCTTCTGGACTATGAATTTGATATTTACTAAACCTCAGGAAAGGGGAACGTGATGGTTGATTCCTTGAGCAAGAATTCTCAAAAGGATGTGGTTCTAAAATTAGTATATTCTTAGAAGGCGATGGAGGAGTTGGTTTCCTTACACCTGGATGAAAGGGTAGATGGTGGTAGAGGTTGTCTATTCTAGATGAAGGTGCAGTCTTCCATTGCACAACAAGTGGAGGAGTCTTAGTGTGGGGACATAAAGGATAAAGTAATGTGTGTTCATGTTATCTAGGGTAATGCTTAGGAAGGATGGTCAGAATATGGTCGGAATCATATTCTTTTCTGTGAGATGTTTTTGGTATCAGAGATGATGCGTGAGAGAGTTCTAAGTGATTTCCACAACTCATCCCTAGAAGTACACCCAGTAGTTTACAAGATGTACTGGGGATTGAGGGGTCAGTTTTGGTGTCACGGGGTGAAACGGGCAGTGTTAGAGTTTTTGGAAAAGTGCCTCATGTTCCAGTAGGTGAAGGCTGGGCACCATCGTCTGAGCGTTATATTGTATCCTTTAGATGTCCCCAAGTTGAAGTGGGATGACATCTCAATGGATTTCATCATGTGAATACCTAGGTTTCAAGGAGGATGTGACGGCATCTGGGTAGTGGTGGACCAGCTAACAAAACCAGCTCACTTCCTAGAAGTCAAGGAGTCAAGTGCAGTGGATTCCTTGGCAAAGAGGTACATTGACGTGGTGGTGCAGTTTCATGATGTTCTGAGGTACATAGTCTCATATTGGGATACACGGTTTACCTCAAAAGTATGAAATGTATTGAAACATAACTTTGGAACCCAAATATGCATCACCACTTCTTTTCAACCACTGACAGATGGGAAAATAGAGTGGACCATCCAGAGATTGGAAGATATGCTACGAGCATGTGTTTTGGTCTTTAGGGGATCATGGGTACGACACTTTCCTCTGGTTGATTTTTTCTACCACAATAGCTATCACTCTATCATTGGAATGGATCCATTCAAAGACTTGTATGGAAGACCGTGTCATTCACCTATGTGCTGTAAAGAGTGTGGGGAGGCATGTATTTTTGTTCCGGAGGTGGTGTAGGGCATGACGAAGAAGGTTCAACTTATAAGGGAGAGGATAAAGGTGGCTCGGGACTAGTAGAATTCGTTTGTCTATCATAGGAGGAGACCCTTAGAGTTTATGTTTGGGGACCATGTGTTCTCAAATGTATCCCCTCAGCATGAGAAATGGTTGTTCGACTAGGAGAGTAAGATTTATCCCAGGTTCGTTGGACCCTTTGAGGTTTTGCGATGGGTCAGAGAAGTGGCTTATCAGCTGGTGCTACCACCACTACTATTGAGGGTCCATAATGTCTTCCATGTATCTTTACTCCATCGATATCTACAAGATAATTTTCATGTCCTTGACTGGGGAGAGTTGGATGTTAAGGACGATGCAACATTCATGGAGAGACTAGTGAGTATTGAGGATCCTTAGGATAATGTGCTTCATGGATAAACCATTCCCTTGGTTTAGGGGTTATGGATGCAGAATTTCCTCAAAGAGAGTAACTGGGGACAAGAGGCAAAAATGTATTCCCGTTACACAGAGCTATTTTCAGTTTTGTTCTATGTTGTATTGTACTTTGACTATGATGTATTTCTTGACCTTGTTAACTATGAGATGAAATTTTTCCCTTGCTCTATAAGTATGTGGGTAAATTCCTCGATGCGGGGAAGGGAGTACCCCATCCCAAATCAAGATTCATTAAGGAGGATGCGATTAAACCCATGTGGGTGAGTCAGTGCCGCCCAAAGCAGATAGTATCCTGACATGGAGGAAGGGACTCCCTAAACCATATGTAAGGATGGTGAGACCTTTATTAGTTTATTTGATTTCATGTGGGATAGGGGTGGTAGTGCTTCTACAGTTGATCGATGTAGAGGTGTTCCAATGTATCGAGGATTCTTCTGGCTTTCGAACAACTCTAGGTTGGTCTTTCCCTGAGAGGTATCTTGTGAGGTGGTAGTTCGGACCCCTCTTATTTCTTCAGGATTACTCTTGGATTATCAAGGATGAGAATAGTTTGAGAGATATCAGATTTAATGGCTCGGACCCTCCTGGTCCATTAATTTTCCAAATTTTTGGTTTTTGGGGTTTCCTGGGGACCACCAATGACTCATTAAAGAGTCTGTCAAAAACATGGTTCCACCCAAATGGTGGCACTCATCATAGTGGCACCATAATAGTGATGCGATGATGGTGTCGTTGTGACAGTGGCACCATAAGGGTCGCACCATCATGGTCACACACCAAAATAGTGGAACTACTTATGGTGTTCCACTAAACTGGTGGCATCATTACGGTGGAACCATTTCGGTAGAACCATTACGGTGTCTCACTGAATAGTCTCCCACCCTTTTCCTTTTTTTATGTTATCTTGTTTTTTCAGTTCTTCTCCTATAACGTATATTTTGACATAAAATTTCATTAATACCAGTTTAAATCTATTTAAATATAATAAAAGATGTTTTAATCCCTAAAGAGTCGGGCAACCCTTCTTTTACCAAAATGTGTAGCTTTTTCCTCAGTGTCACACCTTTCCATGTGCCTTCAAATTTCTCCCCTATTATGTTTTTCCCTGTTTAGAGGATATATATCAAGTCACAGCTGTTATTTCCACCATCTTTAGGGATAACTATTAAATAAAAATTAATTCCATCATTTATAACCACCCATCTGCATGGTGAAACCGCAATTTTTTTATGCAGTTCAAGATTTCATAACTCGTAACTCTGAGATATGGCCTTTTATCAAACATTTCTTTTATTCTTCCTTGATTTACTTTCTTTTTCTCAGTGTTCTTGGATTCCCTCTTTTGGAGATGAATCACATGCCATACTAGATCCCTTCATGCGTATCCTTGGAGCCCTTGGTGTTCTTTCTCTACAAGTCATACATCCCCAATTCTTGGAATGAAGGGAAAATTTCGATCATTGATCATCCAAGTAGGGCCTTACTTAGTCTCTATCTTTACTATGTATCATGCAGTGTGGGTTTGATAATGTTTCATTGGGAGGTTGATCAAACCAAATATTAAACAGACATTAAATAATGAAGGGTGTGTTCGATGGTGACACTAGTGTAATCTCTTATCTACATTTATGTGTTGTGAATTGTATGGGCTTATGGGAACTGAAAATAGAGGTTGTTAGTGGTACTTTCTCGTGTACTAGTAAATCTCTATTTCTCTATATAAACTTCTGATTGAATGGTTGTAACATGGAAATTGGTTAATCACATAAGTTTGGTTGATAAAATGGATTCCTAATGAATAAAAATCACTATATGATCACCCTGGTTAACCAAACAGAAATAAAAAACTTGATTAATGGTGTAGTTAAATCCAACCCCCCCCCCCTCTATGTTCTGCTAATAAGCATGGTTGCTCTTCTTGATGCTTATGGGGTGATGTAAATGGGGATTGGATCCACTATTTTTAAGTTGTTGTCTTGTAGATATGTGTTTGTATGTTGGGTCTTGGTTTGGTTCCAGTACTTTGTGGGATCTCATGGGTCCCTTTTATTGTAGAGACTTTACAAGAGAACCAGGTGTGAATGATTAAATTTCTATTTGGGTGTTTTATTCTTCAGTCTAGAATTATTTTGTCTTGTGGATGTTATTGTTATTTTCCTGGTAGTGGAGAATTATTTTTAATGAAATCACTTGAACATGGTAAGAATAATGGGTTAAATGGGGAATTGTTCTCCAAGAATGGGTGGTGCTGTCGTTTTGGCTATTGTGAATTTGTGTATGTATGAATAATAACGAGAGTGTTTGTGTATGGGTTGGTATTGGGACTCTTAGGTTGGGATTAGTGCTTGTTTAACTATATGTATAAAATTATTTCTTGTGTTTCTTATCCTCACCCCACCCAAATTGAGAACATCATTCCAAACACCCCCATTTCTTGGTAGAGGGTGTTTTTCTCAACATTCGTATGAGAGGCTAGTTGTTAGCTCCTTTTTTGCTCCCTATCCCGAGTAGCCCAAGACTCTTTAGGTAGGTTGTGACAGCTTGAGGTCCATTATATCCCATGATTCGTTGATCATGTTACATTTTGGTGGTCAGACCAAGTCTGTGTGCGGGAAGGTTTGTTTCCCAAGTGTCTTCGAGATGATGCCCAGGTGTTAATGGGTGTGGAAGTGGTTGTTCTGGTCTAAGAGTATGTGGGTGTGGTTATGTATAGTTGTGATTTCCCAGGTGTTTGTGGTCTTAGTGGCAGTTGTTCTGACCCAAGTGTCTACAAGCGTGGATACATATGTCTACGGAGGCCCAAAAGGATGTTGTTGGGGCGACAATGGGAATGTAGTGAAAATATAAGTTGAGGTCCGACGTGTTGGAAGTCTTCAATAACCAGTGGGAAATTGGTTCATGGTACCCAAATATCGATGTTCTATTACTATTACATTATAGGAGTTTCTTTATTTTGTGAGTGTTCCTTGGTGAGGTCGAATTGGTTGTTTCCCTTTCTAGTTGTTTTGGATACCTCTATTTTCTCACAGGGCATTAGAATGCCTCGCCACTTTTTCATGATAAATTTTGGTTCACCCTACTGAGTATACCTATATACTCACCCTATGTATATAAAACTTCTTTCATGTTTCCAAGAGAACTTTGAGGACCATTTCTGACTTAACTAGCTTAGACCTCGGGAAAGTTTTTGTTGCTGTTTTTTCATTCTTTTGGTACTTTTCATCAATGTTATCTTATACTTTGTATTACATTATTTTGAGCATGCATGTAGAAAAAAGGGGTTTGGTTTTACTTTTATATTTTTTATTTGAAGTTATTTTAGATTAACCATCTTATCTCCTTATCTTTTTTTATAAAAATGTGTATTTTCTTCCATATTACGTGTGATCCTATACCCTTGGTGCTAGTCTCTACTCCGGGGACAATTGAATGTGGGGATCAGGGGTCATTATCTATCCTTAAACTTGAACAAGGATGGTTCTGGTAGTTTTTTGTCCCTTCCCTCATCTTGGTGAAGGTGGGTCATGATAATTGTAATGGGATAATACCTATTGACTGTGAAAAAATTATTGGGTCAATAATATACCCTCTCATGGTTTTCTTCATTTAATATCTATCATAAATGATCATTGGGAGAAAATATGTCAACTTTTTTCCCATAAAGAGCCATTTGAGAATCCTGTTGACATTATAAAATAGACATATATATATATATGAAATAGATATTAAAATGTTAATATAAAAAATAAATATTATAATATTTTCTTTAATTTTAAAATTAAAATTACATCCATATTTTTTATTTATTCTTTAAAAAACAATTTTTATTGAGGTACAATCCCTTCACTATTGAAAAATAAATTTTGAAAAAGTCAATGAAATTAAGAAAATAATATTCAAAATTTTTAATGACTAAAACATAAAAAAAATAATAGTTACAACTCAATTTTTTAAAATCTAAAAATAATAAAAAATGTAGTAATTATTTGTTGGACATGAAAAATATATAGTTTCTCTCATTCTATGGCATGTTAATTCTTCAAAAAGTGTAAGAATACTTTATAAGGCTTTTGTTTTTTTACTTTATAAATAAACATGGAAGAAAAATTATTATATTAAGAATCAATGTTTTAATAAAAATGGCAATCATTTTCAATCAAAAAACATCATATTACAATTATTATGATAATTGGTAATACTAACAAATGGTAATTATCTCTTAGTATTTTGTGATTGAACAATTATTGAGGGATGTTATACCGTTTAAATTTTTATCGATTTTACTTTCCTAGATATTATATATCGTGTTATCTTATAATATCCATAACTCACCTAATTTATCAATCTTATAACACCAAAAACCTGACCATTATGAAAATTACCGTGATTCCTATACCAATATATTAATCGATATATATATATATCATAATAGTATATAATTTAGTCAAATAATTTTTTTTACCCATACCTTAGACTATGAATTATCCTTGATTTCATCTCTAATGTGACTTGAGGTGGTTGGTTTCATGGGAATGATGTCACTATATTTCACAATCATCACTGTAATAACACATCATTTTATACCATGTTTTCTAATAATTTGATTATATTTATTATAATATAACATTTATTTTGTGTGGTGGTTCCATAATTTATCATAAATGTACACCCATTACACTGAATAGTAATAGATCCACCTATAAAAAATAAAAAATAAATATAAAATTATTATGTTCTACAATGAATATAAATTATGGTTATAAAATTAATTATAATTTTATACATATACATGAGTTGGGATATGAAATATTTATATCTCTTATAGTATCAGTGGTCTCTAATGGTGAAAATTATCTGAATTGACGGCCCTTTTTTTAGCATGGATAGAGGGAATCTTGAAACAATGAATGCACACCATTAGATATTGTTTTGATGATGGTATGACTATATATGTTTTCATATTTTTTTTAATAATTTGTATGAAATTGATGTGAAATATTATAAATTTTTTATATATTAGGTTTGGGTGCATGTCTGGAGGGTACCACACCTCATTTCTTGGGGTTTTGGAAAGCAGATGATACTTAATGAGATATTAGGTATTATTACCTTTTAAATTGAATAATATAATTAATTATTAAATTTTTTTAATAAATTTTTATAATTAGTTAAAAGTTTTTATAACTAATTATTGGGTGTTGGGACTTGATACTGGGACTCATATAGATTGGGTAATGCCAATTGGACATGGAAAATCTTGGTTAAAAATTCTCAAAGATATTTAAAGGGAACAATTGGGAAATAGGTAGGTGGTCCTTACATATTAACCTATGGTTTATTAATTTTATTATTAATGTGATATATTTTATTTTCACTAAGGGTGATTGAACTTTTATTTAATTTAATTTTCTAATTAAAATAAAATTCATGTAGATGAGGTATAGTGTCAAGGGACACAATGGAACCATAGACACTGGTTGATTCCAAAACCACTAATGGTCAAGGATATGATTATAAATGATCATGTTTTGATATAAATATCTTGAAGGGTGATAATATAATGAGATAATTGATTATGGTAGACCTAGATAGGTGGTGTTAGTTCCCTATGGCATTGGCTAAAATCTAGATGCTTCAACTGTCGATGAATGAGAGGTTGATTATTTAAAATTGGGGATACTCAAGATGGTGGGACCAAGGGTGTAAATTAAATAATGTGAAAATAATTTATGGTCTATAATGTATGATCCCTTTAACACCTCCATATAGAATATATTTTTGGAAGTGGAATGGTTGGCTTACATAGGCCACGATAGAAATTTTATATGGCTTAAATCCTTCTAGATTAATGATACAAGTATGGGGTGAGTTGTAATCCATAAATATCATTTGAGAAACCTATTGGGTGGAACTTGGGTATATTATGGATTGGTTGGGTTATTGGACTGACCTGAAGTGACTTGGAATGTAATATGGGTATTGTTCCATCTCTATAAAGTGATCTATGTGTGTCATTCCTTAGAGTAAAATGTGTCCTTGATATATATAAATGGGTATCCAGATGGATTTTATACCTTCTAAGTGATAGGATTCATCCTTATGACTTTGGTATGATATGGAGGAACATATGTAGGGTTTTCACGCTATGGTGAATCCTAGAGGACCCATTTTGTGCCCCAAATTACATAGCCATTGAAAGGGTTAATATACGAATGAGTAGAGGGTTATTTGTGTTTTACCTTGGAACTCAAATAGGATATGTGAGTGTTGTGTGAGTGTAATTATAGAGATAGGTCATGTACTTGGGAGCTTGACCCAAGATAGTGTGATGGGTCAGGAAGGTGGTCAGATCAAGTATTATATCATGAGATTCTATATTGGATGAGTCCCATGGAGTTTATGTTTCATTATATCTATGTTTATATGACATGTGAATTGGGGTCTAGGAGTTGGGTGAGCTGAGTTGCCTTGGGTAATGGAGACTTGATACTTGATTCTGAGATGAATGAGTTGTCCTATAGGGTTTTCTATATGGTTTCGAGTTAGCTGAGATGTACCAAGGTGTGTTATAAAGTGTTTTGGGTAGAATGAGTTTTTCTTGGGGTATTCCATTTGGTTTCAGTATTAGATGAGTTTCACACATGGGTGGTTGATATGATCATAGAAAGTCTAACGTTGTCTTAATAAGTTAGTTTATCCGAGTATGGTTCTAAGGTGGCATATGGGTCCTCCAAGGGTGGTTAATGTTCCCAAATTCACATTTCCTCTAGAGAAAGTAGGTATATTATTTTACTCATGTCACATTAGTAAATGGGGATCGATGTTATATTTTTTATATGTCCTAAATGGTATATTTATTTTGAGAATATAACATGTGAACACAATTATTTACTAGATATGTTTTTGACCCTGTTGGAAATGCCCTGCTGAGTTGTACTCACACTCTACTTAGACATACATGGAAACTGGGTTCTAAAATAGGCTTCACTGATCATTGGTTTCGGTTGGGTAGAGTCCCAATATAACAGCACCAAACCCACACTCTAAGATCCAATAATAAAAATATAATATTACATTATTTCTTTGACACCAATTAACATGACCCAATTTTAACCATCCATAAGTATAAAATCGAAAGGAAATATTGGATCACTTATATACCCAATGGCCTTTTTGGTTTATATTTTTAGAAAATTCAGAAAAACTCATATATAATAATACCCAAGTCTTTAAGTGGGCACTTCTGCCTCCACACACATGTTTTTTATTACACATTAATTCTGCATCATATCCTTCCTGAAAACCCTATAAAAAGATCACACTTAACATCATTATTTATAACATGGGGGATAGAAAAATAATAAGGGTGAGCTCAAATGGTCAATAATGGTAAACATAGTCATAAACAATTGAATTTAAACTATGATGATAATATGAGAAAAAGGGTATGATTACATAATCAAAGTGCATGATCATAAAAAAAGATAATTCATTTCCAAAAAAAACCTAGGATATAAAAAATGTGTCATGGAATAATGATTTGATAAAATATGAGAGGCATAAGAGTACATAATCATGAGACAGGTAAAAATAATCCCTAATAAAAGGAAACATTATAACCTATTTCAAGTATAATGAAACCATTCTAGAAACTTTCAGTATCAAACATTCATCATGGAATCATCTATACAGGTAAATTATTACATTATCTTAGGAGTAACTTATAATAGAAAAATCTTTCATCTCTTAAAAGGTACTCAAATTCACTAAACTTTATCGCATATTAGGAGTTAATTACTATAGTTAACTCCATAATATAATAGTAATACCTTACAATAGTTAAATACATTTTTGATTTGGGGTTACTTATAATAGTTAAATCTATTAAATTACCAAATGCATTTTATGCCCTAAAAAGAATCAAGCATCCTTGGTTTATAGCATAACCAACTAGCGTTGGTTTGTAATAAAACAACCCATAAATCCTTCATGCATATTTCCAAGTACCATATAATGAATAAAATTGTATAAGTTTCTATTTTCAAAATAACACACATGAAAACAACCATTATTACTTTTTTATTTAATTAACCCATTGAAAAGAAACAATTTTGATCATAATCGCTTTAAATCAGGATTATAAACCGTTCATAAAAAAAATTGAATGGTATTATAAAATCATATCCCCACAAAATCATACAAATTAGTAAAAAAAATTTCATATATGAAAATAACATTAATATAACCTTTAAAACGTTTCTTGGAAAATAGGGGGAATTCAATTTTCATTCAGCAACTTCAAAAACTAAAAATTCCTAAAATATTCAGAAAAATATTTTTATTATATAATTATGGAAAATTAGAAGATAATATTCAATATAAATAATATATTTGATGGTTTTGAAAATATAATAATCTTGTAAACATTAAAAATATAAATTCTTTTAAAACTTTTGTAATGAGAGGAAAAAGTGGCCCGTGTAAAATATTTTTAGATGTTTTACTTTAAATTATTTTTAAAAAGATTAATTATCATGGAAAATAACATTATTAAATCATTTATTTTTATAAAATAAGATTATTTAAATAATATAAATAACATGTAGTAAGAGTTTGGATAAGATTATTTAAAACCTTTATAGGAATGTTTTGAAAGAAAACCCCATTATGGTATTTTAAAACCAGAAACCCTTTGAAATAACGAATATAAAAAGAAAAATTAAATTCCATGAGTATAAAAAGAGTCATGGTATTATATTTATATATTTATTCTATATAATATATAAATTAATATAAGTGCATAAAACATATCTCAAAGAAAGAAGTTTGAGATGAGAAACCCTTCCAACATGTGTAATATCGAAATCAAAATGGAATTGAAGGAAGGAACATTACATGATTATATAAAGGAAATAATTTCCCAGAAATAATATGTGGAACAATATTTATGGGGAATTAATGGCACATTATAAAATAAAACATGGTGTATAACATGAATTAGGACTCAATTAATTGAAATTAACTCCATAAAAGCCCTCAAAACTTTTATAACATTTGAATAAGTGTATCATGAATGATATAAATTAAAAGAAATTCAATTATAATTATGAAAGATTTATTAATGATATAATAAATAAATATATAGAATACAACCCTTATTAAAGGATGTTATTGCATAATTCAAGATACATCTCCAATAAAAAATATCGAGACAAATATTCCTTACAAATATCATATCATTGATGTGAGAATTAATCAATGTAGTAATTCTGTGTGACAATTTAAAATTAAAAAACAAATAATTTTAAATTAAACATAAAAAATATTAAACTACACATATAATATTGTTATAAAATATCCAATGATGTAGATTTATAACATAATAAATGAAAATTGAGTTAAGAAACCCCTTACCTTGAGTCCAAACTTTGTATGTATGTCCTTTAAATAATGTGTAGAAGACATAAATTATTTATTAACTTATTTAATAAACTTTTATAGATTTATTCACTTATCATTAAACTAATTATTTCATTTATTTTAATGACACATTTAATTACATAATCAATTAAGTCCACACCATGTTTTTTCTGGACGTTTAGTTCATAATTTAAAAATGAGTTTGGTAGGTTTACTATGGTCAAATGTTTCATTGGTTGATCATCTAAGGAATAATAATCATGACATACTTATTAGTTTTGTCACGACCCATCCTGGTATGGCCCGCGCCGTGAATCCCCAAGCCCGCCTCCAATAGGCCAGGGGCTGGTGACTAGCACCGAGTAGGCATGTCACTAACATGGGTGGCATTGCATAAGTACCTGTACACACACACACATCTCCAAGCCCACAAATGATGAAATGTAAAACACTAAGGAACAAAAATGCATGCATACAACTAAACCCAACCAACAGAGCACCACGAAAGGTAGAGTACTGTAAAAGTAAACTGGGCCAGAATACAAGCCCACCAAAAACAAACTAGAGTCTGAAAAAAACACGGCAAGGTCCAAACTGTAAGCAAAAAGTTACTGGGACTACTAATCGTAGCCATAGGAACACCTCGGCTTGTAGGAAACTCAGAAATCTCGGTCCTGTCCTGGTCCGCCCTGGACTCTGTCAAAAGGCTGCTCGTCTGCACAAGACACCAGACGTGCGAGCAAAGCCTGTTCAGGGGTGAGTATAACAATACTCAGTAGAGGACCCCAAAAACCACAAAGCAGTACACAAAGAAAAGTATAGTCAGCTATGCACAATATATGTTTGTATAACATATAAAACAAACCAGATATACTCAAACCCAGGCCCGTGGTCTAGAGGCAAGCCACACAACCGCATACCCTGAGAGGGATTCTGTTTGAAGATTCCATGACGCACTCGTTCCGGGAGAACACACTCCATGAGTCTTATAGTTCTGATGACGTCTGTCCGAGGAGTGATGTTCATCGGGAACCGTCACGAGATAGAGGTACACTCATTGCAGGAGACACACTCCTGAGTGGAAGGGTTGCGATAGATAGAAGCACTCATTACGGGAGTCGCACTCCTGTGTGGGAAAGATCTCAATACACAGATGAGGATCACTGCTAGGGCCATGGCGGATACTGCGACTCATCCGGAATTCGCCTGATAGGTAGAGGATCAACGCCTGGTAAGGTTGGTCACACCGATGCCTGACTCTACCTAGGGTCTGGAATGGATAGAGGATCTCGATCTGGGCCTCTCGGGTGGATGCCTGACTCTGTCACAGAAAAGTCCTGCTAAAGGGAACATAAACCGGTGTGAGGGAAAGATGCTTGACCTTCAGGGGAAAAGAATAAGGGGCACTAACCCAAAGGAAGGATGTTCAAGGCGCGTTGAACAAAAAAAATGACCAAGCCGTTCTCCAAAAAGTACACAGCATGTAGAAATGACACACGTCGTGTTGTCCGACCACGGGTATTGCCCGTGTGCAATGGCCCGTGTCGTGAGGTTGGTCGTGTAGAAAACATTATACACGGAGTTTAGTACGGAGTACACGCCATGTCTGGGTCACTGGGGCTGGCTCCGTGCTCTTTGGCCATGTGCACGTACACGGTCACCAACCTGTGTACTCCAACCTGTGAAATATGCTCATGGGGTGATCTGTGCTTGGCCGAGTGAGGGAGTACACAGTCGTGTACGCTATCCTGTGTCCATGTATCCTCGGGATATACGCCGCGCTCTGCGTAGCCGCCTCTACCGAGTTGTACACGTTGTGCCGCCTGATGCCGTGTGGAACACCCCGTGACCGTGCACCACCCAAAGTACACGTCGAGCTTCGGGGAAGGTCCAACACGCTGTGTGACCGGGGTCACACGCCGTGTGATCCTTCTCTGACCCCGAAACCTTAGCCACCGCCATCATACCTACACAGCGTGTTCTTCAGAACTACACGCCATGTATTCTAGAAATTTCCAGAAACGCAGACCACCACCATCGCACCTCCCGTGGTGCTCCGATCATTGACTCTCTCGCCCGATCGCAATGAATCCTTCAGGTTTTGGTCTCCCCTACACCACGAAGCTGTTTTCATCATTTTCGGGCCTCCGATCGGCATTGAAAACATGATCGGCCTTCCCGTGTGAAGAACGCTCGAAGAACACCCTTTCTGATCTAATCCGATTAGTTGCCCGCCAATGTCTCTGCACCTCCATAAAGACGTTGCGATGTCAAACCTTTGATTTTGGGATCGTTGTGTTGCATAACGGATGCACAACGATCCGTTGTTCATCACCCCGCGAAGAATGCGAAGAACGCGTGGGGAAAAAGGAGGAAGAAATCCAAATAAACAAATTGAGGAACAGACATCCGCCGTCGTTCGTCACGGTGCTGATCCGCTCCCATTAGTAGGTTTAAACGGAGCAGAGATCAACACGAATAATAAGCACAGATTAATTTCCCCAACATTTATCCCAAGAAAACCCTCCCGCAAGAACGTAAGGATCCGCGAATCAACTTGTTCGTGGTTGATCCGCGTTCGTCGTTTAAACTCAAAAATGGGGAAATGAAAAATCAAAACAACAATCCCTACCTTTTGAAATAATCGATCGTTGACGAAGGCGGCGTGCTGCCATTGTCGTCATGATCCTTCAACGCCAGCGCAACGATCCTTGGTTTCGATCTGTTTTCGTTCGTCATCGAGGATTGCTCTAACGCCTCGTGGATTCGGAAGAGGTTCTTCTCAGCGTTTCCAACGATCAGCAATTTTTCACCCATTTTTAAAAAAGGAAACAAGATTGGCATTTAATTACGCGACGATATTAATGACCCCTACTTCCCAAAACGTGAGTCGTTATGACGGGTCAATAGTTAAGGAAACAGACGTCACGTCGCTGCGTATTAAAGAGTCCAACTTTCCATTTATTTTCCATTATGAAACATCATTTAATTAAGGGAACAACTGCCCTTTTAACACGCCACAGCGGTTGTTTCCATAAAATAAAATAAACATTTAGATTTTCATTTTTTTTTATTTTACTATTAAAAAGTCCGAAAATTAACTTTTTCCCTCGACCCACACCGGTCAAGGTTAGCCTCATTCTTAGGTAATGTCATCGTCCTGGACGCAAAGGTGCACTCACATTTTTAATCTGGGAATCCGTTTCGAAACTGCCACAACCGCGCACACCCGCCGACTCACTAAACTAAAAAAAGTTCAAACCACCATTCCGGGCTCACTGGACCTCAGAATGATGTGCCATCCTCATTCCCGGTCTCGAAATAATTCCATATAATATTTAAAAATAATAAACGGAAAAAAATCTGAGACATTACATTCTCCCCACCTTGGGGCTTTACGCCCCTGAAAAGCCAAAACAAAGGCTACTAAAAAAGATGAGGGTACTGAGCACAGATCTGGGCCTCCCGCTCCCATGTGCTCTCCTGAAGATTCTCGTGCTGCCACCAGACACGCACTAAGGGAATCGATTGCCCATGAAGGATCCTTTCCCGCCGACCCTCGATCTCCACGGGGTACTCAACAAAGGTCACTCCATCCTCGATGTCCAGCTCTCCCTAGTCGATGACATGCGATGGGTCATGCACGTACCTCCTCAGCTGCGACACGTGGACGACATCATATTCCCGATGCAACTGTGGCTGTAGAGCCAGGCGATACGCCACCTCGCCAACTCTGCCCAGGATCTGGAAAGACCCGATGAACCTCAGAGATAGTGTTGGGAAAAAATCCCTCCAGGTAACATTGCAGAATTTTTTGGGTTGATTGTGTTTGTTGACAAAGTGGGTTTTCATGGATATTTGTCGAGTTCACAATAATTTTTTGAAAATCCTTGTTTACAAAGAACGATGACAAAGGAAAAGGATGATCTGGAGGCGGTATTTCGCGAAGATAGGATGTATGGATTTCCATGAAGATCATAATTTAATATGGAAAAGGCATGTATTTCGCGAAGATAGGATGTATGGATTGGATTTCGCGAAGACCAGAAGAATAGAGGCAGTGAGGCTTCGCGATTACGTCAAGTTTCACGAACGACAGAGGCTGAAGAGCTTCGCGGCGATGGCGCGAAGGAATGTTGGGCTTCGTGAGGGAGCTTCGCGGCGAAGGCGCGAGCCGTGAAGGTATGTTGACGGTGATTCTTCACGATTACATCAGGCTCCGCGAATGGAAAATTGCCGTGGAGCTTCACGATTTGGACAGAATTCCGGCTGAAACTTTGGAGCTTCGTGATTTGAGATGACTTGGCATTGACTTCGCGTGGAAGGGACGAGGGTCGGTGGAATTGCCTATAAATAAAGGCCGACCCCTTCGAGTGAAATAGAGAGAATTTTCAGAGAAAATACTTTACTCTTGATTTGCGAAGGTGGTTCGCGGAGCCAGTGTGATTCGCGAAAGAGGTTCTTCGCGGCGGCTATTGTAGCTCCGCGAAACCTGTGAGATCCGAGTTGGCTTACTTAGCTTCGCGAGGGTCGTTGCTTTGCGATGGCTTGAGAATCGTGAGAGTGCTTCACGAGGGAGCTTCGTGAGGGAGCTTCACGAGTGAGCTTCGTGAAAAGATAGGAGCTTCGCGAAGGCTTGTTTGAGCTTCACGAAATTGGGAGCCTCACATTATAGGGTGCTTTGCGAAGGTCTTTCCAAAGGTAGATTGCCCAGTGGATAGTGGCAAAGGGGTATTCATCTACGGGTGAAAGGTGATATTCAACAGAGCATCTACATACAGAGAAAGATGCATTCCTTATTGGAAATGAAGAGACCTACAGATCTATAAACTATCAGTTGATTCCCTTCACAGAGCAGTGAGCTTAGGAAGAGGAAGAAGGTGATCCTCTCCACCGGTAGTGAGCCATAGAGAGAGAAACAAGGAGTGACCCTTGGGAAAGCAGTGAGCTGACCCTAAACCTTTTATAGGCAGTGAGCCTGGGCATAGAAGTGATCTATCCCGAACATTATAATCCATAGCTAGTGAAGTCTTGTGGAATTTGGTACGAACCGGAAACTTGTCGGCGTATGCTCCTTGGACGTAGCCCTTAGCGGTGAACCAAGTAAAAATCTCTATGTCTACCTGCTTACTTTCCTGCATTGCATTCAAAGCATCATCATCAGGTAAAGGAGACAAGTGATCATAGTAACAACACAAGTTCAAACAAAGTATCCCTTGTAACAAAGAGGTCAAGATCCAGTGGGGCAGGAAGAACTCTGAAAAAGAATATACATACCCTGATTCACCCCCCCCCCACTCAGGGTATATAGGCCCCTCTTGGCCCCAACAGATAGCTTCCCGCCTTGGTCAAATCTCCGCAACCCACGTCAAGGTGAGACCTGAAGAAAAACGTGGTCTCCCTCCCCGAACTACAGGGGCCTCCATCTTATATCAACATATGACTTTTTCCAGCTCTGTGCTGTCTTCATCCACTCTCGGATGATCTGCACCTTCTCTATGGTAGTTCACACTAACTCTGGATCCATGAGTGCTGACTCTCCAGGGTCGGTTCAGCAAAGCGGTGACCGGAAGGGTCTCCCATACGAAGCCTCGAACGGTGCCATGCCAATGGTGGAGTGGTAGCTGTTGTTGTACGCAAACTCCACCAGTGGTAGGTGGTCCTCCCACCTGCGACCAAAGTCCAGGATACAGGCCCGCAACATATCCTCTAGAACCTGAATGGTCCTCTCTGTCTGACCATCTGTCTGGGGATGAAACGCTGTGCTCAAGCATAGATGAGTCCAAAAAGCCTCCTGCAATCCCTTCCACAACCGGGATGTGAAGTAGGCATCTCGGTCTGAGACTATAGTCGAGGGGACTCAATGAAACTGAACTATCTCCTGTACGTAGAGGCGTCCCAAGCTCTCTACGGTACTCTGATCCCTGATAACTAGGAAGTGGGCCGACTTGGTGAGTCGGTCAACGATCACCCAGATGGAATCATGCCCCTTGGACGTCCGTGGTAATCCCACCACAATGTCCATTGATATTGCATCCCACTTCCACTCTGGAAATTCCATGGGGTGAGCTAACCCTTCTGAAACCTGGTTCTCAGCCTTCACCTGTTATCATGTGAGGCATCAAGAAATGAACTATGCCACTGCCTTCTTTGTGCCTGACCACCGGAACTGTCGTCGGAGATCCGGGTAGATCTTTTCCACTCCGGGATGTACCGACAAAGGGGATGTATGAAACTCGCTCAGTACCTCCTCCGGGAACACCACTGGTACAACAGTGCGTCCTCTTAAGAGAGGTACGTGCTCCCCACCTTGCGAAAAACCATTAGAAGAATGTCATGTGGTTAACTGAGCACATAAAGCCACACAGTTGACATCCCCAAGTTGTTCCTCCCTAACTCGCTCTAAGAGTGGAGGGGTGACAACAATCGACTGTAGGTATGCTGTGTCCTCACCATCCACGAAGGATAACTGTAACGCGACTAATTGTTGTGTCGCCTCACTCAACAGTTGTGAGCTCGACCTTCTACTAAGAGCGTCTGCCACCTTGTTTCCCTTTCCAGGAGTATAGATGATCTCGAAATCATAGTCCTGGAGGAACTCTAGCCAACGTCTCTGCCTCAAATTTAGATCCTTCTATGAGAAGATGTACTTAAGGCTCTTGTGGTCAGAGTAGATAACGAACTGCTCGCCCATAAGGTATTGTCGCCACATCTTCAGTGTGAATACTACCGCTGCTAACTCGTGATCATGGGTCACATAGTTCTGCTCATGTGGCCTAAGCTGGCACGAACCATAAGCAATCACCTCATGCCGCTGCATCAGGACACAGCTGAGCCCTGTCCCTGATGCGTCTCAGAAAAGTATGTACTCGACACCCTCCTCCATTAATCTCAAGACTAGGGCGCTCGTCAAACTCTTCCTTAGCTGCAAAAAAGGCCTGCTGGCACTTTTCTGTCCACACGAATGGTTTCCCCTTCCTAGTCAAGGATGTCATCGGTGCTGATATCCGGGAGAAATCAGGGATGAATCTCCGGTAATATCCTGCCAACCCAAGGATGCTTCACACCTCTGTCACGCTCCGAGGTGGCTCCCATGCTAACATAGCCTCCACCTTGGATGGGTCCATAGCTACTCCATCTGCTGAGATGACATGTCCCAGAAAGTGGACCTCATGAATCTAGAACTGACACTTCGAGAGCTTTACATAAAGATGGTGCTCTCGAAGTACGTCCAGAACCATCCGCAGGTGTCTTGCGTGCTCCTCCTCTGACGCTGAGTACACAAGGATGTCGTTGATGAAAACCACCACGAACGGGTACAAGTATGGCTGGAAGATCTGGTTCATCAACCCCATGAACACTGCGGGGGAGTTCGTCATGCCAAAGCGCATCACCAATTACTCATAGTGACCATAGCAACACCTGAAAGTTGTCTTCGGTATATCCTCATCCCACACTCGTAGCTGGTGATAGCCTGATCGAAGATCAACCTTCGAGAACCACTGATCCCCTCTTAGTTGATCGAAGAGGTCATCAATACTTGGTAGTGGATACTTGTTCTTCACCTTCACCTGGTTCAGGCGCCGGTAATCCATGCACAACCTCAGCCTCCTGTCTGCCTTCTTGGAAAACAAGACCGGGGCCGCCCAGGGTGAAACGCTGGGTCTCACGAAACCCTTGCTCTGCAAATCCTCCAACTGCACCCTCAGCTCACAAAGCTCTGCGGGAGCCATCCGATAAGCCGATGAGGAAATCAGTGTCGTCCTGGGGTGTAAGTCGATGCAGAAGTCAATTTCCAGGTGGGGAGGTAAACCTGAGACATCTTCTGGAAAGACATCCTCATACTCCACCACCACTGCTGGGAACTGAGAGCTCACAACATCTACTGCTCTGAGGGTAAGGCTAGCCAACTCATGAGTGATCGGTTGTCCCCTCCTATGCATGAGACCACTTTGTGCTACCTGGGTTTCCTTCTCTCCAACAAAGGAAAACCGTGTTCCATCACGGTGGACACACCGCACTCTTCGCCTAAAACAGTCAACCTGGGCATGGACCGAAGATAACCAATCCAAACGGAGAATGACGTCGTAAGGCCTCGACGCTACCACCAAGAGGTTCCGACCGAAACTCTCACCTACAAGGGTAAGATCGCACTGTCTACAAAGGTGCGTGATCATCGAGTCTCCTCCTGTAGGTGTATCCAAGCGTAAGGATCGAGTCAACGGTTCTACCGGAATCTCAAGGTTTCGTACAAGACATGTGGCTATAAGGGAATGACTGGAACCTGTGGCTATGAGTACGGAAGCTAAGGTAGAAAAGACACAGATCGTACCTCGAATCATCCCTGGAGCCCCTGGGTCGAATGCCTCGACCGCATGCAGCTGTCCCCGTCCCTGTCCCCCAGCTCCCTAAGCCTGGTGGGGACCTTCTGGGGGGGGTGGAAGTAAGTCGAAGTGTCTACCACCACCTGCAGATCTCCCTGCTCCTCTGCCACGTCTGCCGCCTGGCGGATCTGCCTGCTCCGTTCTCTGCCTCTACCTTGGTGGCCCATCCACCACTTCCCTGTCAGCAGCCTGACGTGTCGGGAAATCCCTAGCAAGATGCCCCTACCGTTGCATGCATAGCATCGCTTCTCCCTAGGCTGACTAGATCCGGCCTGAGAGCCCTGGACTGTCAATCCTCTGTCCTGGGTCCTTCTATGACATCTCCCATGTCCAGATCCCTGTGTCTGACGTCAGCTCCATGCTGCCTGTGTCTCCGCACCTGTCTGCACCGCCAAGAAGCTTTCGATCACCAAGGCCCACTCGAGCACTCCAGCATAGGTCGATATGCATAGAGGCACGACACTAGCTCCGATGTCTCGCCGTAGACCTCACTCAATGGTCTGAGCCCTGAATTACTGATCCCTGACCATATTCATCGAGTACCTGGTGAGTTTGGTGAACCTCGATGAATAGTCATCCACTGTCATACTGCCCTGCTGGAGCTGAAGAAGCTCTTGGATGCGCACAGCTCTCAGCGTAACTGGAGAGAATGCCTCCCTGAAGAGTCGCTCAAACTCCGTCCACGAAAGAGTCTCCTCGTCATGAGTCTGCATGGTCAGACTCCACCATCGTCCGGCCGAACCCTGAAGAAGGATCGCTCCTAGGATCACCATCTAGTCTGCTGGTGTCCTCACTAGACGGAAAAATCTGGTCACCACCTCAAGCCAGTCCTCAGCCGCTTGAGGGTCGGGCTCGCCTCGGAACCTGAGGGGCCTCTGTCTCTGAAACTCATGGAGCACGCTGAGCCTACGCTCCTCACAAGTCAGTACCGTTGGTACCACTGGCTGCTCCACTGGTGGTGGTATAGCAGGTGCACCACCTGGTGGAAACTCCTGGGGAACTGGTCCATGTATCAAAGCCTCGTCATTGAGGGGGTCATCCACGTGATCGTGCTGCTGAATCCTAGCGGGTACTCGTCACAGAGGCATCCTGTAAAGAAACAAGATGTGTCACGGTCAATGAGTATATCTCGATAGCTGACACTAAGGATATGGAAGACACAACCCATTCCTATATGATGCATGTACCATTTATTTCCCCGCAACCAGTATTTTCATGAACCTTGTCGAAAAGCTAGTTATCAGAGTCCTGGTGTATGGATGCGTCGGTCGCCGCACCAACACTGGAGTCTCTGGCCTGAAAGCCGAACTTGAAACACTCATAACTTGTTTCCCCAACCAAAATTACATACTCTTGGTCCTAAGGTAGAACCAAACAGCTCTGATACCACTCTGTCACGACCCGTCCCAGTGGGGCTCATGCCGTGACACCCCAAGCCCGCCTCCAATAGGGCAGGGACTGGTGACTAGCACAGGGTAGGCGTGTCACTAACATGAGAGGCATTGCCTATGTACCTGTACACACACACACATCTCCAAGCCCATAAATGCTGAAATGTAAAACACTAAGGAACAAAAATGCATGCATACAACTAAACCCAACCAACAGAGCACGACGAAAGGTAGAGTACTGTAAAGGTAAACTGGGCCAGAATACAAGCCCACCAAAAACAAACAACTGTTTGAAAAAAAACACTGCATGGTCCAACCTGTAAGCACAAAGGTACTGGGACTGCTGCTCGTTGTCGTAGGAACACCTTGGCTTGTATGAAACTCAGAAAGCTCGGTCGTGTCTTGGTCTGCCCTGGACTCTGTCAAAAGGCTGATCGTCTGCACAAGACACCAGACGTGCGGGAAAAGCCCGTGTAGGGGTGAGTAAAACAATACTCAGTAGAGGACCCCAAAAACCACAAAGTAGTACACAAAGAAAAGGTACAGTCATCTATGCACAATATACATTTACAGAACATATAAAACAAACCAGATATACTCCAACTCAGTCCTTTGGTCTAGAGGCAAGCCACACAACCGCATACCCCGATAGGGATTCTGTTTGAAGATTCCATGATGCACTCGTTCCGGGAGAACACACTCCATGAGTCTTATAGTTCTGATGACATTCTTCTAAGGAGTGATGTTCTTCGGGAACCGTCACGAGATATAGCTACACTAATTGCAGGAGACACACTTCTGAGTGGAAGGGTTACGATAGATAGAAGCACTCATTACGGGAGACAAAATCCTGAGTGGGAAAGATCTCGATACAAAGATGAGGATCACTGCCAGGGTCATGGCGGATACCGTGACTCATTCGGAATTCACCTGCTAGGTAGAGGATCAACGCCCGTTAAGGTTAGTCACGCCGATTCCTGACTCTACCTAGGGTCTGGAATGGATAGAGGATCTCGATCCAGGCCTCTCAGATGGATGCCTGACTCTATCACAGAAAAGTCCTATTGAAGGGATCATAAACCGGTGTGAGGGAAAGATGCCTGACCTTTAGGGTAAAAGAAGAAGGGGCACTAACCCAAACAAAGGATGTTCAAGGCGCGGTGAACAAAAAAATGACCAATCCGTTCTCCAAAAAGTACACGGCGTGTAGAAATGACACACGCCATGTTGTCCGACCCCGGGTAGTGCCCATGTTCAATGGCACATGTCGTGAGGATGGCCGTGTAGAAAACTTTATACACGGCATGTAGTACGGAGTACACACCATGTCTGGGTCACTGGGGATGGCTCCGTGCACTCTGGCCATGTGCCCGTACACAGTCCCCAACCCGTGTAGTCCAACCCGTGCAATATGCACACTAGGTGACCTGTGCTTGGCCCAGTGAGGGAGTACACGGTCGTGTACTCTATCCCGTGTCTGTGTATCCCCAGGATACACGCCGCTCTCCGCGTAGCCGCCTCTGCCGAGTTGTACATGTCGTGACACATGAAGCCGTGTAGAGCATCCTATGTCCGTGCACCACCCAAAGTACACGTCGAGCTTCGGGGAAGGTCCAACACGCCGTGTGACCGGGGTCACACGCCGTGTGATCCTTCTCTAACCCCGAAACCCTAGCTGTTACCATTAGATCTACAAGGCGTGTTCTTGGGAACTACACGCCGTGTATTCTGGAAATTTCCAGAAATGCGGACCTACGCCGTCACGCCTCCCGTGGTGCTCCGATCATTGATCCTGTCGTCCGATAGCCAAAAAACCTTCAGGTTTTGGTCTCCCCGACACCACGAAGCTGTTTCCGTCATTTTTGGGCCTCTGATCGGCTCCAAAAACATGATCGGTCTTCCCGCGCAAAGAACGCTCGAAGAACTCCCTTTCCGATCTGGTCCGATTTGCTGCCCGCCAATGTCAACGCACCTCCATAAGGACATTGCGATGTCGAACCTTTGATTTTGGGATCGTTGCATCGGAGAACGGATGTGCAACGATCCGTTGTTCATCGCCCCACGAAGAATGCGAAGAACGCACAGGGAAAAAGGAGGAAGAAATCCAAATAAACAAATTGAGGAACAAACTTCCACCGTCGTTCATCACGGCATTGATCCGCTCCTGTTAGTAGGTTTAAACGGGGCATAGATCAACACGAATAATAAGCATGGATTAATTTCCCCAATATTTATCCCAAGAAAACCCTCCCACAAGAACGTACGGATCTGTTGATCAACTTGTTCGTGGTTGATCAGCGTTCGTCGTTTAAACTCAAAAACGGGGAAAAGAAAAATCAAAACAACAACCCCTACCTTTTGAAAGAATCGATCATTGACGAAGGTGCCATGCTACCGTTGTCGTCGCGATCCTTCAACGCCGGCGCAATGATCCTTAGTTTCGATCCGCTATCATTCGTCGTCGAGAATTGCTCCAACGCCTCACGGATTCGGTAGAGGTTCTTCTCAGCGTTGCCAACGATCAGAAATGGTTCACCCATTTAAAAGAAGGAAACAATATTGGCATTTAATTACGTGGTGATATTAATGACCCCTACTGGCCAAAACATGAGTCATTATGACGTGCCAATAGTTAAGGAAACAGACGTCCCGTCACTGCGTATTAAAGAGTCCAACATTCAATTTATTTGCATTATGACACAACATTTAATTAAGGGAACATCTTCCCTTTTAACAGGCCGCAGCGGTTGTTTCCATAAAATAAAATAAACATTTAGATTTTCATTTTATTTTATTTTACTATTAAAACGTCCGAAAATTAACTTTTTCCCTCGACCCGCACCGGTCGAGGTTAGCCTCATTCTTAGGTAAATTCATCATCCCATATGCAATGGTGTGCTCAGATTTTTAATCCAGTCATCCGTTTGGAAATTGCCACAACCGCGCACAAGCGCCAACTCACTTAACTAAAAAAAGTTCAAACCACCATTCCGGGCTCACTGGAACTCGGAATGATGTGCCGTCTTCACGCCCGGTCTGAAAATAATTCCATATAATATTTAATAATAATAAATGGGAAAAAATATGAGACATTAAAAGTTTTATATATAAAATAATATTTTATATTCAATCATCTAAATCGATCATGAAAAAAAACATTAGCTCTTGAGGTGGTAGTCTATACGTACACACGATCAATATTTTTACTTTTCATTGGATTGATGATAAAGAAATTAAATAAAATATTATTCTTATAGAATAATTATCATTTTATAAACATAAAATAACTTCGTTAAATATATCCTTCTGACCATAAATGAGAGTTAATATTTGAAAATGAGGTGCATCATTATATGGAGATAGTAGTCTGCATATGAACATGTTTGATGATTCTATTTTTAATGATGGGAATGGTATTATGATATATGACATATTACATTTTTGAAGTCATAATTATATCATGAATATTTCATATACTCATTAAATATATCATAATAACCATACATGAATGGTGATGATAAGAAATTAAATTCAAGGGTTCGCGAGGTGGTAGCCCGTATGTACGCACAAATGATGTTTTAATTTATCATTTGATGAAAAAGGATATGAATAAGGTTATGAAATTAAGATAATTAAATATAATTTTATGGTATAAAATTATTTTATTAATTGAAATGATTAGGATAAAATTGTGTGATTTATAATAACAAGTAATTTGAAATCTCTTGGTTTAGACGATTACCTCATCTTTGAAGAACCTCCTTTGAATCACTCCTTAAAGACCCTAGGGATGGTCTGTTAAGAATAATATAACCTATAGAATATATCTAATGAATTTAATAATATTTTTTGTATGTTTTTTTATCTATGTTTCTCAAGATGTTTTAGGAATAGAGGAGAGGCGATGTCCTTATATATGAGAGGAGGCGAGAAACATTGGAATTAATTTAAGTATTAAATTAATATAATTTTTTCTTCATGTTCATGGAAAAAATAATTAAAAAAATTTAAATCTAGGATGTAAAAAATATAAATATTCTCATACAATTAAATTTACATAATTTTAGGAAATTTATTAATCCTTATCTCTCAGTTTTATACCCCGTTAATTCTTTTGGTGATTATTGTAATATAAAAGTTTCTTACTCCATATGGTTAAAAAAAGTAACAATAATTGGAAAATGAACACAAATGTGGAGAATAGTTTATATTATATCCCATATCTCATTAAATTGGCCAAATATATTATTTCTATTAAATTTAATTAATTTAATAAAATATTATCTAACAAAGGATACCATTAATTCCATATTCAGGACTACTCAAATAGTCGACTTTAAAAAATATAAATACAATAATATAATGGAAATGTAAAATTTTAAAACATCAATAATATATTATATGTTTCTAAAAAATTTATTTTAATACATAACTATCCTAAAAACGTAATATTAATATTTTTAAAATTCAATTACTTGATTTTTATACTACATGCACATGAACTATGTCGACAATACGAAGACATTTAAGGTAATTATTTCATCACTAAAATTTAAAATAGAATTACTATAATAAAAAATTATTCATTTTAAAAATAAAATTTTAAAACTATACATAAGTTTTTTTATATCTATCACAAAATATTATATATATTAAAAATAAAGAACATACATTTTGGGAATTTTCATTTACTTAAAATAATATAAAATATTTTATAAAAAAATTAATGGATCCCAAATTTCAGACTATATTATATATGAATGATTTGGTTAAATTAAACTCATTCAAATATATATAGTCATGTTTATGGATGATTTCTAATCCTTGTTTCATAGTTTTTATCTTATTTTACCCATATACCCTTACCATTATGACAAACTTTTTACCAAGGTTACTATTTATTATGTCCCAAAAAATGTAGACTATGTAAAATATTTGGACATTATTATTATAAATATGTAATATATTATATAAAATTCAATCCCTATAAGTAGAAGAAATTATTTTAAAATAAACCTTCAAAATGTTATGAAAAATAGTTCTCCAAAAAAGTTCATTTATAAGTATAAAATTGTTTTTATACTAAAATTTTGCATAATATAAATTATAATTAAATTTATTATATTATGTTTAATAAAAAATAATTAATGAAATTATAAAATAATTTCTATAAAAATAATAAATTTTAGTTTTTCTTCAATGTCCATGATCTTTGAAATTATATTATAGATATTTTTTCCCATATTTATTTTTTAAAAATTATTTTCATTACCAATTAATTTATTAAAAATGTTTCACAATGAATTTTTTTAATGAATTTATTTCTAACCTAGTATTTTTCAGAATTTTGTAAAAGTGCAAAAATAATGTTATCTTTTTATATATACGATATGAATGGAATTTGGAACCATGGTGTAAATTATTTTATTTTAGGATTAATTAATAATTCGCCATGATTATTTTAAATTATAATAATTTTCACAATTTTTTAGGAATTTATAGTAAAAGTTATATCAAAATAAATATATATTTTCAACATTATTTCAAAGAAAGGTTTGAGTGTACTTTTAAAGGTACTTTTTATCTATGTTGACATACATTAAGGATTGTTATGATTCACTCAGGATATGATCTTATGATACCATACTCTTTATATCTTTAGATGGATTATTATAATGATGATTAAAGGATGATTTTTTAAACCCGATTTATTCCCATATTTTAATTAACTTATAATAAAACCTGTAAGAAAACCATTTATTTTTCATTGGTTATGCGATGATGAAATGGTTATGAAACCTATTTCCATTTCATGGGTTATGATATGATGATATAATGATATGATAATTTGTTTATGATCTTGTGAAATATGAATGAATGGTTTTCATTATGTTATGGGTGTGATCATAATTATATTTCCCTACAACACATTATTATAGATGGATATCTCATGAGATAATAATGTATGGAATGGAGAGTGAACCTAGTTCAATAATGGAACTTATCCAATAATATAGAATTGGGAGTGAACCTTGACTAATGAAATAGTGGAATGGGGAGTGACACCAATCCACTACGTATTTTTCTTGTGGAAATTGACTAATGAAATGATTTTTTTTATTATGTATATGCCTAAAATTTATGTCTTATTATTATGATATGTTCTCATGGATCATTATTGATTATTGATGAGTATACACACTTAGTACTTATATATTTTTCTATGAAAATTCCTTATTCCATGATTTATGATTAACGATCTTTCACTAATTGGGTATGATTATCGTATGTTATGATCATGTTCTCATACCATTATACTTATCTTATTCTCACTTATGATCATTGATTGATATCTATTATGTTTACCCTTAATAACAATTTGGGGCGACCCTTTTGTATATCTCTTTTCACCATGTTATGAATAATGGTTTTAAGTAGGGGATGTCTAGGAAGTGCACTATGTGAGAAGAAATTTTTGGGATACGTTTAATATCATTCATGAAATATATGTTTTATGTATATTTTATCTAATTACTATGAAGATTTATAGTTATGGGTAATGTATTATTATGATACATGTTTAATATTCATCTAAAATGATTAAATATTTATATATGTTATGTATGGGTTGGGTCATTAGTATAATGGTATGGTTTGTTTATTTTCATATATTGGGATTAGAAACTTTTATTTAATACCCTAGGGAAAAGTATAACTATAGTATAATAACCTAATATTGCGGTAACGTAGAGATTTTCTGTTTTCCTAGAAAATTGATCTGTATATAGATACTATAAATTGGATGCATTGTGGCTTAGATTTACCTAGGGGTAACAATTATGAATCGGGAGGATTAAGGATTAACTTAACAATCACCAGTGCATGATGAGTGGAACTAAGAATACCTATCAGTCTAGTAACTCCTTGCATATATTCTTCAATTACATCACATTTTCATTATAAACCATTATACAGTATTTTAATTGATGATGACCAAGAATGACCTAGGTTAATCCTAATGTGTCATTTATTTTGAATACGGTGTCATGATTTAGAAATAATATAAATCAATTTTCAGGATTATATGATTAATCATTATGATTATGACGGATCACACTATTATTTTGTTCTTAGTCAAGGGATGGAACTAGGAGAATCACGTTAACCATAAATTTGATAGGAAATACAATGATTGTTCACATGAGAAACCAAATGAAATGGGAGTAGAGATGTTAAATCATATGGTCATGATCATGTAACTCTATCAATGTATTAATAATGATATGAATTATACAGATCATCTTAACATCTAAATGAACAACTCAAAATTAAATCTCTTATATTGAAATGACCACCTCTGTTAATTGGTTCCTCTGATCTGATGATTTATGAGAAATAGATCCATACCATTGAATAGATTATATTTATTATATAGTTTTCAGAACATGAAAAGCGTTCCTCGTAGTATATACTTTGAAATATTAAGTATATAAATGGTATAATCTTATCAAGAATTTGAGGGAAGAGAGGCAAATTAACTCCATAACATGGGAATAGATTTAGAATATATTTTTCAATAGGTATTTTCTTTGAAGTCTTCATAATAAAATGTATAGGGAAATATATTAATTGAAATAGAATGATAATGAATCCATTACTACCTAGGAAGAGAATTTCATAGGAATTACAAGGTATGCATTGAGTTTTATTATCACCCTTGAAAGAAAAATTATTTTATTCATTCATAGCTTGATACCAATTATCTGACATACAATTTCTAAATGTGACTTTGAATGCTATGGTGAGATCATTAAATATGATCCCATTCCACAAATAGAAATTTAATACTCTTAGTGCTCTCATTATTTTTTGGGGGAAAATAATGTTGGAATTTTAAGGAATCTATAATAATAAAACACATAGAAGAAAGAAAATTAAAAATTCCTTTATTACATAATCACAGATGGAAGCATAGATGAAAATGATTTATAAGGGCTGGTAAATTTTTTTATGTGTTTAAAAGACATCCATACTATAATATAACTTTGAAGTGATGTGAAGAGGATAGTCATGGAAAGGAACTATGAAAATGACCAACCAAATGTGTCACCAATACATCAATTCTATAATTGAAAGAAGTGTGAAAAATATGCTAATCGATGCATGAATATAAGGGTTAATGATCAAAATCAGCATGACCAACCTCTTCATAAAAGAGACAAAGGGAAAGGTCATGAAATCATAACCACTAAAGTGATTTATGATAATTAAGTTGTTTAAGATACACATACCATCCACTCAAAACTAATAATGTTTATTTTTTTCCGGATCTACCCATTCTTTTATATCTAAATAATTTTCTAAGGGTATATATAAAATCATGTTATAATATTTTAGTTATTCCTTGACACTTGATTTGATCTCCTCTTGGTTGGGTCTTTTCTCGGGGTGTTTTGTGTGAATTTGGATAATTTTATAAGCCTGATTGTATATTCATGGTTGGCACATGGTTACGAAAAACTATGGGGTATGACCTAGAAAATAATGAAACATTTTGTGATCCACTGGAAGGTGGTATATGAATTTTCTAAAATGTGCAGCCAACCCATACAAGACCATGAAACCTCATATAGTAAAGGTTTTCATGGTAGGTTTATGTTTTGAAAAATTTTGCATCCTTTTAGGAGAAACTATGAAGCCTACTGATTGGGATGCTTGTTAGGGAACACAGTTTTGCAAACATTGTGGTCCAAACCAACAATCCATATGTGTGGGTTAAACTTCTAAAAAAATATTAAAATCCAAAAATCCTCCCTTTTAACCCTTAATCACTCTATTTAGACCATATATATTAAATCATTGGTCCTTGATGGATCCTAATAGGTTATTTTGACTCTTCCTAATCCTTTTCTTAGTGGATAAAAGTTATAGTGAATGCATTCGATGTCCTCTAAGTAAGTGGATATCCTATCATATGGTTTCATCCAATCTCTTTTTCTATCCTCTTTATATATTTATGGATCATCATGTTATTGGTGGATATAAACTCTTTTTTAAACTTGATTCTAGGTAGTTTTTCTTGATCACATTTACTTAATTCATCATTGGTGATTCTTTTGTGGTTGTTTTATTTGACTGTGTGATTAAAGGTTGGAGTTTCTTTGATGATTTTTCCTACAATTAAAAATTGAAATTTATTGATTAAATTGGAATGAGTTTTTAATTGATTTAAAAACCTTGTTTTTAATGGATTTTATGAGTGATTATAAATGGCAAGGAAATTATGAGAAAATCCAATTTTAAAGGAATTTAAATGTGGGTGGATTTTTGTAATGTAATTGATTTATTTTGAAATTGATTGGATCAATTTTTTTAACATTAAAAAATGGATTAAAGTTAAAGATGATTTTAAATAGCAGGAATTAATGAAAAACTTTTTTTGGTTTTTGAAATGAGAAAGTAATTTTGAAAACATAAAACTAAGAAATTGTAATTTGAATTTATTTGAAATGGTTGAATAGCCCATGTTTTGTTGATTGATTTTTTAAATGACATGTTATCTTTAGTAGTAAGTGGTAACTGGTAAAAAAATTCTAGGTCCATGACTCCCTAGAAATTAACTGATGATGAAAAATATAACTAAAAAATTACTACATGAATGCCCAAGAGGGTTCATCATTGAGGGTGTATATGGCCCATGATGGTTCCCAGATTATGGAGTAAGTGAGCACAAAAATCATGGGTTGATATAATTAATGAGATGTTTGAGGATCTTATTACCAAAACTAACATACTGTAGGGGGGGTTTACATGGTCTTATGATTTGTAATCCTTATTATACATTCCAATGATTATTCAACCTTTTCATTCATTACAACTTATTTTTGACTGTTTTTAAATAAAATGATCATTAAATATAGTTTTGATATATCTTCCATCTCTTTTATGTAAAACCATATTTTTTTAGAAATATGTGAATGATATACCATGGCTTGTTTAATAAGAATGAATCATAATTGTCTTAATTATTATAGAATTGATTATAGAAATCTTTGTGAGACCCTATTGGGATTTTTCGCTCACAAACTACCTTTTCTATAGGGAATTTGTATATTTTCTTATTCCAGATATTTGAAAAGGGAAAGAACCACTTAGAGATAGTTGATTTTCTTGATCTTTGGGACTATAGAGTGATGATGGAGACTAGTAGATTTGTTTTTAACATGTCACACATGATATTTTGATAAATTTATCTGGTTATAATAGATTTTTCTTGTATGATTTTTATAATTCCTTCTAGGAGATATTTTAATTATTTGTTTCTAGTGTTTCTCCGTTTGGAGGGTTGAGCATAAAGACTGGTATGTTTTGTCTTCTGATGTTTTTTTTTGGAAAAATTGATCCCTCTTTGAACTTTTATGATGTCAGGTTCTAGTATCCAGTCTATGGGGATTAGGAATTCCCTTCATGTTATGTAAAATCCCTCTTAGGTATTAGTATACCGAGGTATGTTGTTAGTATATGAAAAATTGATACCAAAGGTGCAGGATAAGAATATATCATTGATGACATTATGTGGTTTGGGATATCTTGATTTTACTAATATTGTAGTTTCAAGTGATTTTCATACCATCTTTCCCCACAATAAGACTTAATCCACCCTAGGTGTTTTGGAAATATGTATTTAAGGAATGTTTTAATGTGATTAGAGTCTTTTCCTTTCCTTTGGTTTCTGTATATTGAAATCCCAATATGATATTTCTACTCTATGGAATTGATATTTCTATGTCATTTATATGTGTACAATTTTTAATGTATTCAGTGTTGTCTTTTGATGTTATGTAGCATCATTCCACCTATAATACATGTAAACATCCCCAAGGAGGAATCTTCTAGTGAACCATAGAGATGGAATCCTCTAGTGGACCAGAATCATATCAAGATAGTTGTATGGGTTATCCAAGATCATGGAAAATTTCCTACACTCATTCCCATTAAGGCTATAATAGTGTAACATAAAATGGTTGAATAACTTGATCATTATAATGAATTTCATCACCATAAGACACTTTCATTCCAAGGATCTAATTATCCTCATGAGGATGAGGACTAGTTGAGAATCATATACCCTTTTTTGAGTTCTTGGAAATTATTGATTCAATTAAGTTGAAATGTTCTACCTTTAAGATGGAGTGGGAGATGGTGGGATTTTATGGTGACAACGAAGAAGCTAGAGGTTTTGGATTGGAAATACTTTTGAATCCATTACACCCCATATTTCTATAAAAAATCTACGGTCTTGAAAAAATCTATGGAGTTTCTCAACCTATTGAAGGGTGACAAGACCATGAATGAGTATACAAGCCAATTTATAGAGCTTGTTCAGTTTTCTCATGAGGTGGGGACTAATGAGAAGTTAAAACAATGATTATTTAAAATGGATCCTTTATATAACATCTAATCTTATGTTTTATTACTGAATTTGGATTCAAATACAGATATATTGGATGGGGCATTGATAGCTAATCTTGATTTGGGCAGTAATTCATGGTTAAAAGGAGTTAATTTTTCTTGAAGTTGTATTTCTAGGAGTTATTTTAAGTGATAGAAAAAATGTGGTGAGTCTCATTGTGGTTATAGATATCATACATCTTCTAGACCTCCTATAGTACATGGTCAGGGTACATTTATTTTCTTTCAGTGTAGAATGTTTGTGCATTTGAGATGTGTTCATACTGAGGTTCCAATGATCTTCAGTTCTTGTAGTCACTTAGGAAAATAGATATATTCTTCTACTTGATTTATTCTCTCTTTAGTGGGAAGTTCTCATCAACTCCAAAAAGTACTACAGTGTAATCAGATACTTCAATTTCTAGGGTCTCCAATACATAGGCATCCAGAACAAATATTCATCAAATAGTTAAAGAGTCTCTAGAATAATATGATACATGTATAATAATTATGGGAGGTACCATCACTATAGCTTCATCTTTATGGACTTATTTAGTTGATACTAGTGTATCTTTCTTGTTTATAACCACTCTTATTACAAATTGGATAAATCTTATTACAAATATTTTATACAATGTGATGGATATTACAACACGCCTCAGAATGAATAGTGAGTAGGGTATCTATTCTCTGGTATGTGTTTTCTCTTTATCAATGTTTCATATTACCTATAAATTTTTAGTTCTCAACATGAAACCTCTTGACAAAATTTTCAATATCGATTGGTTCATTGTTAATAAGGACCAATTTTATTTTCAACTTCAATGTCTCTCATTTACTACACTTGATTGTTTTGTGCCATGTATTTTAGTGATAATGAGACCCAAGGTCAAATAGAGCCATGCCATATTTTCTAGAGATAGTCTAGGTAATATTGATGTTTTATTTTGACTTCTTTAAGTAATCTTTGAGTGATGATATTCCTCCAATCATCATCATGTTTTTCGACAATATTTCTTTTTTATTTCTATGGTATAACACTAGTAATATAGGTAGATTTCTATATTGATTTAGTACTAGGTACCCAATTTATATCTATTTCTTAATACGGTATGGAACCAGTACATTTAAAAGAGTTAAAGACTCAATTGGATGATCTATTAAATAAAGTATTCATTTGATTGAGTCACATTAGATAGATCATATACTATTTTAAAATAATGCTAATGGTATGATTCACCTCCGTATTGATTACCAAATTCTCAATTGAGTTACAATGAGAAAAAAGTATCCTTTACCTCAAATTGATGAAATTTTTGATTAATTAAAATGGGATAAGTGGTTCCCAATGATTGAACTCTGGCTAGGTTATCACCGTTTAATAATTAAACAATTGGGCATTCCTAAGACTGACTTTAGGAGAGGGTATGGTCACTCTAAGTATCTTGTCATTCCTTTTCGACTAACCAATTCTTCGATGGTCTTCATGGATTAAATGAATGGAATATTCAATGGATACCTTTATAAGTTCATGATTTGTTGATTATATTTTATATTACTCTAAAACTGAGGAGAATCATGTTCATCATCTAAGAGTAGTCTTAAAAATATTGAGTGATAAAACAAATTATTTGAAGACTTAGAAGTGTAATTTATAGATTTGGTAATTGAAATTAAATGGCCACATTGTGTCAGAAAATAATATATCTATAGATCATTAGTAGGTAAAATATATTATGACATGGAGAAATTGCACAATGTTTTCAAGATACAGAGCTTCTTTGTCATGGAAGGGTATTTTCATTGGTTTTTTTAAATATTTATGGAAGATGGATTCTCCGATGACCACTATCACTCGGAAGGGAGTAAATTTTGTTTTGGATGAGAATTTTAAGAGATATTTTGTATATCTAAAACGTCTTTTGACTTCTATGATAGTATTGACTCTCCCAGAGGCTGGGTAAGGATATATGGTCTTCTGTGATGCATCATGTTTGTGTTTGGTATGTGTTCTTATATAGGTTAATCATGTGGTATCATATGGATCTAGTAATCATATACCACATGAGAAGAATTTACCAAGCCATGTAATTGACTGCATATTTATGATTCAGGCGCATAAGAGTTGGTGAGATTTCCTTTTTAGAGAAAGGGTTTTCATTTATTTCTGCCATAAAATCCTATGTTTTACCTTATCCCAAAAATATTTAATCATTCAATAGTGGAATTTTGTGAAGTACCTGAAATATTTTAATTTCACCATTACGTATACCATGTGGTATGATAATGTCATTGATAATTCTTTGAGAAAGAAACTTCTAACATAGGTTATTAAAAATTATCA
This sequence comes from Viscum album, assembly GCA_963277665.1. Taxonomy (NCBI): domain Eukaryota; kingdom Viridiplantae; phylum Streptophyta; class Magnoliopsida; order Santalales; family Viscaceae; genus Viscum; species Viscum album. The sequence goes on along the minus strand of OY728137.1, from coordinate 1,879,137,465 downwards.
TAAAATTAGAATATGGTGGATCTTTTTTCTCAATTTAATTTCGGAGTCTAGGTGGGGGAGTATATGGGTGTCTTGGAAAGTCTTCAATTGACCTCCAATATTATCGATATGATTCTTTAGTGTAATAAGATTTATGAAAAATTCCTTATCATTAGGTACATTCTTTATAGCCGGGATACCTTCAATGAGTGGATGTTGTCTTCAGAGGTAATCCTATGATTTTGGAATGTATTTATTAAACCTTTTCCTTCCTGAAAGTATATAATGGGGGATTTCGAAAATTTCTAGTGGGTCTTTCACCATGGAATCATGAATATGTTTTATGATATACAACAAAATTTATAATGACCAAGTATGAGATGATACATCATTAACTTTATTTCCCATTTTTATACATCTCAACAAGACTAAGATGATCACCAGAGACCTTTGGGTTTTCTTTAGATACATACTATTCCAACAAGGAAGTGGGATGAGATATTGCTGGACTTCATGGTTTGGCTTCAACATATCCCTTATAAGAAGAATATGATATGGGTTTTGATCGATAGCATGACCAAATCTGCTCACATTATACTCATTTAAGAAACAACCAATGTTTAATATTTAGGGATTCTTTATGTGAATTATATTGTCTGATTATATGGTGTTACTTATGATAAAGTTTTTGATATGGATCACTATTTTTGCTTATAACTTTTGTAAAGGAATCAAGAAAAATTGGGATCTCGAGAACATTTGAGCATGGCATATCATACCCAGATGGATTGTATGACAAATTGTGCTATACAGGTTCTAGAGGACATGTTATGTGATTGAATTCTTGACTTTGGTGGATCTTGGGATATCCATTTTAATAGTAATCTGTATTCAATTCATATGGATCCTTTTGAGGCCTTGTTTAATAGGTCGTGTATATCTCCATTATTTTAGTTAGATATTGGTGAGACCTTTTTAGTTTTACCATGTTTAGTTTAATAGAATATAGAAAAAATTCAGATTATTCATGATAAGATGTTAATGGCAGAGAGCTATTACAAATCTTATGCGTAGCAGCATAGATGGACTTTGTAGGTTTTAGTTGGTGACTTGGTGTTTTTGAGAGTTTCACCTCATTTAGGGCATTGATGACTTGAGAAGAATAGGAATCTTACACTGTGGTTTATGGGAACTTTTGATTTTTTAGGTGGGTAAAGTGGCTTACAATTTTTCTGTTCAATTGCATTTTATATATATGCATAACTTGTTCCATATATCATATCTTAGAAATTATCCTTATGACCCTTCTCATGTAATTAGTTGGGAAGACCTTAATGTTAATACTGATTTATCCATGATTGAGCATCCAGTTATGATTGTTGATTCTGAGAAAAATTTTCTTCATGGGATGATGATACCTTTATTCCATGTTTAATAGTTTCACGGTTCTAATTATTTTGATAATTGGATGTAAGAGGAAATGATACGGGAGAAGTGGCCTCATTACTTTGATATGGATCTTTCTTGACAAACTTTACAAGGACAATTGTTTTAGTTGGAATGATGTAACATATTATTACCATCATTAAATTATTCCATGAACATTTTTTCTTCTATTTTTTGGAACTTATCATAGGATTTTTTGAGTGGAATTTTGACAATTTTGGATGCTCAGGGGGTATTGTACGGTTGGAACATAGTTTCAAAAAAACTATGTGGTTTGGCCTGGAAAAACATGTACCCTATTCTGAGCTGTTGGAAGGGGGTCCAGGATTTTTCCAAACCTTATGACCAGCCCCTCTAAATTGTGAAACATCAAATAGAGAGGATTTTATTTTCTATCACATGGTTTGAAACATCATTTTGTCTCCTAGGTTAAATATTTCACCCAACCAGTAGGGGCATACAATTTTTCAAAAAGTTTTTCCCTTCCCATAAAATCATACATGTGGGTTTATATTCCCCTAAACATTTTATTAAAATCCAAAAACACTTTTTAACCCCTAATAACACTATTTATACCCTAACTATAATCCTTGGTATTTCAACACACCCAAGAGGTGATTTTGACTCCTCCAAACCCTTTTCTTGGAAGATCAAAGCATTGGTGGTTGTATTTGATATCCTCAGGGTAAGTAAATCTCATCTTGGGTAGTTTCTTCCAAACTATATTTTTCTCATCATTAGTGGGTGATGAATCATAATTTTATTTATGTATCTAAACTTAATTTTTATGGATATTGATTCTAGGTTGTATTACTTGATCTCTTTCACCTTGTTATTCATTATGATTCCCATTTCGGGTGTTGTATTTGACTGTGTGATTAAAGGTAGGTGATTATATGATTATTTTCCCAATGATTAAAACCTTAAATTACATGAAAGAATTGAAATTTGTTTTTAATTAATTTAAAATCCATATTTCTAAAATATTTGATATCTGATTTGAAATGTCTTAGAAATTGTAAAAACCCTCCAATTTTAATGGAATTGAAATGTTGGATGGATTTTGGGAAAATGATGGCTTGGTTTTGAAATTAATTTAATCAATTGATATTTTGTTGAACCTAGAGAAAAATTTGAAAATGTGAAAGATGACTTAAAATCACATGAATTGATGAAAATCACTATTTTGGTTTTCAAATTAGAAAGGAATGTTGAAAACTGAAAATAAGAAATCATAATTTGAATTCATTTGAAAATTTTGATTTTCCCATGTTTGATTGATTAATAATTTAAATAATTATATGACTTGGGTAGTTATGGTAAATAGGAAACACATGATAGGACGTCGACTACCTATAAATGAATTGATGATGAAAACTGTGACTAAAGAATTATGGAATGAATGCATGATAGGGTTCTATTTTGGTGGTGTAGATGACCCCTAAGGGTTCCCTGATTTTAGTGTAGATTGATATGAGTGTATAATCTAATATTAATTTGAGATCATTATTGAGATATGTGAGGTTACTATTACCTGAACCAATATACCATGAGGAATTTTTACATTTTTATATAATTTTGTTAATTTGATTATACATTCCAATGATTATTGAACGACTTTATCCATTCCATGTTCTTTATATAATAGTTTCATATAAAATGATCACATAGTATTGTTTTGACATATCTAACAACTTATTAATGTGAGATCATGTTTTGGTTTAAATTATGTTAATGATATACCATGCCATGTTTAATTTAAATGAAACCTAATTGGTTTAATTATTATGACATTGGTTATGGAACACTTGGTGAGACCCTGCTGGGGCTTGTATCTCACAACATACATTTTATACCAATGAAGTGATGAATGAAACCCGCCTTTGGAAATTGGGAATGTGGGGTACAATGAATTTCATCAGCGAATGCAAGCGATGCACGGTAAAGAAGATATGCACTGGTGAAAAGAATTAGAAACAAAAATGGTGAACCCGATGTGAACTCTTATCCTAGATATGGGATTAGTATCATTCACGATGTCAACATATGAGCATGTCAATAGATGTAGATATCCGGTGCTAGGCCATTCCAAGAAACTAGTGGTCTTGGTGTCAAACTCACCAAATATTGGGGAAGTTAATCATTGGGCATTCTGATTTGTGGAATTGTCAATGTGGATCCCTCTCTCTAACCATAGAAGAATGAACAACACCAAGGCATTGTGATTTTTTCTTATTATCTATACTGATGGATGAATCTTCATTCTTTACAGGACCTAAGACAGAGGAAATCAATAGCCCTTTTCCTATAGATGTAGGGGTAGGATGAACAATAATGCAGCAATCCCACATGATTCCACCTCTACCATGACATCATCCACAACCATGCCTACTAGGAACCCATTCCCCTCCTCACCTTCAGAGATAATCCAAAGAAGGGTAATCAACTCTCTTGTATAACTGTACAATCAAGAGGTTGTCATTCCCATGAGGGATATAGCCCATGGGGAGCAGGAGGTTTATGCACCTTTCCATCACTGCCACCCCCAAGAACCACACAGGGAGCCACTTCTCCTCATAATGACTTCCAACCTCATTTGGTGTCTTTACCTAAACTGTTCTTATGAATCACTCCCCTACGATGATGAGGTAAGGGATATATGATTCATCACGGATAAGGCTACCTCCTTCGATCCATTACTGAGGGATCCCACTAGTCCATGTCAATGCCACATACCACCAGTTCCTCAGGCTGAAGAATAAGGAGTCTACACCTCCAATCCTTCATCCATGGTCTGAATGAAGAGACTCCAACATCAGGATCAAGCTCAAGAAGATGCCTATTAGGGGGATCTCTTCCATCGCATCAGTGGACCATGCTACCATGGGAACATTCTAACAGTTCCCTACTACTGCAGATTAGGCTCACTTCAATTCCTAATCAGGATATTGAACTCTTACACCCCACGGGAAGGCTAGGTAGACTCTTACGGTCATCGGTACATTCATAAGCCATCAAGGCCTTACCTGTGATGATGATATTCAATACGGAGGCCCTCCTCGTACCATCTCTAGCTCTAGCAGATGTCCTCCCCACTCTGACGCCCATCAGTATAGATGTCCTCCCTATTCTATAGGCATAAAACATGGTGGTCATCCCCATGTTTTCACCATCACTAGTAGAGTTATTCCCTGCTCTGGCACCCATCAGTATGGAGGTCCTCCAATTCCATAGGCATCCAACATAGAAGTCCTCCCCATGATTTCACCAGCTCCATTGGGGGTCCTCCCCACTCCAGTAATCCCAACCATGGAGGTCATCCTCCCACATTTAATGTAACAACCCAGGTTTTTCTCATAATAAATAGAAATTCAGGGAACATTATTTTAAGTATATATTTATAACTAGCCTTTACAATATATATTTCATACCTTTATGTTTTTAATTTCAAGAAACTATCATCTACAATTGTGTTCAGTATGTTATTTGGATTCTATTTGAACCAACATGTTTTTTTGGTGAATAGTAACATACACTTATGAATAGTAATATGACCCTAATGAATAGTAAATTTTATTCTTATTTTATTTTATTAAGGCTTTAAGAAAATAACATCTAGGTTAATTTTTCATTGTGATATAGAAGTACTTACAGAATTAGAATTGTTAATTTTTGAATTAACAATGATTTTATTTAAAAATTAAATTAATAATATTTAGAAAATTATTTTTAAAAAATGGACTTCATTTTTTAATTCTACACGTCGATAAATGGTTAGGGTGAATTTAGGGAATTTTTCTGAAAAAATTGATCTTTCAGTGAATAGTAAAAAATACAGTTTTTTGTTTCAGTGTGTTGATGACATCATTAATGATATAAAAATGATGTAATAAATCTGGTCGACATATGTATAGTTAAATAAGATGTGAGATGTCCCAAGTGGCTTATACCATGGGAAAATACCAGGGGAAAGCCCATGGTTTTTCAAATACCTCCCATGTGGTGTCCCTTGGAAATTATTATAATATTCCCTTACTTTTTTTAAAAAATACCAACCCATTCCTTCATTAAATTCATTTCCAATTCCTCCTCAACGATTCTCTGGCATCCTCGCCTTCATAGTATTCCTCCCATGGTTTCCTCAATCCCCTAAGGACCCAACCTTCATGTTCTAAGGGTTACTCTACAAGGTAAGAAAATTCTTAATTTTCTTCTTTTTCCATTCAAGTTCCCTTTTATGTGGTATACCATTCAAGTTTCCATACCATGTTCTTATTGTCTTATTATTATTGATCTAATATATATTATTATTCATTTATTGATGGGTGAAACTTGTCCCCTCTCTTTTTAATATTTTCTAAAACCATGTTTCCTGGCCGTTAGGCTACCGAATTTTTATAAGGGATTTTTCAATTATTACTTTATTTTGAGTTACGTTATTTTATTATTATTTATTCATATATTATTACAAAAGAGGAATGAAATCTCCAGAAATAATTTATAATCTGGATGTACTCATGTTCATGGAAAATTCATCATCATTTTTTGTCTCTTCACCCACTTATTCAAGGAATAAAAACATTGTTCGTGATGTTTCGAATTACCGACATCGTGGATGATGTGGTTTCAATTTTCATTAACTAATTAAATTATGGTTATGAAAACATTTTTATGGTTTAAAAAAGTTATAATATATTTATTATATCTCATCCATGGTTCTGGAATTCTTTTTAACACATGGTTTTAATTTATAAAATGAAATGAGGTTGTTTTTATTAAAGAACCACTAAAACGATCTAAACGAACATCATTAATGTTCAAACATATGGATCATAGTCATGTAAGAATTAAAAATAATAAATGGTATAATTTATGTTACTAGATATATGTCAGTACTACTCCATTAAAATTATTGAGTTTCACTTCCAATCGACAAGAACATCCACCATGAACCAATCATGGAAATCGGCTAAAGAACTCACCCAAAAACAGTGCAAGCAAAATATTTACAATTAAAGAGTGAAATAATGTCATGAAATGATAATATAAGATGTTATAAACATTAAAATGTTTCTGTAAAATACTAATAACACTCTTTTAACCATTATACAAGACGTTTAAACAAGTCTGATGTAAGACAACCCCAAGGTAAGGGAATTCTAAACCCGATTTCTATTCCTTTGGATAACCTTCTACTTCATTATTTATGTTCTATTTAAATTATTTTTGTGTTTATTTTTTTATATATTATGTTTAATTATGTTTATTTATAGTGTATATAGATATTTTATCCACCCTATTAAGTCTCTCTTTAATTGTATGATATTTATAAGGGGCTTTTCTTTAGAAATCATCTTTTTTTAGATTCGGTTTTACGAAATTCCAAAGCAATGTTTTTATGGAATTATTCAGGTTGTATGATTATGTTTTGGTTCTTGGGAATTATTTATGATGAATGTTGGGACCTATATTTCTATCCAATTCATTGGGTATGAGTATGTTGGAGGTCGGCCGTATGTTTACTCCATGTGTAGCTGCGATGGTTACACAAAGTAAGGTAGCCAAGAATGGTTACAAGATTATGTAAGTAATACCCCAAGATACCTTTATGATTATATTTATGTTCTCATGTTTTTTTGTATCTTGTGTAAATATCATATTACACAAAGTAATTATATATGGGTGATAAGAATGTCTTTTGAAAATGCATTCATATGATACAAATATTCATAGAATAATGTGATCTTTCCTTATTTTCCATCCCTTAATGATGTTTTGTTCTCAACCCAAGTTTTTAAATGATTTTCATGGGTTAATGGATGTGTAAGACAAAGAATTAATCCATGTTAAATGTTGAAGAATTGTCAAGGAGTCTTGTTTTATGTCTTAATGTGTTATATTATGAAAAAAATGGAAACTGTTTTTATGCTATCCACTCTGTAATAATGTTTAATTTTATGAATGTGTTGTCCAAATTATCTAAAGATATAAACTTGAAAAGACCCTCAATGTAAAATAAAGTGTTTTCTTTACTAAATTCAAGATTATTTATGTAATAAGGTCGGGTCCTTATAGTTGGTATCGGAGGATGGTTTAGATGACTTTAGGATTTAGAGTGATGTTAATAGAATACCATAAATGATTTTCAATCTATGTTTATTTTGAAATAGAATTTAAAGATTACCATGTTACTTCATCTAAGACATGTTTGTTTAGAATGTTTTTCCATAGAAGGAACATGGATGCTCAAGAGGAGAGGAACCTACAAAATGACATTTTTCTGGAACTACAACTCGAAATTTTTTGGATTGGAACCGAGCAGTTTTTGACAGTAATGGCTCAGCTAACGCAGGAAATAAATGGTGGTGTCATCCATGAAAGAGAACCAATATAGGTACCACAATGGAACATGACAGTAGTGGAACATTTTATGAGACCACATCTTTATGCATTCGATTGAACCTTTTCCCCAGTAGCAGCTGAAGGATGGATCAAAGCCCTTAAAAAGATATTCAATATTACGGGATGTTCAGAAAATCAAAAGGTAAGTCTTTCCATTTATCTTTTTTAAGGGGAAGATGATCAGTGGTGGTCAAGTGTAAGGAATATCAGGGGTAGAGAGAATTTTGATGCCTTATAGTGGGATGAATTTAATAGTCTTTTCCTTGAAAAATATTTTCCTAAGGTGTTGTGACTTAGAATGGAGAAGCAATTCCTTGAATTGTAATAGAAGGAGGAAGATTCAGTGGCTGTGTATGAAGCGAACTTCTTCCGACTGGTGAGGTATGCTCCAAATTTTATTCTGGATCTTGATAGAAAAATCCACCACTTTTACTTAAGACTGAATCCAAGGTATCGAAGGGCGTTGTCCTCCGGTAAATTCAAAAGTTATGAGAAACTTGTCTGATATGATGAGAGGGTAGAGATGGAGTTTTCTGATGATCACGTGCATTTTGGAAACAAAGAGAATAAGTGGTCCAGTTGGCCAACAATGGGTAATAATCAACCAAAGAAATCTGGTGGTTAGAAAATCCAATTTCCAATTGTGAAAAGTGTGGAAAGTAACACCCTAGGGAATATATTAGCAGAACTAGGAAGTGTTTTAAATGTGGTATGCTTTGACATATGGATCGAGATTGCAATTAAAATGACTCCAATACTGTAATGTGTTTTAAATGTGGTGAAATGGGTCATTATGAAAATTTATTCCCAAAGAGAGATCTGAATGATGCAAAGAATCCAGACTACAAGCAGAAAGTTGTAATGATATCCTTTGTGACTACGTCAGCAGATGTTGGGCCATCAAATGAAGTTGTATTAGGTACTTTGTTTGTTCACTCATAATTTTCTAATGTTTTGTTTGATACGGGGTCTACACATTCCTTTATATCTAATAAATTTTCTAGTAAATTGGAAATATCACCTCAACAAATGAGACCTGAAATTGTTGTTAAAACATAGGGGGGAAATGTTATATCAAAGTGGAATTATAGAAATCTTTCTATTGTGGTTTGTGTAAATACTTTAACAACAAACCTTGTTTTTTTACCCTTAGTTGAGTTTGAAATTATTCTGAGGATAGACTGGCTTTCTGATTATCATTCTATGATTGACTGCAGAGCTAAATAAGTTGTTTTTCAAAAATTGTTTCAGTTTGTATACATAAATGAACCCACACAATTTATATCATATCAAAAAGATGAGAAACTATTGAATGAATGAAATGAATGTTATATTGATCATATTGTTGAAAACAAGGGAACTATTTAGATTAATGATGTGCCAGTGGTAAATGAATACCTTTATGTTTTTCCTGATAAGTTACCTAGCATCATACCTGATCGAGAAGTCGAATGCACGATTGACTTAGTTCCTGATACTAAGACAATTTTAAAACCCCCATATCATATGGCTCTAATAGAACTTCTTGAATTGAAAAATTAGTTGGATGATTTTCTTGAAAAATACTTCATTCATCTTAGCACTTTAACATGGGGAGTTCCTATTTTGTTTGTTAAAAATAAAGATGGTTCCATGAGACTTTTAATTGATTAAAAATCTTTGAATAAAATCACTATAAAAAACAAGTATCCTTTTCCTCATATCGATGACTTGTTTGATCAGCTCCAGGGTGCTCAGTACTTTTCCAAGATTGACTTGAGATCTGGATACAATCAGCTGAAGGTGAAAGAGGACGACATCCCAAAAACAGCCCTTCGTACAAGATATGGGCATTTTTAATTTGTTGTTATGCTGTTTGGATTAACTAATGCACCTTTTTTATTCATGAATCTTATGAATATAGTATTTCATGATTTTGTGGAAACGTTTTTGGTTGTATTTATTGATGAAATTTTGGTATTTTCGAAAAATAAAGAGGAGCATGAAAAACATCTAAGGGTTGTTTTACAAACCTTAAAAGAAAGGAAACTATGTAGAAAGTTCAGACAGTGCTATTTTTGGTTGCAACAGATTTATTTTCTTAGAAACATTGTAAATAAGGGTGTAATAATAGTTTCTCCATCCAAAACAAATGTAGTTGAAGAATGGCCAAGAACCACAAATGTTACATAGATTCATAGTTTTCTAGGCTTAGTAGGTTATTACTGATGGTTTGTTAAGAAATTTGCATGGTTATCTAGACCGATAACTAAGTTAACACAAAACGGGGTTAAATTTGTTTGGATAGAAGCATGTGATGTTTGTTTTAAAGAACTGAAGAAGAGATTGGTGAATGCTCCGGTTTTGATCTTACCATCCCAGAATAGAGAGTTTTACATCTACAGTGATGCTTTTTTGAAGGGAATTGGTTGTTTTTTGATGAGAAATGATTAGTTAATTGCCTATTCTTCTAAAATACTTAATCCTCATGAGCTAAATTATCCCACACATGATTTGGAATTGGAAGCTGTGGTTTTTTCTTTGAAAATTTAGAGGCATCATTTATAAGGAACCAAATGTCGAATATATACTGACCATAAAATTCTGAAGTATATATTCACTCAGAATAAATTAAACATGAGGTAGAGAAGATGGATAGAACTGATAAAGGATTATGACTGCACAATCAATTAGCATCTTTGAAAAGAAAAAAAGTGGAAGATGCCTTGAGTCGTAAACATCATGGATCATTAACCATGCTATGTTTAGAACTTGATCCCTTGATTAATGATTTAATGAATTTTGGATTAGAAGTAGTCGGTGTATGGAATACATCTATTTTGTTTCAGGTTTTAGTAAAGTCTTCATTGTCAGAAATAATTAAGAAAGCTCCAAAAAAAGACTGGGAGCTACAGAAAAAGACAGAATTGGTTAAAATGGTTAAGTTTCCAAAATTTAATCTTGATAAAGATTTTATCTTTAGATTTGGAAAAAGGTTGTGTTTTCCTAGTGATTCTCAGTTGAAGAAAATTTTTTTCTGTCAAGCTCATAGTTCTCCATTTTCAGTTCATCCTGAAAGTACTAAGATATACAAAGACCTTTGGGAGTATTATTGGTGGGATGGAATGAAAAGAGATATTTATGATTTTACCATGAGGTGTTTGACAAGTCAACAGGTTAAAGAAGAGAGGTAGTTACCGAAGGGGATGCTTCAGCCTTTTCTAGTGCCAAAGTGGAAATGGGAGAATGCTTCCATGAACTTTGTGGTGGGACTACCAAAGACTTATTGAGGTAATAATGTGATTTGGGTTATTGTTGATTAGCTGAAAAAATATGCACATTTTCTTTCTATTTGAGACATAATGTCGTTGGATCAGCATTCACTATTTTACATCAAAGAGATTTTCAGTTTACATGGAGTTACTCTTTCCATTGTATATGATCGAGATCCTAGGTTCACTTCAATCTTTTGGAAGGGACTTCAGAAGTTGTTGGCCACATAGTGAAATTTCAGTATAGCTTTTCATCCTCAATCAGATGGGCAGTCAGAATGAAAAATTCAAATTTGGAGGACATGCGTCGAGCTTGTTCAATGGACTATCAGGGAAGTTGGGATCAACATCTTTCTTTAGTTGAGTTTTCTTATAATAATAGTTTTAATTCCAGTATTCAGATGGCACCTTTCGAGGCCTTGTATGGGAAGCGGTGTCGGACTCCAACATTTTGGGATGAAGTCGGTGAAAGAAATTTTATGGGGATAGAATTAGTAGAATAAGTGACTGAGAAAGTGAGGATGATCCAGCAACACATGAGGACAGCTCAGAGCAGGCAGAAAAGTTATGCAGATAACAGAAAGAAAGACTTCTTTTTTGAGTTAGGTGACCATGTTTTTATTAAAATATCTCCTTGGAAAAGTGTGATGTGTTTTGGTAAAAAAGGGAAGCTAAGTCTATGGTTCATTGGTCCTTTTGAAATCATGGAGAAAGTTGGAACAGTTGCATACCGCGTAGCTTCACCTCCGAGCTTGTTTCAGGTACATAATGTTTTTCATGTTTCGATGTTGAGAAAGTATGTCCCAAATTCATCACATGACTTGAGCCTAGAAGCAGTTTAGCTGGAGGAGAACCTTTCTTATGAAGAGAATCCAGTTTATATTCTTGATCGAAGAGAGCAGGTATTGCAGAATAAAGTAATCCACCAGGTAAAGGGTTTTGGAGAAACCACATGGTTGAAGAAACAACATGCGAGTCTGAAAATGCTATGAGGTAAAAGTACCCCTAATTATTTAATAAGTAAATAAAATTGTGAGGACGCAATTTCTAGAAGGTGGGGATAATGTAACACCCCAAGTTTTTCAAAAAATAAATAGAAATGCATGTAACCTTGTTTTAAGTAGATATTTATAACTAGAATTTAAAACATAAATTTTCTACTTCTATGTTTTGAATTTCAAGAAACTATCATCTATAATTGTGTTCAATATGTTATTTGGAGTATATTGGAACCAACTTGTTTTTTATGGTGAATAGTAAAATACCCTTATGAATTGTAAAATGAAGAGTAATATGACCCTAATGAATTGTAAATTTTATTATTATTTTATTTTATTAAGGCTTTAGGATAATAACATCTTGGTTAATTTTTAATTGTGATATAGAAGTAGTTACAGAATTAGAATTGTTAATTTGTGAATTAAGTATGATTTTATTTAAAAATTAAATTAATAATATTTATAAAATTATTTTCAAAAAATGGAATTCATTTTTTAATTCTACACATCAATAAATGGTTATGGTGATTTTTTTGAATTTTTCGGAAATAGTTGATTTTTCTATGAATAGTAAAACAATACAGTTTTTAGTTTCAGTGTGTTAATGAAATAATTAATGATATAATAATTATGTCATAAATCTGGTTGACATATTTATAGTTAAATACGATGTGAGGTTTTCCATGTTGCATATACCATGGGAAAATACCATGGACAAGCCCATGGTTTTTCAAATACCACCCATGAGGTGTCCCTTAGAAATTATTAAAATATTCCCTTACTTTTCCTATAAATACCAACCCATTCCATAATTAACAACATTAACAATTCATCCTCAACGAATCTATGGCCTATTTACCTTTATAGTATTCCTCCCAAGGTTTCCTCAAGCCCCCTAGGTCCCAACCTTCATGTTCTAAGGGTTACTCTGCAAGGTAAGAAAATTCTTAATTTTCGTCTTTTTCCATTCAAGTTCTTTTTTATGTAGTATACCATTCAAGTTTTCATACCATGTTCTAATTTCCTTCTTATTCATGGTCTACTATATATTATGATTCACTGATGGATGGGTGACCCTTTTCCCCTCTCTTATTAATATTTTTTAAAACCATGTTGTGTAGCCGTTGGGCTTCTGAATTTTTATAAGGGATTTCTCAATTAATATTTTATTTTTAGTTCCATTTTTTTCTTATTATTTATTCATATCTTATTACCCAAGAGGAATGAAACCTCCAGAAATAATGTATATTCTGGATTTTCTCCAATTTATGGAAAATTCATCATCATTATTTTTCTCCTCACCCTCTTCTTCATGGATCAAAAACATTGTCTGTGATGTGTCGAATTACCGGCATCGTGGATGATATGGTTTCAATTTTCATTAACTCTTTCAAGTTTGGTTATGTAACTATTTTTATAGTTGAACCAAATTATAACATATTTATTATAGCTCATCCATGGTTCTAGAATTCTTTTTAAAAAATGGTTTTAATTTATAAAATCAAATGAGTCTGTTTTTATCAAAGAACCACTAAAATGATCTATACGAACATCATTAATGTTCTAAATTATGAATAATCCTAATGTAAGAATTAAAAATGATAAATGGTATAATTCAACTTACTGGATATATGTAAATACTACTGCATTCCAATTCTGGAGTTTCACTTCCAATCGACATAATCATCCACAATGAACCAATCATAGAAATCGTGTAAATAACTCACCCAAAAACAGTGCAAGGAGAAAAATATTAACAATTAAATATGGAAATAATGTTATGAAATTATAATATAAGATGTTATAGACATGAAAATGTTTTTTTAAAATACTAATAAAACTATTTTAACCATTATACAAGAAGTTTAAACAAGTCTGAAGTAAGAAAAACCCGAGGTAAGGGAATTCTAAACCTGATTTCCATTCTTTGGGGTGACTTCTACTTCATTTTTCATGTTCTATTTAAATTGTTTGTGTGATTAATTTTGTGTATATTATGTTTAATTATGTTTATTTACAGTGTATATACATATTCCATCCACTCTATTAAGTATCACTTCAATTGTATGATATTTATAAGGGGATTTTCTTTAGAAATTCCATTTTTTTAAATTTGGTTTTACAAAATTTCAAAGAATTGTATTTATGGAATTATTCATGTTGTATGATTATGTTTTGGTTCTTGGGAATTATTTATTATGAATGGTGGGACCTATATATCCCTAAAATTCATTGGGTATGAGTATGTTGGAAGTTAGCCGAATGGTTACTCCAAGTGTAACTGCGATGGTTACACAAAGTAAGGTAGTCGTGAGGGTTATAAATTATAAGGTATCCATGAATGGATACAAGACTATGTAATTAATGCCCAAGATACCTTTATAATTATAGTTATGTTCTCATGTTTTGTTTGGATCTTGTTTAAATCTCATGTTACAGAAATTGAGTATATATGGGTGAAAATAATGTATTTTGAAAATGCTTTCATACGTTACGATTATTCATTGACTAATGTGATATTTCCTTATTTTCCATCCCGTACTCAGCTTTTGTGATCATCCAAAGTTTTTAAATTATTTTCACATGTTAATGGATGTGTAAGACAAGGAAGGATTCCATGTTAAATGTTGAATAATTTTCAAGTAGTATTGTTTTAAGTCTTAATGTTTTATATTTTGAAAAAAACGGAAACTGTTTTTATGGTATCCACTCTGTAATAATGTGTAATGTCATGAATGTATTGTCCTAATTCTCTAAATCTCTAAACAAGAAAAGATCCTCAATTTAAAAGTAAGTGTTTTCTTTACTAAATTCAAGATTATGGACAAACTCATCCCCCCCCCCTCATGGCCCTTATGACACGCCAATTGAAAATCTCACCTAATGGAAAACCATATCTGGCATAGGTGGATGACATATAGGAACCATCAGATTTTGTTAATCCTACCTTTTCCCCATTCCATGTTATGGGAAGGTCGTAGAAACATTTTCCCCACTTCATATCAAGGTTTTGACCCACGTTGTGAACTCCAACGTAGTAGGATCTCTCCAAGCTCTGATATTTCATACAATCATTGGAAGGGTCTGCAATCATCTGAAACACCCATTTACCTATAGAGTCTATCATTGGATGGTAAGATCTTCACAATATGTACCCATATAAGTACATCTCCACCACCCAAAAGATAATTTTTTTTTCTAACTCCTGAAGTGAAAACAACATCTAGATGAGTGAGTCATAGACTTTTACACTGGGTCGAAGTGTCTCACATATTAACTCAACACACCACTGACTCAGGGGAATCTACTTATGATGTGAGTGGGGAATGTTAAGAACAAATTTGTTCCCTCTCTCAAAACTCATAATTTACTTGGTATATTTCTAGATTTTTCTAATAAGAGTCAACACCTAGATGAATCCTTGCATCAAGCTAAGCAGGAATTCCCATTACCTCATCTAGCTCCTATAATAAGAGTAGAAAATCCATAATGAAAATAAAGTCCCTTAGAATTCTAGAATTGTTACAAGTAGAGGATAACCCGAAACCTCACTAAAGCTAATATCCTTAGTTCCAGCCCTAGGCTCAGCATCGCTTGACACAGAATTTGTAGGCACAACTGCATAATGAACCACCACCGCCTAGGTGGGGAAAATTCGGTTCTATCCCATCGTTAGGCTCCAACCTCTTTTCAGGGTCAAGCTCCCATAATCTCGTTCTTAGATGAGAGGAACCAGGCCTACTCATTCAACAATTCATAGGATCCCAATTATTTCTTTAGTTCCACTTATCAAGATATTTTGAAGCTACTCAAATGCAGAAAACCCTAGGACACAGATCTCACTGATCATCCCAACTATTTTCCTTATCAAAGGTTCCTTGAACATACCATCAAGCAATGTTTTGTGTTCAAGGACTGGATCTAGGATGAGATTGATAATAATATAGTAATATAGGGCCCACCCCATAATATGTTCCATGCATTTCCATGATTCTTGATAGTGACAATGAAGGTGAATGGAAGCAGGTCTCAAGTCATGGGTCTTAGAAGTGTGATGATTAGTTTTCTTGTAGGGTATTTGCTTGCATCCACGGTTTCATTCATTACCATTTGAATCATCCTGAGCCTCTTAAATTCTTTTTACCTCTACCATCTTTCATTTCTACATCCACATATCGTCCTTTTACCTCTCATATGTGTAGATAGTAACCCTGAAAGGGAAAGCAAATTCCCTCGACCGTGCCAAATCCATATCATTCCCATGGAAATTTCATGCCCCCTGAGATGGGGATCACCCCTCGAATATATACAGTATTGAAAGATTCATCAATTGATGATCAATAGTATGCCTCCATGAATATTCTTGAGTTGGTGAATCCCTATTTGATTCCAAATGATGAAGAGTATCAGGTGGTTCCTCCTAATGTTCTTGGTCGACGTCATCTTTGACGAGGTTGTCGCTATGTAAATCATCAGAATTTCCAATCTAGTGATTCAAAAAAAAAAGTCATGTATTCTACCAAGAATAGATAGTAGGATAAGTGTAGATCATAATAGGAACAAACCTCTCAACCCATCTCTTCATATTCACAGCTACCATCGTTTGTGAAACTCAACCATAAAGAGCAGTTGTGCCTACATCATGATTAGACATTCTCTGATGTGTCTCGATCTCAAACCTTCAATAGTCGACCAATAGTAATTATTTTGGGATTAGTTTGTAATTGAAGGGACATCCGCAGCACTAGATTTGATCCTATGTCTTGACCACTAATTCCCATCATAACTCCTACAACATAGAAACCTCATCTTGGAATAAATATGCACTTAGCATGTACCTATGATGGGATTATGTATCTATCCAATTTTCTTGAAATTATCTCAATTCTTGAGGCCCTCCAACTATCGTAATATCTTTGAGAATCCCTTGCAGAGGCCCTAAAGTTCCCCCTCTAGTTTGAGACATAGGTGGCAGCCATAGATTCCTTCCATGCCGAGGATGTAGAGAAAGAAAAATGTTTGGACATCATATCATTATTATAAGAAGATGAAGGTTATCCCATAAAGGGGAATATTCACCCATTGTACATCTAGGTATAACTCAATGTTGTGGAAGTCCATTGTTGTCTTATTGAAATAGGTTTCAGGAAAAATCTCGTCATAACCCAAATTCTTTGAAATCTAGGACTGACTGAAGTATATCAGAGTCCCTCTAAACTAAATATCCAAGGTTATGATAGGATGGAGCTAAGTTCATGTGGAAAAATCATATTGAGGACCCATTTTGGTGGCCTAGTTATAATAAATAAATTTATGGTTGTCTCATAAAATATTGCATATAATGCACTAATGGATAGACCCTAGGTCCATCTGCATGCATTAGTTCCCTCTTCATATCACCAATGCCTCAAGTACTTCCTAAACGGTCGAGTGGGAATTCTACAAGGTTATGAATTATCTTTTCACATCTTGTGAATCCTGTTATATGGATATTGATTATTACAAGAGAATGGAAAATGGGTTCATACTAAAGAAGTTGAGAACTTCACTACTGTGGTCAACCCCTGGATGGACATGGATGATGCATTTATCCTCCCAATTCATTAGTTGGAGGCCACAATTCTAGTCATGAGAAATTTATTTCTCATATCTAAGATAAGGGGAAGACACGTTCTTATGTACAAAAAACTTTGGGAGATTACCACGTACTCCTACACATGATAGGATGGAGTAGTAGTAGAACCTATTACCTTTGTGAGGTATCAGGATGTTCGCCCCATAGATACAACAATACACCATATCTATTTTCTTCTTCGGGTTGGGATAAGCTAACACATCCTGACCAACCACCAATGATTTGACATCATAAAATGTGGGCCATTCAGTCAGTGTACTTATGTAATAAGGTCAAAATCATTTTTTTCATGGTTTCAATAGTATATAATTATCCTGATGAAGACTCTATTGCCGCTCAGGCCGATACTAGTGTTCTTACAGGGTCGGATAACTCATAATAATTTCCACATCCCTATTATACTCTTTCCTTGGATTGTGAATTTGATTTTTAAGATGCTCCTCCTGCATTCAAAGAGGGTGTCTCCACCTCCATCAATTAGTTGGTTTAGGTAAATCTTGGCACTAATATAGATCTGAGGCTAATGTTGACCAGTGAATCCATACATGAAAAAGAACAATTGAAGTATATGGATTTCTTTAAGAAACATCATTACGTGTTTTCCCAGAGTTATGATGATATTCCATGTTTACACCCTCAGGTTTCCAACCATCTTCTTGGAATCCCGATAAGTCATTACAGGTTCAAGAAGCACCCCAAGAGGATGCACCCATCTAATGGTGTCATGGTTAAGGCTAAAGTGGATAATCTCATTAAATCCAAAATCATCAATGAAGTTTAGTATCCCATATGGTTATCCAACATTGTACTTGTCAGTAATAAGAATAGACAGATCAAAGTCTAAATCAAATATTCGGGATCTCAACTGCCACTAATTTGATAATGATTTTCTCCTTCTGGAGATGGAGCTACAGATTGATTCCACTTCCAGATTCCAATATATCACTTATTTGGATGGTTATTCTAGGTATAACCAGATTTAAAAATCTCCAAAAGATGCGGAAAATATCGAATTAAAATAATAATAGGGTACATTCTACTATCAAGTAATACATTTCATTCTTAAGAATGCATGATCTGCATATCAGCACACATTGCATCCCATATTCAAACCAATTCTCATGATGCTATTAAAATTCATCTTGGGAGATATGGAGGTTAAATACCACCAACCTCGAGACCATATTAGAGATCTTTATAAAGTGTTCATCTACCTTCGCTCTTGGAAATTGAAGATGAACACCTTTAAATGTGCTTTTGGGGTGACCTCTAGAAATTTCCCCAGTTTCATTATCTCATATAGAGGTATTTAGATAAACCTGGATAAGATCAAGGATATTAGATAGATGCCCCCTTTGAGAAACTTGTAGGAACTCTAAGGCTTTCAAGGCTACTTATCCTACATATGATTATTCATCACAAATTAGGTAAAAAAGTGTAAGCCATTTTTTAAACATAGGAAGAAATGTGTCATCTACTAGTGGGATTAAGAGTGCAAATTTTTTTTTATTGAAGATCAAGAAGTATCTTCTATATCATTCTATTTCAATTCCACCTATATTTAGGAAGATTATGGTGCTTAATGTGACCACCCTTGAATGATCCCTCAGTTCCCTTCTTGTTCAGAAGAACAATGAACGGATAATGAACCATTTTTACTATCTTAGTCATATGATCCTCTATATAGAGATCATATACTCTCTTATAAAGATTATATTACTTGTGCTAGTTTATGTGGTGCAGAAACTGCGACTCTACATGCAGCATCATGAGATACAACTAGTCTCCCACATAGATTTTCTAAAGTTCATTCTAATCCAACCCTTGATGATAGGTCTTTTAGCACACTGGGTGGTTTTTCTTCAATAGTTCAACATTATATTAATTCCTCATAAGGTCGTAAAGGGTTAAGCATTGGTAGACTTATTCGATGCTCACTCTCACCCCCACAGAGTAGTCTCAAGATCTTCATTTTCCAGATGAGACTATCCTCTCAGTGGATCCGACTATTCTATGTTAGCAGATTCACATCAATGGTGCCTCCAAGATCCCAACCAGTAGTAGCTTTAATGATCACAAGCTCAACAGAGTATTCTTGTGGATTGTCTTCATCACACCTATACATGATGTCTTCCCCTATTCATTCTTTCTATCAGAGGGTTTTACCAAAAAATGAGGTAGAGTATCAGGATATCATCACTATTCTCAGGTTGGCTCTAGTGATTTATGTTCCCCACATGTATATGAAGGGGAATTTCGATCTAGTCATCAATCAAGTTAATAGTGAATACATCATCATGATGCTTTAGATCATACCCTTGCTTAAGCATGATATCCATATGATGGACAAGTTCCCTTATCATTTAGATGTGAATAATGTTCCCCAATAATAGAATGGTCAAGCTGATTCCCTATCTAGTATGTCCACTTCTTTCACAAAACCGAACTAGGAATATTTGTTTATTCATATGGCTCATCAAAGATTCTTCTCCCATGTTAGTTTATACAATGATGATAACTAGGAGGTTAACCAACATACCACCAATGATTCCACATTAGGTCCCCCAGTTCCCCCTCTAGCTGAATAATCCATTGATTGAACAACTACTTTCATAGAGTATCTCCATCATGGAAATATCCCATCAGGTAGAGCCGAACATAAGCAAATATATCACTATTCAGTTTAATTAACCATCTATAGAGGTCCTATACTGGAGAAAGTTCTTTATATATGTAGATTTGATAGAATTATATTTTACTACATTCAAAGATACATGGTTATTTAGGTTGTTCAAGTTGGTTCTTACGGTTCTCATCAATAAGGGATGAATATTTTCCACCAGATTCTATGGTTTGGAAGCTTCTGGCCCACCATGGTCTATGACTATATCATGTTCACCAAGAGGTTCCACACATGTCAGATCCAAGCCAATTTTGTGTATCGAATGCTAGAACCCCTCAATATTATAAATTACTCTTGACCCTTTATAGTATGTGGACTCGATGTAATGGAACCCTATCCACCAATAATATCTCTCCAATGAAGGTTCATTCTGACCGAATGACATTTATTTTCCAAGTGGGAAGAATTTATTCTTTTCAAGGAAGATAAGGCCATGTCCAGTTTTGAATTCATGTGCTCTAACATAATACATAGATTTGGAGTCCCTCATATGTTTATCACCAATAACGACACCAACATCCATGAAACTGAGTTGAAGAAGTTGTATTCAAAGTATATTATCTATTATAACGACACTTATTTCTAGCATGCAAAAGAAAATGGGTAGATCATGGCATTAAATAAGACACTCTCTAATAGTTTTCATAATTTAGTGGGCTAGATAAAGATAATTTTGATGGAAATGTTTCTCAATGATCTATGGTATTGTCAGAAAAATACTCATAATCCCACAAAAGGTACTATATATTCCCTTGTGTATGGAAGAGAGATAGTTATTTTCATCAAGATTTAGTATCCAGTGCTCCGTACAATTTTCTATGATTAGAAAACATCAGACTGAGTAGCAGAAGTCCATATGGATGAACTAGAAGTTCTTAATGAGAATAGGTTTACAGCCTTGCATAATCTAGAGGGGAACCAGAATAATATATATGTTGATTTCCACAAGAGAGTTTTTCTCCACTTCTTCCTTCAAGGTGACATGGTTTTGGCTCTCTTAGCACCGATGATACCAGATATAAAACTGCTAAAGTTAGTGCCCAAATATAAAAGATCTTATATCATATATAGGGTTTATCCAATTGGCTCATACTCTTTGGTCACCATGGATGTTGAGATAATTATTCCTCCAACCAATTCAATGTTCCTCAAAGAGTACTTTGCATGAACGGTGTCTCTCATCCTACATATTAATAAACTACACAGTGTTACCATCAGTCCAAGCTCTATGAACTTAAATTAAGATATCTTTTGTCTAAGAAACATGACATTAAATCGTGTTTCCCTATCCCACATGACATTAAACATATATTTCATCTTTATTGTATGAAATTATACTATGTAACAATTCAGTGTCCTGGTTTCATGACAATATACCACACAAGGATCCCATTGGTCCAAGATATATGACCTTAAATTATGTTCTCTATCATCCTACATGACATTAAATTGTTTCATGGTCCAGGAAGCGTGACCTTAAACTATATGGGGTTGTGTCCAACATGATGTGAAATTGTTTCATCCTAGCTGCACGACGTTAACATGCACAACATTGATGGTCCTTTTGGCCTGACCTTAAAAGGCAAGCTCCCCTTGTCCTTCAGATCGTGAAATCTTTCTTTCCTACATCAAATTAAACTATACCCCACATCCTTTCCATGTGACATTAAACTACAATGAGTTTCATAACTACGTATGGCTTGATTACCATCCTTATGGGATACGTAGTGTCACCGAGAAACATTATCATTGGGCCCAGCCAAAAACACTCTCAAACATTTTTATTAATCCCATATGACATCAAATTGTATGTAAGTTCTTCATAAGAATGTTTCGTTCTATTTTTGGCCTTCTTGTTCCTCATTCACGTCAGGTTACTTCATGGTTCCACACTTCACATTTCCATTTTAGAAGCGTCATCCTAGGGGATGAGCTCTATAACCTTAAACTAAGATTTTCAGCATCTTTGTTGCATGATTAAAAATATCATGACAACCCACGTCCTAATTTTATGACATTGAAATAAATATTATGTATCCTATTTGAATGATGATAAACTACATAGGACTACGACGTCGTCGCATGGGATGACATTACCCCTTGAGACTGATCATCTATTATACCATCTTCCAAAACTACCTATGGATTGATTCACATCCTTATGGGATAAGTAGCGAAGCTTGAAAAGCATTTCCCTAAGCCCATACATAGAGCCAGAACCTCCACCCTTTGGCCCCTTGTCTTGAGTATCATTTAGAAATTTTTGGTGTGGCTTGTGGGGCTCCTTAGCTCACAATCACATCGGGTTGCCTCATGGAACCGTACATCACATATTTTCTTTATTCGTTCTAAATTTTATGACCTTAAAATATTATTTTTCATTTCTTGGTATCCTGAAAATAAACTATACAACAACCAGGATATTCATAGTAGAGAGAATATCACCCCCTGAAACTTTATGTCTTCCATTTCATCTTCAATAACTACATGTTTCTTTATTCCCATCCTTATGGGATACATAGGGATGCACAAGCATTTTTTACCTAAGACTACCTATATAATCATGAACATTTTCTCCCCCTTTTGGTCTAGGTTTACTCCTCATGAATGTGTGGTGTTGTGTGGATCTCTTTGGTCCTCATTTACATTGGTTTATGGTGGTCGCACCATGGATGTTCCTTTCAAATAACCCCTCCCATCTTCATTCTTACCGCATGATGTTAAACTACATAGATCTTCAAGGTCTACATATGGATTGATTTACATCATAATGAGATACGTAGAGACACACTTTCATTTTTGTCTCAAGGCCCATCTATAGAATCACAAACGTCCAAGTTTCATGATAGTAAACTATATGACATTTTTATCCTTACCATGTGATGTTAAATTGCATGGATAGATCCTAGGAACACGAATTTAAACTAGGATCCTATAGTTCAAACTCTATTACTCTAAACCTTACAATGTTTCTAGTCTGAGAAACATGACCTTAAACTTTTCACAATATTGGGGATACTTACCATGAGTCCCATCATAGATATTAGCCTCCTTTGGAACTTGATCCTTAATGGTATATCTGATCCCGCCTACAATTGTCCCGCACCGACAAGATTGAATGTATGGTGGTCTCAGACTAGGGTTATTGGATTCCATAGGGACATTTGTCCAGTCCATTTACACACATAATGTGTCCCTTTCATCTAGTTCCCCATCCTCTTCCATGATTGAAGGGACCACCCCTAACAGATTGGATATGTCATATCATATTGCCTGTAGTTTTTGGCCAATGCCCTAGAGATTTTTGGAAGACATTTTGAGACAGGTACCATGATTCAAAAATGGTCATCGGTTGACATAGGGGAACCCTAATATTCTAGTAATACTACATTTTCCCCATTCAATGTTATGAGAAACTCATAAAAATATTTTCCCCACTTCATATCAAGGTTTCAATCCATGTTGGGAACTCCAACGTTGTAGGATGTCACCAAACTCTGATGTTTCATACAAACATTGGAAGGGTCTGCATTCATCTGGAACATCCATTTACATATCGAGTCAACCATTGGTTAGTATGATCTTCACAATCTTTACCCCTATAATTACATCTCCACTATCCAAAAGACAATTATTTTCTACCTCTTCAAGTGAAAACAACATCTTGATGAGTGGGTCATAGAATTTTCCACTAGGTTGAAGTGTCTCACATATAAACTCAACACGCCACTAAATCAGGAGCATCTACTGATGATGTGAGTGGGGAATGTTACAACTAAATTGGTTCCCTCTCTTAAAACGCATAATTTACTTGGTATATTTCTATATTTTTCTGACAAGACTCGTCACCTAGAGGAAGCCTTGCATCATGCTAAGCATGCATGCCCATTACCTCATTCGAATCCTTTAATAAGAGCAGAAAACCCATAATGAAAATAAAGACCCTTAGAATTCTAGAATTGTTACCAGTAGAGGCTAACCTAAAATCTCACCAAGGGTAATAGCCTTAGTTCCATCCCCAGGCTCATCATCACTTGACACAGAATTTGTAAGCAGAACTGCACAATGCAACACCACCGACTAGGCGGGACAGTCAGGTTTTATCCCCTCGTTAGGATCCAACCCCTTGTCAGGGTTAAGCCCCCATAATCCCTTTATCAGATAGGAAGAACTAGGTCTACTCATTCAACAAGTCAGAGGTTCCCAATTATTTCTATAGTTTCCTTTATCTAGAGATTTTGAAGCTACCAGAATGTAGAAAACCATAGAACGCAGATCTCACTGATCGTCCCAACTATTTTCTTTATCAAATGTTCTTTGAACATACCATCAAGCAATGTTTTGTGTTCAAGGACTAGATCTAGTATGATATTGATAATAATATAGTAATATTTCACCCACCCCATCACAGATTCCATGCATTTCCACGATTCCTGAGAGTAACATTGAAGGTGAATGGAAGTAGGTCTCCAGTCATGGGTCTTAGATGTATGATGATTGGTTGTCCTGTTGGTTAGTTTCTTGCACCCATGGTTTCCTTCATGCCCATTTGAATCATCCAGATCCTCTTATTTTTGTTTACCTCAACCATCTTTCATTTCAACATCAACATCTCATCCTTTTACCGCTCAGAAGTGTAGCTAGTAATGCGAAAATGGAATGAAAAGTCCCTCTTCAGTACCAAATCCATCTCATACCCATGGAAATTTCCTGCCCCAAAAGATGGGGATCACCCCCCGAATCTGGATAGCATTGGAATACTCCTCAAATGATGATCAAATGTATTCCTCCATGAAAATTTTTGATTTGGTGAATCCCTATTTGATTCCAAACTATGAAGAGTATCAGGTGGTTCCTCCAAATGTTCTTGGTTGAAGTCATCTTCGATGAGGTTGTCGCTATGTGAATAATCGAAATATCTAGTCTAGTGATTCAAAAAAAGTCATGTATGCTACTGAGACCAGATAGTAGGGTCATTGTAGATCCTAGTAGGCACAAACCTCTCAACCCATCTTTTTATATTCACAGCTAACATCGTTTGTGGTACTCAACCAAGAATAGATGTTGTGACTAAATCATGATTAGCCATTCTCTGATGTGGTTAGATCTCAAACTTTCAATAGTCAACCAATATTAACTATTTTGGGTTTAGTTAGTAAGAAACAGGACATCCCTAGCACTAGATATGATCATCTGGCTCGACCACTAATTCCCATCAACCTCCTACAACATGGCAACCTCATCATGGAATGAATGTGAACATAGCACGTACGTATGATCTGATTAAGTATTGTTCCAATATTATGAAAAATCTCTCAATTGTTGAGGCCATCCAACTATCGTAATATCTATGAGAATCCCATGCAGAGGTCTTGAAGAGACCCCTCTTGTTTGAGACATAGGTGGCAGCCATAGATGCCTTCCATGCTGAGGAAGTAGAGAAAGAAAATAGTTAGGACAACATATCATTATTATAAGAATATGAAGGTTCTCCCATAATGGGGTATATTCAACCATTGTACATCCAGGGATACCTCAATGTTGTGGAAGTCCATTGTTGTATTATTGAAATAGGTTTCAGGAACAATCTCATCATAACCCAAATTCATTGCAATCTAGGAC
The DNA here is from genome assembly GCA_963277665.1 of Viscum album. NCBI lineage: Eukaryota > Viridiplantae > Streptophyta > Magnoliopsida > Santalales > Viscaceae > Viscum > Viscum album. Next base: position 1,879,111,449 of record OY728137.1, on the reverse strand, counting down.
TGACTGAAGTATATCAAAGTCCCTCTAAATTGAAGATCCATGGTTATGATCGGATAAAGCTAAGGTCATGTGGAAAAATCCTCTTGAGGAACCATTTTGGTGGCCTAGTTATAATAACTAAATTTATGGTGGTCTCATAAAATATCTCCTTCCGTGAACTTATGGGTAGACCCTAGCACCATCTGCATGCAGTAGTTCCCTCTTCATATCACCAACGCCCCAAGTACTCCCTCAACAGTCAAGTGGGAATTCTCCAAGGTTATGCATCTTCTTTAACATCTTGTGAATCCTTTTATTTAGATATCGATTGTTACAAGATAAAGGAAAAATGGGTTCATACTAAAGAATTTGAGCACATCCCTACTATGGTTGACCCCTGGATGGACATAGATGATGCTATTATCCTCCCAATTCATTAGTTGGAGTCCAAAATGCAAGACATGGGAAATTAATTTCTCATATATGAGATAAGGGGAAGACATGTTCCTATGTACAATGAATTTTGGGAGATTACCTTATACACCTACACAGGATAGGCTAGAGTTGTAACAGTACCTCTTACCCCTATGAGGTATCAGGATGTTCTCCCTATAGATAAAACAGTACGCCATACCTATTTTCTTCTTCAGGTTGGGATACGATAACACATATGGACATAACACTAATGATTTGACATCATCAAATGTGGGCCATTCAGTTAGTGAACTTATGGAATAAGGTCGAAATCATTTGTTATCAATGTTTCAATTGTGTATAATTATCTTGATGAAGACTCCATCACCGCTCAGGCTGATACTAGTGTTCCTCTAGGGTCGACTAACTCAAAACAATTTCCACATCCCTATGATCCTATTTCCATGGATTATGAATATGATGTGTAAGATTCTCCCCACGCATTCAAAGAGGGTGTCTCCACCCCCATCAATTAGTTGGTTTAGGTGAATCTTGGAACTCAGATTGATCTAAGGTTGATGCTGATCGGTGAAGCCATACATGAAAAAGAACAATTGAAGTATATGGATTTCTTTGAGAAACATAATTATGTGTTTTGCTAGAGTTATGATGAGATTCCATGTTTAGACCCTCAGGTTTCCAACCATCATCTTGGACTCCAGATAAGTCATTACTGGTTCAAGAAGCATCCCAGGAGGATGCACCCATCTAATGGTGCCATGGTTAAGGATAAAGTTAATAATATCATTAAATCCAAAACCATCAATGGAGTTTAGTAGCCTATATGGTTATCCAACATTTTTCTTGTCATTAATAAGAATAGATAGATCAATGTCTAAATCAATTTTCAGGATCTCAACTGCCACTAACCTAATAATGATTTTCCCCTTCTGGTGATAGAGCTAATGATTGATTCCATTGTCAGATTCCAATATATCATCATTGTGGATGGTTATTCCAGGTATAACCAGATTTGAAAAGCTCCTAAAGATGAGGAATATATCGAATTCAAATAATCATAGGGTACTTAATATTATCCAGTAAAACCATTCATTCTAAGGAATGCGGGATCCACCTAATAGTGCACTTTGCATCCCATATTCACACCCATTTTCATGATGTTATTAGAATTTTTTCATGGGAGATATGGTAGTTAAATTCCACCAGCCTCAGGACCATCTTAGGGATCTTTGTAAAGTGTTCATCTTCCTTCTCTCTTGGCAATTGAAGATGAACACCTTGAAATGTGCTTTTGGGGTAACCTTTAGAATATTCCTCAGTTTCATTGTCTCATATAGAGGTTCTGAGATCACCCCAGAGATGATCAATGCTATCAGGTAGATTCCCCCTTTGAGATACCTCAAGGAACTCTAAGGCTTTCAAGGCTACTTATCCTACATATGCCAATTCATCAAAAACCAGGTCGTAAAGTGTAAGCCATTTTTTAGACATAGGAAGAAAGGTGTCATCTACTAGTGGGATTTAGAGTGAAATTTTTTTTTAGGTGATCAAGGAGTATCTTTTATATCCTTCAGTTTCAATACCACCTATATTCAGGAAGCTTCTAGTGCTTTATGTGACCACCCTAGAATGATCCCTCTGCACCCTTCTTGTTTAGAAGAACAATGAAGGGATAGCGAACCGTTTTTACTATTGTTTCGGTGCGGATGTGCGTCGGGTTTCGGTTCCGACGCTGTTCCGCCAGGACGCGTTCGCGCGTGCACCCGTCGACCCGAGGGGATGGGCACGCGTGGCTTGTGGCCCCGCGGTCCCGCTTTCCAAGGGCGGGCGGCATTCGTCCCTTCTTCAGGGGCGTCTGCTCCTTGATCGAAACCGGGATGATGGGATGTCGGCTCCTCCTTCCGTGGACGTCTCCTCGGAACTCGTCGCCTAATCCGGGTCTCCCTCATAGATTTAAGAATGTTCGTGAATCTCGTTCCCGGCGCCATGTCTCCATGGACACCGGTTAATTACGCTGCTTCCGCCCAGACGCTCCAAGGAGTCTGGTCGGGGCAGCAACCTGCGGTGAGGAGACCGGGTGGCTCCGGGTGTTGGGGCTTGTTTTAGCACTGCGACTCTGCATGTCTGCCTTCCGTCCCTAATAGGGATTCTCGAAGGCATGATGGCCTGAGGCATCCCGCGCTGGGTGCGGGGAACTGTGTCACCTGAGGTTTTCCTCAGCTTTCTATGTTTAACACGGGGTAAGCCGCGAGTTTAACGTCCAGCGGGGACGGCATCGGACCGATCAACACGAGGAGTGGATCAGATGACAGAACCCCTTGCGGGGAACCTCCGACGCTGGGGCCAGCACATGGGCAGCTTCCCGGGTGAAATGGAGTGGAATAAAATGGCATGACCCCACCGGGATGTGGCGGCCCGGGTAAGGATCAGGATGGATGATGGAGTGAAGAGCTTGGACCCCATAGGGGCTTCCTACGTACCGCGCGTTAACACGGATCAAAGTCAGCGTAGTTCGGATATGCAGTTTAACGTCATGCTGGACGTTGGCATGCCGACTCACGAAGAGATCGAGGCCGCCGGGTGGAGGATTGAACCGAACCACCTCGCACAGAGGGGGATGGAACGGCCGGGTGGATCACAGTTTCACGTCATGCTGGACGCTGAAGGGAGAAAATAGAAAAAAGGCAGTGGGGAAGCGCAATGGAGATACACACGAACGGTCTCCCACAAGGGCGGATTCATAGGTGAATCGACGCAAGTGTGAACCCAGGAGCGGTCCACTGATGGACGAACCGACGTGAATACGACCGGGACGACCAGGTGGTGGGCTTGAACCTCAGGGAGGCTTCCTACGTACCCTGTTTAGGAGACAGGGATCAAAGTCCACGTAGTTCATTCTGTCAGGACTTACGCACTGAGGCTGCCCGAGTGCGGCAAAACTCAGTTGGAGAGGGACTTCGGCCGAAAGTAGGAGACACCTCGATCCCAGTCACACCCTCTACTGGCTTCGGCAGTGGGGGAGCGCAATGGAGATACACATGTGCATCCCCCCACAAGGAATTAGGGGTTTGTAATACCCTACCCCCGTGGGCGAAGGCCACTCCAATCCCGACATCCCTACAGAGACGAGCGGGTGGGGGCCACATCCAAACCGGGGGGGACCCTACGTGCGAGGCACGGGATCGGGTGAGGCAGACGGTTTAACGTCTTGCCGGACGAAGTACAGTTTAACATCGTGTGTTGAGGACGAAGATGCTTGGCAGTTTAACGTCTTGTCGCGCGGACGATGGAGGCTAGGCAGTTTAGCGTCGTGCAGCTTGGACGTGGATGCTTGGCAGTTTAACGTCTTGTCGCGCGGACGAATACAGAACAGTTTAACGTCTTGTAGCTTAGACGAATGAAGAACAGTTTAACGTCTTGTAGCTTGGATGAATGCAGAACAGTTTAACGTCTTGTAGCTTGGACGAATGCAGAACATTTTAACGTCGTGTAGCTTGGACGAATGAAGAACAGTTTAACGTCTTGTCGCGCGGACGAATGCAGAACAGTTTAACATCTTGTAGCTTGGACGAATGCAGAACAGTTTAACGTCTTGTCGCGCGGACGAATGCAGAACAGTTTAACGTCTTGTCGCGCGGACGAATGCAGAACAGTTTAACGTCTTGTCGCGCGGACGATGGTTGCCGCCGATGGGTCCGTGTCACTTCGCGCGAGCCTGGAGGGCCGCACGGGAAGACAACGCACGGTGCGGGCACCCAGGATGAAGATCATCGGGCGCCACGCGGGCGGGTACCCTCAGGGGGTGAAAGGGGGCGACCCCGGCGGATTGCGCGCAAAAGAGGAGCTTGGCGCGCAATACCGCGGGTCGGCGCGCAAATGGGCGGGCTGGCGCGCAATTGGGCCAGCCCTTTGCGCGCAGATGATTGAGATGGCGCGCACCGGGCTTCGGATAGCGCGCGGGGGCAACGGCTCATTCTTTAGTGAATGGCCACTTTGAAAGAAGGGGGTGCGCGCAATCGGGCAGGATTGCGCGCACCCGGGGGCAATTGCGCGCAAGAGGCTTCTTTTGCGCGCGAAGGCCTTTAGGTGAATAGTTACTCAAAGGAAAGGAGCCAAAGGGATTACGCGCGAAGGCGAACCCCGAGGCTTTCTTGCGCGAAAGAAAGGAGGTTACCTGAAGATCGGCATTGCGCGCGGAAGGGGTTGGATTGCGCGCACAAGAGACCTTTCGAATTCCGGCCACATTTAAAACGTCGGGGTCGCCTTATATTTATAGGCAACCCCGGGCGCGGAATCTCGTTCGCGGGCGCGGAATTTCCTTCGCGGGCGCGAAATTGAGACCGGCGCGCAAGGGAGTCACGCGGGCCACGGGCGCGCAAAATTGCACGCCGGCCCAGCGCATTGCGCGCATCCCGGGAGGTTTGCGCGCGGCTCATCAACTTTGCGCGCGGGTCTCCAAAATTCCGCGCAAGCCTTCCGGGCCCTCCGAAACATGCTTCCGACTCCAAATATGACATCGCTTCCTGCATCTGGAGCTTTGTTTGGGAACAACGGACTTTTCCGGCGTCTACAAAAGCCCCCCCTCAGAATCTGATCGGAGAGAGGTCGCAACGATCGGGTTCCGAGGGAGACGCCGGAATGCCGAAGTCCTGGGTGGCGCGGGACTGTGGTGCGCAAAAAAGGGTGTTGGGCGCGAAATTCACTGTCGTGGTCGCGCAAAGCGCTTTCCGCGCAGCGCGGACACCCGGCCTCGCCTATAAATAGGGGCCCTGGGTCCCCCGCACCGTACAGTGGCCTTCCGCGCGATAAGCATTCGAGCTCTCGTGCGCGAAATTGCCCTTTCCGGCGTGGAATTCACCCGTTCGTCGCGCAAACCTGTCCGGAATTCGGCCTGCTTTTGCGCGAACACCCGGTGTTTTACGCGACAGCCTTCCCAATTGCGCGCCGTCCACTTGGATTGCGCGCCACCTCTCAAACTTCTCTACCAGCCTCGTACGATTCCGCACGCTTCATCCCTTAACCCACACGACTCCCGGAGCTTCTGAGATGGCCGCGCATCAAGGAAATGAGGGGGATGCCGCCACTCGCAGAGCTGAGATGGCGACGAACGAGGAGGTCTACGGAGCCAAGGAGATTGTTTCCAACAATCAATCCTTGTTTGACTTGATGACACCGGTCCAGAAGTCATATCCGCTGTCAGACAACCTGCCGCTCTGGAACTTCGGCATCCTAGATGAGGTTCCGGTGCCAGGGTTCGAGGTTGATGCGCCACGGACCTGGGTGACTCGGGAGGACGCGATTCCCCGCTATAACATCACCAACAATGGGCATCCTGCCAGGGAGACCAGGCACTTAGATGTCTACGTCCTGGACTCGAGGACGCGAACCATTGACGGGGGTGAGCCTACTGCGGAGAATTCTCCAGCCCTCTACTCGAGCACATACCGCCATAGTGTCACTGACGACACCAAGGGCTGGCTGAAGGACTGGGATTTGCGGTCTGGGGGCAATTTCACCGGTGAATGGGCCTGGGCGTTCTGGGTACGCCACACCTGCGATCACTTCACGGAGGAGCTGCGGTACATCGGCCTGTTTGATGTGGTGTGGACGTCGCAGTTCCACTTCTACCAGCAGTCCGGGCTTGGGCCGGAGTTGTTCACCCGCTGGTCCCCGGATACCAACACCTTCCATCTTCACCATGGAAAGGTCGGCAGCGGTCTCTGGGACATCCACTGCATCAGAGGTATCCCGCTGGAGGGTTACCAGTACGATGAGTTCCTGCCTCCGAGGAACACCTGGGGCGACAGGTCACGGACTCCCATCCTGACATGGCATCTGCTGGACCTGGCTACAGAGCGGCTCGGGGTCAAGGACTTCCAGAATGACATAGCCTACAAGGAGTGGTTCGGCCAGTTCTTGGAGCATGACCCAGCAGTCAAGATGCCAGGCAGGGGGAAGCGGTGCCCGACCGCGACTCAGAGGAGCCGGAACGGGTCGTACTGGCGGGTCCTGGAGACGGGCGACTACCGCTCATGGGGGTACCGCGTCATCGAGGCCCGAGACCCAAATGTTCGGTACGCGGCGTTCCTGGCCGCCTTTCTGAGTGGGTGGCTCCTGCCAGTGCGGGACGCAAGAATGGGCGTCCGCCCGGCGACACTGGCGATGGCGGGTGCCATGGCTGCCAATAAAAGATACAACCTCGGGGTCCCAGTGCTGGCGAAGCTGTATGCCATCCTGGGACGCATCTCGCGAGGGGGGTCGCCACGAAGGATCTGTGGGCCCTTTCAATTATTCCACGGGTGGGTGGCTGCTCACCTCGGTGGGTACACGTTTCCAAACGCCATCATTCCTCCGGGCAACGGCCTGCGACCCTCCCTGCTGAACATCGCGGGGGTCGCTTCGATTACCCTAAGTGAGGAGAGCGTGAGGATTCGGATTGGAAATCACGCCAATTTCAACTTCAGCCCGTTCCCCACTCCCGTCGGCCAGATGATCGACAATGGGCAGGGTCCGCTGGAGCAGCATGAATACTTCCTGAACATGCGGGGCGGGGTGCTCGTGGCTCGGATCGACGGGAAGGTGATCTGCGAGCCCTACATGCCAACCCGGTTCGCCAGGCAGTTCGGGTGTCTTCAACGGATGCCGAAGAGGGTATTCACTGCCGTCCGGGAGGAGGCGAACCCTTGCGTCCTTCGCCAGATGTGGCTGATGTTTGCCGCTTTCGGCTCTGGTGACGTCGTCACTCTTCCTCCTACCGGGGTCGACGCAGGCTTGGCAACCGAGTACGCCGAACACTGGGCCATCGCGTACCCCGAGGGGCTTCTACGGTAGCCAGTTCGGCGGCTCGAGGTTACCCGTGCGGAGACCAGGCGTCAAGGAAGGAGGCGAAGCGTCGCCACACGGGGGAGAACGGAGGCGCGCCAAGCAGCGGAGCCGGCGCGGGCAGGGACTTCGGCGGCGGGCACATCGCAAGCTGCCGCCACGACTTCAGCGCCCAGAGAGAGGGCACATTCGGCGGTCGGGGAGCGGCCCGGGAAGCAGGTAAGGCGTCTGCTCGAACCCTCCCACGATGCAGTCTTCCCGGCGCTGTGGTCGGCCTGGATGACCCTGCGGCAATCACTGGGGACCGACGCCATCTGGCGAAAGATACTCAGAGAAGGAATCCATCTGCCAGAGGTCGGGCGCCTCCAGATCACCGACCGAGTGGACTTCAACCGGCAGTATGCGTATCTGACAGCCATGGACGAGTATGCGCGCCAACGTGGTCAGCGTGCAGAGCCATCCCTTCTGGTGAAGGTGATGCTCGGTCTAGAGCCCGCTCCAGAACAGATGCCGCCGGAGGAAGATGACAGTAGCAACGACTCTGAGGAAGAGGAGGAGATGGGGGAGGATGAAGGCTCCGAGGGGAGGTCCCATTAGGGGAGTCCGCGGGAGAGCGGCGAGGTGGCCGACTCTGACAATGTTGATGTCACCGAGCTCCTCGAGGTCCGCTTCTATCCCTACTCAACCTGCTTCATCCATTCTCTTATGCAGCTTCTAACCCATTTCTCCACCTTTCTCAAGAGCACACGGATGTTGGTCAGGCATCCTCCGTAGGAGTAGGAGAGGCGCCAGCATGACAAGGCGGGGGCCAGACGCCCATTATTGAATTGACAAGCACCGAAGGGTCCCCTGCTGCAATTGTTCCTGCGGCAGCCGGGATAGCGGAAGGTGACGCCTTGGATTCTCGTAAGTCTCCTTACCTTACTGTCGGTGCTTTCCGCTGACGATCCGTGACTAACCACGGCATGTCCTGCGCAGTGACCTCAACACTGGAGGCTCGTCGGGCTGCTGAACCCGGGCCATCCACGAGTGGACCAGTGGTGGACATGCCGCCTGCTCCGGAACAGACTTCCCACACCGAGCCGGCCCCACCAACTGCTGATCAAGGGGCTGCGGATGTCGGCGGTGCTGCCATCGGAGAGAGGTCGGGGGCTGATGAGGGTGTCAACGCCGCTGGGGAGAGAGAAGAAGGTCGCCCAGATGTTGGGGAACCTATCCTTCGTGAGGACATCCCAGGGGCGGACCCTGCAGCAGACCTGCTGGCTGCCTTCCCTGCCTACCGGCCTGCCGACCCCGAGGAGATGGACGACTCGGACGCGGAGGCGGTCGAGGAGAGCCGGATAACGCGCCGCAGGGGGTGGAAGTGCATCCAGCGCTTCCTCAAGCGACCCTCATCGGAGTGGCTGGGGCGCATGGGATCGCTTCAAACCTGGCTGCGCTTCCTGTGTGCCGGGGGAGCTGATGCTCAACGCCTCCATCTGACGGTCCGTGATTTCATGGCCGAAAAGATGCGCAAGAGCCGCCGGCGCGCTGACGTCGCACAAAGTCGGGACATGTCGGAGAGCACGCGGGCGCTCCTCGTGGCGGAGCAGGAAGTCCGGCGCCTCGAAGGGCAGGCGGCAGAGAAGGAGGCCTTCGTCGCAGCGTGTACTGAGCTTGTGGAGCAACTAACGGCCCAGCTGATTGACGCCCAGGTACAGCTGACGGAGGCGGGCCAACAGATGGTCACACTTCAAGTCGAGCCGGAGCGTGCACAGGCCAGAATCGACGAACTGCGTGCTGTGACCGCCGACGAAGAGAGGGCACGCAGAGAGCGAGAAGCAGCTCTGGAGGCCACCAGCCAAAGGGTAGCGGCGTTAGAGAGACTCATTCAGCACGCTAATCCCTAGGGTCTTTGTTTTTGCCACTCCCAGAACATTTTGCTTCCGCTACTTTGATCCATTTGTATGAACCAATATATTTATCTGCATCTTTTGGCTTAACATGCTCGACCGCAATTCATTGTCTCGCAGGAGCGTTAACCAAGCTTCAGGCATCCACAATTGGGCCTGGATTTCTAAAGAAAAGAGGGAGGTCATTCCTAGGAAAGGAGACCTCAGACCTAATCAATGTATCATCCCCCCAACTTGTTCCGACACACGAGCGGGACAACGCTAGGGGCGTTGAGATTTTATCCGAACATAGGGAAATGAAAAAGGGTGAATCGCGTGCCCCGAATTCAGAAATCCACAACGGTCGGCCTTCCAGGAAATGCCCAAGACGGCAAGCGGACAATGGATCAATCGACCATACTACTGCAATAGACGGACCGAAGGTCATCATTCATATTGCAGGAGGCGGATCACATGTCATCATCAATGCCGCTTTGGGGGTTCCTTCAGGCACAAGGGTGGAAATCCAGATCAACAGGGCATGCGAAACGTGGGGCGAAGTGATGATTTGTTCGGACAGAATCCAACGCTCCCAAAATTGCGCCACCGTGGGGAAAGCGTATTAGGCGGATGCATTAATCTGGCCGTGAATCACCCCAATTCTTAGACAGCACCTCTTTGACGAGGAAACCGTCGCTTCCCACCATTGCAATGGGGCATCCCGAGCTGAATCGGGGAGAATATCACAACTGCACCACTCTACCAGAAGCCAGGCCAGACGGCCGGCGACGAGGAGGGGCGGGACTTAACGATCCCTGAGGCTGGACCCGAGTCGAGATTCCCGGGTGTTCCTACGTACTCCATCAGGCTGGAGATCAAGCCACACGTAGTTCTGAGAGTGCAGTTTAATGTCATGCATGACGTAGAACCACGATTAGGGGAGATCTTAGTTTAGGGTCGTAGAGCTTGGACCATAGGGGCATATCTTAGTTTAAGGTCTTAGAGCTCGGACCATAGGGGCAGATCTTAGTTTAAAGTCTTAGAGCTCGGACCATAGGGATAGATCTTAGTTTATGGTCTTAGAGCTCGGACCATAAGGGGAGATCTTAGTTTAAGGTCTTAGAGATCGGACCATAAGGGGAGATCTTAGTTTAAAGTCTTAGAGCTCGGACCATAAGGGGAGATCTTAGTTTAAGGTCTTAGAGCTCGGACCATAAGGGGAGATCTTAGTTTAAGGTCTTAGAGCTCGGACCATAAGGGGAGATCTTAGTTTAAGGTCTTAGAGCTCGGACCATAAGAACCTCAAAGTACGCCACATCGTGGTCCTATCCCCTGGATATGTGAAGATGCACTGAGGGATAGTGTCATGAGTGTCGAGGTTTCGCCTGGTCAGAATGGGAGGTGGAAAATGTGAATCATGCGGCCATTCACTCAAGGACTGGGGGCACCGGAGTAACGATATGGGAGTACTGCCGACTGTGGCGGAAAAGCAGCATCAATATCGCACTAGCCGTTGATGGAATGAGGCAGCAAACGAGCATCGACCACTCAATCGCAGGATTCATATCGATTTGCTGCCCGAGGCCATTGGGGGCACCAGCCCGAGTCGGTGGGAGAGCACTGAGGCATTGTGTCCAAACCGTTCACGGGGGCTCTACCCAGGGCGTAGGTGATGGGTCCGAATGAAAGGGAGCACGAAGCCTGAAAAGTGGAAGGAACCTGACCAAGCTGAACCTGACCCTCCTGGAAATAAACCAGAGTACTATTGACACCGGTGTACCACTGCAAGGGGTCAAGGGACACGCCTTGAGGGTGACCCGAAGGCGGCGGATTCCCAAGAGAAGGGGGAATCTTTTAGAGGTGGGGGCTGGACCCGATGTTTCAAACACTCGGGCGTTCCTACGTATCCCATGAGGATGGGAATCAAGCCACACGTAATTCTTGAAGCGCGTCGCAACACAATCGGGCACCAGCGTAGGGAGGGGTGCGGGTCTGGCCCTCGCACACAGAAGAAGCGGTATTTGATATTTCTTGTTTGTCCTTAAAGGTGGATGGTTTTTCTTTGTGCAGCGACAAACCTGTGATTAAGAAATCCCTGGCGTCGCTACAATAATCAAGCCATGGAAGGCATTGATGAATGGCGTGGTTATTAACCATCGCCCAACGTGAGTGCCCCCTGAGGAGGACATCACGATGCAGTGCCGTTTCTCTTCAGGCGGCCAAGACGATCACAGTTTACGGTCGTGTGGTAGGACCAGACAACACAGTTTAAGGTCGTGTGGTTCGGACCATGGAGGAATCCTCTTATTGTGGTACGGCGGACACGGCGGAGGTGGGAACATACCCAGCCCTGCGGTCACGCACGATTCCAGGAGAAGAGTCTTGGGATAGGGGCCTGCGTATGTCCATCACCCGAGGGGCAGAGATGCTAGCCTCTAGATATACTGGGCCCAAAACGCGATTGTTCGGGCGACTCCATCCTCCTTATGGGGACGAGGGTCCATCTACACATGGCCCTTAGGGAGGTCATCAGCATATATCCTTGGTGCTCAGATCATGGGAGCCTCGAACGACACCATTACCCTGGTTGGTCTGCCTAACGTGTAGAGGTGTACTGAAGGTCAGTATGAAGAGAGTGTCGAGATTCCACTACAACGCACAAAGGCGGAGTGTGATGAGGACTGCGCAACCAATGTTCAGAGCCTGAAAAAGCTGACATGGCGATCAAGGATATCGTTGACCATATTCGCAACACAACATCCGATCGCGTCAGCCTAGGATGGGACAAGCAAATGAGCATCAACCGCTCAAGCGCAGGATTCATATCGATTTGCGGCCCAGGACTCGCCGGTAAATCGACCCGGAGCGGTAGGAGAGCACTGAGGCATCGTACCCAAACCGCTAACAAGGATCCCTTTGAGTGAAGGCTCGAACAGGAAGAAGCGCGAGGCCTGACAAGCAACACAGGACTTGTCGGGATTGAATCTGACACTACAAGTCATAGACCGAAGTACCCAAAACATGTTAATAGATCACCGGAAAGGGTCGGAGGACTCACCCTAAGAGCAACCAAAAGATGGCAGATCCCTGTGATCAACCAAGGGACGGGGCTGGACCTGAAACACAAGCGTCCAGGCAGTCCTACGTATCCCATAAGGATGGGAATCAAGCCATACGTAGTTCTTTGAGAGGCAGTTTAACGTCATGCAGGACGATGAGGGGTGTGAGGTGGTCCCACACACGGGGGAGGCGTACGGCGCGGCCAGTAGAACAACGCGAATGAGGACATAATCCCCCGCTCACGCCACATGCCTCGCACAAAAAAAGGGGGGAACTCGGGCCAGAGGCCCAACGCGGGATAGAGATTCCCGGAAAATGGGGCTGGGCCTGAAACATGAATGTTCAGGCGGTCCTACGTATCCCATAAGGATGGGAATCAAGCCGCACGTAGTTCTTGAGGGGCAGTTTAACGTCATGCAGGACGATGAGGGAAAAAAGGGGGGAGCAGAAGGCATCCCCAAACGTGGGGGGCGTACAGCGTGGCGAGCAGACCGACGTGAATGAGGGCATAGCCCCGCGTTCACACCATACGCCGCACACCCGGAGGCAACTGGGCCAAGGGCCCGAGATGTGATGGAAATTCCCGAAGGATGGGGCTGGGCCTGAAAAATGAATGTTCAGGCGGTCCTACGTATCCCATAAGGATGGGAATCAAGCCGCACGTAGTTCTTGAGGGGCAGTTTAACGTCATGCAGGACGAAGATGCTTGGCAGTTTAACGTCTTACAGCGCGGACGCGGTACAGTTTAACGTCATGTTGGACGAATGCTGAACAGTTTAACGTCTTGTAACTTGGACGAATGCACTTAGGCAAAGTACTGCTTGAGGAACCTAGCGTTGGTGGGAGGAGTGACACGCTCACCATCCATAGTTTCTAGGGAGTACGCGCCATTGGGATAGACTTTGTGGACGACAAGAGGTCCCTCCCACTTGGGCTCCAACTTGGGCGGCTTCCTGCCGGGGATCATCGGTTCTCTTAGGGCCAGTACTAGATCACCCTGCAGGAAGGAGCGGAGGCGAACCTTCTTATTGAAAGCTCGAGCCATTCTGCTCTGATGCCTCTCCAAGTTGTGCAAAGCGCGAAGTCTATTCTCATCCAGTGCTTCCAACTCGACTATACGGGCTTCAGCAACTCTGTCCGGCGCTTGCTGGTTGTAGACCTCAGTGCGCAAGGACGGTAATTGGATCTCGATGGGCAGGACGTCCTTAGCTCCATACACCAGGGAATAAGGGGTCATCTGGGTGGAATTGCGAGTCGTCGTCCGATAAGCCCAGAGGGCGTTGGGGAGCTTGTCCGGCCAACTCTTCCTGTTCTGACCAACCATCTTTTGCAGAATGTTAGAGAGGGTTTTGTTAAACGCCTCGATCTGTCCATTCGCTTGCGCATGATAGCGAGATGTATGGTTCGAGCGGATGTTGTACTTGGCGTACACCTTCTTCAACTCGGCTGCTCGGAAATTGGCTCCGTTATCCATGAGGATAGCGTGAGGCACTCCAAATCGATAAATGATGTTGGAGGTCACGAAGTCAGCGATCGAACAGGATTTGAACTCTTTTAGCGGAATCGCCTCTGCCCATTTGGAGAAGAAGTCCGTGGCGGTCAGAATGAACCGGCACTGGCGAGCTGTCGCCGGCGGGTAAGGTCCCACAACGTCTAGACCCCAGACTGCAAAGGGCCAGGAATACCTAGTGGTATGGAGAGGCTCCGGCGGCCGATGCACAAAGTTCGCATGGACCTGGCACGCATGGAACCTCCTGGCATACTCGATGCAGTCATGGATCATAGAGGGCCAGAAGTATCCCAACCTCCGAATCTGGTGGGACAGCTTCGGCCCAGTCTGGTGGGCACCGCATGAACCAGCATGAACCTCTTGCATGACTCGTGGGATCTCAACTCCATGAAGGCAACGAAGGAGAACACCATCAAATCCGCGTCTATAGAGGATCTGCTCCAGGCCGGGACTGCTCTAGAGGGCAAACTGCAATGCGCGGCGTCGAACTCGCTCGCGCTCAGCCCGATCCGATGGAAGAATGCCATGTTGGAGGTACTCAACCAAAGGCGTCCTCCAATCATGGGCTGATCCGACTGTCATATCTGGGGTACTCGGGGCTCCGGGCATAGGGGAAACCGTGGTGAGATTACTTACCAACGGGCCACGATCTTCTTTCGGGATAACAGGAGCGATGAGCCTGCGGTGCGTCACGCGGATGACCAGGTTGTCCTGTTCAGGCTCTGCAAGTGACGCAGCAAGGCTGGCCAAAGCATCTGCTCGACCGTTCTGCGACCGGGGAATATGGACAATTTCTGGCCGAGAAGGGAACTGGGCCATCAGAAGGAGGGTGCACTCCAGCAATGGCACATGTTCCGGCTTCCTAACAACATAGTCACCATTGATCTGCTTAACGACCAGCTCAGAGTCCCCTTTCACGCACAGATGGGGCACGTCGATCTCGAGAGCTAACTCGAGGCCAGTGATGAGGGCATGGTATTCCGCCTCATTGTTGGTACAGCCCTCTGACAACAAGAAAGAGTATGGCAGTACGGCTCGCTCCGGGGTAATGAAGACGATACCCAAGCCCACTCTGTTGAGATTAGGATTATCAAGTCTTCTACCGGTGGGGCTCCGGGAGGCACTGTCAAAGTGCATCTGCCAGCATGGATCGGCTCGATCGACCGAGAGAATGGCCTCATCAGGAAAGCCTAGATCCAGCGGCTGATCCGCAGAGATCGGGTGAGCAGCCAGAAAGTCCGCCAATGCTTGCCCTTTGATGGCCTTCTGAGACACATACCTAATGTCGAACTGCTGGAGAATCACAGCCCACCGCGCTAGACGGCCAGTTAACATAGGTCGGCTTAGGATATATTTCAACGGGTCTACTCGAGAAACCAAATGTACCTCATGGTGCTGCAAGTAGTGTCGTAACTTCTGTACGGCAAATACGAGCGCCAGGCAGCTCTTCTCTATGGGGGAATACCTGACTTCCGCATCGAGGAGCATGCGACTAAT
The DNA here is from genome assembly GCA_963277665.1 of Viscum album. NCBI lineage: Eukaryota > Viridiplantae > Streptophyta > Magnoliopsida > Santalales > Viscaceae > Viscum > Viscum album. The sequence goes on along the minus strand of OY728137.1, from coordinate 1,879,096,275 downwards.
GTAATAGAGGCTATTCTTTGTTCCCTCGTTGTTCTTCTGGGCGAGAAGGGCACCTAGGGACCGTTCCAGGGCGGTCACATAGAGGACCAGCAGCTTCCCGGATACAGGCGGCATCAGAACCGGAGGTTGAAGCAGGTACTGCTTGATTTCCTTGAAAGCGGTCTGACACTCTTTATCCCATACATAGGTGGCACCTTTCTTCATGAGCCGAGAAAAGGGATTACACTTGCCGGCCATATTCGCGATGAATCGGCGTATATAGGCTAAGTGGCCTTGGAACCCTTGCAGTTCCCGGATGTTACCTGGGGGAGGCATCTGGCTAATCGCCCTGATCTTCTCTGGGTCGATCTCAATACCCCGGTATCTTACCACAAATCCAAGGAACTTTCCGGAGGTGACCCCAAAGGCACACTTCAACGGGTTCATCTTCAGGCAGCGAGACCGGAGGAAGCCGAACACTTTCTCAATATCTTTGAGATGGTCCTGACGCTGGCGCGATTTGACCACCAAGTCGTCGACGTAGCATTCCACCAGTGTGCCGAGGATTGGCTTGAATATGCGGTGCATCGCCCGTTGATAGGTGGCACCTGCATTCTTCAGGCCGAAGGGCATGACCCGGTAGCAAAAGATACCTTGGGGGGCCCTGAAGGCAGTGAACTCCTCATCCTCAGGGGCCATCCGGATTTGGTTGTATCCGGAGTATCCATCCATGAAGGAGAGGGATTGGAACCCTGCCATGGCGTCAATCAACAGCTCTGTCACTGGAAGGGGAAAATCATCCTTCGGACAGTGGCGGTTGAGATCGCCGAAGTCGATGCAGACTCTGATCTGCCCGTTCTTCTTCCTGACCGCCACAATGTTGGCCAGCCATTTGGGGTACTGAACTTCCCTCACGAAGTTGGCTTTGATAAGCTTGTAAACTTCGGCCTCAACCATGGCACCGTGGGACGGGTGCATCTTCATGGGAGGCTGCTTGAACCCGCGATGGTTCGCCGGGAGACCAAGGCGGTGGACGGCTACCTGAGGATCTAGCCCCGACATCTCGTCATAGCCCCAAGCGAACACATCACGGTGCTGTCGGAGAAAGTCCACGTACTGCTGCCGCTCTTTAGAGGGCATGGCGTCACTGACCAATGTGGGTCTTGGATCTGCTTCGGTTCCAAGGTTCACCTGTACTAACTCATCGACCGTGGCGGAGACGCCCTCCTCAAAGGCTGGGGGTGCATCTTCCACGTCCTCTCCAGTCGGGGAGGGATCGTCCACGGGAGAGACTGCGTTGGAAACTGCATTGGGGCCACCAGATCCTGCTGGGCCGCTGGTGCTGGCACGGGAGGCCGCAGTCATCTCATTAGGAGACTCACAGGCCGTCGAGACCATGGCTACGTCCAACCGTTGAATCGGGAGGACGTAAGCGTCATCCAAACAGGCCCAGGGATCACTTGCAACAGCGACAGGCTCAACCTCACCTGCCAGGACCTGCTTATCCTTGCTCTTGTAATAGTCCGCATCCAGATAGCGGGCTTCACATGAGGCAAAAGGAGATGCATCTCCTTGAAGCACGCCTACTCGACCATTAAGGGAGTATTTGAGGCATTGGTGGTATGATGAGGGAACCGCCGCATGAAGGTGGAGCCATTGCCTTCCCATCAATGCGTTATACGCAGTGTCCTGAGAGACTACCATGAATTTGGTGTTGGAAACCAAGCCACCGAACTGGTTCTTCAAACGTATCTTGCCGACCGGGGTTTGCTCGGTGTGGTCGTACCCCTGGATCCTGAGGTCGGAGGGAATCAAGTCATCCTCAGACAACCCCAATATCCGGAGCGTCCGAGTTGGAATCAGGTTAATCCCGGACCCCGTGTCGACAAGACAGCGCCGGACTTCAAGGCCATTGAACTGGCCAGTGACATACAACGGACGAATGTGTCCCTGTATAGGATGGTCTTCATCCTTACCAGAGAACGAGATAACTACCTGACATTCGGCGTCCTCGATCATTTCAGCGTGAAAGGCCTCTACAGCCGCAACCTCTGTCTCAAACTGGAGGGGGCTCTTCAGGGCTTCAGCGAGTGCCTCGCGCATCTCAGATGACATGCGCAGAGCCTCAAGGATGGAGAGCCTTGCTGGGATGTCAGCCAAGTGCTTCAGGACATCATACTTTTTGGCCAAGCGCGAGCCCCTGGTCGCAGGAGGTTGCTCTGCGGTTGGCGGCATGACGGGCCTTGCCGGTTGGATCGGCGGCCGACTGGTACTTGGCGCATCTCGCTATTAACTGGTTGCAGTCCGGTAAATGGTCACCGTACTGGGGTCAGGAGGCCGGGATGGACTCGTGGCAGGGCGAAGCTGGTCGCGACGTGGCTGAGGCAGTTCTGCCTGGTCCCACACCACAAACAGTGGCGGAGGCGAATCTGTCATCCCCGGATGGGGGGGCTGCGCACGTTGAGCTCGGTTTTGAGCCTGCTGCCTAGTCTCAGTGGCGTGCACGGCCTGGTTGGAGGTACCAACGGCTGTGCCCCAGCGACTCCTGTTGCTGCGGTTCTTCCGACGGTGGCGACGACCGGGGACACTAGGGAGGTCCACCTGGTGTTCTTCAACGTCGGGAACCGAAAAGGGATTTACCAGCTCGACGGTATTAACCGAAGCGTACCCAACACTGTAATCGGACGAATCATCCATCACCGGGCGGATCCGAGGAGGTACCCCCATCTCCGGGGGCATGAAATCGCCGAGAGTGCGGGATAGTGGCGGAACTGGCGGGGCGCGCTCTTCCTTCTTGCGCCGCCGCCGTTTGCTCTTCTCAGAAGAGGCGGGCTGGGACGACGATGCCGAAGCAGCACCCGCAGATTCTGGGGGCTCAGGCTGATTCAAGCGCGCACGGATGATTCCATGGGCACGAATGGTCGTCTTGCGGGCCATCCAGTTATCATACTTCTGGGATCCGTGGTCGGAGACCAGCTGCCATTCGTCCTCGTTGCCACTATCGTCATCTGATCCCACAAACACACCCGCCACTTGTGCTGGAGCTGGGCCCAACCTGATTACATTGTTGTTAATCTGGTCTTGGAGCCAATCCTTAAACACATAGCACCGCTGGATGGTGTGCCCCAGGGCCCGATGGTAAGGGCAGTAGCGGGGGTTATCCGTGAGATGTGCCTCCTCTGGCCTCCAACACTCAGGCAGTCGCACAATCCTCTGCTCCAGGGCGCTCCGGAAGTAACCGGGGACCTGATCCTCGTGGAATGAGTAAGTCAGGTATCGCGGGCCCCTGGGAGCGTGGTCTTGACGAGGGGCTGGAGGGGCCTGCCGAGGAGGTGGACCCTGATTATCTCGCCTGGGTTGTGTCGGTACATTACGCGGAGGGGCCGGCCGGTTCTGGGGCTGCCGCTGCTGGGCTGGGAACTGGGCCCGTGGAGGCGGATTCCTGTGAGGTTGTGGAGCTGGCCTCACCGGCAGCAGCTCCAACGGCCTGGGGGCCTCTATCTGGGCAACAGCAGCGGGCTCAGCCCTGTTGACTCTCCTTGAAGGAATCATAGGAGGCAGCGGGTGTGCCTGGCTGGCCTGTTGCAGGGCTTCCTCAAGATGTTGAGATTTGTCTGAGAAGTCCCTGAACCCTCCGGGGTAATTCTGAGTGATCAGGGAAGGGACCAGCTCGGTCTTGACGTTCCCGACGCACATTGTCAGCAACTGCTCCTGAGTCAATGGCATGCCAAGGGAATACGTGAGACCCTTCCATCGGGCGACGAAGTCCACGACTCGCTCATCAGGCCTCTGCTTGCACTTGAAGAGGTCTGCGATACTCGTCTTCCGGGTCGTGGAACTGAACTGGTAGAGGAACTGTCTACGGAGGTCCTCCCAGCTAGTTACCGACCCGACGGGGAGCTGGCTGTACCAGACAAATGCTGGCCCTTCCAGTGTCTGGACAAAGCAGCGAAGCTTAGCGGCCTCTTTCTGCGCCGGAGTCCCCAACATAGGCCCGCACCTCGAGTTGAAATGGGCCAAATGCTGTGGCGGATCTCCAGTTCCGTTGAAGGGGGCGAAAGTGGGATTCCCGAATCCCGGAGGTGCCGGCATGTCATCCACCCATGCTGGGTATGGCTTGCCGTCCGGTGGGATCACCACCTGCCGAGTCTCCAAGGCTTCCAAGCGGGCGATGAGTGCCGCCATCGGATCGTCCGGACATGGGTTCCAGTCCTGGCGAGGATCTCTAACCATGAGCGCATTGCATGGCCCTTCAATCGGGTCGTCGACCGGGTCGTCGAACTCGGCAGCTCGTGGGATGGCGGGCGGAGCGGCCCTTGGGGCAGCGGGAGGAATCCGAGCAGGGTCCCTCAGGTAGTCACGCCGCTCGGGCGGGTGTGGTGAAACATACCGCGCCCTCTTGCCATAGGCGATGGCCTCTCTCCTGTCGGCGAACACTGCGTAATCACGGTTGCCCGGGAGAGTCTCATCGAGGGGTGGTTGTTCCTGTCCCTGCTGTCCTAGCCTAGGATCACCGTAGTCAGGCCGCTGCTCTGCAGCACGCTCGGCGAGGAGCTGGTCAACTAGCTTCTTCTGCTCGGCGAGCTGTTGACGTATCATAGCCTTCTCGGGATCCTCCTCTGCCCTCTGCATGGAGGCAGATGGGTCGGCGGGCTTTACAGCCCCGCCGTGCTCTTTACCTTTGCTGACGTTTCAGCTCAACGTCAGTGCTTCAGTGGGTGTGGGGAGACCCAGGAGGTTCCTCTGGTGACGAGTAACTCTCACCGATGGATCTAACGACGGCTTGTCTTCGGGGGGGAATCCCCCGTCGAGAAGTTCCAAGTCGTTCCCCTCTCCCGACAGGTCGGCCATATTGACTGTTTCCGTCCCTGGGGATATACCCTCAGGGCCACCCAGCGAATCGGGCTGTCGGCGAATCACACTGAAGCGTAGGGCAGCGTACTGCCCCCATCCACAGATATACACGTGGGGAGTGGCTTCCTCGATAACCTTGCGGAGTACTTGAAAACACTCAACGCATCGTTGTTGGAGGGCCTCGTGGTGCTCAAATGACCCGGGGTGCCGAACCGCGGGGAGCGTGGCCCGGTCAATCTGACGGCACTGCTCACCAATATCCTCTATGTGCACTTGACTCCCGGGATATGGCATTTGTAGGCGGTGAAGACAGGAGCGAGTCTCCCGGAGAGTTCGACGGAAGCATTCGAACTCATCCGGGGTTAGTGATTCGGGTGCATCAAAGTCCGGTCCTGCGACTGGCCAAAACTTCTCAGGGAAGTGGCCCTCTGCAAGGACGGTCCAGAAGCTCCATGACTCAAACTCGGGACCCAGATCTCCTTGGTCCTCTTCACTGACTGCGAACGGACGGGGAACCGGCAGTGGTGCCGAGGCGGGCCGCCGGGCCGACGGGCTGGCCGGCGGTGAATACGGCGAGCAGGCCGATTGGCCTCCATACCCCGGGCCGCCCTCTGAGGGTGGTGGTGCCCCAGCTACCACATCACGATAGGACGGGCCGGCGAGCGAACATCCTGCCGTAGCGTCGGTGCTCGCCGAGGGTGCACTAGATCGTGGTTCGACCGTCGGTCCCCAGAAAAAGTCTCTGGCTTCTCCGATCGAGGCAGAAGGCGCTTCCGGAGGGGCCGGTACCAACCGCAAGCTTGATCCTTGGGGGTCTACCAGGCCCTCATTACTCCGGATATACCTTCGCAGAGAAGCGGGGATCACATCGATCTCGCTCTCGGGGAGTACTAGGCTGACGTGCCGCATTCCTACCCCTTCCCTTGACTGGCGGGATTGGGGGGGAGGGCTCTGTCGCCGAATCATACTCCGCCTCTGAATCAGAGAAGCGAACCGGTCAGATCTCTGTCCGGAATTCCGTAACATTCTTCCCTCGGCGTCGACGCCTCGCCTTCCTGCCCCTGGGTGGTTCTTCGGGGCAGGGTTGACCTCTGTCCTGGCGTCCTCCGGCCGCACTGGTGCTGGGGCCAAGAGGACTAAAAACCAAGGTGCGAGGGGCACCGGGACAGATATCAAAGGGGATGCGGGGAGAGATGATTCCGGGCAGGCCTCCAGGCCGGGAACGGAAGGTGGGATGACCCATGCTTCCTAGATCGGCCACACGGAGTAGACCCTGCTGGTGAATAGCGCTACCGCGAGGTGGTCCGCGGTGGCTACTGCCTGTACCAGCAATCGGGAGAGTCGACCCAACCTGCCTTTGGGGCGTTCAGGGCCTCGATCCAGGTCGGGCATAGAAGTTCCCCTGCTCAGGATGCGCAGGGGCCTGGCGACTGGAGCCAACAGTGGCTTGGGCCAATGCGGCCGCTGTTGCTAGGGCCCCAAGGTAGGAATCCTCTTCCGCTCGTGCCCGACGTTGGCGTCGGGACAGACGAGTCGGGATGAGCGGCGCGGGCAGGTGGAGAGCCCGTTCTTCGACTTGAGAGGCCTGGCGGCGGTGTCACCGTGGCCTGGCGGGAGCCCTTACCGTAGATCCCTGGAGCGAATCCCGGATAGGGTGATCCCGGACATCTTCCACCTCATCCGCATAGGGAAGGGAACTGTCGGAGCGCTCCGGGGATAAACTCCTGAAGCGGTTGGACGTCGAGGTAGGCAGCGGTGCCTCCCTGCGCGGCCCTCGGGGGCCGCGGTGGTGGCGAGGTGCAGCCTCCTCAAGGTCTAGGCGAGCCATGTCCCTGGTGGGGATGACTCCCTCTTCCTCATATCTCCACACCAAGTTGTTGATCACCCTTCTCTGGGTGACCTCCGAGGGGGAGAGAGGGCGTGGTTGTCCCGCAATTGCGGCTGCTAGGACGGCTGTGGAACAGGCGGGACCGCGCAGAGTAGCCGCGTCGGTGTTTCCCCTACCCCTGCGCCAGTGGGCAGGTGGCGATCGGGCACTGGATCGGGCGACCTGATTTCTGAAAGCAGGGAGAAGGACCCATTAACACTGACAGGAAAAGGAATCGACAACCAACCCTTAGTGCCACGACGCCTTCCATGGGGGGAACCCAGGCCCTCGACGTCGTGAGACGGAGTGCCCGATTTCCCTTCCCTAGCCCCTGGCGGGTTCCGCGCCCCGGTGTTGAATGCTCGGTCGAGCAGCATGCTGGTCTTCCAACACCTCTGAAAGCCATCGGTCTTCGTATCGAGGAGAAGAGATTCACGTCGGGTTCACCATTTTTCTGTTTCGGTGCGGATGTGCGTCGGGTTTCTGTTCCGACGCTGTTCCGCCAGGACGCGTTCGCACGTGCACCCGTCGACCCGAGGGGATGGGCGCGCGCGGCTTGTGGCCCCGCGGTCCCGCTTTCCAAGGGCGGGCGGCATTCGTCCCTTCTTCAGGGGTGTCTGCTCCTTGATCGAAACCGGGATGATGGGATGTCAGCTCCTCCTTCCGTGGACGTCTCCTCGGAACTCGTCGCCTAATCCGGGTCTCCCTCATAGATTTAAGAATGTTCGCGAATCTTGTTCCCGGCGCCATGTCTCCATGGACACCGGTTAATTACGCTGCTTCCGCCCGGACGCTCCAAGGATTCTGGTCGGGGCAGCAACCTACGGTGAGGAGACCGGGTGGCTCCGGGTGTTGGGGCTTGTTTTAGCACTGCGACTCTGCATGTCTGCCTTCCGTCCCTAATAGGGCTTCTCAAAGGCATGATGGCCTGAGGCATCCCGCGCTGGGTGCGGGGAACTGTGTCACCTGAGGTTTTCCTCAGCTTCCCATGTTTAACACGGGGTAAGCCGCGAGTTTAACGTCCAGCGGGGACGACATCAGACCGATCAACACGAGGAGTGGATCAGATGATAGAACCCCTTGCGGGGAACCTCCGACGCTGGGGCCAGCACATGGGCAGCTTTCCGGGTGAAATGGAGTGGAATGAAATGGCATGACCCCACCGGGATGTGGCGGCCCAGGTAAGGATCAGGATGGATGATGGAGTGAAGAGCTTGGACCCCATAGGGGCTTCCTACGTACCGCGCGTTAACACGGATCAAAGTCAGCGTAGTTCGGATATGCAGTTTAACGTCATGCTGGACGTTGGCAAGCCGACTCACGAAGAGATCGAGGCCGCCGGGTGGAGGATTGAACCGAACCACCTCGCACAGAGGGGGATGGAATGGCAGGGTGGATCACAGTTTCACGTCATGCTGGACGCTGAAGGGAGAAAATAGAAAAAAGGTAGTGGGGAAGCGCAATGGAGATACACACGCGCGGTCTCCCACAAGGGCGGATTCATAGGTGAATCGACGCAAGTGTGAACCCAGGAGGGGTCCACTGATGGACGAACCGACGTGAATACGACCGGGACGACCAGGTGGTGGGCTTGAACCTCAGGGAGGCTTCCTACGTACCCTGTTTATAAGATAGGGATCAAAGTCCACGTAGTTCATTCTGTCAGGACTTACGCACTGAGGCAGCCCGAGTGCGGAAAAACTCAGTTGGAGAGGGACTTGGGCCGAAAGTAGGAGACACCTCGATCCCAGTCACACCCTCTACTGGCTTCGGCAGTGGGGGAGCGCAATGGAGATACACATGTGCAGCCCCCCACAAGGAATTAGGGGTTTGTAATACCCTACCCCCGTGGAAGAAGGCCACTCCAATCCCGACATCCCTGCAGAGACGAGCGGGTGGGGGCCACATCCAAACCGGGGGGGACCCTGCGTGCGAGGCACGGGATCGGGTGAGGCGGACGGTTTAACGTCTTGCCGGACGAAGTACAGTTTAATGTCGTGTGTTGAGGACGAAGATGCTTGGCAGTTTAACGTCTTGTCGCGCGGACGATGGAGGCTAGGCAGTTTAGCGTCGTGCAGCTTGGACGTGGATGCTTGGCAGTTTAACGTCTTGTCGCGCGGACGAATACAGAACAGTTTAGCGTCTTGTAGCTTGGACGAATGCAGAACAGTTTAACGTCTTGTAGCTTGGACGAATGCAGAACAGTTTAACGTCTTGTAGCTTGGACGAATGCAGAACAGTTTAACGTCTTGTAGCTTGGATGAATGCAGAACAGTTTAACGTCTTGTTGAGCGGACGAATGCAGAACAGTTTAACGTCTTGTAGCTTGGAAGAATGCAGAACAGTTTAACGTCTTGTCGCGCGAACGAATGCAGAACAGTTTAACGTCTTGTCGTGCGGACGAATGCAGAACAGTTTAACGTCTTGTCGCGCGGACGATGGTTTCCGCCGATGGGTCTGTGTCACTTCGCGCGAGCTTGGAGGGCCGCACGGGAAGACAACGCACGGTGCGGGCACCCAGGATGAAGATCATCGGGCGCCACGCGGGCGGGTACCCTCAGGGGGTGAAAGGGGGCGACCCCGGCGGATTGCGCGCAAAAGAGGAGCTTGGCGCGCAATACCGCGGGTCGGCGCGCAAATGGGCGGGCTGGCGCACAATTGGGCCAGCCCTTTGCGCGCAGATGATTGAGATTGCGCGCACCGGGTTTCGGATAGCGCGCGGGGGCAACGACTCATTCTTTAGTGAATGGCCACTTTGAAAGAAGGGGGTGCGCGCAATCGGGTAGGATTGCGCGCACCCGGGGGCAATTGCGCGCAAGAGGCTTCTTTTGCGCGCGAAGGCCTTTAGGTGAATAGTTACTCAAAGGAAAGGAGCCAAAGGGATTACGCGCGAAGGCGAACCCCGAGGATTTCTTGCGCGAAAGAAAGGAGGTTACATGAAGATCGGCATTGCGCGCGGAAGGGGTTGGATTGCGCGCACGAGAGACCTTTCGAATTCCGGCCACCTTTAAAACGTCGGGGGTCGCCTTATATTTATAGGCAACCCCGGGCGCGGAATCTCGTTCGCGGGCGCGGAATTTCCTTCGCGGGCGCGGAATTGGGCCCGGCGCGCAAGGGAGTCACGCGGGCCACGGGCGCGCAAAATTGTGCACCGGCCCAGCGCATTGCGCGCATCCCGGGAGGTTTGCGCGCGGCTCATCAACCTTGCGCGCGGGTCTCCAAAATTCCGCTCAAGCCTTCCGGGACCTCCGAAACATGCTTCCGACTCCAAATATGACCTCGCTTCCCGCATCCAGAGCTTTTTTTGGGAACAACGGACTTTTTCGGCATCTACAACTATCTTATTCATATGCTCCTCGACAGAGATATCATATACTCTCTTATAAAGAAGTGATTCATTGAACTGGTTTTTGTTGTGCAAAAACTGCGAAACTACCTGCAGCGTCATGAGATACAGCCGGTCTCCCACATATATTCGCTAAAGTACATTCTAAACCAACCCTTGATGACATGTATTCTAGCTCACTGGGCGATGGTTATTCAACAGTTCGACATTATATTAATTCAACATAAGGTCGTGAACGGTTAAGCATTGGTAGACTTATTAGATGCTCACTCAACCCTTGCAGAGTAGTCTCTAGATCTTAATTTTCTAGATGAGACTATTCTCTCAGTGGATCCGACTATGCCATGTTAGCATATTCACTTTAATGATGCCTCCCAGATCCCAACCAGTAGAAACCTTAATGATCACAGGCTCAACAGAGTAGGCCTCTCGATTGTCTTCATCACACCTATACAGGATGTCTTCCCCTATACATTCATGCAATTAGAGGGTTGTAACAAAAAATGAGGTAGATTATCAGGATATCATCACTGGTCTCATGTTGTCTCTTGAGATTTATGTTCCCCACATGTATGTGAATGGGAATTCCAATCTAGTCATCAAGAAAGTTAATAGTCAATACATCATCAAGAAGCTTGAGATCATACCCTTGTTTAAGCATGATATCCATATGATGGCCTAATTCCCTTATCAGTTAGAGGTGAATCATTTTCCCCAATAATAGAATGGTCAAGCTGATTCCCTATATAGTTTGTCCACTTCTTTCACAAAACCTAACCAGGAATATTTGTTTATTCATGTGGATCATCAAAGAGTCATCTCACCTATTATTATATACAACGACGATAACCAGTAGGTAAATCAACATACCGCCAATGATTCCACATCAGGACCCCCACATCCCCCTATAGCTGAAGAAACCTTTTATTGAAAAACTCCTTTCATAGAGTATCTTAATCATGGAAATATCCCATCAGACAAAGCAGAACCTGAGCAAATATATCACTGTTCAATTCAATTAACCATCTATTGAGGTCCTAGACTGGAGAAGATTATTTATAGATATAGATTTGTTAGAATTGTCTTCTACTACATTCAAGGATACAAGCTTATGTAGGTAGTTCATGTTGGTTATTAAGGTTCTCATCAATAAGAGATGAATATTTTCCACTAGATTATAAGGTTGGTCTGCTTCTGGCCCACCATGGTATGTGAGTATATCATGTTCACCAAGAGGTTCCACACATGTCAGATCAATGCCAATTTTGTGTATTGAATGCTATAACTCCTCAACACTATAATTTACTCTTGGACCTTTATATTATGGGGAATCGATGCCGTGGTACCCTACCCACCAGCAATAGATCTCCAATGAAGGTTCATTCTGACCGAAAAACATTTATTTTCCAAGTGGGAAGAAGTTATTCTTCTCAAGGAAGTTAAGGCCAGATCCAGTTTTGAATTCTTGAGCTCTAACATTACACATCAATTTGGAGTCCCTCACACTTTTATCACCAATAACGGAACCAACATACATGAAACTAAGTTGAAGAAGTTCTATTCCAAGTATATTATCTGGTATAACCACACTTATTACTAGCATGCACAAAAAATGGGTAGATCAGGGCATTTAATAAGACACTCTCCAACATTTCTCAGAATTTAGTGGGCTACAAAAAGATAATTTAGATGGAAAAGTTCCTCAATGATCTATGGGGTTACCAGAAAAATACTCGTAATCCCACTGAAGGGACTGTATATTCCCTTGTGTATGGAAGAGAGATAGTTATTTCCATCAAGATTTAGTTTCCATCGCTCCGTACAATTGTCTGTGATTAGAAAACATCAGACAGAGTAGCATAAGCCCATATGGATGAACTTGAAGTTATCAATGATAATAGGTTTAATGCTTTGCATAATATAGAGGGGAATGAAATAAGATAGATATTTATTTCCACAAGAGAGTTTTCCTCCACTTCTTCCTTTAAGGTGACATGGTTTTGGCTCTCTGAGCACTGATGGTACCTGATAAGAAATTGCTGAAGTTAGTGACCAAATAGAAAAGATCTTATATCATATATAGGGTTTATCCAAATGGATCATACTCTTTGGTCACCATGGATGGTGTGATAATTACTCCTCCCACCAATCCCATGTTCCTCAAAGAGTACTTTGCATGGATGGGGTCTTTCATCCAATATAGTGATAAACTACATAGTGTTACCATCGGTCCAAGAACTATGACCTTAAACTAAGATATCTTTTGTCTAAGAAACATGACATTAAATAGAGTTTCCCTGTCCCATATGACATTAAACTTCTATTTCATCCTTATTGTATGACATTATACTATGCAAAAATTCTGTGTCATGGTTGCATGACAATATACTGCACAAGGATCCCATTGGTCCAATTTATAAAAACTTAAACTATGACCTCTATCATCCCACATGACATTAAACTATTTCATGGTCCCGAAAGCATGACCATAAACTATATGAAGCAGTGTCCAACATGACATGAAAATGTTGCATCCTAGCTGGATGACGTTAACATGCACAACATTGATGGTCGTTTCAGCAAGACCGTAAATGGCATGCTCCCCTTGTCCATCAGAACATGAAATTGTTCTGTCCTACAAGAAATTAAACTATACCCCACATGCTTTCCACATGACATTAAACTACACAGAATTTCATAACTACATATGGCTTGATTACCATCCTTATGGGATGCATTGCGACGCCCAGAAACATTGTCATTAGGCCCATCCAAAAACTCTCCCAGACATTTTTCTTAATCCCATTTGACATAAAATTGTATGTCAGTTCTTAATAGGAATGTTTCATTCTATTTTTGGCCATCTTGTTCCTCATTTACCTCGGGGTTACTTCATGGCTCCGCACTTCACATTTCCATTTTAGAGGCCTCATCCTAGGGGATGAGCTCTCTAATCTTAAACTAAGACTTCCGGCATCATTGTTGCATGAATAAAAACATCATAACAACCCACATCCTGATTTTATGACATTGAAATACATATTATGAATCCTAGATGAATGATGATAAACTACATAGAACTACGACATCGCTGAATGGGATGACATTACCCGTTGAGACTAGTCTTTTGTTATGCCATCTTCCAAAACTACCTATGGATTGATTCACATCCTTATAAGATAAGTAGCGAAGCTTGAACATCATGTCCCTGAGCCCATCTATAGAGTCACAAACTCAACCCTTGTTCCCTTGTCTTGAGTATCATTTATAAATGTTTGGTGTGGCTTGTGGGGCTCCATAGCCCACAATCACATTAGGTTGGCTCAGGGCACCGTACATCACATATTTTCTTTATCCGTTCTGAATTTTATGACCTTAAACTATTATTTTTATTTTCCTAGTATCTTGAAAAAAAACTATACAACAACCATGATATTCTCATTTGATAGAATATCACACCCTGGAACATTATGTCTCCCATTTCATCTTAAAGAACTATATGTGTCTTGATTCCCATCATTATAGGATACATAGCGATGCACGATCTTTTTTTACCTAGGACTAACTATATAATCTGGAAACCTATCTCCACTTCTTGGCCTGGGTTTCCTCCTCAAGAATGTGTGGTGTTGTGTGGATCTCTTTGGTCCTCATTTAGATTGGTTTATGGTGGTCGCACCATGCATGTTCCATTCAAATAACCCCTCCCGTCTTCATCCTTACCGCATGATTTTGAACTACACAGATCTTCAAGAACTACATATGGATTTATTTCCATCCTTATGATATACATAGCGAAACACTATCATTTTTTTCTCAAGGCCCAACCATAGAATCAAAAAAATCATAGTTTCATGATAGTAAACTGTATAACATTTTTATCCTTACCATGTGATGTTAAATTTCATGGATACATCCCAGGAAGACGAATTTAAACTATGAAACTATAGTCCAAAATCTATGACTCTAAACCTTATAGTGTTTCTAGTCTGAGAAATATGACCTTAAACTATTCACAACATTGGGGATACTTACCATGAGTTCTATCTTGGCCATTAGCCTCCTTAGGAACCTGATACTTAAAGTTAGATCTGATCCCACCTACAATTGTTCCACATTGACATGATTGAATGTATGGTTGTCTCTATCTAGGGTTATTGGATTCCACATGGAAATTTTTCCAGTCCATTTCCATACTTCATGTGTCCCTTTATCTGGTTCCCCATCCTCTTCCATGTTTGAAGGGACCCCCTAACGGATTGGAGATGTCACATCGTCTTGCCTTCCGTTTTGGTCCAATTCCCTAAATATATTTGGAAGATATTTTGATATAGGACCCATGATTCAATCATTGTTATTGGTTGACACTCATTTCTCTATCCACAACACCGATAACATGATATGGAATCCATGTTTTTAACAAGGTCAATATTTAATCTCCACTATCAATCCATCCTCATTGTGTTCTAGATATCAGGTTTAGTGATTCAGATTTTCAACTTCCATATATTTTGGGGGATCCCCAAAACCCCTAGTGTTGTCCCTCCAGGCATTTGCATACATTGAGTGAGAATGTTAGTATGGTTGGGACTTCCCCCGGGTATTTACATTCCATCCTTCTGTTCTCCCATATGATGGGGAAATCCTAACATAAACCCTTGTTACCCACACCGATCATGAATCACGTGGGATTAGGGGTCTTGGTATGGTTTTTACCCACATAGAGTCGAGTCAAGACCCTCAGGTCCAAAATATATGACCTTAAACTAAGAACCTCTTCATGGTTGTCCTAGGAATATGTGTTGTGGTATGGGTCTCCTTGGCCTCATTCACATCGAGATTATTTTATAATACCACACACTTCCTCTATAAGAGACCACTTTTCCCTTAATTTCCTTGTTGTATAATGGTAAACTGATTGGAATTTTCATCCTTACCACATGAAATTAATCTATTCGGATGCGTCCCATGAAAATGACATTAAAATGGGCATCCATGATCTAAAAAATATGACCTTAAACTATTTTCTATCATGGGTCAAATTGTTTCTTACCATTGACATGACCAAATGAGCCATGGTACAAGACCTAATGTGTTGAGTTCTATATGGATACTATTCCGACCCATCTCGACAATTTAAGTTTTTCTGGGTTTGGATTTCCAACATCTTTCACATCCAAAACGACCCCCTAACAAAGATGGTCCCATGACACTTTAGCTCACCTCCCATAATAATCCAACACCCTAATGGATTTTTGGAATCAAACATAGAATCATATATTTCAAATTTGGTAAACAGACGATTATATTTTTATACACCACACCCTTGACTGGTAATGATTTTGGATCCTACATTACAAATAGGTTTAACAATGATCCTACTCATCAATTTCCATTTCCATAATCTAGTTTTCAAAAGCATTGATTTACATCTTGTCTACATACACATGTTCTAGTGGAACTGAAACACCCTTGGTGTCACTCTTCTTTTCATTTGCGCACATCAATTGGAAATATCCCATGTTGTACACTTTTACATATAATAATAAAATACTAAAATCACTCTTTTTTCCCACACCGAGCACAGATCATTTGGGATTAGAAGTTTTTCTTGGGTTTTTACCCATATGAGAAAACTATGGTTCCCTATGGTCTAAACCCTTCGACCTCAAACTTGGATCCCTATGGTCCAACCTCTTCAACCTTAAACTAGGAGACCTATGGTTCATACTCTATAACCTTAAACTAAGAATAACTCTATGGTTTTTTCAAGATTATGTTTCACGGTGTGGAATTCCTTGTTCAATACTCAAGTCATGTTTCCAGTAGGCGCACCATACACATTCCTCTTAGAACACCTTCTACATAATCCTTATTGCACGGTGTTAAAATACACGGGCTAGTCCTATCATACAAACTTAAACAAAAAAATCATCGTCCTGGATGTATGATGAAAAATGGCATATCATTGTGGTGTTATTTTATGGGACGGTATCTCCCATGGCACGGGTCATCCACCACGCAACCTGTTAAGACCAACAAATAGCTTGACTCCCCTGGAGACACCCAGACATTCCATCCTGGTAAATCCACTCAACAAAAGAGAGAACAAAAGAAAAAATTAGAAATATCTAATGCATCATCTCTATATTTATCGAGAAGACCTAAATGGTGAAATCACCATTTTCATTGGTCACCCACCATGACACCTCTCAAGAACTATGCAAGGTCAGATTCCCATCCTTATGAGATACCTAGCAACACCTGAATCATTGAGCTTGGGTCCAGCTGAAACATTATTTCCCTTTTCATGTCGAATCATCTTAATCATAACCACATGATTTTAAACAACACAGGATTTCATGAATATGTGTGGATTTATATCCAACCATACATGATATGTAGGGATTCTTAAACACTTTTTATGTAGGTCCAGCCATAAAGACTCCAGTACAAGCTACCTGACATTATGATGTATGCAAGCTTCCTCGTGAATGCATATGTTGTGCATGTAGGCCTCTTGGTCCTTATTCACGATAGGTTTGTTATTCCACCATATTATGCATATCCCTCTTAGATCACCCACACTTATGGTCCAAACTCTATGACCATAAACTAAGTGATGTTGGACTTTATTCTCTTCTGGGACATGTTCCGTGGATTTGGACCTCCTTGGCCTCATTTACTTTTGGTTTATCATAGAACCACACAACACATTACCATTTGGAATAACATATATCCTGGTATGAACTCTATGAAATTTAACTAAGAACTCGTTGTTCTCAATTCTTGATATTAAACTAAAAAAATACCTTGATCCAGTTCATAATTCCCTGTGATAATTACTGGATGTTTTTTAGCTTCCTCCACAGAGAGGACCACCCCTTTCAGTGTTGGTTTCCAACTACACTGTATTCAAGAATTGTGTGATACTTGATTACCATCCTTATGGGATACATAGTGGTTCCGAGAAATTTTTTCTAGGCCCCAACAACGTTTTCATTATCCTTTTTAGTACCCTTGGATCAATTCACTATACAATCTTTGTAACATTTAACTAAGATCTTCATTATGATATTTTTTCCCTTCATTATCAAATGTTCTTCCTTCCCATATGTTCCCTAATACTTGTATGGAGTGCAAGACTCCTCTTGCTCATTCACGTTAGGATTACTTTTTCTATGCCACACCGTTATTCTAAGAAGAGGCATTTCCATGGACCACACAACATAACTCTAAACTGTTGGCCAAATTCCTAGTAATATGACCTTAAACAATGCACAAAATCTGATTTCCATGATGTTAAACTGTGATACATGTCCTGGTTATATAATGTTAAATTTTTTCATGAATCCTCTTTACTGTAAGATGTTAAATTATGTATATATCTTCTTTATTTCACAAAACCTAAAACGTTAAGATCTCATTGGACCTAGTTAGAGTGTTCTCCCTATAATATGGGTTTCATCTTTGTTCAACCCAATGCACCTACACCAATGTGATTTAGTCACAGTGGCATAATTTCAATAGTTTTGGAATCCTTCTAAACATTCAATCACTCCACCCCACATTTTTTGTGACCTTTATTTGTATCCTCGTCATCTTTCATGTCTAAATGGATATCCAAATGGATTGGCCCCATGCCACTTTGGCTGACCTTATATCCTAGACCAATGCCTTGAAAGGCATTGGATTCCATTTCAAGATGGGTATCATGTTTCGAACATTGTCTTCATTCAACCCTTGTTTATTTTTCCCCATTCCAATTAAGTGATATGGATGATCTATTTTTAATACCATCATCATTCATCATGTATCGCGATGAAATCTTCTCTATGTTCCAAATTTTAATCATTTTAATTCACAAATCCCATTTCCCCTTTATTATGATTGATTCCAACTCCCCTGGTGTTACCCCTCTTGTGTACTGGAGAACATTGGAAAAAATAGGCTAGCTATTCAGATAGAACTATTCTCTAGTTACAGTCTCTCAAACTAAATTACCTAGGTGGTCAGTCAATAATGGTGGAACCTGAGTTTTCAATGATCAGATGGAACTCTCATATAATGAGAATGACTATGCGTTCATCCCTTGTTTCTCAGACCGAGCATGACCCACATGATCTTAGGGATTGATAATTAGTTTCTTCACATATATGATCAAGGACATGTAATTAAAATAAGTAAAAAATATTTCTATACACACAATTCAAAATAAGAATCCAATCTGAAAATTATGTTTTTTATGTTTTTTCTAGCATGCACCATAGGGATCATCCCCTTCAATGTAATGATTCAATTCCGAAACATTTGTGTGTGTGTCCTACAATGCCTACTGTCACTTTCTATGATCCTTTCCTTCATAAATGTCATCAAATTGAAGCTCATCCACACTAATTTGGGCTTAGTCCCACTCAATTTGAAGATCATCCATCTAGTGTGATTCTTGCCTTATCTGCTCTTGGGTTTCATCCAATTAAGCCCTTAGTTGAGAGAGAATCTCTTTTAAGTAGAATTGAAGGAGAAACAACCATTTGACCATTATTCTAGGAAATATATCTCATGTTCATCCACCTAAATCTTATGAGTGCTAACAAAATTCTCTAGATGCAATGCGATATCCAGTAGGGGACTAATATCCCATTTTTTCTCAGTGAGGTAATCTTGAATCATTATGTGAAGACCTCTTGCATCCACCCCTCAAGCACACAGATTAAGAATCCAATTGAAAATTGATCCCATTAATCTTATCTACTATTATTGTAGGTATTTTTTTAAATAATTGGATTAACATCCATGCTCGGTGTCGGGTATCATAACTTTCCTGGTACACATGAGAATTAGACTCTCCCAGCTCCACCAGATTACTAGGTTCATAATCTAGAAATAAGACTAAGAGTTTTGTAGTAGGATCCTCCTCTGGAATCAAGTAAGACAGGTTGGGATCCATATCTTTAGGTTGATCTTCATCACTCGATCTTATCTCGATAATGTTTTCCCTGGATGCTCTGGGTCCCACACCACCAGTTACTCCAACCACAATAATGATTGACTATTCACCATACACCATGGCCTGTTTGGCTCGGATATGCAACCCCATAAAGATAAGTGCCCATATCAGGAAAGGATCTCGGGTTCCTCCAACCATTATTATAAGCAGGGCACGTTCTATTCCCAGGAATGTTCATACATGGATCATATCAGTCAATCTGTTCGAATAATCCACAAGTATGACACTGTAAGGTAGGAAACTTACAAAGGCCAAGTGATATATTCTCACACTCTCAGGTTTTTGTCATTTCTGTAATGATCTGTGGCACCCCTTGTATGATAGAGGGCTCTATGGACTCCAGTTTAGAAATTAAACCCTTCTAAGATCCAACAGACCTACTAGATTCAGGCACAAACCATGTAACTTATCTCTCTATATTGGTTGCATCCTCATCCCCATGAAAGGGGGTCACTAGTACAAGATTCTTCTATTTAGGATAGAAATTAATTTATAATATTGATAAGGAATGACAAATATGAAATCACAAAGAGGTAAGTTACACAAATGTCAAGGGTTTCAATGAACCATTCCAAGGAAGTTTTCTCCGAGGCTATTACCTCACCTTCGTCTAAGGCTACTACATCATCCTTATCCAAAGAGTATTCCTTAAAGGCTACTACCACAAAATCCTCACAAGGGTTTTCTTAATTTAATTATTCCCCCGCAAGATTCATCCACATTGTCAAACATGGGAAAGTGTTCCCCCAAATGAGTCCCTGACATAATTGGGAAGAATTCATGTCCAATAACACCTGTACCTGATCTTTCATTTGATACGCACTGCCTTGGGACTGAACAAATTCTTCTATGTGTATCATAAATTTCTCTCCCTCTATGTGGTATGTGTTGAAAAAACCTTTAGAAAATATGATCTATTCCAGGTGAATCTTGTACATATTCAAAGGCTCTCACAAGTTATCACTTTTGAGAAATTGTCTGTAGGTATCCCAGGTCTTCCAAGCCTAGGGATAGACATCATCATGAGGTATCACCCCACAGTGTAATAGTTTCCTAATATCCTAAGGGGATGTCATGTGGAACACCATAAAGGTTTCCTCTTCCTTCTAATTCCACTCAATTGGGACCAGCAAATCAGGTACTGGTGCTCCTCTATCCTCACCTCTAATCGATACTGGTCTATGGACCACCACCCTTACTACAGCAGCCTCATCACCATGATGTTCATCAGAACTATCTCTATGATTCTCCCTTGTTTATGCTCTACCTTGGCCATAAGGTGGAGGTTCCACTCCTTCACTATCCCAGATCATCCATTGCTTCAGCATTTCACCATGATAAGCATCTTCCTAGATCTATGCATATTCATGGACTAGCCCGAATGCAGTAGTGGACGGAGGTATCTCACTCTGTAGCTACTCATATTTACATGTGGAAATGATATAGAGCTACCTCATCATGCATGGGTGGTTTTCATGAAAGAATATTAGGTATAACCTTGGGGTTATACTTTGTAGACACCTAAACTACCTCAAAAATCGGTGCTGGGTGTATGGATGTCATATCAGCTCAAAGTCCACCCATGCCACTAGTGCTCAACCTAGAAAGGCCAAAAGATATGACCGATTCTCTGTGGTTTTTCTACCAAGATTAGTGATTTCCCCTATTGGTAGAGGGAATAGGTTAAAGATAAATTCCTCTTCGTTCTCGATCTAAATTAGCACTACCACTAGGACTAGATTGAGTGGAAAACTTACCTCAATGTTTAGAATTATTGGTTGAAATTTTGTTTTCTTGGGTGGGGTGATGGGATTGACGAATTATTAACCTCTCGTATGCATTGTTATCCAACTGTAAAAAATGTATAAAGTCCCACATACATGAAGTGACTTCTTCCGAACACTGATATGTCAGACTACTTTATACAACTTCTCCAGCACTAGGATTCCTTGATTGATGTGCTTCTTAGTGGTCAAAATTACTTACATGAAAAATGAGCTTGGCTATGCTCCCATGTGCAGATATCTTACAAGAAGAATCCACCCAAAGATGAGTGTTGAGATGAATCTTGATAGCCTGAATATCGGTTGCTGCTCATCCTTCATATTGTACCCCCACAACTTCCACTAGTTTTCCTCCAGAATCCTATATTAAGAGTCATCTTTTCCCTACTAGGTACTTCTCCGATAGGTATGAGACCTTATAGGAATCTTATTGTGTCCATCCCCTCCTCTGTTCGGTGACTTTACGAGAATGTTTATGAAATATCTAAACCATTTCTTAAAATGGACATCCCCTATCCTCTTATTTTCATTGTCTATTACCAAAACCAAATCCAACAATTCCTTCATGAGAAGTGAAATATTCTATTTATCATCCAAGGTATTTGTTGAAATTACAAACTCATTGAACATTTCCGCTAGAATCGGGATTCCAAAAATCAGATGGAGATCCTAGAGGCTAATTCCAACCTATCCATGGTAAATATTAAATTTGTTGGTGTCTGATGACCATCAACTCAATAGTTTAGGCATGATTTACAATGGTTGAGAGATGTAGAATTGGGAAGTCCATGCTACTTAATATAATCCCACTTGCCTTAGCACTATCCCTAACTCTATGTAAGATGCGCATACCTAGTAGGGACCTGCCCACTAATTAATGAAGTTGTCACCATGGTATAGATCCCAACCATCAATCCACCCTTACTCTGGGTTTCTAAGCCTTGCCTTTATGATCTTCCTATATTGTGGTGGGGATGTTTATTTCCCTAGTTTTTTCCATCAATATTATTGGGGTGATTGTTGAGGCATCCAATAGTGAGGGTCATGTGATCCTTCCACATGTGGTCGTTTTTAGCCCTATACCACTAATATTTCCTAGGTGTGCCCCTAAAATATTAGTTTGGTTCATCCCTACTATCCTCTGGGATGAATACATCATCCCTCATGGTGAATTCATATAGTGAAAACCTTTTACATATAGGTTAATCTTTTTTGATTTTATGAATGTAGCTCAAGCAGGGATTCATTGAATAAATGGATCTGAAAATAATCCCCAATCATGATATATTTCAGTATTTATTCGCATCATGAAGCATCTGAAAGGTCCCCCTGTGTATCTACCTGAGGATCCATCTGATCAAAGACTTAGTAAATTTTTTGGCACTATTTGTGAAGATCCTTCACGGTGATCACTCAATAAGATATGGATTTATAATCACTCTTGGGATCTATAAAAGTCACAAAGGATTAGTGTATCACAATACCCCAGTTTTCTAAATGAGAGTTCACAACAAAAAGGACCATGAAATCCATGATCACTGAGATGAATTCCTGGGGCAAATAGATTCACAAAAATAGCGCTCTGGAGTAGTTTTTCATGAATATTTGGTATAGACAATGGGTCCCTCCTTCCCTATTTATATTTAGTGGATAATTAGGAATCATGACATCCTCATCACCCCCAATCTTCATAGTAAACTTGAATATACGTGCTCAACACCCATAAACACAAAGCCAACATCTTGATCCAGCAATGATTATTTGGCGATTAACCCTTGGAATCTGACCCACCTTTTCCTGTCAACTCCCATTTTGAGGGGGGCATTTTTTCGAACCAAAATACATGTTACTAGAGAAATGGAGAAATAATCATCTTGTTCAAATCCAATTTGGGCTAAAATGAACCGAAAAATTCATAAAAGGAGTTTGACTCATGAAGATCCTTCGTGGAGACCCCTCACTAGTGTGCCCGTAAACATATTTGACACTGTCTGCATGAGTTTGAAGAGCCATGTGACCAAGATAGCATCTTTGATGGTACCTCTTTGAGTTGGAAGGATCCCCACTACTTCACAGAGTGCCCTGAAAAAATATGAGCATCATTTTCTATAAATATACTACTCACCCCAACATCAAAAGAACCATCACCCTGACCTTACAAGTTCCTATCTCCCATCTCGCAAGGATTCTATGCACCGTGAACCTAACCAAAAAATATATCACCTGAGGTACTTGAGCATTGTGATCCCATAATTCCTTCATTACTTATAGACTCTACCTATTGTAGGGATGTCTTTCATAAACACTTCTTCACTTTGTGAAGGAGGGATCCCCTTCAAGTTGCCCGAGGCTTCACAAAATATTAAATCTTAATGAAGAACTCTTATATTAAGTAAGGACTCTATGCTAAGGTTGGGTCTCCGTGCTTCTTTATGCCCTTTAACTCATGAATTCTATTTCTGTAACACGCCCACACTAGTTTCCCATATCTGGTGCTTTATTTCATTACATTGGCATGCTTATAAGAATGTCGTATCCCGAAGGTCTGATTAGTCTATTTTTTTGGAAAACCAGATACATACATAGGTACAACATTACAACATGAAATTAAATTCGGCATATAATTTTTATTGAGAACAACCACAACACTATGTTTAGGCCTATAGGTCATTCATAATAAACTACTTCAGGTGCTGAGAAATTGAAACATATGAAAGGGGTGAGCTCAAATTCTCAGTAAGGGTAAGAAATACAGTGGAAGATATCCTAATCCTAAACATTAGGCATGGTTAATATTTGAAAATGCATGCCTTTACAAAAATAACCTTGAACACATTATGGTCGGAATAATATCTAAATAAATAATGCCATAATAACACATAATCATGGTTATTATACTTTTCCAAAAACCACATGAACATTCAATTACTAGTTTCATAATTAGGTAATTCATAATGTTGGAAATCATAACTATACCGTCAAGGCATCGTGCTAAGACCATAAATATTCATTTTTTCAAGGCCTTGTGCCAATACCATAGTTTGTCTCACGAGACCTACCGATGCACTAGGGGGCTATAGTAATCCCCATCTGACACCTACTATGTCCAATGCATTCATCTTATGAATGGGGTTAAACATAAAAAACATATATATTCATATTGAAACTAACATATGAAATGAAATTAAACTTCTCCTTACATCAAACATAAACACTAACCATTTGAAGTAAATTGGTGAATGGTATTAAGATAGAACATCCACATTCAAACTAATCAGAAAAACTTCAAAAAAATATTGTTTATGATATCATAAGATATAAACCTCTCTGAAATAAAAGATTCATAATGTTATATTGATATAAATAAAGATACTTTTAAATGATACCATTGATAAATTCTTGAAGGAATAATCCATAAACATTCCAAAGTGTCTCATACCACATTCAAACATTTAGATCATAATCCCTAAGAATATCATGAAAATAAGGATAATATTGATATGATATACCAAGTGGAATTACATATACCATATGCATGGAATAAATGGTGAAAAAGGTATATATCTCATAAAAGTTAAAGTGAGGTGAGAAAAAACTATTTTTACTTTGCAAAGAATAGTTCTTTTGGAAAATCATATGTATTTGTCATAAATATGGTTTTAAATATGTATATACCAGAAAAAAAGGTAAGTAAATTGGTATTACATTTGAGGAATAAATTATGTCCCACTGATGTGGAATCATGTAAAAAGTGTTTTTAAATAAGCTTTTGCAATCAATTGAATAGTATGAACAAAATTAATAATCAAAAAGTGATACATTTAATATCATGAAAATAAATATATTCATGATATGAAACATCAATGGGTAGTATACATTCAACGTATAAATGTAATAGTAGTGAATATGGAATATCTCACAAAAATAGAAGTGAGTTGAAGAAACCCTTACCTTAAGTCTGATGGTGTTCTTATCTTGATCTTAATGACCTGAATAATCAAATTTCAGGTTCATTAATTTATAATTAAAAAACCTCATGTACATTTAATTGATTTATTATAACCTTATTAAGTTCATTTATAGCCTTTTTTATGGGTTAAGAGGTTCAATTTCATTGTTCGGGTCTATTTGATTTATGATGGGTATACTTATATAAATGAATAGGGAATCATGTAAAATGAGGTTGGTTTTCAAAAATATGAATTTATATGTTATTAGTGAAATTTAAATAGTTTATATGGTTGTAAATTTCATTTGGTTACTTGTAGTGAAGAAGAATCATTTTATAAATTATTTAATGATTATTGTTTGGGTGAATTAATGGGTTTTTAACACAATGAAATCATTTTTCTTTGAAAATAAATAACATGTGCACAAAATGATTCTGGAACCATATATGAAACATAATAAAAATATTATAGTCTATTTAAACCATAATAATGGTTTCATTTCCAGAATTAAATATGGTAATAGAAATTGGAAACCCATCGTCCCTGAATGTGGTAAATTAGCACATCTCGAATGGTGTTTTTTACTACAAGCATAAAAGAAGGGTAAAAGTTAAATGATAATAACTCAATACATGCACATAAAAACATTACATTACTTTTAAGTTACTATAGTTTTCATAACATTTTGATGAGGAGAGGTGAGGATAGAAATGAAATCAAAGGAACTTGAAAAGAAAGTAAAAGAATAGAAAAGAGGAATTTACCTCTTGAATTAATCTTCCTCGAGAGCCATTTTAGGGGAGAGTATTTGGACTTTTTATGAGACCAATGACTGATGGACGTGGGGGAAGAATCTTGGGAGTAGATTTGAGCATAATTTAGATAAGGAACAAGGCTTTAGAGGAGTTAACCGAATAGGGGAGTGTGGGTGATTTTTATAATGGAGGAGAGGAGAGTTTTTTTAATATTTTAATCAGTAGTTTATTATTATTTTATAGAAGACAATAAATAGTAATTATTCTATGACAAATAATAGTAATAAGTGAATTTGAGTTCTAACTAATGGTTTCTTACATCATCCATGATGCATGGAATAGTGTATTTATCCCATAATATATTTAAATCGTATTTACTATATTTTACTTTTCACTAAAAATTCATGTATTTTAAAAAAATCCCAAAAAATTACCTTAACAATATTTTGACATGTAGAATCTAAAAATAAACTCCATATTTCAAAAATAATTTTCGAAATATAATAAATTTAATTTTTAATTAAAATCATCATTTAATTGAAAAATACCAACACTTATAATATTTATCTTCATTTTAATGTGCCAAAATTTTATTAATAATTCTGCGGGTAGTTTTACAATTCATAAGGGTCATATTACTATTCATAAGAGTAAGTTACAATACATAAGGGTATGTTACTATTCATAAGGTTATGATATGTTGATTCTATCAAACTCTAAATAACTTATAGAACACAACTGTGTATGTCCATTTTTCAAAATTCAAATCATTGAAGTAAAAAAAGTATATTTATTGGATCGATTATAACAAAGTGTTGTTTTGTAGAGACTTAGTGTTTTATTCATGTAATATTAAATTTATTTGTAAATACTTGGGGCGTTACAATTTCTTTTGAGAAACACCCAAGCATCGTGAATCCCCTTTTAGAGATGTACATTCATTTGACATAATCTTTTGTGTGGCCCTCCAGGCTAATGGATGGGGATTTCCTGGTCCCTCATGTATTGTCCTTTATTTCTTTGTCCTACTTCTTTCTTTTTGTAAAAAGTATGTTAATAGATATGTATTTTTTTCATAGAAATGCTAATATGGACACCATGAGTGACAACTCCTCCACCCAACTCCCGCGGGTCATTGCAAGTGTCTTCCCTTCCCCAAGTGTGGGTGGGTACTAGTTATGTAAGTCCAAGGGGTGAGGAGTGAGCCCTCCCCATCCATTTTGTAGGATGTTAAACTACTAAGTGCCTTCATCCTTACCATGTGATGTTAAAATTTATCCTCACACCTCCTAGGAACATGGAGTTCCCCGCCTCGGGAATTTTCCACGTCAACTCATCTCCATGGGAGTGAGGTCCTCCGCACATGGAATAAGATCCTCCTTTCATGGAAATACATCTACATTCAGGGAAGGAAAGGCGTCATGGTGTAAGCCCCTTGTCATTCTTTTAGAAGGAAGCACTCTTTCTCTTCCTTGCCTCCTATAGAAACAAATACCATAAGTTATTAGGGCATATGGTTATATCAACACCCCATGCCTCTCCCTCAAGGATTTTTCACTATGGGTCGCTTCAATGCGTAAGCCCCACACCATCTGTCACTGATGCATCTTCCAATATGTGACCATCTGGTCTACTTCTATTTGATTTTTCTCAGACCGTGCATGAGTCACATGGTATTAGATGTTAGTAGTGATCATGAAACCCTTTGTCACAGAATCCATCTAGGAGTAAGACCTAGATTCCACCTCCATGGTCGTCTGACCATTCATAAGCCCCAGACTATCTAAATGTGTGGGGTTTGATCCCAGACTTCTAAGGTTAGAGCTCAACACCATCATATTCATGTCGGTTTAATCTCTTCCTTACAATACAACATTAATCTACATGGTATTCCAAAACTATGTGGACTTTGATCCATGTATTCTACACATGGTACAAAGGAAGCCTACTTGTTGTTCAATACCCATCATTCATTCTCATCCGGGTCTGTCCCTTGAATCATTAAGTCGTGAGAGGATTGTGCCTTAGCCTAGAGGTCACACCTCTTTCGGGCCACTATATATGCATTTCATTATCACGATTCTTTTAATTAGGTGTCTTGTCGACCCATTCAGAACTACATGGAATTTATTCCCAAGTACTCGGGTATGTAGGAATCCAACATGGGGTTCAAGCCTAATAATCCCTCACACTCCATCTGTCCCATCCATTCCATTTCGACACTTCCTCAATTATCATATTTATTCTTACTTGAGAATAAACATCTCAAAGAAATCATGTAGTCTTCACCAACTCTTCTACTAGAAGCACTCAAGAATCTAACCATGCATAATCCTCACACAATTCATATTTATCCAACCAACAGTGCTTCTCTTACGACGATCATCTATCCATGTGTAATCCCTAAAACCACCCCTTAGAACTATGTGGGTTTTGATCCCTCTCTACTACATAGGGTACATATTAATCCTCCCTAATTTTCAATCTCATCTAATGGTGACCTTTGGTGTCCCCTAATTGTTGCCCATCCACCCGATCTTTCCTTATTGGTGTCCAGATCTTCCTTTGGGGGAATATTTCCTTTTATTAGACACATCACCCAGGTTTTCCATTAGAGGAATTCACACCCATCTAATGGTAAAACTCAGTGCTCACTCCTATGGTTTTACCTCTTTGTGGAGTGAAACATTCTATTCATGAGATTAACCACCTTGAGAACTCCCTTATTGAGTGTTCTGATCCATCCGTCTAGTATACCTTCCATGTTCTACCCCCTAGGTATGTACCTATATGATCCACCTTCACAAGTGTTATGGTTAACCCATTCCATCTCCCCAAGATGGTAAAATATATTATCTTCTTCTTATATGGACACTAAACTCATGGGACACACCATTTTAACCATATGTTTCCTGAGGAAAACCGTGAAATACATGCCTCTAACGTAATATAACCCACGATCGATGAGGGATTCCATGGGTTTTACACCCTTGAGAGGAAATCTTATGGATAATAATAAAGGTGATCCAATGTTCATGCATCCATACATTCCACCAATGCCCAACATGGCTACTCTCCAAACCGATGGTTGCTACCCTTACTAGACCCCTTGGAATGTCTAAACAGAAGCACAATTAACTTAAATCTAGAAGGGATGGAACTATTAATGAGTTTCATCAACAATGTCTTAAATCTATAAGGGTTACCCGAACTAGGTGGTGAATTCTTAGGATGAATCCATGGAAGGAGGTACTAACATCCCTTCATCCCATTTCGATCAGGTAGCGTACATTGCTGAAGAAGTGATGAATGTTTCCCACCTTTGGAAAGAGGGAATGTGGGGTATAATGTAGTCTGTTAGTGAACGCGAGTAACATGTGGCGAAGCGAAGACACCCTGGAAGAAATCGTCCGAAATATTTACATTAGGGTGATATATTATTAAAATTTTATTATTTAATGTGAGAATTATTGGATAGCCATTAGATTAGTAAGTATGAATAGGAAAAAAATAAATTACTATAATTTTTTCTACATTTCTATAAAATGAATTCAATATTTTTTAATTTATTAGAAATTAAAATAAAATCATTTTAATGTAAGGAGATGTTTTTTTCTAAAAAATTATTTTTATGTGAAAAATATATTTTTCTCTTAATAAATTAAATAAATCTCTATTGATGAATGATTTTAATTAAATTTTTGGATAATATATTCAATAAAATAAATTTACATTCATCTAATTGTTTTTATTTGTTAGGGAATGAAGGTAAAATCATTTTTATGCTTAAAAATGCATTTTTAAAAAAAAAAAATTTTCACAGAAATTTTATTATTAATTTATCCCACATAATGAAATTTTAAATTTTAAAATGGATAAAATATTTTAAATCATAATAATAAAAATTATTTAATAACATCAATTTAATTTTTTGTCCTTATGAATATTATCTTTGGTATAAAAAATTTGTTTCAATGGTAAGAGTTAAAATGGGTTAAATGGGATAAAATAGAGATGATAAGTGTTAAAATGACCTAAAACTTGTATGAATCCAATATTATAGTAATATTTATATCCTATAAAATTTCATATTATAATAGGAGGCATTTTTGAGCCCTTTTCCTAGATAAATACAATAATATAATTTAATCTTTTTAAAACCCCCAAGTATTCCCTCTCCATCCCTTAAAGAAAGATACCCCCCTCCTATCTTACTAACACATGATGAGACTAATATTGTAACGTCCCGGTTCCGGAAACCACCCAGAGGTGCCCCGTACCCAGTTTTTCACATGGCCTCAAGTGCATTTCCCCAAACGCAAGAGACTTCCAACTAGTAGCAAGGGCCTTAGGTGTGATAGTGGGGAAACTATGCCCTCATTGGCAGAATACACAGCGGAATTAAACAACACACAACAGTGAAAGTAATAATAGTCCATACAGAAATAAACAGTAGAAGACTGATAGAAGAAAACTGGAGCACACATATATAATAATGATGCATGATATGTATATATGCCTAAGAAAACATCTAAACAAGTCACAATGCTGAAAACAATACTAAACCAAAGTACAAAATAAAAATAGATGAGCGGCTCCTCAGCATCGCAAGCCTCATCTTGGTCCCATGCTCTCCAACTCCACATCAATGAAGAACCTGAATTAGAAGTGTGCTTTCCCTTATCTATACCTCCAAATATATAATCTGCTTGGGCCCAAAAGAATGGCCCAAACAGGGTGTGAAAGAAGGTCCCAGTAGCCATCCACCCAAGGATCTGTTCCTAACAGTCAGTGAATACATGGAATGTAAAAATATAGGAAGCAATAAATAGGAAAGGACACATCAGTTACAATCCACAGTGTCTAGCATATAAAGCACACAAGTAATAGCCAGGAAACAAGTAGAACAACAGGTAACCCCCTGGGTAGTTCTCACAGCCTAACCCTTATGGTTCAACCTACAAGTACTAGAAAACCTCCGGAGACACACATAGTCTCACCCCTCTGGATCAGCTAAAGAATAGACTCTCTGAGGTAGCACTTACCGTCAATTCCCCCTACAGTCTCATATTGTTTTAAAGGCTCTCTAGGGAAACACTCAACATCTCATTCCCCTTGTCGCCCATGTCGAGGAACTACAGACTCTCTGAGGAAGCACACATCATCAATTCCCCATGTGGTCTCACATTGTAAATTAAAGACACTATGGAGTAGCCCTTACGTCCATTCTCACTATGGTCCACTACACTAGATTCTCACAGCCCTGTGTAAAACAAACATGCATAGTGGGCATATCGCCCCAAGTAAACCTCATGAACTACATGGCTATCATTCTAAGGCACAACAACATAATAGTACAATAGTTCTACTATCCTACAACTAGGAATGGCAGATGGAAAATGCCTCACAGGAAAAAAATTCATGGAAAAACATCCAGATCACAGTAAAAACTACCCTATTCATAAGAATTGACCTCTACTAAAGTAATCAAGCAAAGAAGGTAAAAAACAGGGGAAAAATTGGAAACACACAATACCCCATTCAAGGGAATTGGGGGAATTGCACAAAATATTCAAAGACTTCCAACAAAAAGGCACAAACCACCTACCTCGATCCTAAGACATTGATATACGTGAACCAGGATGATTTATTATCCATAGAATGTCAAATATCTGAGAAAACGTGAAAAATGATCAACCCCTGATATCATGAAAAAGATGGTGAATTTGAAAACAAGGCTCTAGGAGAAGGAAGAACTCACCGTTGTGATTCCAACGAAGAACCTGGAGAAGAAAATGGTTTCCTCGATTAGACGGGACCCCGGTCCGTTTAATGAAAAAAAGAAAATACATGGCATGTACTTCTTGAGTACACGACGTGTACTCAGATTTTCCATATTCTGCTTTAAGCGGCCTCCACATCGCCCTTACACACCATGTGGGTGGCCCGAACATGGCCAGCACACAGCCTGGTGCTGCATCAAATTGCACAGTGTGTACTTATAAATTACACTGTGTGTACTTAGGAAATTTCCAGATTTTCTAATTTTTCTCAAAAATGACCAGAAAAGGAAAACATACCTGAAAAAATGATCTAGGTTCACACAATCTTCCCCCATTAAAGAAATTCTTCCTCGAATTTCCCTAGCGAGGCGTAGACGAAGAAACCCCGAACAGCTCCGGCCACTGCGATCGAACATCGGCCTCCCTCTCCTAGGTCTCGTCCTGTACTCTCCCGTGCTACCAAAGCACCCGTACTAGTGGAACATACCGCCCACAGAGAACCTTCATACTATGATAGAAAATTCGGATAGGATGCTCCTCAAACGATGCATTTGCTTCGAGCTCAACCTCCTCGGGCTGAAAAACATGAGATGGGTATGAAAAGTAACGTTGGAGTTGAGAGATGTGGAAGACGTCATGCATGGCCCGGTACCTTTGAGGTAACTGTAACCGATAGGCAACTATACCACTCTCTCCTATACCTCAAATGGCCCGATGTACCACGGTGAAATCTTACCTTGTCTCTGAATCCTCTTGTGTGCCAACATTGGTGCGACACGCTGGAAAACATGATCCCTGAGCTCGAACTCTAGAGTACGTCTCCACTGATCATCATGAGACTTCTTTCGACAATGTTCTATAGCCATCCTCTTCTAAATCAATTTTATATGCTCTGAGGTCCCTAAACAAGACGAGGTCCAAGAAAATCTGCCTCTTCTTCCTCTATCCAGCATAAAGGTGATCGGCATGGCCTACCGTACAAAGCCTCGTAAGGTTCCATATGAATAGTTTCCTGAAAACTGTTGTTGTAGGTGTACTCCACAAGAGGGATATGCTTCTCTCAAGAACTGCCAATGTCTAAAATTCAATCTCGGAGCATATCCTCAAGCACCTAGATCATATGCTCGGACTGGCCATCTGTCTGGGGATGGTATGCTGTACTCAAAAGTACCTGTGTACGCAAAGCCCTCTAAATCCCCTTCCAGAACAGTGAAGTAAAGCTCGCATCCCTGTCTGAAACAATGGAGTGTGTAACTCCATGCAGACATACAATCTCTCAGATGTAAAATCGTCCCAGATCATCAACACTGAAAGTCTTCGTGATCAGTAAGAAGTGAGAAACATTTGTGAGTCTATCGACAACAACCCAAACAACATCGTTCCGTCGAGGCGACCTCGGAAATCCGGTCACGAAGTCCATCGCGACATCATTCCACTTCCTCTCTGGAATGGGTAATTGCTGTAAAAGCCCTGTTGGTCGCTGATTCTCTGCTTTCACCTACCGGCATGTGGAACATCTCATGACAAAACCAGCAACATCTCTCTCATACCTGGCCAGCAGAACTGGCGATGAAGATCTCAATACATCTTGGTGATGCTAGGATGAACTGCCCATACCGAGGAATGAAAATCCCGAATCCCCTCCTCGCATATGTCTTCCTGCACCCATACACGTCCCTGGAAACGCATAATCTCATCATCACCCACTGTCCATCCAGGAAGAGGGTTCTCTCCTGACACACACTCCCGCAAGACTAAGCCTTCTGAGTCTGATAGTTTCCTCATTCGTACCCGATCAAGAAGGGTAGAGGTAACAACCAGAGAAGATATGGAAGTTTATCCCTATCTGTCGTGGACCTCCTTATGAATCTCAACAAACATAGCAATAAGTTGCCACTCACTGATGGCCTCCTGAATGGCCTGAATCTGAGTTCTCCTGCTCAACGCATCTGCCACTACGTTGCCCTATTCTGATGTATAGGTAAGCTCAAAATCAAAAGACTCAAGATATTCGGCCCACCTGCGCTGTCTCAGATTTGGATCATGCTGAGTGAAGATGTTCTTGAGACTCTTGTGGTCGATGAAAACATAAAAGTGCTCTCCCAGAAGGTAATGTCTCCAATAGCGCAAGGCATGTTCAATAACTGCTAACTCTGCATCATGCGTCAGGTAGTTCCTCTTATGTGGCCTCAACTACCGAGACCCATACGCAATGACTCCATCTCTCTACATATGCACAATGCCCAGCCCGATACCTAAAGCATCAGAATAAAGAGTATATCATTTTCCATGCTCTAGCAAGACTAGTATCAGTGCTGACGTCAACCTTCCCTTAAGCTCTTTAAAGGATGACTCATAATATTATGACCATAAAAACTTCTCCCCCTTATTGGTCAACCTGTCAATGGTGCTGCTGGGTATGAAAAGTCTTGAATAAAGTGTCTATAGTATCCAGCCATCCCTAGGAAACATCGTACCTCAAATATGTTCTTCAGTTGCTCCTAGGAAACTACAACTCTCACTTTCTCTGGGTCCACAGATACTCATGCCTCTTAAATGATGTGACCCAAGAAGTGAATCTGATCCGTCCAAAAGTGTCACATCGAGAGTTTATCATAAACGTGAGGCTCTCTCAGTGTACTCAGAATGATCTCAAGATGGGTAACATGGTCATGTATAGTGTGATAGTACACCAAGATATCGTCCACGAAGACCACAATGAAATACTACATGTAAATATGGAACACTTGGTTCATCAGTTCCATGAAAACTGCTGGCGCATTCATGAGACCAAACAGCATAAATGTATACTCATAGAGACCATACCTGATCCTGAAGGCTGTTAGAGGTATATCTGATGGTCTAACACACAAATGATGATAACTGGACCTCAAATCGATCTTTGAGAATACCTTGGCTCCTCAAAGATGATTGAAAAGATCATCAATCCTCGGAAAAGGGATATCGGTTCTTTACCATCAACTGGTTCATCTTCCGATAATCCACACAGAGCCTAAGGGTATCATCTACCTTCTTCGCAAACAGGACAGAAGAACACCAAGGAGAAGTACTGGGTCGGATGAAACCATTGCCTGAAACTCCTCCAACTTCATCGTGAGCTCCTGCAACTCAGGTGTAGTCATCCTATAAGGATGAATTGACACTGGCACCGATCCTGGAACGAGCTCAATAGAAATGTCTACCTGACGCTCTGGACACAAACCTGAAATTCCTCTCGAAAAAAATCTCTGAAACAATCCACCACTGGAGGAAAGTCCAACTGAGAAGTCCCCTGGTTATCTAGATATAGACTAGAAATCTGGGCCATTACCCCTCCCAGCCCATAATTCTCGAGTCCTGCTCGACTTGCATGAACATCCCATTCGCCTCTATGAAGAAAAGATTCACCCTCTGGGGAAATGAAACTCACCCTATAGAGATAGCAGTCGACGACTACCTGGAAGGGAACCAATCAGTCCATCCTGAGAATGACATCATAACATTTCATCTCTAGGAAAAAGAGATACCATAAGAAACGATACCCTTCAACCTTGAGAGGGAACTCTTAGCACTGACATAAACTAGATGTCCTCGTCCCTAAAGGTGTGTCTAGTGTCAACAAGTTGGCAGAAGAAAAGATACGGAGCCCAAGGCTCTCCACAATAGAAAAAGAGATAATGCTATGCATAGAACCAGTATCAAAAAGGGCTGAAGATAAAACTGAGGCTACTATGATCATATCTCTAATTGGAGAAGGTCTTGGATCCTGCTCCTAATAATCCTACTCCATCACAAAAGTCTGGCCAGCCCCGCGGCCCTGTGACCCTGCCTGACCACTCTGAGCTGATGCTCCCTGCTGACGCTGAAAGGCTGGTGACTAAACGCCATGGCCTCGACCTCCACCTCGGCTCGAATGGCAATAAGATCTCCAGTTCCCCAACTGGTGAGAAACTGGTGGTGCCGCTCCTGAACGAGGAGTCATGGAAAAACTCCCGTCACCAGCTACTGGTGAGAAAACCTGGTAGAAATGCTGAAGGTGACGCATATTGCTTCAAGATTGGTACACTACTAGGTCTATCTAGCACTATGACCTCATGTGCCCTGCCCTTCCACACTGGTTGTATACTACATAGCTACCTGAAGATGTATCTCGCCTCCTAATATCACCCCGTGTAGACTCCCTACGGCACTTCCTGCGGTCAACTAGAGGAATACTAGCCCTGGAAGTAGAACCACCCTGGCTCGCAGCTCTGGAGTCTCTCATATTGCGCCCTGCAATCAGTGCCTGGTTGAAGATTAAAGTGATGGAAGTCAACTGGATGATATTCACCTGTGAGCGGATCTCGCGCCTGAGACCATCCACAAAATTCCTTGCTAAGAACATCCCATATCCACCCTGGAGGGGTGTGAAACGCTGCAGCTCGGTGAAATGAGAGGAATAAATTATAACAGAAAGAGTACCCTACTCTAGACTCATGAACTCCCGGGCTCGATCTGCCCTCAGGGTCTCTGGGTAGAAGTAGTCGTAAAACACGCGCTGGAACTCCTCCCAAGACATAACCTGCTAATGACCCGCCTGTGAGATCACGTCCCACCACCTCTTGGAGGAGTCACATAGAATATAGGTAGAGAGATTGACCCACCTCTCTGGAGGTGTTTCCAGATGCTCAAAGATAGTCAGCATGGCTTCCAACCTTGACTCTACATCCTGTGGTCCTCCTTCCCCCGAGAAAGTAGGAGGATGCTGCTGCTGGAAAACCTCCGTCAAGTCTGCTATAGTCGTGGAAGGAGGTGGTTGTCCCTGAAAGGTATGCATCATCCTCATAAATCTTTCTCTGAACTGCGCATTAGCACCTGAAACTAGTATGACAGCCGGTGCCAAGGATGGCATGACTGGAGGATCGGCAGGAAGTCCTTGATTTTCCATATCTGGGGTCTGATCACTGTCCTGCAATTGACGTACAACCGAAGTATGTCTCGGAGGAATAGATCTGAAAGATCAAAAGCATGACTTAGATTAGGAATATCAAGTACATAGAACAAAGGAGTACAAAAATGAAAACAAGAGAATTAAACACTAAAGTTTTACAAAACATGACTACATGGAGTGTATTGACTCTACACGGCGTGAACTTAACTCTATTCCCCTGCCCGAGTCTCCTTGGACGGCTAACCCACACGGTCTTCTTAAACTGAGACTACATGGCGTGTTCCCTGTGGACACGGAGTGTAGTATACAAGGTTTCGATGACCTGTGATGTTAATTACACGACCGATTACATGACTGAGACTACACGGCATGTTCCGAACAAACACGACCTATATTTGAAGATTTTTCCTGACCTGTGTTGCTGGTGACACGGCCGGGTACACAACTGACCCTTACACTATGTGTTCCAAGAAAACACGGCGTGTATAAGAGGAGATAACACCATCCCATGTTTTTCGTGAAATGGACGAGTACCTAGAACAAGTCTACAAGGCATGTTCATATAAAACAAAGCGTGCATTACACGAGCTTCCCCGACCTGTGTTGTTGGTGAGACGGCAGGGTACAAAGATCACTAATACACGACGTGTACCTTCCATACACGGCGTGTTCTTGGAGATTTTTTACAACACGTGTTTCTGCTCACACAATCAGTGACATGTCTTGATAACTACACGACATGTATATATTTATGTAAACTCTATGTATTCTGTGTTTTTTCCGAGCAGTTGCACTGAAAATTCACCAAAGCACAGAAAACACTAAAAAACAAGCATGAAGGTGCAAAATTACGATCCATGAGGGCCCATACTTCCTGTGAATCAAAGCTTGGAATCTCCTACATATCATATATAATGGAAACAAGTCAATGATCCACCATGTTCCGATTCATGAGAGCCCATAACACCTCAAGAACAAAAATTTGGTGTTCATTTAAGAATGTTACAATACAAAAAACCTCTCTATCAAACTGCATGGATTCTATCAAAGCATCTATCACAAGAGCATTCATAATCTACACAACGTTTATCACAACAACATGCAATTGCTAATGCACCCTTGATGTCATGACAAGAATGCATGGAATGTGATTTCTAACAAGTGCCTATATGATGCATGAGATGGGATACCCTCATCTCATTGGGTTTCGACAGAAACAGAACCACCATATCAACAACAATAACAACACAAAGCATGTGAATCACTATAGGGGAAATCAGATCAACTGTAACGTAGTAAAACCAGAAAACTGTAATAAGTGAGGTAGATTGGCTTTTCCATGTACATGGGTTATCTACTCCTGAGAACAGCTTAATACCAAGCACCAAATCCGTCCTATCCCTGGATAAAGGATCCAAACAGTAAAACAAGAGAAAAGAACTCCTCTGATACCACTTGGTAACGTCCCAGTTCTGGAAGCCACCTAGAGGTGCCCCATACCTGGTTGGTCACATGGCCTCAAGCGCATTTCTCCAAACTCCAGAGGCTGTCGACTAGTAGCAAGGGCCTTGGGTGTGATAGTGGGGAAACTATACCCTCATTGGCAGAGTACAAAGTGGAAGTAAACAACACACAACAACGAAAGTAATAATAGTCCATACAGAAATAAACAGAAGAAGACTGAAAGAAGAAAACTAGAGCACATATATATAATAATGATGCATGATATGTCTATATGTCTAGGAAAACAGACAAACAAGTCACAATGCTGAAAACAGTACTAAACCAAAGTACAAAATAAAAATAGATGAGCGGCTCCTCAGCATCGCAAGCCTCATCTTGGTCCCATGCTCTCCAGCTCCACATCAATGAAGAACCTGAAGTAGAAGTGTGCTTTCCCTTATCTATACCTGCAACAATATAATATGCTTGGGCCCAAAAGAATGGCCCAAACAGGGTGTGAGACAAGGTCCCATTAGGCAACCACCCAAAGTTTTGTGCATAACAGTCAGTGAATATGTGGAAAGTAAAAATATAGGAATTAATAATCAGGAAAGCACACATCAGCTACAATCCACATTGTCTATCATATAAAGCACACAAGTAACAGCCAAGCAACAAGTAGAAAAACAAGTAACCCCCTGGGTATTTCTCCCATCCTAACCCTTATGGTTCAACCAACAAGTACTAGCAACCCTCTAGAGGCACACACAGTCTCACCCCTCTGGTTCAGCTAAAGTGTAGAATCTATGAGGAAGAACTCACCGTCAATTCCCCGTATAGTCTCGTATCGTAATAAAGGCTCTCTGGGGAAGCACTCAATGTCTCATTCCCACTGTGGCTCGTGTCGAGGAACTATAGACTCTCTAAGGAAGCACTCATCGTCAATTCCCCTGTGGTCTCGCATCGTAAATTAAAGACACTCTAGATATTCCCTTACTTCCATTCTCTTTATGGTCCAGTACACTAGGTTATCACAACCCTGTGTAAAACAAACATGCATATCGCGTGTATCGCCCTAAGTAAACCACAAGAACTAATTGGCTATCATTTTAAGGCACAACAACATAACAGTACAGTAGTTCCACTATCCTACAACTAGGCATGGCAACTTGAAAAACCCCTCACAGGAGAAACATGCATGGAAAAACATCCATATCATAGTAAAAATTACCCTATTCACAAGAATTGACCTCTACTCATGCTATCACACAAAGCAGGTAAACAATAAGGGAAAAAATAGGAAACACACAATACCCCGTTCAAGGGAATTGCTGGAATTGCACAAAATATTCAAAGACTTCCTACAGAAAGGCACAAACCACCTACCTCGATCCTAGGAGATCAATATATGTGAACCATGATGATTGATTCTTCTTAGAACATCAAACATATGAGAAAACATGCAAAACGATCAAACAAAGATATCTTGGGAAAGAGGAGGAATTGTAAAACAAGGCTCTGGGAGAATAAAGAACTCACCGTTGCGGTTCCAACGCAATTGACGATGGTCGATTTGGAGAACGGATAGAGGCATGGGGATTTGAGAAGATTCACAGCCGTATAGTTCACTCTTGGTCAAAGAAAATGGTGAAGATGATGGTTTCCTTGATTAGGCGTGACCGCGGTCCGTTTTTTGAAAAAAAAAATACACGGCATGTACTTCTTGAGTACACGGCGTGTACTTAGCTTTTCCGTACTCCGCTTTAAGCGGCCTCCACATCACCCTTACACACTGTGTGTGTGGTCTGGACATAGCTAGCACACAGCCTGGCACTGCATCAACGTACACAGTGTGTACTTATAATGTACATGGTGTGTACTTAGAAAATTTCTAGATTTTCTCCTTTTTCCCAAAAAATGACCTTAAAAGGAAAACATACCTAAAATGAAGATCCAAGTTCTTACAAATATATCATCAAATACCTAAACCAATCCCTTCATAACATCCCTATATAAGATTTATAGTTCTCTTATTGATCAAAATATTATCCTTAAAAGTCATCAAGTATAAGACATAGGAGTTTGTCCAAAGAATAATTATAGCTCTTAACGAACTTTATTTTATTTTATTTCATCTTATATCTCCGTAAATTATATTATACTCATGATGATATAATATCATAATTAAACCAAATATAATTATATTTTATTATGTCTATGGATAAACCTTTATTCATTTTCTTATCTATCAAATGGGAAATGAATGTTTCGTTCATGCGTACGTGTCGACTACACCCTAGCAAAGTGATGTATTTAACTTTTCACCACCATAATTTATGGTTATTTATTATGGTTTATTTTATTTTTATATATGGTATTTATGACATGATTATTCTTATATAATTATAATATCTTATATAACATTTTAACCTTCAATCTGTTTGAAAATGAAAACATCACTCTTACGTACATGTAGACTGTCGCCACCACGATGTGATGTGATTAGTTTTTTATTTCCAATTTACATGGATGGTAATAAATATGATTTTAATAAATATATATTATATGTATGATATAAATATTAATATTTATTTTTTAATTATTATTTATATTTCTTTAATTTCATCTATAGAAAAGTGGAAACATCACTTGTGTGTACATGCAGACTACTATCTTCACAAAGTGACGTGATTTATTTTTCATCACTAATTTAAATGAATGATTAAAAACAATATATGATGAATAAATATAATAATTATGTAATTATTAATATTCCTGAGATTATTAAACCATGAAAATGATTCAATTACCAGAACCATTAAACCAAAACATGCATGGAAATCAAACCAGTTTTCACCTAAATGATCATTTTATTGAAGAAATTGTAAATGAAATGATAATTGGAAATTATTAAAAAATTATACATAGTAAGTAATGTATAAATATTATTATGAAATATTTTTACAATAAATATAGATTAATTATATAGTATTATTATGGTGTTTATGAAATCTGAATTAGAGGTATTGTTTTATGTTAAAATCTAATTTATTTTTAGAAATGTATATCTTAAATTTACATTAAGAGAAATTATATGGATATTTTCATTTAAACCATATTTATTTTTATTCTCAAATATTTTTTCCTATAAATTATTTTTATTATTAAAAATTTTCACTTCATTCACATAAAATTATTAAGAAATATTTTCAATGAAAATTTGATCTTCTTTCCTTTTTTTATCGACAAACATTTTCTTCTGTGTCTGTACTCTTAAAAAAAATTATAAGAGTTTTAAAAATAATTTGAAATCTCAAAAATAGTTAACATTAATTTCCATGTAATTTATTTAAAATGGATTTTTTGTAATCCTTTTAATAAATTTTTTTGAAAAAGTTTTTGATTTGTTGAAAAAGTGTAAAAAATGTTCTCTATGAATGTATATGTTTTGAATTGATTTTAGAACCCTCATGAATTTGTTTTAGGATTACATTACATATATCCACTATTAGTTTCATTGAAAATAATTTTCTCAACATTCTATGAGTTTTTAGTTAAAATTTATTCAAAAGAAAATGATATCTTCTCATGTTTTCAAAGAATGGATCAAATTTTGTTTTAAAAATATTTTTCATCTATGTAAACATACTTTAATGAATTTTTTTATTTACTATGGATATAATATAGT